>CM065636.1:74041507-75241507 GCA_033220585.1 Dipteronia sinensis
CTGGGGTTATAAGGAGGGTCCTTTCAAAGGCCATGCTCCCACCGGAGAATTGGTTGAACTCTTTGGAATTGCTGTTTTCCAGGTATGTATGCATCCTTCATCCTTGTCTTTTTTTCCGACTTTTCATAATCTGATGACACCAAAACATAAAAGAAAATATATTATTAAAATTTGTTCACTTTTTTCTCCCTCATGCTAGTACCGTAGTTGTTTTACTTGTACTTGAGAAAAAAGCCAGGAAAAAACAAGGCTAGAAGAGATCTAATTCGTAAAAACAACCATTCTGTGTGTTTGTGTGTTGGAATAGTTGGATGAGCAAATGAAAATCGTGAAGGTGGAGTTCTTTCTGGATCGGGGTGAATTGCTTGGAGGTCTTATGAGAGGCGATAACATGAAAGAGGAGGCTTTGAGCTGCCCTGTCTTGGGAAGAACAGGGTAACAATGACGATAATCCATGCATGCTTCAACAATAATTCTAAGCAAATTATATTTCTCTCTGTATATGACCATTGGCAAAACTATGGCGTGTTGTTTTCTCACAATAAGTTCTCTATAATTAATAACTAAAAGAGAATTTCGGTCACCAATGTATCATAATAGTATGCAGGGGTGAAGCCGGGACTCATAGTCCGGGTAGCCTAAATTAACTAATTAATTTTTTTTTTATACCGCATACGGTGCATTGACTCGAAACTGAGATATTGTCATGCTAAATTAACGTAATTTTCTACTCAAGTCACACTAGGCGGTAATGCAAAGGCTTTTTTTTAAAGCAAACCTAAGGGAAAAAAAAATTACAAACGAAATAAACTTAAATACTTGTTTAGACAAGCAAACGAAGTAAGGAATTCAAAATTTGTTTTATGTATAGATAAAGAACAGAGAATGGAAAGGAAAATGAAACTTTAATGTGTTTGAGTATCAATAAAATATTGAATATATCATTCTAATGAATCTGTTGAGATTATCCGAGTTAAATTAAATTATAAACTAGACCACTTTTATGAATTATTAAACAATGTTAATATTGTAATTATCTTACATTTGTATTTTTATCTATTATTTAAAATAAAATAAAAAAACCAAAATTATTAAAAAAAAATTAGAAAAAACTAGCCTGGGCCGGGCTAGATTGCATATACCTCCGCCCCTGATAGTATGAGATTTTATTTCAGAGCTATTGCTAGATTATACAAAAGTTTGCCCAAATTTAACAAAATAATTTGTAACTACCGTATAATTACATGATTTACATGTCAACTGCAAATTACTTTGCTCTTATTGTATGAAATTTAAATATATAATTTTTTAAATAATCTAGCATTTTTCTGTTTTATGAAAAGTTTGTTAAAAGTTTATCGATACATTCAAATTGAGCAATACATTACCAGCTTAAATATTCACTCCCATCAAGATTTGTCTATATATACTTACAAACATGCGGAGAAAACTCCTCGCACACCAATAATTATGCAAAATGAGATTTGAACCCCTGTCACGTAAGGGGAGCTGAGCAAAAAAAAAGATGTTTAACAATCTAGCAATACTCATTTTTTAGTAGTAATTTATATTAAGCGCGCAACTCAACATATAAGTTAGATTCAACCTTAATTTTTGTCCTTAGCACCGATAGATTAATATATATATATATATATATATATATATATATATATCAGTTCCTTGTATGTGGACCATTAGATTCAATTGTTTTGACTCAGTCTGCATGCATTTGTCAGTATTTATCCATAATCTATGGTCCATATACAATACATTGATGTATTTTATATCAGTACACACTGAGGAGAAAATGAATATATATATATATATATAGTCATTTTCTCCTCAGTGCGAACTGATATAATTTATATCAGTGCGTTGCATGTAGACCACTGATTATAGAGAAGTTTTGACAAGTGTATGAACTTTGAGTCAAAGTATGTAAATATAATGGTCCACATCGAACGCACCGATGAAGTTATATCAGTACATAATGTCTTAAAAATTTCTCTATATATATATTCACCAAACAAAATCTCTACAACTTTTGCTCTCAAATATCTCATTGTTTGTCAACAGATTCGACTCAAACACAAACATAATAAGATTTAGGTAAAAAAACATTGAAAAGCAGGTTCGTTTAATTTGTTGTCTTTTTCCAAGTTTTAAGGATTTTTGAAGTTTGAGGAAAAAAGGGAAAATCTCGCTAGTTTTTGTAGAACTGTTACTTTAATTGCAATATTATCTTTTGTAACGTCATTCACTTGAATACTAGATGGGTTTTGATTGTATGTTCCAAATAACTAAAGATTTTAGGGAAAAATATATCAAAAAACACAAATGGTTGAAATTTGGAGTATTTTACGTGAGGAGTGCTAGATACACCCGGCCCACTCACTCAACACACTCTTTGCTCATGTGAACAATAATAAATAACTTCAACAGATTGTTATTTATATCATTTTTTTTGAAAAGAAAAAATAACATATGTGACTCTACAACTTCTTTTCTTTTTCCTGAGCTTGTATTTACATACCCAAATTGAATTGTTCATATATATACCAAATTTTCATTACCAAGCCAACTTGATGGTTGTTGTATAGAAGAAATAATAGTAAAACAAATTAGAATTAAATAGTTTAAAAATATATTATAAAATTTTATATAAACCGAAAGAAATTAAATAAAGGGGACATCGTTCCTAAACCAAAAGAAAATAATAAATCAAAAGACAATCGCAGAATATTTATCCGAAAATATCATAAAATGCAAAAAGAAATTCTCTGCTTTCAATTAAGCGTGCATATTTTCATTTGAGAAAATGTTTGTGACTTTTGAATACCTACAAAACATATGTAAGGAAAATTAACAATTTTTAATATGAAATAAGAAATATTTTTTTATGTCACTGTTCATGTTAAAAAAAAAAATACACATAGTTTTAATAATTTGTACCTTCAAAACAATCTAATAATCAGAAGGTTCTATAAACTATATTGTATTCTTGAATATCATCATGTTCAAACTTACAATAAAATATTATATACCAATAGTACTTTAGAACTTATAAGTTATAACAAAGTACATTTAAGAAAATCAATTAAAAAATTAGCTAGATACAATTGTAACAATGGTGAGAAGACAACTTATGTTTGAAAATGGTAAGAACTGCACAAACAAGTTTTAAAAAAGAAATTCAAATAAATTATTTAATAAAAAAACAACAAAAAGATTTACCAGAATAGAGCCTCTAACAATGGTTAGAAGACAATTTATGTTTGTAAAGGGTGAGAGTTGGAGTTAACTAAGACCCGATAGAACCGTAGAAAAAAGAAGTTGTAGAGTCGACTAACAACACAAGCCATAGACCTGATATATATATATATATATATATATATATATATATATATATATACACATATATGACATTAGATGAAGAAGGGCAATGTAGAAAATTAGTTATTGGTTTGTACTGTAAATAAAATGAAAATGTAGGCTATTTATAAAGGTTAGAAGTTTAATGTGAAAAATTTAGAAAAATGTTATTGACAATCCATTAATTATCTGTTTATACTCTATTTTAAATTTTTTTATTAATGAAAATTTTAACTTTAATTAAAATTACTAAATAAGAGAAGAAAATTTAAAGACACTCCATTTCCATCTTTAATTTTTTTCTTCCACTTTTGTGTTTTTTTTATTCCTGTTAACGGAAAAATCCACTCGGGGAGTGAAATTTCAGTTAACACCCTCAACCCGCTACCCCAGAGGTTGCAGCGGGGGGTAGGTACTTCGTACCTTGATTCTAGTAAGGTGAAAGCGAGATAGGTGCCATGGTATGAGAACAATCATTTTCTCCAATGTGCCTAGATTCCTAAAAACAGGAAGGCTAGGTACGACTATATTATCCAAAGTACAGAGCTTCATAGAACAGGAATACGAGATACTCAGATTCGACAATGCTTTCGCCTCTTTTCGCCAAGGTATTGAGGTTCCTAGTATAGGAATGCGAGGCACCAAATCAAGGCTTTGGCCGGATACCACCCCTCGTCTAGAAAGACCTGGTGCTAAAGTGACCTTAGTTGCCTACCATGATCTTTTTGCCAATGTGTTCGCCTTGTTTTCGCCAAAGTACCAGGATTCCTAGAACAGGAATGCCAAGTACCCATTTTCGCCAATATGTTCGCCTACATGTTTTCACTTTAAGACCAGGACAGCCAAATGTCCCTCTTGCTTCCTTGGCCGGGCACCACCCCCCGCCAAGAAAGACCTGGTGCTAAAGTGACCTTAGTTGCCTACCAGGATCTTGTTGCCGGTATGTTCGCTGAAGTACCAAGATTCCTAGAAAAGGAATGCGAGGTACTTAGATTCGACAATATTTTCGCCAGTATGTTCGCCAAAGTACCAAAATTCCTAGAACAGGAATGCGAGGTACCCAGATTCGTCAATGTGTTCGTCTTGTTTTCGCCAAAGTACCAGGATCCCTTGAACAGGAATGTCAGGTACCCAGATTTGCCAAAGCCAAAAGTGCTAGGAGCGTTTTCTCGTTTCAAGTATAGTAAGAAACGACGAGAAACGTTCTTCAAGCAGTACAAGATCCTGACTCCAACCCCAACTTAATACTGGTGTTCAAGTCATGGGGGACTTCTGTTAACATCCATTTTTGGCAGGGGTCCAAAGAAGAATTTTCCATTCGCCAGGTACCTGGTAGGACCTAGATCGAAACCGGTACCGAGATACCTGGGATACTGGACACGATGAACCGGGAATGAGTCAGTACCACATCACACATTCTACCGGGTACCAAGCATCTACCCAATACCTAGGTATCGTGATATCAGCCAATGATCAAACTGGTATATGTGTCCCATCTGCCGAGCGAGAAGAACAGTACCAAGAAGGTACCAACATACTAGAACAAGCGCCAAGCTAGCAAGAGCAGACCGGTACATCAGTGCACCACTCCATTAAGATACAGAGTCAGCTGTCGACTCCAGCAAGGTAGAAAAGACAGTTGACCTCTCCGGCCATTCATAACGCCATTAATGAGGAGATAGTCAACTGCATTTAATGGCCATTCACAACGCCATTAATGATCAGTCAACTCTTTAATGGTCATCCACAATGACATTAATGATCCTTCAACTCTTTAATGGCCATACTTAACGCCATTAATGATCAGTAAACTCCATTAATTGCCATTCACAACGCCATTAATGAGGAAATCAGTCAATTCCATTAATGTCAATTAACTAAATTAATGGAGTATGCAACAAGAATCAGACATATAAATATGACCAAGTTCTCTCCAAGAGGAATGTTCTGACTTTGCCACCAGCTCTCTCAAATATCTCTATCTCAAAGGCTCTCCAATCTCCAACCCGAAATATAGATGTCCGATTTGATCCAGAAATCTCAAGAGACACCATCGTCTATCAACGGAGGACGGATTTCATCCCCTCTTCCAAAAATACAGTCACCATCACCTACAGAGAGCTTTCACCATTATGGTACAGAAAAACACTTACTTATCTTCTACAGCACGAGTTTGCCATCGCCATGAGTGTAAAAAGAACCCTGCCTGAATTCCCTCTACACTACTATTGTATCGACTATTATGTATGTCAATTTTCGTCATGAATGTATCAATACCAAACGGTACCCCTTCAACTGTGACCTACCAGGTCTCAATTTGTACTAATGTAAGCTCTCCGGAGCACCTCTCGAGATATATAAATATAAAGAAGGGTCTTTCTCTTTCCTATGGATACTGCTTGGGGGTTTTTCAGTATGTGATCAATCGTGATGCTTTTTCCCCCTAGGTCAGTCCACCTCTACCAAATGAATTGTTATTCTCCCATATATCTCCTGATTATGCATGTATGTGAGCTATGCACTGACCCCGCTGGTCCTAGCTCTCCTGTACCCCTTCTTGCATGTTATCTAAGTCGGGGAATTATGGAGGGCACCTAGAGAGGTGACCAGGTACCAGGATTAGATACAAAGACCAGGTACTAACCTACTGCACCAGATGGGCGGGATGATTGTTCTCCTACCATGACACCTATCTCGCTTTCACCTTACCAGAATCATGGTATGAAGTACCTACCCCCCGCTGCGACCTCCGGGGTAGCGGGTTGAGGGTGTTAATTGAAATTTCGCTCCCCGAGTGGATTTTTCTGTTAACACTTTTTGGCGCCGTCTTTGGACCCCTGCCAAAAATGGCTGTTAACAAAATTCCTATTTTACAAACCCTAAAATATCTTCTTTTTTTATTCAAAATAATTTTTTTCTCACACACCATCTAACCCTTCATCGTTATCATCACCGGTTTATATATATTTATATATATAAATTTCCAAAAAAATAAATATTTAAAATTATTTTTTACTCAATAGAATTGTTTTTGTTAATAGCCAAAATTGGCTAAGGACCAAAGGAAAATTTTCTACCTCCCAGAATTGGCTCCATACCCGAGAGTTTCCACCAGGAGACCATTCTATCCCGAGCCGAGCTATGATACCACCCCGCAGGAACAAGGATGGGCTCCGAAAACATCCGGGATAGAGCTCGGAACAATCAGATCTAGCCCGCATCACCAAAACTAGAAATTTCCCGAAGTCGAGGTCACCTCGCAATTGCTCCAGAGACTCACCTATACCTCACTGACACAGGAGAATGTCCCTAGGAAGCCGCACCTAGCTTCGAAAGGTCAGAGGAAGCCGCACCTAGCTTCGAAAAGGTCAAGGGAAGCCCGATCTGGCTCCTAGCTGGATGAAACTTCTCAGATATCGAGGTCGGAACACTGATCGACCTCACTAGTTGATGCACCACACCATGATACATTCAGCTATCCCCATGGGAATCATGCCAGACCCAGATATACACAGCATCACACCCACAAATATTATACATGTGCAGAATAATTAATAGAGTTTGAATGGGAAATAAATTGATTTCCAAGATACCCTCAACGAAGCAATTAACTCAAAATCAACTACATTTAAAGGGAAAAATTCCGTCCGATAACAGGGGGATGAGAAAATCAAGGGGAAATCAATGAGTTGACACCTATGAAGACATTGTATAAAGAAGGGACTTCCTCCTTCAGAAAGAGAGACTACTATTCGACAGGCATACGACAAGTACTCGACCATACCCTAGAGAGAATTCAAAGCAATTTGATAGAAATTTATATGCCATACACGTTCAATAAGAAAATATTTTTGCTTTCTTTTGGGTGGTGAGTTGTATCATTATTCCTTGTCATTTTATAAAACATTGTTACACATACGATCAATCTTGGCCACCACCTACGTGGTAGTGGTGTCGAGGGTGTTAACTGAGATTTCTCGTCTCGAGCAAAATTTCCGTTAACACTTTCTGGCGCCGTCTGTGGGAAAAAACCTTACACCCAATGAACCAATTATTTGCATTTACATTTTCGTTGTTTTACAGGGACTATGAGGCTCCGCTCCTCCCAAGGCCAATATAGAGTTTCGGAGCAACCTCCGGCGAGGCTAACACGAAAGGCCCTAAGAAAGGGAAGAAAGTCTGGATATGGTAGTCAAGCTCCGGTCCAAACAACCAATGCGCGGGCTTCTGGCCACCCTATAGTGTGCCAGGCCGCGCTCGACCAACAAGCGGCGGCCTTTGTAGAATCCATCCACGTCCGCCTACTCGCTGAAGGCATCACAATCCAGCCAACCAACCTGAATGATCAGGGAGAGCCGAGCAGGCTCGGAGCTAGGCCACCTGCTTTCGATCGCCTGGGACCTCCTTTTCCAGAGCCGGCTCGAGATAGGTCAGGGCCCCAACGTTCGATCCGGGATAGGCTGTGACCCATGCCCCCAGTTCCAAAAAGACCTTCACAATATCAACCCAGGCGAGTTAAGTCTGCCGCAGATGCTTTTACCCGGAAGCCACAAGAGCGATCTCATCCAACTACATCTAGGAGGACCGCCCAGGCCCTAGAGGAGGAAAGTAGACAAACTCCCTGAGTGGATCCTATCCAGGAGGAGGACCGGATATAAATTGCCAGTTCATCGAAAAGACTCGCCAGTGAAGAATATGAGGTTAACTCGAAGAGACCTGGGAACAAGCGACTGAGGGATCAGCTGGCAAAGCTACAAAAAGAGGTCCAGCAGATAAGAAAGGGAAAGAATAAGAAGGACAAAAAGGATCTCTGAGCGAGATGAACGCTCCCTTCACTAGGAGGATCCAGGAAGCGGAGCTCCCCCCAAAATTCAAAATGCCAGCAGATAAGTTCTCCGGAATGGAAGATCCTCTAAGCCACCTAGAGAGCTTCGTTCAACAGATGGAGGTCCAGAACATTACCAGAGCAGCCATGTGCAGAATGTTTCCAACGACCCTAACCGACTACGCGAAAACCTGGTTCAGGAAACTGCCCGTTGGCAGTGTGGATTCTTTCACGAAATTATCAACAGATTTTTGCTCGCAATTCCAAGGGGTCAAACCTCGTCCGAAAGATCCCATACACCTCCAATATGTGATTCAGGAACGGGGTGAGACTCTTCGGTCGTACGTGGAACGATTTCACAAGGAAGTCATACAAATATGAGTTTTCACCGAAAAAGAAACCCTCGCCAACTTCAGGCGGAACCTATGGGCAGGAAAGCTTTTCCGTTCCTTCGCCAAGAGATCTCCCGAAACTTACAAGGAGGCTTACGACCGGGCTCTTGAGCAGGTCGAGATCGACGAACAACTCAAGGTCAAGATGTAACACGACGACATGAGAACGGTAAAGCATCTGAAGAAAGAAGCCCCCAAATTTGAGCCAGTACAGAAAACTCAGAATAAACCTCCCAACAGGTCGACCTATCGCATCCCTGCTCCTCTGCATAGGCAAGAAAGATATCCAGCAAAACGAACCCCTCCCCGGGCTTCGCCGCCTCCCTGGACCATGGTTTCAGTAATGCAAGGGGAAAAAGGGTATAACTACTACACCCCTTTGAATGCTTCAAGGGAAACAATCTACCTTGCTATACGAGATAAAGGGTTGCTCCAAAAGCCCGCTCCCATGAAGGCCCCAGCTGACAGGAGAAACCTGTACAAGTACTGCGACTTCCACGAAGACGTGGGCCATAACACCTCAGAGTGCTATAATTTGCACAACCAGTTTAAGCCCTGATAAGGGGAGGATGCTTGATTGAGTTCTTACAACAGGTCAAAGATAACATTAGGACTGGAAGGGAGGTACAAGCTGAAATCCGTGAAGATGCAGAAAAGAGGAAAGGGGAACATGCTGACTTAATGCAACAGATCCAGGTGATACACACTATCAGCGGAGGTCCTACACTGGCTGGCGTTTCCAATAACTCCCGAAAAAACCACGCAAGAAAGATTCCCCGCATAGGAGAAAGCCGGGGGATCTTCCAAGTCAGCCAGAGCCCGACAGAGCCCTCCCAGTCAGCGCCGATCGTTTTCACCGAAGCAGATGTCTTCAACACTGTGCAACCTCATGATGATCCTATGGTAATCATGATACAGATCGCTAACTGTCTGGTCCATCGCGTGCTCGTGGATACAGGTAGCAGTGTAGATATCTTTTTCAAGGATACCCTGGAAAAATTAAACCTGAAGCAACGTTGTTACAACAGCTGTACCACTCCGCTTTACGGGTTCACTGGAGATTCGATCATACCAGTGGGGTGGATGATACTCCCAATAATCATCGAAATCACCCCTCTCCAACAGAATGTTATGACCGATTTTGTTGTGGTGGACACCCCATCGGCCTACAACGCCATCCTAGGGAGACCTTTCCTGTCCTCCTTGAAGGGAGTCTTGTCCATATACCACAACGTTCTGAAATTCCTGGTTGGAACCAAAGTAGGAGAGGTACGCGAGGACCAGTAGGCAGCCAGGAAATGCTACGCAGTATCTGCCAATCCTACAGCCCTAGCGAAACAGTGTGTACATGTGACATTAATCCAGGAAGACATGGATACATCCTGGATAATCCATGAGGAGAAGGAGCCCGCGAAACATCCTGGGATCAGAAAGAGAGCGAACCTATTATGCCTTACGAGGAAGAACGGAGTAAGGAATGGGCCAGCGGGTAGCCCGTAGATAAACTAGAAGAGATACCCATCAGAAATGATGATCCATCCAAGGTCGTCAAGGTCGGGTCCACCCTCGATCCAGAAGTAAAAAGAGGACTAATTGACCTTCTCAGGGAGTTCAGCGACATCTTTGCTTGGAACCATGATGAAATGCCTGGAATGTCGGCATCATTGGCCGCTCACCAACTAGCGGTAGATCCAACAGTCAAGCCCGTCAAGCAGAAGATGCGTCACTTCAACGCTGATAGGAACGCTGCGGTGTAGGAAGAGATTGATAAATTGATCAAAGCAGGGTTCATCAGAGAAGTAAGTTACCCCGAATGGATTGCCAACGTGGTCATGGTTACGAAGGCGAATGGGAAGTGGAGTATGTGTGTCGATTACACCGACCTCAACCGGGCTTGTCCGAAAGACAGTTTTCCTTTACCAAAGATCGACCAGCTGGTTGACTCCACGTCTGAAAATAAACTTTTGAGTTTTATGGATGCATTCTCAGGATACAACCAAATTAAAATGCACCCGGCTGACCAAGATAAAACCAGTTTCATTACTGGGCAGGGCTTATACTGCTACAAGGTGATGCCGTTTGGTTTGAAGAATGCGGGGGCCACATACCAACGGCTGGTTAACAAACTGTTCAAGCCCGAGATAGGAAGGACGATGGAAGTATATATCGACGACATGATCATGAAATCCCCAACCGCAAAAGGACATCAGGAAGACCTTCGTAAAACCTTCCTCATACTGAGGGAAAACCAGATGCGTTTGAACCCCTCCAAATGTGCCTTTGAGGTAACGGCGGGGAAGTTTCTGGGCTTCATGGTTCATGAGAGAGGTATAGAAGCCAACCCAGAAAAAAAATCAAAGCTATCTTGGACCTGGAATCCCCAACCTCACTCAAGCAAGTACAGATTCTGACTGGACGGGTGGCGGCACTTAACAAGTTTATTTCTCGCTCCACTGATAAATGTCTCCCTTTCTTGAAAGCCATCAAACAAGGGAAAAACATGAAGTGGAGCCAGGAGAGCGAACGGGCTTTTCAAGCTTTGAAAGAATACCTAACAAGCCCCCCATTGCTAGTCAAGTCGGTTCTCGGAGATGAGTTGCAGATCTACCTGGCCGTATCAGAAACTGCAGTAAGTGGGGCTTTGGCCAAGGAGTGTAGCGACGGTTTTCAAAGAACCATATACTATGTGTGTCATGCTTTGACCAAATCAGAAAGGAATTACATTCTCCTGGAAAAGCTCGCTTATGCTCTGGTGATCTCAGCGAGGAAGCTCTGTCCCTATTTTCAAGCTCACACAATAGCAGTGGTGACGGACCAACCCTTCCTCCAATTCTTGCAAAGACCAGACGTGTCTGGAAGGCTAGTCTTATGGGCCCTAGAGCTCAATCAGTTCGACCTAAAGTATAAGCCCCGGACTACGATTAAGGCACAGGCTTTGGTCGACTTCGTGGCAGAATTTTCAGCGATCCCAAATCAAGATGACCCCTCAGTATCAAATGAGATCCCTGAGAAGATATCCGAGGTCGACAATTGGCCGGAAGGCTGCAAGCCATGGACCCTCTTTACAGATGGAGCGTCCGGGCAAGCCGGGGGAGGAGCTGGCATAATTTTAATAGATCCGGAAGGGACTGAATTCTATCACTGTTTCAGATTCGAGTTTAAAGCTACCAATAATGAAGCGGAGTACGAAGCCCTCCTAATCGGGATGAAGGTAGCCATTGAACTAAATGTCGATTACCTACAAATCAAGAGCGATTCATTGCTTGTAGTAAACCAGGTGACTAGGGTCTACCAGGCAAAGGGAGATAATATGGCTGCCTACCTAAAGCTAGCTAAGCTGCTAAAAAGTAAATTTAAGGGGCTCTAGATCGATCAGGTGCCTCGACACCAAAACCATCGCGCAGATGTTCTGGCTAAAATAGCGACGAACGGAGGCCAATCCTTACCACGGGGAATTCCCCTCCAAGTGATCACCCAACCAAGCATAGCCACAAATGGAGAAATTTGCTCCCTGGATCGCCTGCCTTGCTGGATGGACCCAATTGTCGCCTACCTCCTTAAAGGAGAGCTTCCCGAAGGGCCCGACCAAGCCCGAAGAATTAAGAGACTCTCAGTCCGATACTGTATGGTGGATGGGTACCTCTACAGGAGGGGCATATCCATCCCCTTACTTAGGTGCTTGCATCCCGATGATGCTAAGTGGGCATTGAGAGAGGTCCACTCTGGGGACTGTGAGGACTGTGAGGACCACATAGGTGGGGAAGCTCTAGCCTATCAGGTGCTTCGTATGGGGTACTATTGGCCGACCATCCACCAAGACGTAAAGAGTTTTGTGCAATCTTGCGAGCCTTGTCAAAGAACTTCAAACTTGAACCACCAACCACCCGAGCGACTATCGTCCCTCAGTTCACCTTACCCCTTTGCCATGTGGGGAATCGACCTAATTGAGCCACTCCCTACCGCTCCCGGACAGATGAAACATGCTATCGTGGCTATCGACTACTTCACAAGATGGGTCGAGGCAGGGCCTCTTTCTTGAATATCAGAAAAGAATACAACCAAGTTCATCAAGACTAACGTGGTATGCAGATTTGGGACCCCTCTCATCATTATAGCTGACCTAGGGAAGCAATTTGACAACGCCCGGTTCAAAGACTTCTGTAAGGGATTGGGGATCGACCTCAGGCTCGCTTCAGTGGCTCATCCCCAGACAAACGGGCTGGTAGAATCCACCAAGAAGACTATCAAGAAACTTCTGAAGAAGAAGCTACAACAGAAGAAAGGTAAATGGGCCGAAGAGCTGCCAGAAGTCCTCTGGGCATACCGGACTATAAAGAGAACAGCTACCGAGGAGACACCTTACTCCCTGGCTTTCGGGGTTGAAGCAGTCCTCCCCATTGAGCATAAATTGACCTCGTTCAGGGTACAACACTTTGAGCCCAAAAGTAATGAAGTCAAGCTCCAGGCTAATCTAGACCTCTTAGAAGAAAAACAAGACCGGGTAGCAGAGAAAGTAGCGATCTGCCAGAGTAAGATCGCTAGATACTTCAACCAAAAGGTCAGAGCCCGAGAATTCAAAGAAGGGGATCTGGTACTTAGGAAAGTGACCCTGAACACTCGGAAAAGGTTGGATGGAGTCTTAAGTCCCAATTGGGAAGGGCCATATTTGATAAAGCTAGTTGTTCGCAATGGAGCTTATAAACTCGAAGACATGGACGAACGATCCATCGACCACACTTGGAATGCAGATCATTTGAGGAAATTCTACCCTTGAAGGGAATTCTCAAGCAGACTACCCCCATTTAGTTTCATTACAGACCCTAATAAAGATGTACTACATCTCGATCATCAATAAAGTCATTTTCCTTTTCTCTTCCATCTTTGTCTCCAACTATGTTCAACATTAGTGACTATACCCTTGTGTGGGAAACTCAACATAAAAACTTTGAGGCCAGGAAATAGCTCAATAGCCCTCCTAATGCCTTGGTCGGGCTACCAGCCCCAAGAAGGGTCTGGGTGTAAGAGCATAGTTGCCCTCAAGATCTCGAGACCAGGAAATAGCTAAATAGCCCTCCTGATGCCTTTGTCGGGCTACCATCTCCAAGAAGGGTCTGAGTGTAAGAGCATAGTTGCCCTCCAGATCTCGAGACCAAGAAATAGCTAAATAGCCCTCATGATGCCTTGGTCGGGCTACCACCCCCAAGAAGGGTCTGAGTGTAAGAGCATAGTTTCCCTCCAGATCTCGAGACCAGGAAATAGCTTAGTAGCCCTCCTGATGCCTTGGTCGGGCTACCACCCCAAGAAGGGTCTGATTGTAAGAGCATAGTTGCCCTCTAGATCTCGAAGACCAGGAAATAGCTAAGTAGCCCTCCTGATGCCTTGGTCAGGCTATTGCCAAAAAAATAATAAATAAACAAATAAATAAAATGTTTGTTTTCGTGTGCTGGATCAAAATCGTCATAATTCCCTACACGAGTCTTAATTGTTACTACAGATGCCACTCTGGTTCCTATTCAAGACCAGAAATGAAACAAGAGTTCTCAAAAGCGATTCGATTTCTCATTAAGGATAAGAGGAGCCTATCCCCCGATAAGGCTACATCCACCAAACGGGGAGCCCAACCCCCGAGCTCGGGCTATAAAAAAGAAAAAAAAAGAGAAAGCTAATAAGGGCAGAACTGGGTGCCCACCCCCTTTTTCCGGGCAATCAAAAACAAGTCATGATGAACTGGTTCAAGCTTTGGGACTCTCTTGGCTCTCCTCCGCTGGCCCTCCTCCTTCTTGCTGATCTTCGCCATCAACTCCCTCTACAAATAGCTGTCCATCTTGGTTATCCTCGCCGACCGCTCCTCCATTTAGAGGCTCCATCGGTTGATCAGCATGATCTTCCTCCAAGACCTCATTAATCACGTCCATAATCTCAGGCGAGATAGCCGCATCAAGAAGGGCAGCCATGGACCCCGTCTGTCTTCTGTCGACCTCCATCTCTGTTTAAGGAGGATCTTCAGCCAGGCTCCTAACCTCTTCACCAGCTCCCGACTGGTCCTCATCGGATCGAGAGGACAACACTTTACTGGAAGACTCCCCGGGACCTGAGGTAGTAAAGGTAGGAAGAGGGAGTGGAGGATCTGTTTGGGCCGGCTGTTTCCCAGCTCCTGCTTGGCTCGAAGGAACCACCTCGTCGCCTTCAGGGAGAGATAGCTCGGTAGCCTTGAGCATTATTTCCTGTCTATCCCAGCCGGTAATAGATGACAAATCAAAGGAAGGAGGAAGAGCTTCCGCGGCCTGAAATGAAGCATAGAAATATCTGTCGCTGAAGGAGGTCTCCGCGTCAGCTTGCAGCTTGGTCACCTGAGTAATCAGAGACTGATTCTCGAGGTCCAACTTTTTAGCCTCAAATCTCCAGGAATTCTGTTGTCTAGCCCGCCGGAGAGATTGAAGACGCTCCTGATCATAAGATTGCTTCACCCTCTCATGATCGCAGCGAAGCTCAGCCATCTCGACCTCGACCTTTTCCTGGTTGGAAGTTATCTCTTCCACTAAAGACTGAGCCTGCTTGAGCAATTCCCTGGCTTTCTCAGCTTCTGCTTCGGCTTTTGTAGCCCAGTCGCGGAGGAGGGCTACCTGCTGGCCCATCGCAACATTAAACTTGAAGACCTACAAAATACAGAACCAGAGTTAGAAACTGAACGAATTAACAACAAGAGTAGCACGAAGGAAATACAATTACCTCAGCTAAAATAGCAGACCCCTTGGTAATAAGGACGTCCACAGGCATGGAAGCTATCTTGGAGATTCCACCGCTTGGACAAGACGCTATGAATTGTTCCAGGACTTCATCCCGCCCTGCCGAGCTTGACTGAGGCCGGGAGCGACTGGAAGGAACCCTCGCGACACCTTTCCCAGAAACCTCCAAAGCTTTGGTTGTTGGAAGCGCAGCGGAATCAGGAGGTTGAGTCGAGGGGGTAGCAACTTTAGCGACCACAGCCGAAGGGACAGAAGCAGCCGGACCAACCACCTGAGGAGCTTTACCCAAAGCCCGGAAAGCCCGCAAAGCAAGAGTGGCCATCTTGGACCCAGCCGGAGAGATAGATGAAGCAAGAGCAGGTTCGATCTAAGTAGAGGGAAGAGAATGTCTACCTTGAGTAGGGGTGGTCGGTTCAACGACAAAAGCTGTGAATAAGCAGATTAAAAAGGAAAATGTTAGAACCAAGCTGAGTAATAAGGCAAAGCAACTCAATGAAACTTACGAGAAGTAGCGTCTGAGATCCGTAAGTATTTGTTCACCTTACGAGGATCAAAGGCTTCAGCAGTAGGGAACTTCAGGTTCAAATAATTTCGGGCAAAAATAGCCTTCAAGATGGATTCGGACTCAGAAGGCAGGGAGTCCCGGTCCCATGAGGGTTTGTCACTGAAAGCCGTGGGAACCTCGAATTCATGCCCTCCAATGAAAATCGAGCTCCCTCAGTCATCCCCCGTAAGGATCCATTCTTCTTTCCAAGCGGGGTCCTTCTTTGAAGCACCAGGAATAATGAAGTTGAGCTTGTTGTTGGCCTTTGCATAGAACTGGCCTCGAGGAGCGCCAGACAAGCTCCTAATCTGGAAGAGATAGGCCAGCTCCTCTGCATCCGGCTTCCTCGTCACCTTACTCAACTGACATTGTTCCCTCTATAGTACAAGGAAACCAATCAGATGCCTCCAGAAGCCAGGCGTCAACTGGAGGGAAGCGAGCTGGATGGCGTTAAGAGCCCGCCGAAGAGTCGGATGAAGGGGAAGCCTGACCCCGTTCTCGAGAGCTGCCACATGAATCAGAAGCACGCCTTTAGGGGGGTTGAAGAACTCATAATTTTTGGGAGGCACTGAGATGGATACGCTGTCGGGGATGCCAAACTTTTACCTCAAGCGGTCAATCGAGACCGGGTCGACGATGGAATCTGGGACAACCCGGAAATCATAAGGAGGGAACCTCTCCAAAAGGGGACCAGGAGCCGAGACCCGATGTTCTTCTGCGGCGTCACCGCCCGTTTCTTTGTCGGAATCTTCGTCGACGATATCCAAAGGATGGTCAGGATGGTTAGAGAACCCAATCCCAATGGATACATTCCTACTTGACCGCCGCGAGGCGGGCGGGGAATCGTCGTCGTCAGAACTCCTCCTAGCCCGTTTCCCCAGAGTAAGACTGACGACCTCCTCACCGTCAACTATGGAGTCAACTGAATCGCGACTGGTTTTCGACATAGTAAAAGCCAATAAGGATGAAGAATGAAGAAAAAGGCAAGCTTGGAGGAAAGGCTATTAGAGAAAATATTTCTTAGCAAAAATTTTAGTTCGAGAGATGTGAGGAAGACGAGGAGAAAAATAGATATATATATATATATAGGCAGGAGGGCAACATCACGAGCTATCGAGATCCTCGTTTGGTAACGGTAAAGAATCTCGGGGACTACCGTAACGTAACCAGATTAACTCAGAAGCAGGCTAATCATCTCACGCCACATCACTTACGCAGTTAAGATGGAGATCTCCCAAAGATTCTGGTAACGGTAAAAAATCTCGGGGACTGCCGTAACGCAATCAGATTATTTCGGAGATAAATTAGTCGGTTCGCATCACGTCACTCTAATGAGGAGATTTCCCAAATATTTCGGTAACGGTAAAAAGGGGAAGATTTCCCAAATAAAGTAAAAATCTGACCCCAACCCTAAGCTCGACGTCTGGTGTTCAAGTCAGAGGAGACTTCTGTTAATAGCCAAAATTGGCTAAGGACCAAAGGAAAATTTTCTACCTCTCAGACTTGGCTCCATACCCGAGAGTTTCCACCAGGAGACCATTCTATCCAGAGCCGAGCTATGATACCACCCCGCAGGAATAAGGATGGGCTCCGAAAACATCCGGGATAGAGCCCGGAACAATCAGATCTAGCCCGCATCACCAAAACTAGAAATTCCCCGAAGTCGAGGTCACCTCGCAATTGCTCCAGAGACTCACCTATACCTCGCTGACACAGGAGAATGTCCCTAGAAAGCCGCACCTAGCTTCGAAAGGTCAGAGGAAGCCGCACCTAGCTTCGAAAAGGTCAAGGGAAGCCCGATTTGGCTCCTAGCTGGATGAAACTTCTCAGATATTGAGGTCGGAACACTGATCGACCTCACTAGTTGATGCACCACACCATGATACATTCAGCGATCCCCATGGGAATCATGCCAGACCCAGAGATACACAGCATCACACCCACAAATATTATACACGTGCAGAACAATTAATAGAGTTTGAATGGGAAACAAATTGATTTCCAAGATACCCTCAACGAAGCAATTAACTCAAAGTCAACTACATTTAAAGGGAAAAATTCCGTCCGATAACAGGGGGATGAGAAAATCAAGGGGAAATCAATGAGTTGACACCTATGAAGACATTGTATAAAGAAAGGACTTCCTCCTTCAGAAAGAGAGACTACTATTCGACAGGCATACGACAAGTACTCGACCATACCCTAGAGAGAATTCAAAGCAATTTGAGAGAAATTTATATACCATACACGTTCAATAAGAAAATATTTTTGCTTTCTTTTGAGTGGTGAATTGTATCATTATTCCTTGTCATTTTATAAAACATTGTTACACATACGATCAATCTTGGCCACCACCTACGTGGTAGTGGTCTCGAGGGTGTTGACTGAGATTTCTCGTATCGAGCAAAATTTCCGTTAACAGTTTTACTTAACTTATAATCCAAAAGAGAAAAATAAATATTGTTTTCCTATTTTCACATCTCCTCACTTTTGTTCAGATTTTTTATTCTCTATTTTAGTTTTATTTGATTACTTCACATCTTCTTTCCATTTTCTATTTCAAATTTTCTGAAGGGGGTATTCAAAATGGGTAATATTAAAATAAAATGGAGTGACTTTAGAAATTTATTTATTTTTAAATGGAGTGTCTTTAGAATAGGAGTGCCAAAGGATAAAATTGATAATTTTGGAATAAATAAAAAAGAAGTGTTGTTGACGGTGATTTTTGGGATTATGTAAATGCAATCACACGCCACACAAAGTATGTTGAATTGATAATCGTGTAATGAATCAAAAAGAAATAATTGAGATCATGCAAACAGGTATTTACGTGGAAAACCCAGAAGGGAAAAAACCATGTTGCTGGTAACAGCGAGAAAGTAATTCACTATGAATAAATTGTTACAATCTCAGCCTCTCTTGCTTTCTTGAGTATCTAATGCTTCGTTCAACCCTTTTTTTGGGTGTTTTTAGGTTCTATTTATACATGCATAGAACCATATTTCTTGGAGTACAAGTAAAAGAAGAAGATGACAGAGGTTTAATGAAATTCTGATTTATTGGAGTTGTCTTATCTTATTTCCCGTTTACACTGTTTGTGTTTTAAACACGTCGAGTCTTTTGCCTATTATGGACTCTGCTATCTTTGAGGAAATTTGTTTCCTCATCAGAGTATGCTTTTAGACATCTTATTTGAGTAAGGTTCTTCCTCTGCGTATTTGAGTCGTGATTGCATTGAATTCCATGCTATTGACACTTCATAATTCTGAGTGTGTCTCAGGGTTGTCAATGTGTCGCTCAGCTGACCGTCTGACAGACTCGACCAGATTTCTTTTACCCCCGACCAGGGATTTAAACCCGATCGGGTAACTATAACTCGACCATTTTGAGTACCCTTGACCATCTTCTTTATTTTGATCAGCACAATTACTTTGGCTAAGTACTTTTAACTTGACCATCTTAGTAACCCCGACCAAAAATTATGGGAGTTACATTATGGTCATCTTAGGTTGGCTCGACCTAGTTAACATTCATTGACATGTCATCATTTAATTTCCACGAAATACGGCGCTTATGCTGACATGTCATCTTTTCGGTTTTTACCAATAACAAGTGTCTTTAGAATTTTTTTAAATTTAAAATTTTAGAATAGAGTGTCTTTAGAAATGAAGAAATGAAGTGTAAAAGGAAAAACATTGGATTGTAAGGAAAACCTCTCAAAATTTATTATTGTCCACATGAACCGAGAGTGTGTTGAGAGAGTGTATCTAGCACCCAATTTACATTGTAACGTAAAATAACAATAGACAACCTAGACCAACGTAACTTGGAAATACTGAAAAACGTGAAACATAACAAAATAGCACAACATAAAATACAAAAACAATCCATCGTGAAATACAAACAATCAATGTTTTCTCTTTTTATTGATGTTTACCGCGTCCTTGGCATCGTTTGGTATCTTCTCTCTCGTTCTCTCACTAGAAAAAGAGTCTCTCAGGCCATCTCTAATCGTTATCTAAATTTTCTTCATTTTAATAATTGGAAATGGAATATTCAATCTCTATAAATTTATTACTCCAATTATTCTCCAATTTACAATCTCCAAATAATAAAATATTAATATATTTCAAACTTTCTTTAATAAAATTGTTCTCTCTTTATTATTTTAGATAATAATTTACTCACTTTTATTACACCGAAAATTTTCTAATCTTTTTTATAATTATCCACACTTCATTATTTTTACGTGTAATGATTTTGAATTAATTTTTTAACATTTATATTGTATACCTAATATTTTTTGAGTGGTGCTATTTGTTGGTTCCGAAAACCAAAATTAGCACATCGCAACGGAAAGGCGGTGGGCCCGGTTTTAAAATTTTTCTATAAAAACAAAACTGTTTTAACCGGATCGTTGTGATTATATAGATTATAATATTTAATTATAAATAGTAAGGAAGAAATCATTACCTTTGTAGAATCTTCGTGAATCCCTCGAACCAAATTGTTCTATTGTAGAATCTTCATGATTCCCTCGAACCAAATTGCTTCACCGTAGAATCTTCGTGATTCCCTCGAACCAAGTTCTTCCACACCGAATTTTCAACACCAAAGAACAGACGAGTGGGCGTCTCGGTATTTAAACAGAATAATTACGACTCTCGAATTTTCTGTTCTAATTATATACTCATCATATAAGACAACAAGAAAAGTATTCAGAGACTCTCTAACAATATTTTTCTAGAGGCTCTGAACTTTTAAAAAAAAAATTTCTTTTCTTTTCTCTGTCTCTTGTTCCTCTCTTAGTGTGTACCATTTTTGAAAAAAACAAAACAAATTTTCTTTTTGTCTTCTAGTGTCATAAAAAAACAAAAACAAGAAGCCTTCTCTTAGTATTTTAAAGTGATGTACACTCTCAAGAGTTATGAAACAAAACAACTTATCTCTTTTTCTGTTTCTTGATATCCGAGAGAGTGAGAGACATTATCTCAGTCAAATTGTATCTCATGTTGTAGAAACCTCATTGGACTATAATATAAACTAAACATTAAAATAGACAATTTATTTGAATGTTTAAAAAGGTAATTTCAATTATCCTAATAAAAATAATTAAATAACAATTATTTAATTATTATTATAACAGACAAATATCGATTCAGCTAACAAAAGAAAAATATCATTTGTGCTTTTCATCTTTATCTGTTTAATTTAAATTCAAAATTTAAATATATAATAATCCAATTATTAAATAATTATTTTATTTAAAATAATCTAATTATTCAAATAACTAAATAATTTAACAGATAATTTTAAATTATTGTTTTCGAAATTGTACAGTGACTATCACAGTATAGTTTTCAAAAATTATAGTGTAGTCCTACCACACTGTGTCATCCAATTAAATATTTAAATAATCATATTATTTAAATAACATTTAACTAATTGAATAAAACAGTTAATATTTAATTAATTCATAATTAATTAAACAATGCATAAACAACTTTATGTATAGATGATTAATTCTAAATTAATCATTAAGCCTCTTTATACCTTAATGTTTAATACAATGTTATGGAGATGGCATGGGGACACATGGACCAATAATTTCAAGCTCCAATAAATCTTTAATAATTAATTAAACTCTTTAATTAATTATCTGATTTATTAATTCCAGAATTATTCCACTAAAAAGCTGGAACTGCACTCTTGTCATTATAGAATTAATTACCCGAATTGGAATCGAATAGTCCACTGATATAATCATTACATATAGATCAATCCTCCATTAATAGTTCGTATTTTGAGCTAGGTTCAAATCCGTTGACCTCTCAATTACATCTTTATCCTTGAGTTCCGGTGATTCTCTAATGAACAATTATTTATGATCTTATTATAAATTGAGCGCTCTATTGTTCAAGACCCGAATCATTTACTCAGGAGAACTATTTGTCTAACTTCATTTAAGAAGGAACTGATTCCATTTTGTATATTATCGTTCCCGGCTAAATATATTATTATGTCTCCAAGATACAAAGTTTAGGTTTGACATTATAAACAAACCATACTGAGTAAGTCAAAAGACACAACTTTATAAGTAGGAGTCTGTTAAATACTCAGGATTAAGATCGTTCAATATATGACAATCTGATTTGATAAATGAGAATATTTTGTTTAAAATGGAGATTATTAAAGATTCTAATTTATCATGTCCACGTCCTGTATAATCTTATTATACAAAGTACCTTCATTCTAATGTCACCACATCAACAGTTCGGATAAGACTGTTCCATTCTTAATGGGAATGAACCGTACTAGTAATTTTAATTAATTAAAGATCCCAACTTTAATTATTAATTACGGACAATTAAGATTATTATATTTAAACATAATCCTCATGTATATAACATCTTATATACTATGTTTAATATTACATTTAATAATCATGGAATTTTATGTCATTAATGCAATATTAATAACATTAAATACACACAAATATAAAATAAAATGTAAATCTATTTATTAATTCAGTAAAAAGATTAACAACATTTGTTCTTAGGGCACTTTCCCTAACACTATTGACACCCATATAATGATCTAATAATGTACCATTTTCAAAAATCCTAAAACTTAATTGATTTCTTTCCCAAATTGCCCTTATTTCTTTTCCAAACTTCTCACATGACACCCATTATGTTTGCTCACCACCCGTGCACCCCTTCCTCAACCATTATGTTTGAGCGCACACAGCACACTTCATGGCTTCTTTTTCAAGCTTGATTGCTGTTTCTTGAAAGTCTAAGAGATCGACTAGCAATAGACCCAAAACCGATCATCGGATACCGACCCACATAAGATTCTTCAACAATTGCCCTAACAATTGGCAGCACATTAGTAGCTGCTATCCAGACTAAAATCAGATTTGTTGCCGTCATTGTTTCCATGTTATATCTTGTTTTCAAATTGAATATCATGTTGGGTGATAGCCCAAAACTGGCCACTCTTTCAAACGCTTCATTTCCTGTCAAAAATCACACCCCATCACAGAGTTTAAGTATCATCACATTATTTCAATCAAATAACAAAAAGTAGATTCAACTGAATTTTTGTAGTTAATTATCTATGATGAAATGCAGCGTTTTAAGGCCACCCTTTGGATTTCGATTGCTCAATAGCGGCTCTGAATGTCTTTCCATTTCGATTCAAACCCAGAAAGAAAATTTCTCAAGTCCTGGACAAAAACTAAGTGCATGGTGCATGTGCATAGAATTTTTACAACAAATTTAATATTGTCAGAGAAAAAAGAATGAAGCTTTATCACCAGTTGAGAGGGAATTTTATAATTTGTCGATTGATGCGATCTTGGTCATTGTAATTATCTACAAAATTATTTTTTGGTTTTATCGTTTAGAGGGAAGTTAATGATTTGTCTATTGATGTTGAACATATGTTTTCTTGGTCATAATGGGGTGTTTGAAGTTTGGAAAAGAAATAAGGGTAATTTAGGAATGAAATCAATTAAATTTTAGGATTTTTTAAAGTGGGACATTATTAGATCATTATATGGGTGCCAATAACACTACTCATATTTTTTACACCTAATATTATTTACCGGGAATGTGAAAAGACTAGAATTATAGAGAAAGATTTAGACTCCATAAATGATCAAAATAAATGTGAATATTGAAAATGTTAATGTTAATATTTTGTTTTACTGAATTATTTAGAGTTAATTATTATGATATATGTTAATTACATATAAAAATTGATGATTTGAAAATATTTGTTTTGAATTAAAATACTTATTAGTTTAGTATTACAAAATAAAAAATAATTAAAATATAGTCAATATTATACTCGGTTGAAAAATCTTAACAAAATATTTTTAATGGAATAATTTTTATAGTGATTATATTTATAAATAAAAAAAATTATATTACATTAATTGAATTTAGTTAAAAATATGAAAAGTAGATGAGAAATTAAAATAATATTCAATATAAATAGTTAAATAGAGATTGAGATTTAGATCCAAATCAAATCTCTAAAATGGAGTCTCCATTTTAGAGAACGGTTGGAGCCAAACCGATCTCTATTTTGAAGAAATAGAGACTGGTTGGAGATGGTCTCAGAGAGTTTGTGTATTTGTGTCTGGGATGGAGTTCAATAAGAGGAGTTAAAGACTTGCCTTTTCGTTGCAGACGAACTTGACGAGCAACATTTGTTGGGAATCACTAGGAAAAGGGTGAGGCCGGAAAGAATAGTCCAATAGGAGTGTGGAGGGTGTATTTGTTGTATCACTGTTGTACCACTAGTGAATGTTGCAACAAAGTAGACCAAAAAAATTTGGTTTCTGTTGTGAAAATAAAAGAAGTAAATAAAATGAATAAAGAATAAATAAGTGAGAGAGAGAGAGATCAGATGAAGAAATAAAGAAGATATATGAGGGAGTGAGGCGAGGGAGAGAACGAGAGAACATTTCTATGTATTGATTTTAAGAGAGCTTCAGCTAGCTTGCTTTTACAAAAGAGAACCCAATATATTGCAAGTGGATAGGCGATTGTGTGTAAGTGGAGCTATCAATTGGATAGGATCAACTGGATCAAGCTGAAAATTGATCGGGCGGTGGAACATGTGTAGAAGTGTTATACACTTTAAGCGGTGGAAATCCACTCAATTACAAAACCCCTCATTGGATTTCTACCATTTGTATTTTAATTTTCTAGGAAAAATCCAATGGGACAAAACCTAGACAAAATATATACAGTGATCTTCTAGATCTTGTGGGGTTTGGACATTCTTAAAACTATCTTATTAAAAACCTTATCAGAAAAACCTAATGAGACAAAACCTGATTGAAGGGAAAAAAATTATAGTGCACATATGTCTAGAATTATTGTTTTCTTTAAAACATTTATCACATTTATACTTTTTTAGGGAAAACCTCAGTGGGATAAAAACCTGAACAAAGATATTCATTGATCTGTCAGATTAAAGTAATACTTATGATGATCTTCTGGATCAAGGTAACATATATACGATGATTAGGAAAATCAAAGTAATATTTACAATGATCTTCCTGATCAAGACAACATATATACGATGATCTACTGGATCAATGTAATATTTATGATGATCTTTATGGATCAAAAGATTTTGGGTGTGCTTAGTGAATTTGCCTCATTAAAAACTTTTATCAGGAAAACCCAATGTGACGAAAATCTGATTGAAAGGAAAACAAGTATAACACACATATGCCCCCAATATAATTAATATACTTCATTTGATATGCTCCCCCTGATAAAAGTTCTTTTGAAGCAATCTTCTGGATTTCTAGAACTGACGCATACATATGTTTATGAAAATGAAATAATGTCATAAATTATAGGAGGGAGTATAAGCAAAGACTTGCTTTATGGAGTAATATCCATATAGAATTTTTTCATAATCTTTTCAACATATTCTAATTGATAGACAAGCATTCTATTTGATCTATGCTCGATCTTCAGGTCGAGACAATATTTTTTTTCTCATTTCTTTATGAAGACACATGAGTATCTAACATGATTATTATATCCTTATTTTATCAGATATTAACTGAGACGGTTATACCACATCCGTTCATATTGTTTTTAATCCATATAATGATTTTTGTATATTCATTAAATACAGATTACGAGATCTCGATTTACATGCTTCTAGCTTTTTAAATCCTTACAAGATTTTAAATATCTGCATTGAGTGAATCATATGTATAGAAGACGTATTTCAACCCTTTTAAAGGCAACCAAATTTATCAAAAATTCGGAACGTAATCGTATTCATCAGTAGTGAATACCAAAAACATTGTACTACGAGTCGTACCTCATATCTCCCAATCTCGTTTTTCTTATTACATTTCCGTATAAAAACCCATTAGTATCCAATTAGTTTGACATCTTCAGGTGTCTGGAGTACTATTAGTCTAAACATTTTATATTTGGCTTATGAAGTCGGTTCTTCATAAGTTTCTTCTTTTCATGTAGGCCAATCGTGCCTTTGGTCTACAATCATTGATATTATGAATATCATAATTATCATTTATAATTTCAGTAGCGCTAATGTGTATAAAAATACATCATCAATGCTTGTTTCCTTATGATTCCATATTTCTCTCATATGATTTATAGAAATTTTCTCAACTTTTATATTCTTGTATCTCTGTTGATACTCGTTCCATTTCAATGGATTTAGCCATTTCATAGACTTGTGTGATTTATTGATGTTATTGGTATAATTTGGAGAGATGACACGTCAGTATAAACATCGTGTTACATAGGGACAACTAGTGACGTGTCAACAAATGTCAACTAAATTGAACCAACCTAAAATGAAGAGAAAATAACCCTACAATACTGATCAGAGTTACTTAGATGGTCGGGTTGGGAATACCCGACCAAAGTAATTAGATTGATCAGGTTATCAAAACAACGATTGGGGAAACCTGAATGATTGAGTATAATAACTTGATTAGGTAAAGATCCTTGATCAGGGTAAAAGAGATCTGGTCGAGTTTGGAAGACGGTCGGCTAAGCGACACGTGGACAATGTCTAAATATGATCAGATGCTTGGCGTATTGATAACACAATTACGACTTAAACACGTAAAGAAGAATCCTCATCAAAAAAGGTCTCAACAAACATACTCTGATAAGGAAACAAATTTCCTTAGATTTGTCAAAGCTCAAAACAAGCAAAAGTCCTGATATAGTTATAACAACTCGAACAAGTCAGAGTTTTATAAAATCACTACTACTTTTCTTTTACTTGTACTCTAAGAACTAGGGTTCTATACATGTATAAATAGACCTAAAAAATACCCAACAAGGGTTCTGGAATCATTAGGTATTCAAGAGAGCAATTAAGATTGAGTGTGTAATCATATTACTATAGTGATTTTTCCTTTTCGCCGTCACCGGCAACCGTGGTTTTTTCCATCTCGGGTTTTCCACGTAAAATCTTACTTGCATGATATCTTTTATTTCTTCTTGATTTGATTATACGATGCAAACTCTACGTATTTTGTGTGACGTGTGATTGAATTCATACAATCCAAAAATCGCTGTCAACAATTGGCGCTAGAAGGAGGGGGTGTGTGGTATTTTCTAACTTTGCTAAGTTAACCTCGAAAAACTTGTGAAACACTAACATGGAAGACAATAGGGATGGAAGTCGATCCCCATGTGATACCGGTACCCCGTTCGATATCAACAGTTCTGACCCAGTGAACACTAGTATTGCCGGAGGAAACTTGCCTTCAGTGACTCCAACTTCGATTGGTCAAGCCGCGATAACCTCCACAAACACTCTCTTAGGAATTTTCCCGGATGCATTCCAACAGGTTCAAGAGTCCCTGCGGGGAGTCATCGAGGATGCCTCTAGACAGGGAATTAACATAACTGTCACTGCAAATTTAACCTCGCCATTCCAGTTACACACACCCGTAGTGGCACGGGATCTCAGAGTACAGTATGAGATAGTAGTTTCGACTCCAAACGCCCCGCAGAAAATTGGTAAAAATAAGGTAGATCCCTATGAAAAGAGGGATCGATCCTAAAAGAATGATGGACGGCGTGGTTATCAGGACCACATGAGGAATGGGGACTAGACCAGCCAGAGAAGGAGGGAGCGTAGTCCGTATGATGACTCCACAAGAGGTCAAGAACGGGAAGTGAGTTATGATCGAGATGATAGATATGATGGACACATAAAAAGGTCTCGGTCGCCTTCAACTGACAGGGATGAGCCCCTAAAGAGGCGTAAAGAGACAACCCCCGCTCCCAGATACAATGGTCGTGATACTTAAATTATAGGGCGAACATCTAAAGACCCTTATGGTATCATCATTCGTCAGAAGTTTGATGAACATGGTGAGCCAGAAGGAGAGCGTGAAGTTCTACTAAGAAGGATAGAAGCGCTGGAACGAAAGCAAGGATGAGAAAATTTGCTGATAGGTAATTCCGGAAGTCTATTTACCATATCCATAAAACAGACCCGTTTCTCAGAAAAGTTCAGGATGCCGCATGTGGAACAATTCAAGGCCAAAACCGACCCCCTGGAACATATCAGGAGATATCAGAGTGCGATGACACAATATGATTATGACGACGCACTCTTATGCAGGATGTTCCCCCATACATTAGGGGATCAAGGGTCCAGATGGTTCGGTGGCCTTGCAGGCGGGTCGATCGGGAATTTCAAGGAGTTGATACTGGCCTTCACCAGGCAGTTCATGGGAAATATCTAGCGTAGAAAGTCGATATCCGTCCTGTCAACCTTAAAACAAAGAAATGACAAGAAATTGAAAGACTATCTCGCCCGGTTTTCGCAAGAAGTCTCGGAGGTACAGGATCCTAATGATGATACGATTGTGGCTGCATTTGTCAACAGCTTGCAGCACAGTCAATTATCGCTCAGTTTAAGACAAAGGGGACCAATCACCTATGTTAATCTAGTGGACGATGTGGGAGGATATGCGATGGCTGAAGAGGAACAAATAGCCCATGGAGGAGAGTAGATACATGGTGGCCGACCAAGTGAGAGTCAAAAGCCCAAAGATAATGGTTCAAAGGGGAACTCCAAAGGAGACCAAAAGAATAACTCTGGGAAAGGCAAAGAAGGCCGCAAGGAAGATGATCAAAAGAATAACAAGACCTACAAGAGGCAGTACAAAAATTACACCCCCTTGACTCAGAAATAAGAGGAAGTCTTGAATGTAATCGAGGATAAGAATTTATATAAAAAGCCTCCAAAGCAATCCAATTTTACCCGAAGAGACACCTCGAAGTATTGTAGTTTCCATTGGGAAAATGGTCATGAAACCTCTAAATGCTACCAATTGAGAGACTACATTGAAAAGTTAGTCAGAGAAGGGTACCTAAAAGATGTAGTTCTCAAAGGAAATGATGATCGGTAAAACAATCCCACAAAACCCGACCAAGACAGAAAATGGTAGTCTAAGGGGAAGTTCAGATGCCAGAGCTATCAACACCCTTTTTGGTGGTCAATATACGGGAAGCAGTAGCAGGGAGAGAATATCAGAAGTTTGTGAAGCGATAGATGGCTAGAGAAACATTAAAGTAAATTTGGTAGGTCCGATCAGAAAAAACTCAAACAAGGGTGGGATCCGATCACTTTCTCTGAAGCTGATGCTTGTGGATTAGAAGTTAAGCCAAATGAAGTAATCGTTGTGACAATTCGTATCGGACATCATGAGGTAAGAAGAATACTGATCGATAATGGAAGCTCGGCATATATCCTGAGCGTAGGGGTGTTCGATTAGTTAGGGCTTCATACGAAGGATTTACAGCCACTGGCAGTCCCGCTCAAAGGATTTGGAGGAGCGGAAGTAAGATCTCTGGGAATGGTCAAACTCCCTGATTGAGGTAGAAAATTTTCCATGTCAGAAGACAGTATTGCTCGATTTCGTAGTGGTAGACATCAAGAATTAGCCCTACAACGCCCTGCTAGGCATACCGTTTTTAAACAAAAAGAAGGCAGTTACTGCAACTTACACCCTGATCGTCAAATTCTTGACCGAGGCTGGAGTTGGAATACTAAAAGGCTTCCAAGAATGGGCAAGAAAGGCTAATTTGGCGGTTTTTAGAGACAAGACAGAGCCAGATGTTATGCAGATAGATCCCGTTGAAGGGGAAACGGAAACACCAACTCAGTTCGATTCGGACCCGAGGGAGTCATCTCCAGAAGATGAAAAGGGGCGAGAGGGGGAACCAACCATCGAAGTTGTAGTAGACGGTGGAAAACCTGACCAAACAGTAAAATTGGGAGCACATCATACCGAACAGGTACAGAATCAATTAATCGACTTACTGAAGGAATATAAAGATGTGTTCGCTTGGAGGAACAGAGTCAAGCGATTAAAGAAGAGGTCAGTAAGTTACTGGTAGCAGGATCAGTCAGGGAAGTCCAATACCCCGACTGGGTGGCAAATGTAGTACTTGTGAAAAAGAAAAATGGACAATGGAGAATGTGCGTAGATTTCACAGATCTAAACAAAGCATGCCAAAAGGATAACTTTCCTCTGCCCTGAATAGATCAGTTGGTCGATGCGACTGCGAGACACGAGTTCCTGAGCTTCATGGATGCATATTCAGGCTACAACCTGATCAGGATGTTCGACCCGGATGAGGAAAAAGCTGCTTTTGTAATAGATCAATGGCTCTATTGTTATAAAGTGATGCCTTTTGGTCTCAAAAATGCCGGGGCAACCTATCAAAGATTGGTAAACAAAATGTTCGCCCGAAAGATCGACAGAAACATGGAAGTCTATACAGACGACATGTTAACAAAAAGCATCACTGCAGCTAGGCATGCAACCGACATGGAGGAAACATTCAAAATGCTAAGAAGATATGGGATGAAGCTGAACCCGAACAAGTGTGTCTTTGGGGTACCATCTGGAAAGTTCCTCGGGTTCCAAGTGCACCGGAGGGAAATCGAGGCGAATCCTGAAAAAATAAGAGCCCTAGAAAAGATGAGATCATCGGTTATCCTGAAAGACATTCAAAGGTTGACGGGCTGCCTAGCTTCATTAAACCGATTCATCAGCAAGTCAACCGACAGATGTTTACCTTTCTTTAGAGCAATAAGAAAAGGCAGGAGGGTAGAATAGAATGAAGAATGTGAACAAGCATTCAAGAAGATCAAAGAGTACTTAGGTAAGGCTCATATCTTATCAAAGCCCCGAATGGGAGAAACATTGTACCTATACCTGTTGGTCACATCTGTAGCTATTGGCTCGGTATTAGTAAGAATGGAAGAAAGAGTGCAGAAACCAGTATACTACACTAGTAAGGCTCTGTTGCCAGCAGAAACAAGATACTCGACAGCCGAACAGATGGCATTAGCATTAGCGACAGCTGCCAGAAAACTAAGACCCTACTTCCAAGCCCATAAAATTAAGGTATACACATATTGCCCGTTAAAGCAAATTCTATCAAAGCTAGAAGTGTCAGGAAGACTGACAAAATGGGCGGTTGAATTGAGCGAGTTCGACATCACTTACGTACCAAGGACTGCAATAAAGGGTCAGGCAGTGGCAGACCTGATCGCCGAATTCACTGAACCTGACAGGGAGGTGATCAGGATGCTGGAAGAAAATGAAAGGAAGGTTTTCAACTGGAAACTACACATTGACAGGTCGTCAAATGCACATGGCAGAGGGGCGGGCATAGTGGTGTCAACCCCCGAAGGTGATCAGGTAGAATGTGCCTTGCGATTTGACTTCAAGGCTACCAACAACATGGCTGAATATGAGGTGCTATTGGAAGGACTCATGGTCTGCACGACACTAGGGGCAGACGAAGTAGAAATATTCAGTGATTCTCAGGTTGTGGTCAACCAGGTCCTGGATGAATACCAAGCAAAATACTATAATATGGTGGCATATTTAGATATAGCTAAGGTACTTTTCGGGAGATTCAAGGATTATAGAATCACTCAGATCCCGAGAGAAAAGAATGAAAAAGTTGACGCATTATAAAGGCTGGCATCGGCAACCACTGGAATCTGGTCTAAGATGATCCCAGTGGCTCATCTAGAAAAACCCAGCATTGGAGAAGGATAGTAGCTGGCAGTGGAGACAGTAGAAGCAGAGCATGTCACTTGGATTACCCCGATCAGGCGATACCTACAAGATGGCACGCTCCCGGAAGATGCAACTGAAGCAAGCGCATTAGATACCAGGCAACCCGTTATTCAATATTAGGAGGAGAACTCTACAGAAGGGGATGTTTCAAAGCCCTACAGAGATGTGCCAGTTAAGATGAGGGAGATAAGATTCTGGCTAGTATACACGGAGGTATATGCGGGAACCATACTGAAGGAAAATGTTTAGCCCTTAAAACCCTCATGCAGAGCTTTTATTAGCCGACTTTGTTTAAAGACGCCAAGACGGTGGCAGAAAAGTGTGGTACCTGTCAAAGAATCGCAAATGACATCAAACAACCACCTGAGAACTTGAAGAATCTGACTTCACCCTGGCCGATTGCGATGTTGGGACAGGACTTGATCGGCCCTATGCCTACAGCAACTAAAGGTGGCGCAAAGCATGCTATTATGGTAGTTGACTATTTCACAAAATGGGCGGAAGCGAAAGCATTGGTACATATCACCGCAGCTAACACCACCAGCTTCGTAAAAAAAAAATATCATCTATCGATTCGGGATCCCAAACACGATTATCACCGATAATGAGACTCAATTCGATAGTGATAATTTTAGGGAAATGTGCCGAAAGTATCACATCAAAAACTATTATGCTACTCCGGCTCATCCTCAGACCAATGGTCAAATTGAAGCTGTCAACAAGATCATCAAGCACACTTTGAAAGCCAAGCTCAATGGCAAAAAAAGAAACTGGGCGGATAAGTTATATGAAGTACTCTGGGCATACCGAACAACTAAAAGAACTTCTACAGGAGAAACATATTATTCCTTAGCATTCAGAATCGAGGCTATTATCCCGGTCAAGGTTGCATATAATTCCTCAAGAGTCCAGCTATATCAACATGACACCAATGTAGAGACCCTAAAATAGAATCTAGATGAGTTGGAAGAAAAAAAGGATATGGCGAGGGTAAGGAATGCAGCCTACCAACAAAGAGTCGCAAGATACTACAACTCGCATGTCCGAGAAAGGAAGTTCCAACTTAGAGATCTGGTTCTTCGAAGGGTATCCCCAAATACAAAGGATAAAGCGGCTGGGTCACTAGCGGACAAGTGGGAAGGACCTTATCAGGTGGTCGGGCTAGCTGGGCACGGATCATATTGCCTTGTCCGACCAGAAGGAGGAGAGTTATCCAGACCATGCAATGCTCAGTACTTGAAGATATTTTACCCTTAAGGGATTTCTCCTTTCTGTTAAATTTAGAGTAGTTACAGATTTATCTTTGTTCTCTAATCATTTGGTTGCTTTTTATAGTTTTGATTGAAGATATCAATAAAAACCCCTCGAGGGAAGCATAGTTCAGGAAAAAAAGTGTTATAACATTGCTTTTCTTTACAAATCAAGTCTCGAAAACCCTGAATGGGCTCTCGAGGGGCCCAGTGATGGGGCCGAAAGCGTATGTTGCAAAGACAACGTATTTTCACCGAAACTAACTGGGTGCATTAAAAGCACTATTAGAGCGCCTTCAGGTGATTAGATATCTGATGTGATAGGCCGAAAGTTGGATGAGGTAATCAAAACTCTCACGCTTGAATATCGATCAACCAGAAAGTTGGATGATATAAGCTAAGTTAGTGAGATAAGAAAATCCTTATTGCAACGAATCTTGAGCAACAGACTACCGGGAGACGTCCCAGTAACTTAGTTGCTAAATAAAAGACAAGAGTCTATAAATCAGATACAATGCAAATGGTCCACTAAAAGAACACTACTTGAACGAACATACAAAACAACTACAAACCAAACCAGAGCCGGTCAGTGGATTAGATAACCGACCAGGCTCATCAAAGGCTAGTAGCTAATCTGGCCGGGCTGAGTTCAGCCAACCAAAAAGAGGGTTGACCAGATCGATAGCGAGCAGTTAAAAAGGTTATTGAACAAATTAAACATGATTGATAATAAATTGCACCGAGTTCGATCAGTTAAGATAACTGGTCGGGGTCAATGATCAATTAAATTCGATCAATTGAAAAACAATCAATCGGACCAATCACAATCGATCAATAAAGATGGTCGATTAAAATAAAGAAGACCACACGAGTAAATCAAAGATTTGTATCATTAAAAGATGAAAAAATCATCTATATAGTGTTACAAAAAGAATTTACAAGGTATGTGGTATGATATAATTTTTTATTATATAAAGATGAAGGAGAGATCAGGCCCCAAGAGTGCTTGAAGGGCCTCCGGGTTCGGAGGTTCCAAGAGGATTACTTTCTTCTTCATAACCCTTGGCCAGATCTCCAAAGTCTGGCCAACAGATGTCATCTTCAGGATCTTCAACCATGAAAGGAGAGTAATCGGTCTCAGGTAAAGGTCCAATATCGATACCCTTGTATATTGCACCACCTTCCTTGACCATATGAAAGGTCACCAGAGAAGACTTGGAGGGAAGCTCCAGATGCATATTATGAGGCTCCTTCCTATTTTATAAAGTAATCATGGTAAAAAAATAGTCAAAATACAAGTAAAAACCATTCCAAATACATGTGCAAAATATGTTTTATTATTTTGACCCATATTCTAATAAGTTATGATATAAGCAAACGGACTTCAAACAATTAATGGCCAAAATTGTAACAGTTGATACTTTCTTTCTATGAAATGGCTAATTTGAGCCATTTTGGAAAATTAATAGTTAGTGGCTTTAGATATTATTAGATATCACTAGCCCTTAAAACAATTTAAAACAATTGTAGAAAAACAAATAATTAAAAAAAAAAAGCTCCCATGCAGATCGCTCATATATATTAGTCTATTAGAGGAGATATGGAATCCTCAATTACACATTGATCTCCCATAAAGGAGATCTAGGATTTCTGTTTTTTTTTTCTTAATTGTTTTAAATATTTTTTTTTATTGATTTTTTTTTTTTTGTGATAGTAGAGAGAAGAAGATGGGAAGAGCAGAAAGAAAAATAAGGTGAGGGAGACGATAGATTTTTGGATTATTCTGGTTGGTGCGGTGAAGAAGTGGACCAATTTTTTAAAATTTAATATTATATTTTAATTAATAAAAGCTTTTTTGTATGATGTTGGCGATGTTTGATTGGATAACGTAATTTTTTTTATTCATTTGTTTAAAATAAAAATAAAGAATTATGCTTTACTGGTTATTGACTTACGGTAAATGGGTAGTTACGGGTAGTTATGGATCGTTTGTTTGACAACTTAAAAATACAAACAAAACAACTTAAACATAAAGTAAGAAATCATGACTTTTAATTTAATTCTAAATCACTGAATTATAATTAAAATATTCTTTTCCAAGTAGAGATGATCATTGGGGAAATGAGGATGAAATGAGGATGAATATAGGTCCCCATTTGGGGAAAATGTGGATGGAGTAGTTTTGGGGAGAGGTCCCCCCATCCCCATCCCCATTTTCCAGTTTTTTTTCCCGTTTTCCCCGTCTTCCCCATTTCCCCATTTTTCTGTTTAAGTAAAAATTACATACTAAAATGAACACACAATCTATTACAAATTCAAATTAAAGCTAATTTTGTTCTTTTATCATAATAATTCATATGCATATATATATATATATATATATATATTATATACTTAGAGTTAGATTTTAAAGTTATAAAGAATTATATATACTTAGTAAAATAGAAAAAATAAAAATATTAAGAAAACAAATATATATATATATATATTATAAGTTTGGGGAAATGGGGAAATGGGGATGATGATGAGGATGGGGATGGGGAGGGATCCCCCTATCCCCATTTCAATTTGGGGATAAAAATCATCGCCCCCTCCCTTCATTTCTCCACTTTTCTCCAAAAAGTTTCCCCCAAATGGGGATGGGGGAGTGGGGATTTGGGTCCCCGGGTATAAATGGACCATACCCTACTTCCAAGTCTCCTCCCAAAGAAGATATATTTCCAAACTTATCATAAGTTGATATGAATTAGAAATCTTTGTTTTAATATATTTCCGATTTTAAACCGCATTTAGAACAAAAAAATCATAGAGACTGGTGCATATAATTCAGGAACCTATTTCAAAAAAATTAATCGAAAACTTTTTTTATTTGGTTTCCGGTGCATATGATCAAGGAAACCAAAAAAAAAAAACAAAAAAAAATGGTTTCCTCAATTATATACACTGGAAACGTGGATAACATGCAAAATAACTTGAACTTTTTTTTGACAATAAATTGAACTTGAATTTTGTTTGCAGAACATATAACATTATATTCTTTGATGAATTTTTTATTTTGTATATGCACGTTGTTTGTAGAAAAACATGTATGTTAAATTACTTCTTTTAATTAGAATGTGTATAAATGTAAAATTACTTATTTTCAAACAATTTTATTTTTAAAAAACAAATATGTTGACAGTACATTCAGATATGAGAAAAAAGAAAAACAAATATGTCATTCGAGTTCAGATTTTAGTCTATATTCAGTCTTCAGAAAAATTCAGGACCGTTCAGTCTTCAGACAAAGAAACAAACGACCCCTTAACGTTTTTTTTGACATAGATAGTTAGTGTTATTAAGACATTTTATCGGGTTTAGTGTAATTAGGTATATAATCAGGGTAAGTTGATGCAATTTGCCTTTAAATATATAAAATAATAATTTTGTAATCTTCAAATATTTTTGTAGAGAATCTTCACTTTTTTATTAGGCGTGGTTGTATTTATTTTTCAGGAATTTTTTCATAAAAAAATGGTGCAAACATGTTTTCGAATTTTGAAAATCAGAAATAAAAACGCCACTTTCAATCTAAAAATGTTTAGAATAGAACACTTATTTGAAAAATGAATACTTGATGCACAAGTTTGAAAATCAGAATTACAATATATTTAATAATCTAATCGATTTATAGTTTACGATGTGTTATGTTGTATTTAAAAATAGAAATTGAATAAATTTTCATTTAAAAAAAATGACTTTTCAGCACACTAGGGGGGTGTATTGAATTAGGATTCTCGATGACATTTAAAGACTTTATAAATCCGGGTGTATTCAATTCGAACATTTAAAGACTTTAAAAGAGTCTATATCAATCCAGTGGTATTCTATTCAGATTTCTATGGACTTTTAAAGCGTCATTCCAAATCCGGGTGTATTGAACTGAGACTTTAAAAATGTCTGCAAAAATCAAGGTGTATTCAATTATGACTAGATTTTAAAGGATTTTCTTAAGTTATGGATTTTGGTGGACTTGATAGTGAGAATTATAAATATCAAAGGTCATAACAAGTCCAGCATTCCCCCTAAGGATTTTGAGTTTTTCTTGTTGCTAGGGTTCGTTGCTTCTATTTTCCTTTGTTTATCTCTTTCATGGTTGAACTTCTTGAATATGATAGATTATGATTCTTGAGATGCTTAACTTGATGAAAGTAGAGACCATGAGAATGATTTATAGCATATTCAATAGATAGTGGCGGTTTTTAGATTTTATGTGTTTTCAAAATATACAAAGGCCTGTTGGAACCCCTCTATTTTGACAAATTGCTAGAATTTGTAAATTTATTTGGATGGGTTATTTTATCTATAAAATTATGAAAACTTATATGTAGATATAATGTTATGTCTAATGTTATTCTGCAAAATTTCGTGATTTATAATTGAGTATGAAAATTGTAATAATTTTTGGAGTGGACAAAGGTCAATATTAATTTCTGCTGGACAGATTCGGGAAACAAGAAAAGAATGAATATTTTCATATACAAATGACCATGGATTAAATTGATAATTTTACTGTAGTATTTCATATATGTCTAGATTATTCATGTCAAATTTTGTAGGATTTGGAGTTGTAGAGAATAAATTAAAAATCATAAATCAAAGGGTGGTCAGTTGTGACAAAATTTTGCCCTTTTTTTCAATATTTTATATATATCTTTGCTTAGTTATTCGATTAGTTGATTGTTATTTGTTTATATGATTAGTTGAATAACAATAAGAATCAGTGAAAATGAGTTATGATTGTTGAGTATTTTCCTTTTAATTTTGCTCTGAAAATTGTTATAAACTACGTCACTTTCTTTCATTTGTGATTGACTTTAGTAAAAATTATTGCCGTTAGTTTTTTTTTTGTGCAACGTTTATTCATACGTGAAGTTTTATATATACATATATATATATATATATATATATATATATTGATTTATCATGAAAGTTGAGATCTTTATAAAAATAGCTTTGAAGTAGAGCTTCTTTTCGGCTGATTGATTGAGCCATATACTTGTATAATTCATCTATCTATAATAGAAGTCTGAGATAACAAATTCATGAAAGTCTGAGATAGATGTCTAAACAGATCAATGAAAGTCCATGTGAATTTATAAAAGTCCGTAAAAATCCATGAAAATCTATCACTTAAAAAATGTCTTTAAATATCATCAACAATCCTAATTAAATAGACCCCTAAGTTTTTTGTGCAGTTGAGCGGTTGCGCCTAACATTTGGAGAATAGTCAATGTGTCCTAAAAAAAACAGAGAGTTTTTTGACCTGTTGTGTGATGATGTTATATGCGACCAACCCATCAATTTACTTTAAGAAATATGTGGTTTGCGTGATTCTGTACAATTCTTCTATTCAAAATTTCTGACCATTACAAAATAATGCTTTCACAATTCAAACTCAATTGATAATTTGATATTATGATTTTCTTATAAAAAACAATTTGATGTTATATGGTTTGTTTTTGAAGATTTTTAAAACAAAAGCAAATTTGACTTCGCAACTTTCCATCTACTATCGGATCTCAGTCTCTCATGTTATCTAATAGGTGATCACGATCCTTATAAATTATACAATACTTATCATGATCACATATGAAAAACTATAAAGTTGGGAATACATATGGAAAAAAAATATTTGATCCCACATCGAATAATTCTTACAAGTAAGATATATGATGTTTTGAAATCAAAACTTTTATTTTTTATTTTTATTTTAAATTGAAATCGTAATAAGTTTGTATTTTGTTGTGATATATGAGATCGAATATTACTAATACGGTACAAGTGGTCACTCACTCACTCCTATAATATAAAAGAGAGATATATTCTTATTTAGATTTTTATTAATAATGTGCAACTCAAAACCTCGTCACTAATAGGATTCGGATTTGAAATTAATGCCAATTGTACAGTGATAAGATTTAAAGTTGTGATCAAGTACGACCATACCACAATATTTTTATGACATGAATTTTTTATTACACATTTTTTTTATTCTGATTTGAATTCAATGCCAATTGTACAATGACAAGATTTAAAATTGTGATTAAGTAGGACTACACTACAATATTTTTATGAAATGAATTTTTTATGACACATTTTTTAAACAAAAACAAACTTCACATTATTTTGGGCAAATAGTTTGCACTTTTGTCTAAATATACACTTATAACTGTTGACTGATCTAACATAACGAAATATCCAAATGATCCCTTAAAAATATTTTTTATCAATTATTGTAATAATTTTATTTTTTTAATTAATGTTAAAAACAATAAAAAAAAGCTAAATAACTAAAAAAATATATTTTCACTCAAAAACAAATAAATTATTGGAGGTCCTCCATGAAGATAGGTATCATTAAGAGAGATCTTAATTGATTCATCTCCCTCAACTAGTCAACCTCGAGAGATTTTAAACGGGTTTACAATTGGGAATTTGGGATTTTTGGTGCTTTTGTTGTTTGTTGGGATTGAGTTGAGGGGAGATTCATGGTGTTGTTGATTTTAATTTTTTTTTAACGAATGTTATTGCTTCAATTTATTTTTACGGTAAAACGACCTTTATACCCTTCTAACATAAAGATTTCAGTTAACTCTAACGGTCAACCGTTTGATCATCAATACTAATTTTTAATTTAGATAAAAGTACGATCTAGCTGTAATTACACCTAAAGTCAGGGTGCTCCATTATAATTTGCACAGTATGATTTTATATTCATCATAAGCCTTCCTTGCAACATACGTTAAGCATATTCTTGATTGACAACAAAGAACTTGTAGAGAAAATGTTAAAAAAATAAGTGAAATATAGGAAAAATCAAGAAAAATAATTATATTACTCGAAAAATTATCAAATTTGTTTATAGGTAGATTTTATTAAACTTATTATCCATAAAAAATTTCAAATCAAAATTCATTAAAATCGATGTGTAAGTGCAAAACCTTTTTATATACATGCACAATTTCATACGATTTAATAATTTTTTTAAGAAATTTTTTGTATGGATTATAAGGAAAATGTAATAAATTTAAAATATTTCAAGTAAAAAGGAAAAATTGGAAAGAAAGAAAAAAAGGTTTTCATATATGATGAAAATTTTGTCTCTAATATTCACAAGTTATGAACAAACATTTCATACAAGATGAGTTTGACATAGTGGTTTGTCCTCACACCTACATAATGAGGTTGTAGATTCGTGTATGTCTCTCTTCCCAAACTACAAATTATTGTAATACTTAAAGAAAAATATTTCTAAATTTATTAAATTTAATGGAACTATGGACAAGAGATGGTTTGCACTAGAAAAACCCACAGCTACATGAAAAGAAAGAAACCTAGAATATACACTACACAATACATAAAATTGGGTATTTGGGTTGACCTTTTAATTAGGCCTCATATTTGAAGATAAGTAACTAATAAATAGTCATTGCCTACATGAAAAGAAAGAAACCTAGAATATACACTACACAATACATAAAATTGGGTATTTGGGTTGAACTTTTAATTAGGCCTCATATTTGAAGATAAGTAACTAATAAATAGTCATTGCCTAGGTGATTGGTGACTTTTGCATTCCAGGTTGTGTCTGTAGAGTCTAATTTCGTTGTGTCTCGGTAGATTCTTGATCCCAAATACAATAGATTTCATAATTTTGAATATAATCTAATCCAATCCAATCTTGTACTCATATTTTATCAAAGAGCGACGATATTTGTACCCTTGAAAAACTAAACGTGCACCCCATATTAATATATTTTCAGAAATTCTAATATCACCCTAAATAAAATTATGAAAATGATTAAAATAAATATATCTCATACAACATGTTAATATAATATTTAATATTTTTAAACATTTAACACAAACACTGATTATTCTTTAAAAAATAAATAGTGATTATAATTAGTCAGACAATCAAGATTATAATTTATTTTATTAAAATATTAATTAAATCCTAAATAGTGATTATTTAAAATTATAAATATTAAGTAACTATTAAAAACTTAAGAAAAGAAAAACATTGAATTTAAAGTAAATAAAAAGGAAAAGAAAAGACGGAACATGCTGGCTAGAGGTGTCCACGGTTTGGTTAAACCGACGGTTAAAAACCGAAATCGGACTCAAAAAACTGAAACCAAAACCGAAACCAAAACCGGCGGTTACAAAACCGGTTGGAAACCGGTTTCCGGAGGTTCGGTTACGGTTATACCTCTCCAAAAAACCGGCTAAAACCGGCAGTTAAACCGCCGGTTTTATTAAAAAAAAAACAAACCAACCAATTAGATGCTGCCACGTGGCATTTTTTTGAAAAAAAAAACCGGACGAAACCGAAACCGGCGGTTAAAAACCGACCCAAAACCAAAATTTTTCGGTTCGGTTTCAGTTCGAGCTGTCCACGGAACCGAAACCGGAACCGTGGACAGCACTAATGCTGGCATATTGCTGCCAATCTGGTTTATTTTAATTATTTATAACTTATTGATTTAATATACTTTTTCAAAAAGTAAATTAGTAAAAGAAATGGTATATATGGTGTAAAAACAAGCTAAGTGCATATTTGTAATATGTGGGGGTGTATTTACAAATTATAATATCTTAAATTTTTTCAATGGGGTAATGGGGTATATATACAGAAGTGGAAAATAAGGGTTTTGTCACTCTTTTTTTTGTTGATAAAAATGGACTGATCTAGACAGAAAAAACATCACAAGCGATCATATGCTGAAACACCCTTAGACAGTATCCATCCATATTATAAAAAGAATAAAATGAAAAGTAACAAAAACCAAGAAAACACAAAAACCAAGGGAAACAATCCCAACAAAAAATATTGGCAAGCAAGCCATAAAAAACAGAAATAGAAAACATCACGAAAAACGAAAAGACTCCCGACCCATGCAATCATTGCTAACCAACAAAGAGCAGAAAGACGGGGTGTTTGCCCACCATGAATCAACCACCAAGCACAAAGCATGCTTAAAAAGAGCGTCATCAACCTGATTCCCCTCCCTAAAGATATGAGAAACCTGAAACTCCAATTTTGATAACTGAAAAATACAACATTGCCAAGTCTGCCAAATCCGCTAAGGAACCTGCTCGGAGCAAGAGGCGAGCAGTTGAACCACATAAGAAGAATCATTATCAACCCAGATCCGATGCCACCCATTCTACCAAACAAAATTAATGGCCATCGAAGCTGCAAGAAGTTCTGCCTTAAACGCAAACACCTGACCAAGAGGAACAGCAAAACAACCCTTCACAAAAGCTCTACAATTACGGAAGACACCCCCACAACCCCATGTTGGTTCCAGATTTTGGATTGCGCAGCGGAATGGGGTTTTAAATTTTTTTATGCAATTATCAAGTAAATCTATTTGTACAGTAATAATCGAAAACAATAAGAAGGAGAAGAAACTATTTCATACCAGTGTTTGAAGGCTCCTTCTTTCTTTTCCGATCTGCTTCCTGATTTGAACCACAAGATCTTCCCGGCTATGTCCCGCGATTGGCAACAGCGTGTGGGCGCGTCACGGATTTCAGGAACTTAAGTGGAGGTAGAAGAAACTAACGAAAACAACTCTTGTTTTCTTGGTGTGGAATACGGCCACCATGAATCAAGAAATTTTTTTTTCTCTCTCTCTCTAGCCGCACACCTTTCTCTCTTTTTTTCACGCAAAAATTACATTCAAGACAATTGAGTGAACTCATATATTCTCTTCTCTTGATTACATGCAACTAATTGCATTAAATACAATTAAGAGAACTCATGTATTCTCTTCTCTTAATTGCACGCAATTAATTGCATTCAATACAATTAAGAGAACTCATGTATTGCATTCAATACAATTGAGAGAACTCATGTATTCTCTTACTAGTATCAGTTTTCAAAACCTTTAATTAATTAATATCTAATATCAATTAATTAATTAATTTTATTATGTTAACTGATAACTTTATTAATTAATCCTTTAAATATCTAATATTTATAAGGATAATTAATGACTTTGAATTTAAACCTTTTAAATTCAAATTTGATAACACCCTCCAACTAATGATTAACTGCATAATTAAATAATCTAATTATTTAATTAACATAATCATTAATATTCATTAATTAAATAATCTTATTATTCAACCAATTCCCAAATAGATACGTATCACTTTCGTAACACAATTAATTGAACAATTCAATTAATCAACCGTGACCTTTGTTACCTTTAATCAATCGGGCTAGCAAGAGAACCTAATGGACCCACAATATTTTGAGCTTCAATAATCCTTAGAAATAATTAATTAAACTCTTTAATTAATATTTCATGATTATTAACTACAGTGTTATTCCACTAAAAACCCGTAGCTGCATTCTCTCAACTGTAGATGTTTTTACACAAACCAATAACTTTCGGTGTCCATCGATATAGCTATTACATATGGTATAATCCTCCACAAGCAGTTCATAATTAGAGCTGGGTCATAATATCCGTTATACCCCTCTAATTACATATTTTCCATTAAGTACCATTGATTCTCTAATGAACAATAAATCCTACATTCCTCACGGAATTAGGAGAGCGCTCATATTGTTCAAGCCCCGAATCAACCCTTAAGGGAACTACTATCTACTTCTCGCAAGAAGGAGTGGATTCCACTATTGTGTAGAAACCTTCCCAGCCACAAGCCAAACCGCGATCCCAACATACGGAGTATATTGATCGGGAATGTAACTCCGATCTCACCCATGGTATATCAAAAACCACGATCTAACCTGAAGGAGTCGATAAGACACTCAGGATTAAGATCACCCATTTATAGCCATCATTTGTCGATATATATGAATCTCATCATGTAACGGATCTTATTAAGAGATTCATATAGATCGTGGCCCAGTCCTATATGATCATATCACATAAGGTGCCTCCATTCTCATATCACCATATGAATGATCCAGGATAAGATCACCGTACATTACGGAATGAACCGCAGCTGTAGATTAACTACAAATAAAGTACCCAGCTTTATTTGCTATCTACGGACTCTTTAGATTGCTCGTTTCAAAATGAATCCATCTGTGTATGACAATCATATACTCAGTTTGAATTACATCTGGTAATCTTGGATGTTAAATACACATGTTATATAAAAGTATGAAACAATTTGAATGAATAAACTACTTCTTCTATTTATGTTCATTTCATATTTATAAATTACAAGCTTTAGGGCAAAAACCCCAACAACCCCAACATCCCCAACACTTGGAGAACTCAAGGCAGCACCATCAGTATTAACTTTGATCCAACCAGGAGCCTGAGGCGACCAAATCACACTCTTGATAACCGGGGCCCTAGTCGGATGACCACGAAGATCAAACCGATGAAGAATTAAAAGATCATCTACACAATTACGCATACACCCATTCTATAACCGGTTAGCGTCAGACACCGCACGCCAAATCAAAGACAAAGCAGATCTGAACTCCATAGCCTTACTCTCAAAAATCCACTGGTTACGGGCAAGCCACACACTTCAAACCACGACATAAATAGATGTCTTCCATAAAACCAGCACCTGATCACTAAACGAAACTGACATGTCCTGGGAGAATAACGAACTCCACGAATTGGCAGAAATACGCCGCTGAAAAGCTGAAAAAACCGCCTCCCAAAGAGCAGCCGCTAAGGGGCACCGAAGGAAAAGATGATCAGATGACTCATTGCTAACCCTACAAACACTGCAGTGGGAAGCTAAGTGAAACCCAGCCCTACACAAACAATCCTCTGTGGGAAGCAGATTCAACAAAAGACGCCATGTCAAAGCTGACATAGAATGAGGGATAAAACGGCACCAGATATCCCTCCACCAAAAGACCTGCAGGGAATCATGAATCATACAGGAATAAGCAGACTTGTAAGAAACCTGCCCATCTCGAGAATGAGCCCACATCAAATAATTTACAACTGGAGAGATAGCAATCCTATAGATCCGAACAAATAGATCTAGAAAACGGGCTCGAAACCTATCGTCAAGAACCCACCTACCCTTATGGATAAAATCAAAAACCCTTGCCCAAAGAAAGCTAGCCAAGTAATCAAGAATCCCCAGAAGCTCAAGAATGGGAACCCACAACCAATTGTCGCGCCAAAAATCTCGCTGAGAATTCTCACCAATGAGCCAAATGCCCTCTTTAAAAATATCTGAATAACGAGAGCGAAAAGAAGGCCAAATCGACAAAGTGACATACCTCCCATGAGATTTCCGTAGCTGCGTGAGATACCGCTTCCTCATAAATGAAAAAGCAAAACTCTCAGAGATCATAAACTTCCAAGTGAGCTTCTTTAAAAGATAATCATTTAGTAATCCAAGATCCTTCGAACCAAGACCACATTGAGAGTAAAGCTTACAACAACGATCCCAAGCAACTTGAATCAGTTTAGTCTCCTCACAAGAACATGTCCACAAAAAATTTCTCCACTTGCGATTAACCAACCGCAGCAAAGAAGAAGGCCATTTGCTGATCATGAAAGAATGCACAAAGGAGCATGTAATGACCGACTTGATCAGAGTAGCGCGATCGGCCAAAAAAAGGGCTTTCCCCTTTCACTTAGCAAACTTAGACATGATTTTATCCGCGATATGCTATAACACGGACTTCTTGGGCTTTCCAGAAAATAATGGGACCCCCAAGTAAGAGAAATGCAACTGACCAATCTGCATACCAACCAAGGACTGCAATCTAACAATCCGGGATGGGGAAACAGAAGATCTAAAATAGATAGAAGACTTACCCCAATTAACCAGCTGACCTGAAATGTTACCATAAACCTCAAAAGCACTAATGATATTCTTCAGATTCCGAACTGTGCCTCTGTAAAAAATCAAAACATTATCTGCATAAAGCAAATGAGTAAGAGCAGAAAATCCTCGACAAAAGCCTACTAAGGAAATCCTCTGCAATACCAAACAAGAGAGGAGAAAGAAGGCCACCCTGACGAACCCCTCTAGAACAATGAAAATAACCATCGGGGGATCCATTGATCAGCACCGAAAGCCTCGAAGATCCTAGGATGCTGTCAATCCAATCCATACAAACTGGAGAAAACCTAAAAGCTTGAAGAACTCTACGATGAAAAGACCAATCTAGAGTATCGAAAGCTTTACGATATCTATCTTCATGGCCAAATGACCTTCATAACACTTCTTATGCATCACATTCACACAGTCAGAAGCTAAACCGATATAGTCCTCAATGTGACGGTCCCGGATGAACCTAAACTAATGAGGAGAAACAATCCTAACTGCAATCTGAGCTAACCGATCCGCTAAAATTTTGGAAGAGATTTTGAACAAGAAGTTACTAAGCACAATCGAACGAAACTGGTCTATCAAAATCCAATCCTTCAGCTTCGGAAGAAGAACAATGAAACTAGAGTTCAAACCTGAAAAAATAACCCATGTACTGAAAAAGTCCTGAATTGCAAGAGCCACGTCACTACCCACCATCTCCCAGCAACGCTGATAGAACCCTCCAGAAAAACCGTTCGGCTCAGGGGCAGATGCTGCATACATAGCAAAAACCGCATCATGGATATCATCTGTCGAAGGAATGCTAATCAGAAAAGCATTTTCCACATCAGTCACCAAAGAAGGAATCACATCCTCCACCACCGAGAACTCTGTCTCAACCCGAGAAGAATCCGAAGAAAAAAGATTCAAATAAAACTTGATGATATGATCCCTGATAATCAAACGGTCATCAGTAAGTACCCCATTAATCGAGAGAGAAGACAAAGCATTCCTGTACTGCCTACGTTTGATAGAGGCATGAAAGAATGAGGAATTACGGTCACCATTTTGCAGCCACTTCACCCTTGACCGATCACGATGAAAGCACTCATGTTTGCGTAACAACACGTCAAGTTCATGATGAACACGAGACTCGGTCAAGAAAAGCTTCTCTGAAAAATCCATATTAGACATCTGAAGCTGAATAGACTGAAGTTCTACCGATTTCCCGGCAATGTTGGAGTTAAGATCCCCAAAAACCTCCCAATACCAAGTCTTGAGAGCATTTTTCAACCTCTTTAACTTGTTGATAACCACCTGAGGAGGCTTACCCAAAAAAGAGGAACTCCAAATATGACGAACTAAAGCCATAAAATCTGGGTGATCCAACCATATGCTCTGGAATCAGAAAGGTCTAGGACTAACGTTCTCAATATCCGACAACCGAATCACCAATGGACAATTATCTGAAAATCTACGAGAAAGAGCCACATAAGAAATGTCTCGCCAACAGGAAATACAACCCTCAGAAACCAAAGCTCTATCTAACCTTATCTCAATTCTAGTACGGGGATAACGGCCCCTAGCCCAAGTGAAATGAGAACCATGGAGTGAACACCAATCAAATCACAATCCTCAATAACAGACATGAAATCCTTACAGGAGCTACGAGCTGGAGAACGAAGGCCTAAAGACTAATGAGCTCCCAAAACATAGTTGAAATCACCCACAACCAACCAAGAGGAATAAACCAAATTGACCGAGTTCCGAAGGGACTGCCAAAGCGATCTACGGACAACCGTCAATGTGCTCGCATAAACAAAAGTGTAAAAATGCAACCGAGAATTAACCGTTAGCGAAATCGTAAGCTGCTGCTCATGAAAACGGACTATCTGAGCATCAGGAAAAGAGTCATAAGTGAAGACCTAAATCATCGGTAAAAGACCAACCCTATCATTCAAACCCACTAAATAAAGACCGAAAGAAGACCAAAAACCAGAAGAGATGGAAGTAAAAGCTACCATAGGCTCTGCAATACAAACCAAAGAAGGTCGGTGTAAAAGACACAAATCTCTGAGAACACGCCTCGAAGACCCGTTCCCAATACCTTGACAATTCCAGTAAAGGACACTAATCATCGGAAACGCCTGAAGAAGTCTGCATCTTGGACTTTAGCTTTGTTAGCCTACGGGTAATCATCGTTGTCCTCTGAGAAATATTGCTAGCATCTAATCCTTCCGCCTCATTTTGAGAAGCCCATGAAGAACCAGCAATGAGATGGAGCTCAGCTTGAGAGTCAGAGGCCAGAAGTCTAGAACTCTGGGTAGAACCTGCAACCGAAGAGGAAATCTGAGAAGATCCAGAACAGACATTCCTAACTTCGTAAGCAGCATGTGCAAATGGCGGACGTTGAAGAGAGAAAGATCCTACAATAGTAAGAACCATTTGAACCAACGAATCTATGACCGGAACAGCCTGGTTCGGAATAATGAAGTGAACATCAAAAACCAGTCCGGAGTAGTAGAGGACTCCAATATCGTCCTCGATCTCGAAAAGGAAGAAGCCTGACCCGCCGACAAATCCACACTCAAATCAGACCCAATATCCACAGGAGAGTCATGAACCACCAAGACATTAGAACCTGGGACTACTGCTGAGGACCTAGAAACTATCGGGATTGCGTTAACACTCTCAGACTGCTGCTCACGCGAAGCCGTCAAAGAAACAGAATAAGAGAAAATAACTGAAACAACCAGATCTGGAGAAGCTACTAAAACATCAATAAGAGAATCATCGCTCCACACCCCCCTACTGGGACCGACAAACCTAAGCAGCCACCACCGAAGTAGTAGGAACCATCAAAGAAGTGAAACGTGGCGAAGTAACTAGACTAGTAGAAGAAACCATACTCAAAATGGGATCAAAACCTACCAAATGATGAACCGCATCTGAATCTAGAGACCCTAAATCCTGTTGAATAGCGGTAAAGACATTAGAAACCGGAACTTCCGTCCGAGGACCAGAAATAGGACTAAAAACCATTTTAGGAGCACGGTTTCGGGGAACTTGAAACCCCTCATCAGCAACAATTGTGGCAGGACCATCTTTATCAGAATCGGGCTTACTAGAACTAACTGGAATCCCCTTGTCGAACTTGTTCCAACGACAAGCATTGGAAAAATAACCAATGAAGGAATAAGTAGAACAGAAAGCCGGGAGATTCTCATATTCCATTGAAATGAAAGAACTATGAGAATCGTCCCTTTCAAGAAGCAAAGAAGACTGAGGCATAGTAGACACATCAATATCCACCAGAACATGAGTAAAATGTCCAAAATCACCCTCTATAGTAGCCTTGTCCAGCCGTAAAGGCAATCCGATCCTTCTAGCTAAATCGAAAATAATCTTCGGATGCCAGTATTCCCATGACAGATCATAAAAACGGACCCAAACCTGAGCATTTGAAGACTTTTGTAATGCTGGGTTAAAATTCGAAATCCAAGGCTGAAGCCGTAAAACACCTGGTTTAAGATTAAGAGACCCCAAACTCCAAACCATATTCTTGTCAGCATCTGAATTCAACATAATCAGAAAGTACCCCTTACGTAAAGAAATCAGCCTCCAAATAGAATTCAGCTTCCAAACAGACTGCAACTTGGCTTTATGATCAACCAACTTCCAAGGTTTCTCATCGCTAGAAAGGACAACCCGACCAATGAAAGAAAACTTACAAACCTCCAATCTAGACTTATAAGCAGAGGGATCCACCCGAACAGCCACATAACCAACTTTTTTTGAAAGAATCGAAGGACCAAAAACATTATCCACCAGAATCAGGCCAGCCTTAAAAAGATTCGTAAGGGTGGTGCGTTTGGTACGGGGACGGGACAGAACGGGACAGGACAGGACAAGACAGTTGTTCCATGATGTGTTTAGAATGTATGGGACATGACAGTGGACTGTACTGTTATGCGTTTGGTATGGCTAGGACCGAACGGGACAAGAGGTTCAAATGACTAGAGTGCCCTCCTTATTCTGTCTAATATTAAACAATATATTAAACAATTTTTATATATCATATTTAACAATTTTAAATAAATATTGTAATTGAAATATATTATACTTATTTAATAATATTATATATTAATATTTTATATTATATATTATATATATAATAATATGATATATTATATCATTATATATAATAATATATAAGATATATATATAATATTAAATATTTGTACATATAAAAAATATAATATTATATATATATTATAATATATGTATACATATTAATAATATATATTGTATATTATATATATGTATCCTGTATATATAATAATATAATATATATATGCTATATATATTATTAAAAAAATATATTAAATATATTATTATATATAATAATATTTAATAATATACATAAATTATAATTACATATATAATATTATATATATCCTAATATTATATATATATATAGTCTAGGACATCCAAAGAAAGTTCTGAAGAGTTTTTAGCTTTGGTTTTGAATTTTTCGAAATACCCAGAAAATTCAAAGTGCTCTGATCTCTGTTCGGACGATGCCGTTATGTTCGTCTCGGAAATACGATTCCAACGCCACTGACCACGTCTCAAACGGAGCTCTAACGAAGTCTCTAGGTCAGGTCAAAGTCCGGTCAACATCCTCCTTTTTCCAGATTTTTATGTAATTTTTCCAAGGTTGAAGACGACACTGTAGCGCCATGTCAGCGACGTGTCACCGCCACGTCAGTGCACATGTCGTGCCACGTCAGCATGCGTCAGGCTGCCACGTCAGCGCCACGTCAGCAAACTGTGCATGCCACATCAGCGCCACATCAGCAGTAGCTACCACGTCAAACGGTGAGGCCTACCACGTCAGCTCCGCGTCAGCAGGCGCTCCACATCAGCGCCACATCTGCCAGAAATGTTTTTCGTCCGTTTCGGTGCAATTTTTGCCTGTTTTCGGCAGAACTAGACTTGTTCTATTTCGACCATTCCGTATGCAACCGTGCCATCTGTTTCAGCTAATTCCGCTTGTAAGTATTATTTTGACTTATTTAAGCTTTATTAACTCTGTTTTCGGGCACGATGGAATATCCAGAACCTGGAGATCTGGATCTAGTATTATATACATGGTTGATGCAATATTCAGAGAAATATTCAGAGAAATATACACATCCAGTCGGATGTTGTAAGTATCATAAAAATAATCTAAGATCCTATTGTATAATGAAATGGGAATAATATTTTATCCATTTTATACACATCCTGAAGGATGCTCTGAATATCATAAAAAGGGTTAAAAATCCTAACATACAAGATGGTTATGCCGTCAACGGAACATATATATATATATATATATATATATATATACTGACTATAACTCTAACTATGACTCTAACTCTAACTCTAACTCTGACATTTATTTTTTATGCAATATATGAGACTGGCTTATGTTGTGTCTCTAGATTGGCTTATGTTGTGTCTCTAGACTAGCTTATGCTGTGTCTAAGGTGATCTTATGACCCTGAAACTGTTATTTTTATGCAATATATGAGACTGGCTTATGCAGTGTCTCGCGACTGGCTTATGCAGTGTCTCAGGACTGGCTTATGTTGTGTCTCCAAATAAACTGTTTCAATTTTCAGCATTTATTTTTATACAATATATGAGACTAGCTTATGCGGTGTCTCGGGACTGGCTTATGCAGTGTCTCGGGACTGGCTTATGCAGTGTCTCAGCACTGGCTTATGTTGTGTCTCCAAATAAACTATTTAAATTTTCAGCATTTATTTTTATACAATATATGAGACTGACTTATGCCGTGTCTCGGGACTGGCTTATGCAGTGTCTCAGGACTGGTTTATGCTGTGTCTCCAAATAAATTGTTAAATATTCATATTATTTATACTTAATATATGATATCGGCGAGACCAACTAACCAGAACTTAAAGTTTTTGGAATTATGATATTTAAGTTGGTACGGTTTTGAAAACCGATGAGAACCTGGAATTTTGGATTCAGTATTATATACATGAATGTCATACTTCATTATTTGGAACCTGGGGTTTCAAACACATTCATAATATGAAGTTATCTCATATATATAATGTGATACATTTACATGTCACTTATTTGAGAGAATGATCTACACATCCAACAGGGTGTAGTGAGTATCATAAAGAGGATTTAAGATCCTAACGTATCATTCATTTGAGAAAAAAAAATGGGGATCTACACATCTAGTAGGATGTTGTGAGTATCATATTTAAGATCCTAACGAATAAAGAAATTGGAATTAATATTTTAACCATTTCATACACATCCAGCGGGATGCTGTGATTATCATAAAATACATTTAAAGATCTTAACTTATCATTCATTTGAGAATATATATATATATATATCTACACATCCAGTAGGATGTTGTGAGCATCATAAAAGGATTTAAGGTCTTAGTATCACGTATAATGATATTGTAAATGATATTTTGTCCATTTTATACTTGCTCCTGAAGGAGCAGTATCAAGAGAATAAATTTGATATATTTATATTCATGAGATATCAAAACATACCCAGGAGTGGATGTTTGTGAATGACAAAAGAAAAGGTTTATAGAATAAACCTATTGAAAAGATTATTATTATTTTAGATGAGACATAAAATGGCATTATACATAATGTCCATAAAATTCCCAGAAGAGAAATATATGTCTTGCCTAAAGTGCAACGACTCATACAATTCTGCGGAGTCAGATATATTTTATGAATTGGACTTTGATCTGAGCAAATATTAATATTGTATCAGGTCCAACGGATCTGATAGAAAGCTCTGGAAGAGCGATGATAGAAAGCTCTAGAAGAGCCATGATATTGTTATCAAACAATACTAAAATCATGCATTAGTGATACTTGATATTATTCAAATAGAACATAAAAAGAATATGCTCAGTTCAAAAACATATAAAGTTAATACCAGATCAGATCCAGCGGATCAGATCAAAGGCTCTAGAAGAGCCACAATCTTATTACCAGATGGTATTAATTGTGTATCAATGATACTTTATATCATTTAAACAGAATATAAATGAACCTGCTTAGTTTCAAAGATATCTGGAGGAATGGATATCATTTTAAACCTATGAGTAATGATAATGTTTAATATATATATACATTACTTCTCATGATTCAGGTCAGAAACTCGTTATAGAAAAGGTATGTGCTTTATCATCTGGATTATATTACACTGTTATAAAGAGTGTAGATATTTATGCAGTTATTAATCAAAAGTTCCCGGATCCAAAAACAAAAAAAAATGTTTGTGTTTTGGCGTGACCGTATTGGTCACCCTGGATCTACAATGATGCGTATAATCATTGAAAATTATCATGGATATCCATTAAAGAACCAGAAGATTCTTTATCTAATGGGAACTTATGTACTGCATGTTCACATGGGAAACTAATAGTAAAACCATCTTATTCTAAAAAGTTGGTTTTGAATTCTCATCATTCTTACAAAGAATTCAAGGAGATATATGTGGACATATTCATCCACCAAATGATCCATTTCATTATTATATAATTTTAATTGATGCATCTACGAGATGATCACTTGTTTGTTTATTATCAAACATCTCCATATTACTTGTACTGATTATCAATTTTTTAGATATACTCATAATCAAAATGGATCAGGGGAATCACTTATCAAAACGTCTTCAGGTAAATTACGAGAACTTCATTATTTAGATATAGTTACTAAATTCTATATGGGGACTTACTTATGGAAAGGTTTCTCTAGAAGAGAAAAGTAAACGGAAAGTTACTTATATACAAAATAGAGATACCGGTTCGGTTCTCTATATATATATATATATATATATATGTGTATGTCTCATGATTTTATAAGTTGTCATCTCATAAACCCCGGTCGAGTGATTGTTCTTGAAGAACGATCAGAGAAAAATGCAACAAATAAATAATCTGATGCATATCATAAACTTATAAACCTTTTGAAAAGGTATTGTTATTTGGATCCCAAGAGTAAACAAAACTCGAGTTATGAATAAATCCACTTTCTCTAAATCAACTCTATAAGAGTCTGATATATCTAAAAGAGACACAAGTATATGAAATGACTAAATCCATTGAAATGGAAGAAATCTCAATAGAGATACAAAAGTATAGAAATTGAGAGAATTTTTATAAGTCAAATAAGAGAAATGTGGAATCATAAGGAAACAATCATTAATGATGTATTTTTATACACAGTAGCGCTACTGAAATTATAAATGATAATTATGATATTCATAATATCAATGATTGTAGATGAAAGGCATGCTTGGCCTAGATGGAAGAAGCAATTCAAGAAGAATTGACTTCATAAGCCAGACATAAAGTATTTAGACCAATAGTATTCCAGACACCTGGAGATGTCAAAATAGTTGGATACTAATGGGTCTTTATACGGAAACGTAATGAGAAAAACGAGATCGTGAGATATGAGGCACGACTCGTAATGCGAGGTTTCTTACAGAAACTTGGTATTCACAATTGATGAATACGGTTACGTTGTTGATAAATTTGGCTGCCTTTAAAAGGCTTGAAATACGTCTCATAGACGTAGTAATCATTTATCTCTATGATTCACTCAATGCAGATATTTATAAATCCTGAAGGATTCTAAAATACTAGAAGCATATAAATCGAGATCTCGTAATCCGTATTTGATGAACATACAAAAATCCTTATATGGATTAAAACAATATGAACAGATGTGGTATAACTGTCTCAGTTAATATCTGATAAAGATAAAGATATAATAATCATATTATATACTCATGTGTCCTCATAAGGAAATGAGAAGGAAAACATTGTCTCGACCTGAAGGTCGAGCATAGATCAAATGGAATACTTGTCCATCAATCATAATATTTTGAAAGGATTGTGAAAAGATTCCATATGGCTATTACTCCATAAAGCAAGTTTTTGCTTATACTCCCTCCAATAATTTTATGACGTTATCTGTATGCGTCAGTTCAGCAATCTAGAAGATTGCTTTAAAAGAACTTTTATTAGGGGGAGCGTCCCATCAGGGGGAGCGTCCCACCAGGGGGGGCATATCAGATAAAGTATATTAATTATTTGGGGCATATGTGCATTGTACTCTTTTTCCTTTCAATCAGGTTTTTCACCCCATTGGGTTTTCGTGATAAGGTTTTAATGAGGCATAACTATAAGAACACCCAAAAATTATTTGATTCATAAATATTACATTTATCCAGTTGATCATCGTATATATGTTGACTTGATCAAAAGGATCATTGTGAATATTACTTTGATCTTGCTAATCATCGTATATATATTACTTTGATCCAGAAAATCATCATAAATATTACTTTGATCCGACAGATCAATGAATATCTTTGCTCAGGGTTTTATCCCACTAGGTTTTCCCTAGCAAAGTATAAATATGAGAAATGTTTTGAAGAAAACAATAAATCTGGACATATGTACACTATACTCTTTTTCCCTTCGATCAGGTTTTTTCCCACTGGGTTTTCCTGACAAGGTTTTTAACGAGATAGTTTTGAGAACGTCCAGCACCACAAGATCCAGAGGATCATTGTATATATTGTTGCTGAAGTTTTTGTCCCAATGGGTTTTTCCTAACAAATTAAAATACAAGTGGTGGAAATCCAAGGGGGAGTGTTGTGAATAGTATATGGATTCACACCAATTGTATACACCATATAAACACCCACCCACTTAATGGCACAAGTGGAAGAGTGCTTGGATATCTTAGTGACTAAGTTTTGTAAACCTGATAATTGTGTATATATATATATATATATATATATATATATATATATGTAATGTTCTCTTCATTTTGTAGAAGAGAGATACTGCCCAGACATCAATAAAGTTTTTGCCTCTCTTCTTTCGTTTCTTCAATCTCGTCTCTCTCTCTCTCTTGTTTCTCTACTCACTTTATTTCTTCATTTGTTCTTAACTAATTCTTCAATTATTTACAACAAATATATATATATTTATCCTATATATATATAATATATATATATATATATGATATAGTATATATTATTAAATATTATTATATATATAATAATATATTTAATATATTATATATAATTTTATAATATATATTATATTATATTATATTATATATGTATTATAATTTTTATATATTATTAAATATTAATATATATATATAATAATATATTTATTATATTATATATTATTATATATAATTTTATATAATACATATATATATATTATATGTAATTATAATTTATATATATATTATTAATATATATATATAATATAATATATTGGATATGTTTGTAATTGTTTGAACATTTAAAGGGTAAATTGGTCTTTTTGACACTTGTCCTATGTCATGGGACAAGTTGTCCTAGGGTCTTGGGTGAGACAAATTTTTGTGATTTTTGTCCCACATTGTCCAGTCCTGTCCCATGCTAAGGTCGCGCCAAACATGAGACAAGAACAAGTTGTCTCACCTTGTCCTATCCCGTCCCTCGTACCAAACGCACCCTAAAAGAAGAGCCCATAATAGATGACATAGGCAAGGAACCACCCACAAGCGGATCCACCACGCCAGCAACAGCCTCACCTCGAGGCAAAGAACCCCTAACGGATAACGAGGAACTTTCCACCAACGGATCAGTCCATCCATCAACCGCCTTGCCACCATGGGGATGCAAAGAGACATGCAGCATTGAAGGAACAACACTTGACCCGGCCGAAGAAGTAACATAAAAAGAAGCCTCCATGCTCATCGGATCCATGAAGTTAGAAACCATTAAAACCACAACCGGAAAGCCTAAACCCTAACTGTCATGCACATGCAAAACCCTAAACCTAGAAGAGCCATTTTTTTTTGAACAGTGTTGCTACAGTACTGTGAACAGTGTGCCACGTCACCCCCCCTGAACAGTGTCGGTACAGTACCGTGAACAGTGCCCCCTCTCTGTGAACAGTCGCCACAGTGCCGTGAACATTGTGTTACAGTGCCGTGATCAATGCCCCTCATCAGTGAATAATGCCCTACGTGAATAGTCGCTACAGTACCGTGACATAGTGTGCGCATCACCTGTGAACAGTGCCGCAATAGGACGTGAACAGTACCGCTCTGAAACCCTAATTTAATAACTTAAGTTTTAAAGGCACTAAAGTAAGTGAATTTTCAAGTATGTCCTTACTTTATATGTATTTTTTATTTACTTTTTGTTTTTCATTTTTTTTTTCATCTACTTCATCGGCTTCCATTGGAGGTCTAATGGAGGTTGAACAAACTTCCATTGGAGGTCGAAATGGGGGTCGAAATCGACCTCCAATGGAGATCAAAGTCGTTCTACCTCTGTTGAAGGTCAAAATCGACCTTAATTGGATGTCGATTAAGAAGAAGATGAAAAAAAATTGGAATTTTTTTCAGGTAATTTTCGAGACTTTCATATATTTCCGAGACTTTTTATGTACTTCTGAAACTTTTCAGGTATTTTCGAGACTTTTCGGGTAATTTCTGAGACTTTTTCAGTAGTTTATGAGATTTTTAGTGTAGTTTCTAAGACTTTTCAGAGACTTTTTACAATATTTGGGACCTTCTAGACATCCATTTTTTTTTCTTCTTCCTTGAAACCCCCATCGGTGGTCAAATTGGATGGAGGTCGAATAGAGTTCAACCTCCATTGGAGGTAGTTCGACCTCCATTGGAGGCTGATTTCGACCTCCAATGGAAGTCGAACCGACCTCCCACAGAGGGTCTTTCACCTCCATTTATGGGGGATTTTGAAAAAAAATCAAAATAGTAAAAAAGGTTATTGTGGATGGCATTCTTGGAAGGAACTCATTTTATGTGCCATTTAAACTTAACTTATTAAAAGAGTGACAGTCTTAAAATGCCAACTCAAAAATGTGCAATATAATTTTCGAACCCACATACATAAGGGGTGCATATATAGATATATAGGTTTAAGGGGTGTAAATATGGACACTCTTAATCCATTCGAATAGATTATAAAATTAAGTTTAGGATTTTTTTTAAAAGACTATATATATATATATATATATATATATATATATATATATATATTATGACAAGTTAAATAATTCACAATAATACGCAAGATTCATTGAAGTGTAATCATGCATCAATTAAATATGTTAAATTAAAATGTTGACTTTTTGTATGTGGAATAACCTTCGACATATTATCCCAAGCAAGGATGTTAGTTATTATCCTCGTCCAACGTGATTTCGTGGCAGGGGCGACCAATATAGAGATCAGATGGGCCCGCACCCCATCTCAAATCTTCAACAAAAAAAAATCATTTTAGATTTATATATATCACAAATAACACACAATGATATATGTTGTTACACAGCACTGTTGATTTATTATCTTTATTTTATTAGTTTTAGTCACTGGTTCAATTCTCACCGTAAACAAAACAAATACCTTTTAATATCTATTTGTATTTTACACTCGTCTTCAATTCCTTTATCAAATTTCCATTTTCTTCTACAACAAAATAATCCATTTTCTTTTTCCCCTCATTGTTAAATTTTTAACTACCTTTAATTTGTGGTTTACTTAATTCAATTTTATTATATAGTAAATTATCTTATCTATTATTATTTTGAGATTTTCTCATTTCTAATGTTTTTAGCTTGACATACCTAACACATCCAATCAATAAACTCTAAAATCTCAAATTTAAATTTTTTATATTAAAATAGTCCATATATTATTATGATTCATTTAATTTATCCCTTATATTTTTTCTTTATTTTATTATTCTAATTTATTTAGAATCAATAATTAAAAAAATAAAAAATTCAAAAACATTTCTAGTAATATTTATTAATCAATTATTTTTGTATAAATTTAAAGTGAATTCATTATAAATACAAAACAAAATTTTTTATTATAAAACTATATTTTAATTTTTTTACGAATAAATACTATAATTTTTCATTGTTCATGTTGTTTTTCTTGTTATTGTTTATTTTTTTTAATATTTAATTTCTTGTTTTTATTTTTTTTAAATGTAAGATTATATAATTCAATTTGAGTAAATATTCTATTTTTTATTTATAAAAAAGTCATTATAGTATCATTTTTTATATAAAAAAAAACACATTTTATTATGATTTTAAATTTTCATTAATTTTTTTAAATAATTGTTTTTTATTTAAGTGCCCCACCTCGTTAAAATTTCTAGATCCGCCACTGCTTCGTGGTAAAGAGTTCTCATTCTCATTCAGTTTAATAATATCTGAGGTTTGTTGCTATACCCGCCGTTGGTATATATAAAAAAACGTTAATCAGCACTCTTCACCTCTAAAAAGTCCCCTCCTGTTTTCTATGTAACATAAAATCCCAGAGAAACGTAACTAAGAAGAAAATGGATAGTTCAGGTGTTGAAGGAGACAAGTATCGTTATCTTTTGCATGGAGATACAGAGAAGGATACCAAATGGAGGTTTGGTGTCCGTCCAAACTAGGATGTTGTCAACAAGCTCTTCGAAGAAGGCAGAACCAAGGTATCTCCATATCTCTCTCTTTGACTCTTATCTATATATTTAACAACTTGTATGATACCTATATGTGATTGTGGTTGGAAGATATGGCCTCCTGGCTCGCTAGAAGAGAGAGTCCAGAACCTTATAAAGACATGGGAAATGGAAAACTTCCATAAGATACGCATTGAAGACTTCAAATCCATTGCTGACAAGTTCACTTTCAGCCTCAATGGTATAACATTTTTATACATTTATATTGTTAAAGTGCTTAAATACTATTGTTGGACCCTCGTTTAAGCTTTTAGGTCTGATGGTTACGAATATAGTATCAGAGTCTTGTTGTCCCAGAAGTCCTGGGTTAGTGTCCCTAATCCCTATAGAGTGGTTTAATTATTATTGTTATGGTAATGATTTGTAGGAAGGAAAATTTTGAATATGCAAGAATTAGCGAAGCTTGGTGGGGGATACAACCCACTACTGCAAAGTTCGTTGCCAGAGGAACTGATGTGCTACAACCCAGCTAAGTATGATGCAAATTCATCTCACAAGGCTTTCATCACAGCTTTTCCTAGAGGGTTTGCTTTGGAGATTCTTCAGGTTTATAAAGGACCACCACTTATTGTCTACAAGTTCAGGCACGGGGGTTATATGGAAGGTCCTTTTAGAGGCCATGCCCCAACTGGTGACTTAGTCGAATTCTTTGGCATCAGCATTCTTGAGGTATCTATGATCTATCTCTATACTTACCTATCGATAAACTGTTTGTTTTTATTTGTTGTGTTGAGTTAATGAAGTGTAATTTAATGGTAAAACTAAAACAGGTTAATGAAGAGATGAAAGTAGTGAAGGTGGAGTTCTTTTACGATAGCGGAGAATTGCTTGGAGGTCTGCTCAAGGGTGCCAAAATTGAATCCTCTTCCTCCTCCATTGAAGAGGCCACTTCACGCTGCCCTGTCCTTAGAAACACAGGCTAGGCCTTGCAATTTCAACAAACACAGCTGGGCACTTCAGTTAGACAGTCTTATATGTCATCGTTGTATCGTGAATTTCCATCCAAAATAAATAATAGTCATATACATAATTTCTTTGATGGCCAATCAAGTTTCTGGGACCTCCAACATGAACGTGCCAAGATCGGTTAAAATAATCAATGCAATACATTGAACTAAAAATCTCTAATCATTGTGACTTTCAGGCAACCATGGCACTGTTGCCTGCATCAAATAAAAGCAATTGCAGCTAAGGAAGAGAATGTAATTTTCTATTATTGGAATGACAAGAGAAAAAAAAAAAAAAAAACTACTTTTCCCTCCCATTTCTCCCTCATTTTCCCTCCACTTTCCAAAAGAGAAAATCTTTATCTATTCTCCTTTTATTTCCTTTCTCTTTCCCCATTCTTCCTAAACGGGTTCGCAGGCACAAAAAATAAATAAATAAAGCCACAGCTGCTATAACTTTAAGAAATACACTGCAATGAAGTTGTTATAATAGCAGATTCTACAACAGCGTAGCAAAATCTCTATTAACTATCACCCTATCATCTAACAGTGACAACACTCTTTTCTCTAGGCTAAAAGCCAAATATATTCACATCCATTCATCTTTCTACTGGATATATATATATATATATATATATATATTGAATAAAAAGGATATAATCAGGTCAAAGCAGCTATTCTGTGGTGGTTTTCTTATATCTGTATCATGGAAGTAACATGTGGTCAATATAACTAGCCCCAAGGAAGAGCCCCTGGATAGGGAGCTGGGTCACAGTAATGGAACAGACCTTTAATTTCAGGACATCCATTAGGATAGGGTATAGTCCGATGAAAAGGATCACGCCCAAGTTTTTTACGCCGAAGTGAGCCTAAACACCCAAATGGATCTTCTTGGAATTGAGACCTGACCATTGCCTCGCCTCTCAAAGCCGCTTCTTTGGAAGTGGATGACCCTGGGGTGCCAGAGTAAAAGAATCTTGACTCCGGAAAGCCAATCGCAGAGCGATGCAATTGTTTAAATCTCTCCTCCTTGAAATCATAACTTACAACCTGGTCATACAGAAAACCATTGGAATCAAATTCAACACCGTAAAAGAAAAGGGCAAGAATTTGCTATAGAACAAAGCAAGCAACAGAAAGCTGAGATCGTCTGGAGCTCTGAACTAATGTATCACAGAAACTGATGGATTGGGTTTCTGTTCAAACATAGAATTAATAAATGACAAGTCCTTTGACAAAATTATAATGGGGTGCAGACATACACAGACATGGCGACACATGCATACAAGGAAACAGAGAAGGTTTAAGCTTGTACCTCCTAAACATGATATAAAAGTCAAAAAGGCTTTCAAACGCCAGTATAGCCTCAAGGCAACTCCACACGTCAAAAATAAAATCAGAAGTTGAGGTTGGGGGTCAGTTCTATATTTACTTGGCTTCTGGGTTTAGGAATCATAGATCCTTTCATGACTGGCATGCTAGCTACCTCTTAATGTGAACCATCCACCTATATCACGAATGAGAAGGATGCATATAAAGTCTCTTTATCTCTACTCCAATTCTCCAACTTACTGGTGCCCAAGGACCCATGTTAAACATCATAGATATTTGATTTGACATTCAACGAAAGATCTGCATTATTCTTTGAAATGAATATGCATATAAAGAACCTTGCATGCAGATATGGTGAAATCAGAGCATTAGAGCCCTGACATGGACACACTGACACTGACTTTTGCAGTCCCTATTATATACATATATATATATATATATGGTTGTTATTCTCCTAATATATCATCAAGTATAAGCTATAGGTAAAAAACAAACAGAATACTTCCAATATGATGGGCTTAATTTTATGTTACAAGGATATGTGCACACTTGGATGTTATTCCCCCAACATATTATGCATATATAAGCTATAGGCTATAGCTAAAACAAACAGAGTACTTCCATTATAATGGGCTTACAGTTATGTTAAGAGGATATGAGCCTGTCAGCTCTCGGAACCGACAAACACTAAATAAAAGATTCTCAAAGCTATCTCTTGCATGCTCTTCGGTCATTGCCCTCAGTCGCACGCTTTCTTCCTTGCCTGATAGATATTCACAATGTAGCAGAACAATCAAAATCAAAAAAGTTCCAACACTTCAATGCAGTGAAATAATTTCAAGGTATACATAAAAAGGTAGGACTTGGCATAAAAAAAATGAAACGAATTACTAGATTGTAGAAAAATAATATTCATGTCTCCCTAGCAGCAACTAGAAGCCATGGACAAAATAAAATATGTTACTCTGGAAAGTCATCTGCTACACATACACCTTGTAGAAAATTCCAGTAATAATAAACAGAAATTTCTTTGACGCCGTTAAAGGTAAAGAATTATCAATATGCAAAAGCAACTCTGCATTGTAAACATGACATAATTTTTCTATAGGAGTGATCTATATTTCTAACTTTTACCCCTCTACTGAATATTTCTATTGAAAAAGGAAAAATGTGGGAATATACCAACAGCTCCTCCAAATTGAGGCAACTATGAAAATAGCAACAACACTTTTGGCTTTTCCTTTATTACTTTGCTTTTGGAATGTTTATTAAAAGAGCACTATATGGCAGTTATCTACTTATCTGCCTTTGATTTCCTTTTCGGTTCTTTGCTGACTCCTTTTTTGTTGTCCATTGTTCTCTCCAAGAGCAAGGAATTTACCCCCGAACTACTAATTAAAAGTAATTATTTCACAAATGTTTGTCATTATATCAACTCAGACTAACATCCTTACTATTTCACCATACAGCTCAATTCATCATACAAAGATTGTAATAGAGAATAGATGAGTTTTACAATCTTTTAAAAATCTTCGTAGCATTACAGATATGAAATGGTGACCATTTTTCAGAATTGTCCCCTAAAAGTAAACCAAAGTTCCGAATACAATGCAAGAAGGAAAATTGATCATTCACAGTCAGTATGCAATGCAGGCATTCTCAGAATGCTCCAGCAAGCACATTTTAACTAAAACTTATTTCTCAAAAGTCAAAACTAGAATGGCTATTAAAAGAAAATCATCTATAACATTTAATATCTATTTCCAGATTTTCCATGGCTTTTCTCCTCAAAGAATTTCAATTGATCTTTCTCCAGATGGAAAATGGATCTTGGATTACAGCCAGATACATTAACTCATCAAAACCAAAATTCTAAAACAGGATGAACTCTTAATAGAGTCCTCAGGTGGTAGTAAAACTGAGTCTCAGGACATGAGATCTGGGTATTTCCATAACATCTATCTCCATATTCCATGACAATATAAGTGCATATAGCTAGAATGAGCAGAGCAATCAATTAAAATGTGAATCCTGTCTTCCTTTCAAAACTTCTAGATCTTAGCAATCAAATATAACACGTAGTAATTAGTAAATCAACTTGATTATATGAACGGATGAACCATGGTTAAATCAATATCAAGATGCTAAAACAAGTAAAAAAAAAAATATTAGGAAAAGGAAAGGAACTCACCAAACCATCCTTCTGATTCAGCAACAGTCCAATAACTCTGAGCCTCACTACGAGGACCAGCATCTTTCCTAGTCTCTCCACCACTAAACAAAAGCAAAGCCTCATTGTCTTTTGCCACAATTTCAACTCCCTCCTGAATATGAGTCACGAAACTAGAAGCCTGACCTGGGTGCTTCTGATAAGACTCTAAAAACCATGAATCTTCCTTATCAACCTTCCCACAATTACTACTTGTATAAACTGAATGGCCCGCAACCATCACTAGATTCTTCAGATTTGAGAATGGATAAGTTTCAATACCCGAATTCAAATTTACAAAACTGTTCATCGTCCGGTAATGGCTCTCATATACAGCCAGAACAATCAATACAGTGACACCAAATGACAAAAAAATGAAGAACACAAGAAGTGGGTGCAATTTGCTATAGTAATGAAATCGATTAGCAAAAGATTTGAGCATCTTGATGGGGTGATGATGTGATTTTTTGGGTTTTCGGGTTCTTTTGATGGTTCCTGATTCTATGTCAAAATCACTACTTGGATATGCATTGAAGGATTTGGGACTATTTGAAGTTGACCCAAATGAGTAATTATTGTTCATGATAAGAAAGCGAAATCAAACATACCCAGATGAGGATTTAAAGCAACCATACAATTCAATACAACAGAGTGTTACGTGAAAGTGAATAGCTTACATAGATTAATATCAAAATTTTACAGCTTTAAAAAGACAACTAAAAGGATACTCGGATGGGAATGTTATTTCAGGGTTCAAGGAAAGAGTTACTGATTGGAGCTCTGCGAGGGAGGGACTCACCAGGAATCGTTGGTTTGCACTTTGCAGCAGAGATGACAGGATCCAATTTTTTTGTTGGGGAGATCAGAAGTGTGTTGAGAAGATCCAGATTCCAGATGTGGAGAAATATTGTGCAAGTTAAGAATAGTTGAATTTCATTTCATCAAGACTTGCAAACACTTCCAAGTGTTGAGCTGCAAAAAGCCCAAGAAAGGGATTTTGGTTCATCTCTCAAAACTCAAACTCAAAATTGGCCCATTTCAGGCCTTCAATTTTCAACTTCATTCTAGGCCTGAGCTATAGTTGGTCTCAGACATTTGGTTTGGTCCATGCAAGGTAAAACCAATTTTATTTATGGTCTCCACTAACTATTATTATTATTTTTTTTGTGATATTTGCATTCTTTAAAATTGTTTATAAACCTAAATTTAAATATTTTCAAAATTCGAACATTACCTTAGGTTATTAACATTTTAATTAATAGTTATTATATATTTTTAAACCATTTTACTTTTTTAACTTTGATTAACTGAACCAAATTAAAGAAAAACGTAAAAGTAAAACAACATAAAAATAAAAAAAGAAAAGCAAAAATACAAATCGAAAAGTGGGAGGATGCATGGCAACAACCTCCTCCATCTTTTCAATTTTTGGAGAAGACCTTATATTTGTTTATGTTGTATAGATTAAATATTCATTTGATTATGTTATGTGAGTTGTAACTAACAAATCTCATGATTTACATGATTTTAAAAATGTATTAGTTTGGAGATACCAAAGGTTCACAACAATAAAGCAACTATTTATTCAACAGTTCAACAGTCCAAAGCAATAACAAACTACGTAATCATCGAACTAGGTACATTGTCAAATCTCTAACCACCGAGGCACATTGACTGTGGTTGAAGACTTGAAGTCTTGAAGACCATAGTTTTGTTTTTAACAAGATCCCACTTTTTGTATGCTCAAACCAACCACTTTAAATACTAGTTTTCTATTTATACTCATTTTTGCCCACAACTCCACCTCCACCGACAAGCTTTCTTTTATTTATTGTTAAAGTGCTTTGTTCAGTTGGTAAATTACTTTCAAACCAACCTGGTTGTTAATGTTATGTATAATACACTTTGTTAATCAAAATGTCCTCAACCTTCAACTCTGATTTCTGCTCAACCAACTGACAAGCTTCTTTTTCGTGCAAAACCCAGTTGGAGAATCTGAAAATAATTGCCCAGAAACTGCAGTAAGTATGTTGATACATTGACATTGTTTGTTAAGATTCTTTAAGCAGTGTGTTTAAGTGGTCAAGTTTCATTCTTTTTCTTCATTTGAACTTGTATTATTGATCTGGTTATGGTTAAGTGGATTAGTCTGCTTTTCTTTTGGATGAAATTTTATGGTTGTTCTGCTGAGTAGATTCAGCTTTAGGTAAATGTTGATAGTGGTTCAGATTAATGTTTTTGAGGGGTGCAAATAAAATCAATGGCGATTGGATTTAATTGGAGTTTATTTGGTTATATTAGATCTATTTATTCAGATATTTTTAGTTACTTCAACAAAATAATAGAGGGTCATTGTAAGTTTTGGGTTTTTAAATCATTCAATGGACTTGTTGCTTCTGGGTCATTGATATCCTTCCTTTTAGCCTTGACATGGGGATATTTGTATTTACTTCCAAAATTTCAGCCAGTCCCCTACAGTTATCCAGTTCCTGAGTCGGGTAATTCAGTTGGTGAATGCAATGTTTTTGAAGGAAGGTGGATTCGAGATGAAAATTACCCTTTATACAATGCTTCACAATGTCCATTTGCAGAAGGTGGATTTAATTGCTTGGCTAATGGGCGAAAAGATAGAGGTTATACAAATTGGAAATGGAAGCCGAAGAATTGTGACATTCCAAGGTTTAATGCGCGAGAAATTCTTGAAAAGCTTCGTGGGAAGCGGGTTGTTTTTGTTGGTGATTCACTAAGCAGAACACAGTGGGAGTCACTAATATGTATGCTCATGATGGGTGTGGATGATAAGAAGAGGGTTTACGAAGTTAATGGAAATCAAATTACTAAACGTATTAGGTTTTTAGGTGTACAATTCAGTTCGTTTAATCTTAGAATCGACTTTTATCGATCAGTTTTCTTGGTTCAGCCTGGTCCTGTGCCAAGACATTCCCCAAAGAGGGTTAAGTCAACTCTTAGAATTGATAAGTTGGATGGTATTAGCCAAGAGTGGATTGATACTGATGTTTTGATATTTAACTCTGGGCACTGGTGGACACGGAGGAAGCTTTTTGAAATGTAAGTTGTTTCGTTTTAAACTGTAATTTTTTTTTATCATGAATATGTGGCATATTACTTGAACTCAAGTTTCGGTTTTTGTTTCGCTTTGTTATGATTCTTATGAACTTCATAAGCTTTTTGATTTGTATGTTTTATGGTTCCACATTAATATGATTTACTGGCCTACTTGCTTTCTTTTGTATCCTTAAAGTCTGTACTTATTATAACTTCTCATGCATCAAGCTTCATACTTCATTTTAGTTGACAAACACATGCTAAGCTTTCAATGTATTTAACTTTATAATCATAGCCAATTGTAGGCTTTATGAGGAATCTTAAAAGAGGAAGAAATTTCCTCAGTATTGGATTTGTCCAGAGACTTTTTAACTATGACTAGCTTTTCTACAGTAAAATTTTTGTTGAATTCTGGTGAGTAATTGACAAACCATGTGTTAAAAGTTCTTTGACTTTGATTTTCTTAGTGAGAATTTTTCAGGGGTTTACTTTATTTGACTGTCTTAAATGAAGATCATGAGGCTATGAACACCAGTCTCTGCCTGATTCTCTTACTTTATAATGAATTATGCAACTTTATTTTCAGATGAATCTATGAGGCCTGTGTCAAACTTGATTGTTGATTCCAACTTATGCCTCACGCCTTTATTGAACATGTCTATACGTAGTAGCCACCGATAGAAGAAAAAAATCTTCAATTACTGAATATTTTAATTTTAAGAGATATTAGACAAAAATCTTCACAGAAACATGAAAAGGAAGGACGTCTTGGAAACACCCTCAGCATTTTTTAATAATTCTCTTTTAAGTCACCTACTAGATATCATTGCTTCAGTAGACTATTATTATATGAATCTGTGGTTTAAACTATAAGAGAGACGTTGTATTGGGGTTTAGTGCATTTTTGCTACGTTACACTAATATTCAAAGCAACTGCTTTAGGTTGATTATGTATGGTAAAGGCTTGCCTTTGCTCCTACTGTAAGTTTTGCTTCCGAGGTTTACAAATTCTATTTGACATGATATAAATCTGCGAATATCATGCATTTTGGCATAGTGGGTTTGGTATTCCAAATATGTTACTTCTGATATATCCCTTGTGTATGTCACAACATGCACTCGGGAAATGGAGGCTGAGTTTCTGTCTTTCTGACAATGATTAATGATAAGTCAGAGTTTTTGGCTTTGGAAAAGAAGTGGTGAGGTTGGGACTCGGGAGTGTTCTACTAGAGAAAACCTTATCGATGTAGGCATGAAAGCAAACCCAATGAAGTACTGTAATTGATTGGGTTGCAACTTGTTTAAAAATATAATCAGATTTTTAGTGTTATCGTTAGCTGAAATTCTATTTCAAATGTAACTTACTAAGAGAATAACATGCTCATCTTAACTACTATAAATAACAAAATTACTTGTATTAACTGCTATGTAACGTGCACTGCATATGTTTGATTTAAGATGGCGTCCTGAGGTTCCTGAGGTCCTTTTAACATTTTAGAAGCCTATCAAAGACTTGTTAGATTAACTAAGCCTGTGTGAGGAGTGTCACATACTGCCACTGACAAGGAATTTGAGAAATATAGCCAATTGTTTGGTCAGTGAGAAGCGATGAAGAGATGGGATGGGTAGGAGATCATGCAGAGAGGTATCAGGTATTTCATAACATGATTAATGATTGAGTAGCTGATTTTTAATGAGTTGACTTGGAAAATGGAAAGTGCCTCTCTCTCACCAGTAATTATAGGCTTAAGGCCAATCATTTATACTGATTAGACCTAGTCTCTTCAACCATGTTGCCCTTTTCTATTACAGGCGCAGATATTCCTCTAAAACTGAAATTCAGTTACCTGATGTGGAAATCTATGGATCTCTGTGTGTGTGCACTTGTGTCTCTGTATGTGTATGTGCATCACATCTGTCTAATTTGCATCAGTAGTCGCATTATCTTGCCATAAATTTGTAAATGCAAAGTTTCAGCTTTAGATTTTACAATGAAGAATAAGTGTGCAGAATGCTTCTGACATGCTTTTCCAGACAGGGGCTGCTATTTTCAGGAAGGTGGATTGCTGAAGCTAGGAATGCCAACCACTACTGCCTTCCGAGCAGCTTTAGACACTTGGGCGTCTTGGGTTGAGACTATGATCAACACAAATAGAACAAGTGTATTCTTTCGGACCTTTGAATCATCCCATTGGAGGTATGTCATGAAGTCAGTCATTGCCCTTGATGCCTATTTCATTTCATTTCATTTTGTTTGTTTTTCAATAAAAGCTTCTTGAAATTTTCCATGGATTATAGTCAAAATTCTCTTTCAAGTAAATCCAGTACTACTGCACCTTCAATGAAACTGGTCTGTTTTAGCAGAAAGTGATCATTACTCCTTTCAGATGATAAATTATGAGGCTGCTAACATTTTTAATTGGTGGTTTTTCAATGCGTTTACCCTGAACCCGTTGACATCTGATATCATCAAATTTTACATCATGTTTTTTAAATTATTTGAGAGCCATCTCTCAATTTTTGATGTAGGAAAAGGAAAACCCCTATGAAATTTGAGGCATGCATGCATATATCAGTAGCCGTGACTTGTGAGAAACCCATAAGTTTGTGAATATAGTCCATACCACTTAGAAAACTTGTAAGAGGAAACTGATTTTTTGTCTAAAGAATATATATACGATTAGGTACTTGATGAAGGCGAAAACTTATAACTCTTGGCGGAGGTTCAATCTATTAATTTTCAATTAATACAATCTAAGCCTGCAGAGTAACTTAGGTAGCTGCCTTGGCAATTGTTTGTTTATGTTGGATCACATTATGGAGAAAGACTATTCTAAGAATGGATAACTGTCCACTTGTAACCATGAAAAGTCCAAAAGTGTAGCCTGTTAATATAGGAATATAAAGGTCTTCTTAAGGAGAAATGAAGAACGCAATTTCTATAAAAGTCCTATCTGTAATGCTATGGTGCTTCAGGTTTTCAAGCACGTGAGGCTAATTAAGGAAAGATGCTTGACGATATATAGCTTCTTTAGTTGCTTTATTGATAAAAAATTGTTAAACAAATGGTGAAGATTGAAGAAGTTTTAATCAAGTGAGGACTTTGTGTGAGATCAAATGAGGTAAATTTAGTCACATTTAGAAAACATAACAATCTTTGAGGATATTACTTATTACTGGTAGAGAAATAGTTGAAGCTCTTGCTTTCTTGTTGTAAACCTCAATGAGTTTTTACTTCATGAGCTGTAAATTTTGAAGATAATTTTGTCAATGGCCCCGGTAGAACTAGTTAGTTATACATGGTTCTTCTCTGATTTCATCTTCCATACATAATTATGCTATGCCTATGCCTAGTCATCGATTTATAATGAAATAAGAAGCAAATATGCTTAAAAAAAACTTAAGACTTATAGTTTATCTTATCTGTTAGTGGTCGAAACCGAAATTCTTGCAAAGTGACTAGACAACCTTCATCAGAAAGTAAAGGGAGGGATCACAGCCCAATTTCAGACATGATAATCAAAGTTGTGAAGAGAATGGCAGTTCCTGTAACAGTGATGCATGTTACACCCATGGGGGCATACCGGGGTGATGCTCATGTGGGTACTTGGAGCGACAATCCTTCTGTTCCTGATTGTAGCCATTGGTGTCTACCTGGAGTCCCCGATATGTGGAACGAAATTCTCTTCTCATTTCTGTTGTCCAAGAATGGGACATCCCTTCGATGAACACCTAGATGCAGTTTCTTCTCTTACAACAACTTCAAGCATCAGTCATATTCATTATATACTTTTCAACCATCTTGGGATGCAGAAGACTGAGAACTTCATTTGCAGATAGATTTTTTAAGCTAGTGCAGACTGAGAACTTCCTCCCACTGTTTGTTCATTGTTTTCGTTTGATCTTTTTGTGTGGCAGTAGCCAGTAGTAGCTGAAAATCCAATGTTTTTCTTGGAATATATGCAACTGCCTTTTTGTAATATAAGTTTTGCCCATCAAATTTGTTAGTTACATGACTGAAGAAATTTGTTATATGAAAGCTCTCATACATGTGGTCATCACCCAAAAAAAAAACATAAAAGCAAAAGAGTATGGTAGGGTGGGGGTCCATATATTTATCTTGCACTCAAAGCATGGTTTAGAAAGTTAAATTTTTTATTATTATCAAGTGTTGGGGTTGTTTTTGATTGAATTCTATTCATAGTTTAGTTTTGGCATTGTGTGAAGAAAAGGAAATAAGGTATCTGAAGAAGTTCAATTTAAGAGATGATACAATTAATAAGTGCATGAGAGAATGTATAATTTTTGATATTCCCAGTATACGAAATTTCATCCAACAGATCAAGTAGTTGGAAAAATTGTGCAGATCAAGCAAACCCTATTATTCTACAACTCCATCAGCATTGGACTAATCACAATTACTTGAGTACTTTTTGCCATCCCATTCATAGTTGAGATCAAAATGGGCTCAACTATACGTATAGTATAGCAATTACGTATAGAAAATAATTTCCAACTGTGGAATCCTGCACCATTTATGTAATATATAAGTACCGAACCCTCACTTTCGTCTTTGAAACAGGCAAATTCGGATGTTTTAAAAGTCTCTAACACAGCTAACTAGTATTTATTAGTGAAGTCAAAATATATACAAATCGCTTGTTCCTTCTCTTTGACATCTTCTGATGAATTCAAATAGAAGGATGGATATATACATGTTCCACACTCTAAATATAGAATTCACAGCATAGCTGCCTGCCACCATTGACGAGAACAAATTGCAGCTTCAGTCTTTCAGTTGTCATCAAATCCCAAATTAGTAGAAAACAATGAGAAGTGTTTTCCAATGCAAACAATCAAACTTAGAATGAGAGTCAAGTCATTACAAACTTGATATGAATACTATCACAATAACTAATGAAAATCCCATACTATAAATACACCTCCCACAACCCTCCATTTCACCACAGTACCACACCAATTAAATCACAGCATTCTCAATATTTATATATTACAAGCTAGCTACATCATCAAAATGGCCTCTCCCAATAACCTCAACTACCCTTTTGTTCCTCCACCACCGCCACCTCATGTGCACCCTCCACCACCACCACCGCCTCATGTGCTCCCAGTTACACCACCACCACCACCAACTCCACCTTCTCCATCACCAGATAGCCATACCACAGTGATCGTCATAGTGTTTGTGTCATTTGGTGGCATTTTCTTCCTTGCATTCCTGGCTGCAATTCTCTGCTGTTACATCAAGAAGAAGAGAAAGACGGTTCAAAAAACAGACGTTGTACATGTGGATGAACATTTGAAGGTCAAAGAGGCCATTGTAGAAGGCCCTCATGGACGACAAGCTGTTCTACTGAAGATTGAAGATGATTTACATGTTGATGAAGAGATCAAGAAGAAGGAGACTTATGGAGAAGGGATGCATGCTAAATCTGCAGAGGGCAATCCTAGTGCTCTTGAGGAGGGACACTAATCGTCATCACCACCAGCAGCAGCTTGAACACAAAGCCTGATTACAATAATCACAAGTTTGATGAAATTAATACTGACTGTAAACTGTGTGAAAATAAGTTCAACTATAAATGCTACATTATTTCGTTGATCAATAAAAATGGTCTAGTGTTACAGCAAGTGATGTGTGGAGAGCATTTAATTCTTTTAACATTACTGTCATCATCATCATCATATAATGAAAAGAAGCTGTTGTTGCTTTTTTGCTTCAATAAGTTCCGGTTTATAATTACGTAATTACTTAATTAATCTTAATAAACCCAACCACACACTCTTATATATCATTTATGAGCAATAAATACAAACATTGAATAATACAAAATCAACAAAAGATACTGCTCAACCAACAAATAAACAGTGAACACTACAACTTTTGGTTACTTTTTTTTTCTTTGTTTCTTATCCAAATAATAGAAAAATAAGTTCGAATCTCTTTCACATACATATCAAACATTCAAAATCCACACCCTATAATTTTTCGATGTCTCAAATCGGCCAATTCATTTGGATGTCTTTGTCTAAGTAAAGTGAAAACCACACCATATAACTAGTATTTTAACCCTGCTTAGAGCTGTCATACTCATACCATTCCCAACATAATCTCAATAAACTACGTACATAGCAACTTTAAATAAATTTTCACATCTTTGTTTAACTGAAATTATTGACCAACAAAATTGAAAAGGCTAAATCCTATTCTTACCTTTGACAATAATTCCTGGCTCTCGGCTGCAAGCACCTGATTTTTCTGCAAGAAAATAAGATACAACAATTTCAACAAATCCACCCCACATGGTCCAAATTCTTCCCTTGTTTGTCTATATAATTTTTTTTTTTTGAACGGCAAATAAATATTTATAAATCACAAGGTCAGGAGACCAAGAACAAACAACAGAATAGAGACCAATACCCAAAACGAACTTCACAAGCAGCCAACAACTCCAAAGAACCCAACCCATAACGAGGCAAAAAACAGACAACAGCACCAAGCAAAGACAGCAAACAAAGCACGACCCTACCCAAACATAGACCCCAAGCCAAACCTCTGCCAACACCAAACCAAAAAACAATCAAAACAAACAAAGCTTAACAAAAGGAGGCACAAAACCTTATCAGAAATCTCCCCATTCAAGTAGATTTCTCTTCTGTTTGTAATTTGACTTGTGCAGTTCTCTGGTTACTACGATTTGAGTTCGGCGGACTGAGCGGCGTCGACAGAAGAGAAATCGAAGAGGAATCGAAAGAAGAAATTTAACGAGTTGACTGTATGAGGTGAGAGAGAAGAGAGAACTTACAAGTATGAGGCGAGAGACAAGAGCCGCTGCTGATGCGTACCGGTGACCGGTGAAGTGATTTAGTGAGTTAGAGCATTTACCACCGTACTAGACATGAGACCGGTTTCGGTTAAGGTTCCGGAACCGTCGGTTCCGACGGTTCTGTTTGTTGTTTTTTTAAATAACATTTTATTTATAAAAATAAAATGTTTATATTATGTAGATCGTAAATGCAATAATATGTTTCATTTTTTTAATGAGTGGTGCTATTGACACACCCCCTAATGATCTATTCATGTCCACTTTTTAAATTTTTGATTAAATTAAATAAAATAAAATTTTTTTATTAAATTTTTTTGTTTATTTCCAAAACTACCCATTTTACTTATAGCAAATTACCCTGGTGGCCACTAATTCTAGGCAAAAATACCAATATGGCTACCGACATTGTCAAATACACCAAAACGGCCACTATTGGCACACATTTTGTTAACAGTGGCCATTTTACCAATTTACCGTCTAATTATAACAGAGAAGCTGATTTGGCAAACGGAACGGAATTCACCTTCAATAAAAGACCATTTCTGGTCTCATACTCTTATCAGACGAAATTAGGTTGAAAATTTAGGAATTCTTTGGTTTTCTTCTTCTCGATTTCTTCTTCTCGATTTCTTTTGATGGATGGGGACGACTAGTTCGAGAGATGGTCCCAAAGAACCGGGACACCAAACATGAGGGCTTTAAGAGGTAAGTCGCGACAATTTCGAATTTGTTAGAGCAAATAATTTGTTATTTGATTTAGGTTCATGTTTGTGTTGTAAATTTGAACCATGTTTTGTGTTTATATTGTTTTGCTGTAAATTTGAACCATTTTTGTGTTGTATTTATGCAGCCAGTGGATTCTTTCATCCCTACACCATGGTTGTGTATCATGGTGATAGGTTTGTTTATGTTGATGACAACATAGTGGGATATACAGAAGGCATATGTGATGTTGTCAAGGAAGCTGATGTCATGTCCATTATGGATTTGGATAAGATGTGTGCGACGCTTGGTTATGAACACCATGCTTTGTATTGGTATGTTACTCCTGGGAAGTCAATTGAAGATGGATTGGTGAAGCTTAAAAGGCATGATGATATAACAAGAATGGTGAAGGAGTTAGCTGGAGACAGAAAGGTAAATGTTTTCTTTGAACATTTTCGTGGTGTGAATAGAAGGAAAGCTCCTGGTGAAGGGTCGTCTATTCCAATTGAAGAAGAAGAAGTGTTGGCAAAACAGGGAGGGGTAGCTGTTGGTTTCGAGCGTTTAGGTGAACAGGAAGGTATAGGTCAGGATTTTGGGGTGGAAGAAATAGAAGCTACCATTAATACTGAAGATGTAGTTGATGAAGATGCATGGAGTTCAGACAGTGATAGTTACACAGATTTTGATGATGGATTTGAGGAACCTGAGTACATGGAGACATGTGAAGACGCAGAAGTGGAAGTCCAGGGTGTGATTTATGATGAGCCAAATGGTAACGTTGAAGAGCAGAATGAAGAGCCATTTTTTAATGATGGGGAAATGGATGATGATCAGATGCAAGCTTTGAGAGAGTAGGGAAGACTTAATAGAAAGAGGAAGAGTCAGAGGACAAAAACAAGGCCCAATTATGCATTGTATGATGGTGTGTCTGACTTCAAAGAGGTTAAATTGGAGGTGGGTCAGGTTTTTGCATGTTCAAAAGTGTTCAAGGAAGTTACAAAGGAATATGCAATTAGGTGTGGAAGAGTGATCTGGTTTCCATGCAATGAAAAGGGGAGGGTGAAAGGTATTTGTAAGGGGAAGAATACTAACTGCCCATAGACCATTTAGGCTTCAAAGTATGAGAAGAATTCAGATGCATTCATGATCAAGACCCTGAATGACAAGCATACATGCCCACGGAGTAATAAAAATAGACATGCCAATTCTGCTTGGCTGTCTAGAAGGTACACTAATCAGTTGAGGCCTGGAGGAAACTTCAAAATGAGTGATTTTTTAGGTCAACTGAGGAAAGATTATGTTGTTCAGCCTTCTAGAAGTCAAGTTTACAGGGCTAAGTTGAAGGCAGGTGAGATTATTGAAGGTAGCTTATCTACTCAGTATGCGAAATTGTGGGATTATGCTGAAGAACTGAAAAAAAAAAACAAATCCTGGATCGACTGTTGTGATTGACACAGAATTAGGGCATGATGACAAGAATAAGTTCAAGAGAATTTACATTTGCTTCAATGCTTGTAAGCAAGGTTGGTTGCATGGGTGTAGGAAGATCATTGGGTTGGATGCTTGTCATGTGAAGGCTTATCACAAGGCACAACTAATGTGGGCTGTAGGTATTGATGCCGATAATGGGTACTATCTCATTGCTCATGTTGTAGTTGAGAAAGAATGTCATGAGAGTTGGAGTTGGTTTTTGAATCTATTGAAGGAGGATCTGAATTTGATAGATTGTTTAGGCATCACATTCATGACTGACCGACAAAAGGGTCTTGTTGAGTCAATTGGTGACATATGGCCTAATTGTGAACACAGATTTTGTGTTAGGCATATGTATGCTAATTTTAAGAAGAAGTTCAAGGATAACATAATCAGGGGTAAAATGTGGAAGGCAGCAAGATCAACCACAGTTGATGACTTCCAAATATGTATGGCAAAAATCAAGAAGTTAAATGAGAAAGCATGGGAGTGGTTGAATGAAATATCTCTAAGTCAGTGGTCAAAGAGTTATTTCTCAGTTTACCCTAAATGTGACATGACACTTAACAATCTGTGTGAGATTGTAAATGGAGACAGGGAGGTGCTTGAAGCTAGGAGTTCTCCAATATACTCACTGTTGGAGATGCTTCGTATCAAGATCTTGAATCGAAGGGCAAGAAGAAGAGCAGAAATCAAGAGGTGGTATAAAAACATTGACCCAAAAATTTCAGAAATACTGGACTTGGAAGCAAAGAAATCTGAGGATTTTGTGGCTCATTGGGGAGGAGATGGACATTACCAAGTGAGCATCAACCAAACACCTATTGCTATGGTGAACCTGAAGGAAAAAAATTGCACCTGCAGGAAGTGGAATCTGACTGGCATACCCTGCAAACATGCAATTGCAGCCATGTATACTGAATCTGAGGATCCATCGATGTATGTGGACATCTATTACCACAAAGAGACCCAAATGAAGTGTTATGGTGATGTTATGTATGGGATCAAGATGGAGACACATTGGACTAAAACAGGAGGGCCACCTTTGGTGCCACCCAAGATTGTCAAACAACCTGGTCATCCAAAGAAGTTGAGGATTAGAGAGATTGGTGAAATACCACCAAGTCAGAGAAAGTTCAAGCAAGTGCACAAGTCATACACATGCAGTGCTTGCAAGCAAGAAGGTCACAACTACAAGAGCTGTTCCAAGCGTGCTGAGCTTATAACAAGAATCAGCAAAAAGGTGCAGTCTTAAATTGTAAACTTTTTTACTGCTATTACAAACCCATTTATTTTTAACCAATTTCTATTTCACATGATTTTTCATAGAAAACAACCCAGAGTATAAAGAGTCCTTCACCTCAAACCGAAAGTAGCAATGCCCCTGAAACAGACCATAGAGAAGATGATGTTGAGCCTGACACAGACCAAGGCGAAGATGATGCTGAGCCTGACACAGACCAAGGCGAAGATGATGCTGAGGTAAGTTTCTAAAACTTCATCATAACTAGCTAACAAATTAGATTGAGTTGAACTAGGTGACTTTACATGTTAAATTGAGTATGTATGTCATTTTGAGGTGCAGGATGCGAATCAAGACTTCTTCAGTGAAATGATTCGTCAAACTGCTATCGAAAAGAACATCGACTTCAGCTGCACTTTAGATACTGAAACCTGGAAAGAGAACATGATGTCAACCCTGCATTCAGCAATGGAGAATTTCAAACAAATGGTACAAAATCTTCAAAATGAAACATCGGTGACCAAGAACAAGAAGAAAAAGACCCAGTGAAGTGCCAATGAAGTTGTTTATATGATGTTATTTAGGATAACATATAGGATATTTTGAAGATGTTTAAATTGGAAGACTCAACAATTGTTTTTGTTATGTTTCCAATATGTTTTGTTAATGTTTTGGAAGAATCAAATTATGGTTATGTTTTGTTACTTCATTTGGTAATTTTACCTAGAGTTATGATTGGTTATTTTGTCTTCTCCATTTTGTTGGTTATGCTTGAAACATTTGATTTCGTTCTTGAAACAAATCAACCAAACGAGTTATGATTGAATCTAATGGAACATGTCATTATGCCTTTCATTCTTTAAACAATCTTTTTCATTTAACCTCTTACAAATATACATTTTCTTAACACATAATCTCTTACATTCAATCACACCCTTTAATAGTCCTAATCTCTTTTTACACAACAACAATATCCTGAACCAAACCCAAAAAGTACACAGAAAAGAACAGCAACACCCAAAATGTATCTTAGATAACGAATATCATCTTCTTTCTTCTCCAATGCCTTTACCAAGTCTTGAACAATACAACTCCATTGGGCTTCCTCCCTTGCAACCTTGATACTATTGTTGTCAACCCACTCGAAATAACCACACCCTTTAATATTCCCTTTCTGCAAAGTTAAACAAAGAAATTGAAGACAAATGGAAATGAATAAATTGAAGAAAAGTGGCAAATTTGAACAAATTTACCACAAAATTTGGGCAACCATAAAACCTTCTTCCTGGGTTACGAACAGTTGTTGAAGTCCTTAACTTAGCATCTAGCCCACAATTGCACTTCCTCGAACAAGAGGTCACGTCCTCACCATCACCCTCCTGAAAACTTAAAGAAATGGCAGACATTTGTGAGCTTGAAGGAACCCTAACACGCCTTGAAGCCATAATTGAATTCGAGAAGAAGAAATCAAGAAATCGAGAAGAAGAAATTGAGAAGAAGAAATCAAGAAGAAGAAATCGAGAAGAAGAAAACCAAAGAATTCCTAAATTTTCAACCTAATTTCGTCTAATAAGAGTATGAGACCAGAAATGGTCTTTTATTGAAGGTGAATTCCGTTCTGTTTGCCACATCAGCTTCTCCGTTATAATTAGACTGTAAATTGGTAAAATGGCCACTGTTAACAAAATGTGTGCCAATAGTGGCCGTTTTGGTGCATTTGACAATGTCGGTAGCCATATTGGTATTTTTGCCTAGAATTAGTGGCCACCAGGGTAATTTGCTCTTTTACTTATTTTTCAAACTTAATACATATCATATATGATCTCTCTATCTCTTATCTCTATATCTGTATACATCTCTCTCATCTCGATTGATTTATTTATTTTCTTCTTATTTCTTTATTTTTAGTTTTTTTTCCTTCCTATTTCGGAAACGAAAAAATAAAAAATAAAAAATAACATGGTACTTTAACACAACGACAACTTGATATCATTCTAAAGAAAAAATAAACTTCAAACTTATTTCCAAAGAATGAATTGTTTCCAGATGCTTACTATCATTGTCAGACAATTCTTGCTTTATGTCATTCTCAGATAATTCTTCAAGATGTTTGATATTGTTCTTAGACAATTCTTCAATTTTCTTGATATCGTTCTCAAACTCTTTCATAATATTTTAGATGTATGTAAGAAGCAGATTTTAGGGTTTAAGAGTTAAAATTTTTTTTTGAAGAAACAGATTACTGGGTTTTTTTTTTTTTGAAAAGGAATATGAGATTTTCATAGATTTACTTTGTAGAAGATTTCTTTCCTAAATTGTATGTCTCTTTAAGTAATTTTGATAAAGGTAAAAAAATAATATTATATAATTAAAAAATGGGGCATGAATAGATCAGTAGAGGGTGTGCCAATAGCACCACTCTTTTTTAATATACTATTAATATATAAATCATCAAATCTCATTCACATATTATTTTTTCATAATCTTGGTCATATAGTGATTGCTTATAACCATAGTTATACTCAATCCTAAATTCCACATTGGATAAATAAGACAAGGGAAGAGTGGTATAACCTATATAAAAAGAATAATAATGCATTAGAAATTATATCTCCTTGGACAAGGGTTATGGGTCATGACCCAATACTCTACAATGTCCATTTTTTTTTAAACATTTTATTTTTATAAGTAAAGTGTTATTTTTTTTAATAAAAAAAAAAATTATGGTGGAACCTCCTGTTTGAACCGGAACCGCCATTCGAACAGGAACCGGGCCCAGTCGGTATCGGTTCCCGGTTCGGTTCCGGAACCTGACGTCGGTTCGAACTGAACCGGTGTCATGTCTACACCGTACCCTATAATTCATGTCTTTAGGAAATTTTAGACTATGGATTGCTCTCACCACTCTCCAAAAATAGTCTCCAAGAAATTTTAGACTATGGGTTGCCCTCACCTCTCTCCAAAAATAGTCTCCAAGAAATTTTTTTAGAGTTTTAAATATTAATACTCTAAATTTAAAATACCAAATCTCACACTCTAAATTTACTTTTCAATATTTTTTATTTCATTTATATCATTTTACTTTTTTCATTAAATTCAATTAATGTATAATAAATTTTAATTTATAAATTTTATTAACATAAAAATTATACCATTAGAAATGTCTCATCTAGATCATTAAAATGAGTCAAGTATTGAATATTAATTAATAACTTTTTATTATGTTTTCCTCATTTCTATTTTATTATTTTGTTATAATTTTCTCTACAAAAATTATTATGTTATAAAAAAAAGTCTCTTATTGTTGTGAAAATAAAAGAAGAAAATAAAATGAATAAAGTATAAATAAATGAGATAGAGATCAGATGAAGAAATAAAGAAGAAAATATGAGAGAGTCGGACAAGAGTCAGAACATTTCTATGTATTGATTTTAAGATCCCTAGCTTGCTTTTACAAAAGAGAACCCAATATATATATATATATATATATATATATATATATAGTCTTTCTACTGTTGGTTCGTCTTAATATAAAATATATCAGGACGAAGAATGTGGACCACGGATTATGGAGAAGTTTTAACAAATGCATACACTTTGAGTCAAAGTATGTAAATCAAATGGTCAATATTCTTCGTCCTGATATATTTTATATCAGAACGAACTGACAATAGAAAAATTGTATATATATATATATATATATATATATAGTTTTGTGCGCAAGTGGATATGCGGTTGTGTGTGTAAGTGGAGCTATCAAGTGGATAAGATCAATTATATCAAGTTGAGAATTGATCAGGTGGTGGAACATTTGTAGAAAAGTGTTAGACACTTTAGGCAGTGGAAATCCACTCAATTACAACACTCTCCCTTGGATTTCCATCACTTGTATTTTAATTTTCTAGGAAAAACATAATGGGATAAAACTTAGGCAAAATATATACAATGATCTTCTAGATCTTGTGGGATTTGGACATTCTTAAAACTATCTCCTTAAAAACCTTATCAAAAAAACCTAATGGGATAAAACCTGATTGGATGGACAAATAGTATAGTGCACATATGTCCAGAACTATTGTTTTCTTTAAAACATTTCTCACATTTATACTTTGTTAGGGAAAAACCCATTAAGATAAAAACCTGGACAAATATATTCTTTGATTTGTCATATCAAAGTAATATTTATGATGATCTTCTGGATCAAGGTAACATATATACGATGATTAATAAGATCAAAGTAATATTTACAATGATCTTCTTAGTCAAGACAATATGTATACGATGATCTACTTAATCAATGTAATAATTATGATAATCTTTATGGATCAAAAGATTTTGGGTGTGCTCAGTGAATTTGCCTCATTAAAAACCTTTATCAGGAAAACCCAAGGGGACATAAACCTGATTGAAAAGAAAAAAGAGTACAACCCACATATGCCTCAATGTAATTAATAAACTTCATTTGATATGCTCCCCCTAATGAGACACCCCCCCTGATAAAAGTTCTTTTGAAACAATCTTCTGGATTGCTAAAACTGACGCATACATATGTTTATTTTATTTCACGAAATAACGTGATAAATTATTAGAGTGATTATAATCAAAGACTTGCTTTATGGAGTAATATCCATATGGAATTTTTTTCAAAATCTTTTCAACATATTCTGATTGATGGACAAATATTCCATTTGATCTATGCTCGATCTTCAGGTTGAGACAATATTTTCTTTTTCATTTATTTATGAAGACACATGAATATATAATATGATTATTATATCATTATCATATCGGATATTAACTGAGATGGTTATACTACATCTGTTCATATTGTTTTTAATCCATATAGGGATTTTTGTATGTTCATCAAATACAGATTACGAGATCTCGATTTACATGCTTCTAGCATTTTAAATCCTTATAGGATTATAAATATCTGCATTGAGTGAATCATACATCTAGAAGACGTATTTCAAGCCTTTTAAAGGCTGCTAAATTTATAAAAATTCGGAACGTAATCGTATTCATCAGTAGTGAATACCAAGTTTCTGTAAGAAACCTTGTACTACGAGTCGTGCTTCATAGCTCACGATCTCATTTTTCTCATTATGTTTCTGTATAAAGACCCATTAGTATCTAACTAATTTGACATCTCCAGGTGTCTAGAGTATTATTGGTCTAAATACTTTATGTTTGGTTTATGAAGTCAATTCTTCTTGACTTGCTTCTTTTCATTTAGGCCAATCATGCCTTTGTCTACAATCATCGATATTATGAGTTTCATAATCATCATTTATAATTTCAGTAGCACTAATGTGTATAAAAATACATCATCAATGATTGTTTCTTTATTATTTCATATTTCTCTCGTATGATTTATAGAAATTTTATCAATTTCTATATTCTTGTATCTCTGTTGAGATTACTTCCATTTCAATGGATTTAGTCATTTGATAGACTTGTATGATTTATAGAATTTCTCTCAATTTCTATATTCTTGTATCTTTGTTAAGATTTCTTCCATTTCAATGGATTTAGTCATTTCATAGACTTTGTCTCTTTAGATATATCAGACTCTTATAGAGTTGATTTAGAGAAAATGGATTTATTTATAATTCGAGTTTTGTTTATATTAGGATTCTGATAACAATTCATTTCAAAAATGTTCATAAGCTTATGATATGTATCAAATGATTTATTTGTCCTTTGCTATGATCTTTCTTCAAAAACAATCACCAGGCCAGGGTTTTATGAGATAACAACTTATAAAATCTTGTTACCTTTAATATATATTAGTAATCATCTGATGGTCAATTATCTTTCGTATTTGAACGATACGAAGATTGAAATGAGACACATTTATATATAGAGAGAGCCGAACTGATATCTCTATTTTGTATAAGAGTAATTTTTCATTTACTGTTCTCTTCGAAAGAAACTTTCAATTTGGAAATTAATTAATATGATAATATGCAGATTGTGCGTAAAAATATAAACTATCAGAAATTTAAATGATCTAATAGAAGATTAATCAAAATCAACTTTAATCTCAGAATGATATAGAAGTCTTATCTTAGATCATTCCAGAGATGCAATAAGGAGATATACAACACAATCAAATATCTTAAAAAGTGAGTAAGTCCCTATATAGAATTTAGGAACTGTATCGAAATAATGAAGTTCTCGCAATTACCTGGAGATGTTTGATAAGTGATTCCCCTGATCCATTTTGATTATGAGTATATTTGAAAACTGGATGTTGAACATCAATCTCAGTTGCTTTGCAATATCCATCAAATATCTTGTAAGTTCAATCAAGTTAATATGCTTGAGAAAACTAATAATCCGTGCAAGTAATATGGAAATGTTTGATAATAAACAAACATCTGACCATTTCATAGATGCATCAATTAGAACCGTAAAATAATGAAAAGGTTCATTTGGTGGATGAATATATCCATATATATCCTCTTGAATGATGGGAATTCAAAACCAACTTTAGAATGATATGGTTTTATTATTAGTCTCCATTTGTGAACATGTAGTGTAGATAAGAAAGTATGCAGCTTCTCAATAATGAGCTTCTAGCCCAAATCATGCATAGATATTCAACACTCTTATTATTCATAGTCTCAATGTGACATTAATAAAGTTATATGCCTTTGATCTAAGCAGCTTTCTTTATGTTCTGCTTGAATGATATAAAGTATCATTGATACACAATTTAATATCATCTGGTAATAAGATTGTGGCTCTTCTAAAGCCTTTAATCAGAGCCGCTAGATCTGATCTAGTATTAACTTTATATGTCTTTGAACTAAACATGTTTCCTTATGTTATGCGTGAATAATATCAAGTATCATTGATACATAATTTTGTATTGTTTGATAACAATATCGTGGCTCTTCTAGAGCTTTCTATCAGATATATTGGACATGATACAATATTAACATTTTCTTTTAGCAAACTCAAATTCATAAAATATTTTTGACTCCGCAGAATTATATGAGTGCAAGACATGTATTTTCCTTCCAGGAATTTTATGAACATTATGTGTAATGTCATTTTATAGCTCATATGAAATGATAACCCTTTTCAATAAGTTTATTCTATAAACCTTTCCTCTTATCATTTATTCGGTGGATGTGGCGATCCCATCATTTAATATATATTATAAACATCATTATCATGGGCCCTACCATTTAATTTATATATTGTAAAACATCACCATCATGGACCCCGCCATATATATATATATATATATATATATATATATGGAGAATCTATAGAACATCGGTGTATCTGTACACCACGTAAAAAATATTGCGATCAAAGTTGAAAATATTGTGATCGAAGGTTGGATCACACTTTTTCAAATTAAGATCACAATATTTCCTACACGGTGTACAGATACACCGGTGTTCTATAGCCTAACCAATATATATATATATATATATATTTTAGTAACTCTGAATACTGCCTTTCAGGAGCATCAATCATGTATGAAATTGATAAAATATTATTTCCAATTTCATTATACGTTAAGATCTTAAATCTCTTTTATGGTACTCACAATATCCTACTAGATGTGTAGATCATTTTTTCTTAAATGAATAATACGTTAGGATCTTAAATCTCTTTTATGATACTCACAATATTCTGCTGGATGTGTAGATCATTTTTCTCAAATGAATGATACATTAGGATCTTATTGATTTTTCGAACTTCCGGTTCGACCATGAACTGTAAGTTTATATACTTTTTATGATACTCATAACATCCTGCTGGATGTGTAGATCTTTTTTTTTTCTTTCAAATGAATGCTACGTTAGGATCTTAAATCTGTTTTATGATACTCACAACATCCTGCTGGATATGTAGATCATTTTTCTCAAATGAATAACACGTTAGGATCTTATTGACTTATCGAACTTCTGGTTCGACCATGAGCTGTAAGTTCATATATAAAATTAAGAAAACTTCATATTCTAAATGGTTTTGAAACCCCAGGTTCCGAATAATAAAGTATGACATTATGTATTTAACATTGGATCAAGAACTCCAGGTTCTCATCGGTTTTCAAAACCGTGCCGTATGACATTTATGTATATAACACTGTGTAATAACCTCTGTTTTATGATTGACTTATTTTATGACATACCACATTGAGGATGATTTTGTAATAGGTAGCTTAAGGTTTCATTGACAAGCTTCTGAGCATCTCCATGACTTCAAGAGTAAGTGCAAGAGCAAAAGGTAATTCACTTGACTTGATTCTTGAAGAGATTATGCCCCCCCCCCCCCCCCCCCCCCCCCCCCCCACACACACACACACACACTTTTACATGCATTCTCATATTACTTTGCATTTGTGATTCCTTGATTGTGTGCATTTATGTCTCAACTCCCACGAGCACTTCTTTGGTTGTTTTTACGTGTGGTTGTTGTGTTTTTCGATTTCCGTTGTTTGTTCGGAAACGTTAGCGCATGCACGATGGTGTGCTTGTCTTAGCGCATTGAGTGACCATTTGAAAAAGGTCCAATTCTTCTCTTGGTTTGGTCTTTGGTCACATGGTATTTTTCCATGAGTTTGGGCATTCTTGTTGTTATCCAAATCTGACCTTTGGTCACTCATTTGACCATAAATATTTCTATAGACATCCAAATATTGGTTTTTTAATTGGAGTAGAAAGTAGACTTCCATACCTTTCCAACGGTATATTATACGAAAGGTTTCGATGTCGTTTGGTCACGTTTTGGTACGCTCGAATATTGAGCTATGTGTTGTGGCGAAATTCGGGGGGCACCAACCGTCATTTGTTGAACATGAGAAATTTTGGCAGCTCCCAACCATCGATTTTGAGCTACCGATTTTGTCCAGAACATTTTGGTGCAATTTGGCGATTGGAATTCAGCGGGTCCTATCCGTAGAATTGCCAGATAGTTGGACATTTTAGTCATTTCACACCTGCTCGTTTTGGGTCCCTATAAAAACCCTTTTTTCTCTTCTTCTTTCCTAACTCTCTGAACAAAAAGAAACCCTAGAGAGAGAGAGAGAGAATCTTGAGAGAGAAAGATTCATTTAAACTTGTTTAACTCTCCAAACCCAAAACTCATGCATCCATTGTATTAATCATCCATGGGTCTTCATCAATTTTGACTTGGTAAGTAAGAACAAACATCTCATCTTTGTTTATTGTTCTTGAAGTCCAAGAATTCGTTTTGAATGCATAGGATTTGTAGAAATCATTTTTGAATGCATTATTTTGTTGATTGATAACATGATTGGGTTTGTATTTTGATAGCTTAATTGATTAGGTCATTTTTGCCTAAAAGCTAGGTCATAAATATTCATGTGTGATTTATTGATGACTAGGTTGATAAATTGTGTTTTAATCAACTATTTAATGTTCATGAATATTTATTTGGGTTGTATTTTGATAGCTTGCATTGATTAGGTTGTCTTTGCCTAAATTGCTAAGACTTGAATGTTCTTGAGAGAGTAATTGATAATTAAATTGATAGATTTGCGTTTATCAATCTAGTTAAGCTCTCTTGAATATTCAAGGCTGTTTGATTGACAATTAATTTGTTGGAAACTTTTCTACACAACTAATTGAGTTTGTTAGTGATAGACTTCGGTCTAATACTTGCATTTAGTGAATGATTAAATGTTTTGTCTCTACCACATGAATATATGCTAAGTATATGTTGAATACATTGTGGGCATTTTATTGATTCATTGTGGTTGTTTGTGATAGCTATGATTGTATATCGTTGATTACATCTAGCTAAGTCTTTATGCTTTGCATCTAGACATTGACAACTTGGATTTATTGATTATATCATTAAACTCCTAATTGGGCAATTTGTGTGAGTCTAGCACTTGATTGCATTTGAACATCTTTCACATGTTCACATTTAGATATTGATCTCTTCATTGAGTTAAGTCTTGTGGCTACGAGTGGTAGTTGCACAAGCAAGAGAAGCCTTGGAACCAAGAGTGTGGTTGGCAAGCATTGTGTCAAGAATCTATCGTAAAAGGTCTGCGGGTAGATTAAGAGGTGCTCAACCAAGAGTAGTGGATCCGGGAATATCACTAGGGATTGAACCAAGAGTGGTGAGTGGTAGTGTCTATAACCTGAGGTTATCTAGAGTGAGAGTTTGTATATCACTTGAGGGTGTAACTTTCTCTTCATACAGTGGATTTGGTGACTAAATTGCTAGTGTGGCTAGTCCAATGGTTTTTCCCGTTTATAGGGTTTCCACGTAACAATCAAGTGTCATTTATATTCCGCACTTTACTTGATTTTGTATATATGTTTGTGTTGAGTTAATTATTGTTAATATTGACTAATCGAAAAAATTGGTAATAATCGATTAACAACCCATTCACCCCTCATAGGTTGTATTAGACACACTTTGTGTAATTTCACACTGGATCCAGATCTCCAGGTTCTCATCGGTTTTCAAAACCATGCCGTATGGCATTCATACTTATAGCTTCTTTTTCTGTAAATCACAACTTGAATAAGTGTGAAAATTTAAAGAGCATAATAAATAAATCCAGAAATATAGGTTCTGGAGACAGCATAAATCAGTCTCATATATTGTATAAAAATAAATACGAATATTTCAACAATTCCAGGAGGCTAAGCTCACCTGATACTTGCTTTAAAATAAATGTGAATATTTAAACAATTCCAAGAGGCTAAGCTCACCTGACATGTGTATAAAAATAAATGCGAATATTTAAACGGCATAAATAAATCTAGAACTACATATAGGATCCGTTGACGGCATAACCCATCAGTGGATCCTTTTTACTTACATGTAATGTGCTGATAACGTATTGTGAAAATAAAAGAAGCAAATAAAATGAAGAAATAATAAATAAATGAGAGAGAGATCAGATGAAAAAATAAAGAAGATATATGAGAGAGTGAAACGAGAGAGAGAACATTTCTATGTATTGATTTTAAGAGAGCTTCGGCTAGCTTGCTTTTACAAAAGAGAACCAAATATATATAAATATATATATATATATATATATATAGAGAGAGAGAGAGAGAGAGAGAGAAAGAGAGAGAGAGAGAGAGAGATATTTTTGTGTGCAAGTAGTTGTGTGTGAAATGGAGCTATCAGGTGGATAGGATCAATTGGATAGAGTTGAGAATTGATCGGGCAGTAGAACATGTGTAGAAGTGTTAGACACTTTATGCAGTGGAAATCCACTCGACTACAACACTTATTACATATTAATAATTATAATTTAATAATAAAATAAAAACCAAAATATAGTATTAATTTAAAAAATATTAATATTAAAAATTACAATAACATAAAAATATTAAATAAGGATAGAAAAAAATTTGATTTTTAAATTTGATTGAAAATTTGATTGAAAAAATTAGGTAACAAATAAAACATGTAAGAAATTTTGGTGAAAAAAATAGATGATAAAAATTTGATTGAAAAGTTTGATAGAGAAAATTAGGTAACAAATAAAACATGTAAGAAATTTTGGTGAAAAAATTATTTGATAAAAATTTAATTGAAAAAGTTTGATAGAGAAAATTAGGTAATAAATAAAACATGTAAGAAATTTTAATGAAAAAATGAGATGATAAAAATTTGATTGAAAAAGTTATAAAAGAAATAAGTAGATTGAAAAAATTAATTGAAAAATGTTCGAAAAAAATAAATAAGTTGAGAAAATTAGTTGAAAAATTTTAGAACCTAAAATTTAGTTATTATAAATTCATGCACTAATAAAATATTATAACATATAAATAATATTTGTTAAAATTTATTTGAATAATAATTTTTATAAAGAAAGTAAAAAATAATAATGAAATATAAGTTATTTGAATATATAAATAGAAATAAAGATAGAGATAGAGATAAAGATGAGGATAGAGAGTGTGTGAGAGAGAAAAAAAATTTAGAGATGGAATCCGGAAGGAATATTCCCTTTTGGAACTTTATTTTAAAGATAGAGATAGAGATAGAGTTTGGGTGGGAGATGCTCTTAGAACTAGTTTGGCATTACTGCAACTTTTACAGTAAAACCTCGATAAATGAATGTTCGATAAATTAATAATCCTGCTTAAATAATAAAATCTTCCGGTTCTGACTCGGGCCTGTGTATTAAATTAATAACCTCGCTAAATGCATAAGATAATAATTGTTTTTGAAAACCTTTAGGTCCCAACAAATATATAAATTAATAATTGATTATATACATAAAAAATATAACACACAAAAATTCATAATACATATTAATAAATTTTTAACTTAACAACTTCCTTTCAAAAAAAAAAGTTAACACTTCTATTTTCTCAATTCAAATCTTTTTTAAAATATACATCTATATTCGTTTGCCTTTTCTTTATACTGAAACCAAACTAAATCTGATCCTTAATTTTTTGCAAATCATAATTCATACACCATATTGGTATTTTTTTTTTTTGCATTGTGTAGTAAGAAGTTATTTAATATTACTATTGCTTGAAAGACTTCTTTTGGAGAAACGCTTGGTAAAAACAATGTTATCATCTAGATCACGATCATCGGTAGGCGTATTCATTACCCTTTGAATAATTTCTTCATCAGTAGATGATTCTATCACTATATCATTTTCATAAGGATAATTCAAAAGATGATCAATATCCATCCCATTTCTATAGTGTAAACCAGAAATAGCTTTACGTAATCCATCAATGCCTTAATATTCACCAACTTGTAGTTCAGAAGCCATATCAGTGACATATCTTCATATGAACGGTTCTTATAATGACGAAAACAATTTGCAATGATTGTTGTCTTCATATCAATGTTGGAAGCCGCATTCATAAATTTCATAGCATTCAATATGTTAATTTTGTTCGAGATTTGTTGCTTCTACCTTGTAGCCCTCTAAGATGCTAGAGTAGAAACGACGTTGATAATGAATTTTTAGTGTTCGAATAATCCTAGTATCGCATGGTTGAATCTTTGATGTTGTATTAGAAGGCAAGAAAAATAGTTCAACATTTGTCAAACCTTCGATAACCTTTAATATGTAAGTACTTATTAACTTCTATGTACTTATGTATCTTAGTCGAAAATAATCAAATATGTATAATACATGTACAAGTAAAAACATAAAACTTAAAAAATAAATAATAAAAACATAAAACTCCTTTTTAAATTAATAAATATTTATTTATCGATAAATTAATAAATTATTCATTTATCGATAAATAAATAACCCCTCTAAAATAATAATTTTCTCCGGTCCCAACAATATTATTTTATAGGGGTTTTACTATATATTAAATTAATATTTAAGTTTTTCTTTTAAAAAAATCAAATATTTAAGTTGAATATTTAAATTATAAAAAAAATTCCATAAGAACAATAAAAAGATTTTATAAATCAAATTAATATTTAATGTTAAGATGAAATAAGGTATATAATAATTTTAACTTGATTTCATAGAAATAATAATGATATTTTAATAGATTCAATAAATACATAAATAGATTATTCCATAATCATTTTCAAAAAGTAACATTCCACATACTTCTCAAAATCACTATCAAAACTTGTCAAATTATTAATTGATCATTTTTAAAAGTTTTACCAAACATCATTTTATGTTAAAGATGGGCGTGGGGGCCCATTGGGGCGGAGGAGGATCCCCCACTCCTACCCCCATTCCTAAAACCTCCCCCCACCCCCACCCCCACCCTCAAACCTTATTTGGGGGAAATGGGGATGAGGGTGTTTGTGGGAGGTTCCCTTGCCCCCACCCCGTCCCCAATTTCCTCAATTTTCAATCCTAATATTTTTCAATTCGAAATCTGGAATTTAGAATTCGGGATTCGAAATTCGAAATTCGAAATTTAAACATTCCAATCGTTCGATTAACCCTGTTTCGATATCCATTCCAATAAATAATCTAAAATATATAATTGGTTTAATTTAATCCAAAATTAATACAAATAACTATAATAATATAGTATTACACATACATATATATGGGGAAATAGATGGGTAGAGAGTAAATGAGTAATAGAGTTAAAGTTTATTTTTTTTTAAGAAAGTAAATGTAACTATATATATATAAATAAATATGGGGAAATGGGGGAAATGGGACCCCACCCCCACCCCCACCCCCACCTCCTTTTAGGTTATGGGGGCAAAATTTCCCCCCACTCTTTTCCCCAAACCCTATTTGGGGGCAAAATTTACACCCAAATAGAGGTGGGGTCCTGTGGGGATGGTGCCACATGGGGAAATGCCCATCCCTATAAATTATAAAATAAATTGATTTTAATTTTTCAAAAGCAATACAAAATTGGTCGGATTTTAAATTTAAGTTTTTTAGGGAAAATATCATTTTTACCCCTATATTATGTTCTATTAGTAAATCTGCCCATGTACTTCTCTTAATATCCGTTATACCCCTGAAACCAAAAGTATTCGTCATATTCCCTTTTCCGTTTGCTTTTCCGTTAAAACCTTTAGTTGGCTGTTATCCTTAAAGGGTAATATGGTAACTTTAACTTAAAATCATTGACCAAATTAAAAATTAAAAAACAGATCAAATAATATATAAACAAAATAACAAACAAATTTAATAATATATAAAAAACAGATTTAATAATATTAGAAAAAACAAATTTAATTATATATATTTAATATAGAAACAATTTTCTTGGAACCAAATTTTGTTTTTTCAAAACTAGATTTGATTTTCTTGGAATAATTTAAAAAAAAAAGATCTAGAACCAATTTTCCATTCACATGATATTAACAACCATACCACCATACTACAACTATACCACCGTCCATCTCAATCACCAAACCCAACTACCAAAACCATCCCCACCAGTGCCGATCGACGAGAACATCGCTTAATTCCTCGTCGGTAGCCGCTAGTTGCCACAAACCCAACCACCACTGGCTCAAATCACTTTTTCTCTTCTCTCTCTAACACTCACACAAACACAAAACTCCCAAAACCACTTCCCAGTTCATTACTTCGATTGTTGTAAGTTTAAGCCTTATCATATGTAACTTTAAGCTTTAAGTTTTTTATATAATAAATTTAGTCCAAATTTATAATAGTTAGAGTCAACTATTTAATAATAGTGTAATGGTCAAAATACGAGCCCTAGGCCCGAAAGATAGGCCCACAAATTATTTGAAGAATAAAAGAGTCGAGTTCTTTCGAAGATCATTAAACGGCCCTAATAAGGATCAAAATAAACTAAAGCCCAACATGGATCAACAAAAGAGCATGCCCAAAAGCATGACCTAACCCTCCAAGGTATCTGATCAAGACAAACACGTGGCAAAAGCAATTCAAACAACCATAATCATGTCAAACGTTACGCAAATCTCAACGTCTGATAATGCCCGTTTACCAGATTCAAATGAATAAAAACAGGCAATAAAGGGCCCGAGAATCTTGCTTTCAAAAGGTCATGAATGGTGAAGGCTGTAAAGCTTCACTACAAATATCAAACCCCTTCTCAGAGAAGGGGATCCTAATTTTCTCAACTCTTATACGCGAAAGATGTCAAAATATAGGCCCGTAAAGCATTAATTGTTATTGTACGATTTCATAGAGATCGAACTATTCATTGCCAAAACTCAATCGACCCAATCCACGATCAATCCACGTCGAGTCAAGGAACCTGCTAAGGATCGATCCACCAAAGTCTTTGTAAGTTCCTCATATTTTGATTGGCTTATTTCGTTGACAAACCACATTGGGGATTATTCTTTGTAAGGGTAAATTAGGCCCTGTGTGTGATCAAGCTTCAAGGATATCATCTTTCTCAAGAGCACTTCAAAGGTATCTCACTTGTTTATCTTTCTTTGAAGAGATCTAGTTGCACACACTCACTTGCATGCATTATGTTCCTATCTTCATGCTATTGAATGATGTATTGTATGTCACTTCTCACACTCCACACTTGCACCTTTTTGCACATCACTTAGTGTGTTGAGTTTGCCCCAAAAAAGAGAATTCCTTCTCTTACCGCGGCCTAGACCGCTTGGCAAGACATGCTTGCACCGCGGCATACAGAGCGGTATACCTCAGTAGGGTCATGCTTCTTGTACTGCTTCCCGTACACCTGCACGCATAGCGACCCAAGTCGCGGTGTTGTCCAGAAGGCATCTGTTGCCCATACCGGGCCTGTGCACCTGCATGCACAGCGCCCTGCACCGCGTTGTTGTCCAGACAGTGCATTGCTGTGTGTACCTCGGTCTAGACACTTGCCTGCGACGCGGTCCATCTAGCGGTATTGACGGGATTTTGTGCCCTAAGTTCAAAACGACGCTGTTTTGACTAGGGCTCCCTTATATATACTCTCTCTCTTCTTCCTTGCTCATTTTTATGAGTTCAAGAAGCTATTTTTGAGAGGCCAAGCTTCCTTTAGAGAGAGAAACTCCCAAGAGCTCATTTTTACTCAACCAAACACAAATCCATGTGCATCTAACATCTTCAAGCATCATCTCATCATGGATTCTTCTTGCTTTCATTGACTAGGTAACTTGAACATGCCCCAAATCTCATTGTATTTATTTATGTTCTTGTTTGCCTAGGGTTAGCTCTTTTATATGATTTTATTGCATATCTTTATGTTTATTGGCATTTATAACATGTTTGAGTTGTTGTTTGTTGGTTGAGAGCTTTGTTCATTAATAGCTAGCATTTAGGACGATTTTACCCTTCTAGCTAAATCTTCATGCATTTGCATTTAGATATTGATATCTAGGATTTGCATTTATTGACATCTTTAAATCCTTAGATAAGCATTTAGTGTTGCCTAGCATTAATTGCATGTTTGAATATCTTTTACATATTCACATAGGTTGTTTAACCTCTTCATTGATTGTTAAGCTTTGTGACTAAGTGGGTTAGTGCACAAGCTTGTGGTCTAGAATCACTATTAAAGGCCCGTTGGGTAGAGTGAAAGGGTTATTGACCAAGTAGGTGTGACTTGAGGTTAACCTAGGTTGTAAACTTTCGTTCAAATAGTGGATTTGAGGACCGTATGTGGCTAGAAGGATAGCCCGTGAGTTTTTGCCTAGTTGGAGGGTTTCTCACGTAAATCAATCATTGTGTTTTTATTGTTTTCCGCATATTTATATTGGATTGATTGATTGCTAATATGGGGTAGGATTATTAAAATTGATTAAGTCGAAAAGTTGGTAATAAATCAACTAAAACCTATTCACCCCCCCTCTAGGTTGTATTAGACACACTTCGTGTATTTTCAGTCTTCGATACATTGATCAACCTAGTTGATCGCGCAATAAATGTTCACATTTAGTGCTCCCTTTTCTTGTCATTTGTTCTCGTTTTCGAGCATTTTTATGTATATAACGGTTATTTTAGTAAAGTACAGGTATTAGACTCATAAAGGATGGTGCTTGTACTAATATGGAGAAATGAGGTCAAAAAGGGGAAGAAATGTAGAGAATATGTATTATGAGGGAAGAGTCCGCGGGAAAGTGGTTGCGACACGAAACAGCCGGATGACATTTGCAAGCATTAGGTCGTGGACCAGAAAGAAAGAGCACGTGAGAGATTTTCCGCAGGCTCATATCCGCTGGAAACAGCCCGTTGCCACAAGGTCATCATCACCCTAAGTCTTCCCTGCGGCATCATTACCGCTGGCAATTGCCCGTCAGGCAGAAGGTGTGAAACCGCCAGAGTTTCCTTAGAAGGCCCGTGGGAAGTTTCTATTAGAAAGAACTGATCGTGCCTAAATTGTTGTATATTTTGACCCTCATTCCTATTCCTTTGTCTCGTTCTTGTGTGTATTTTCTATATATTTTATGTCTAATAGGCTCGTTTGTGCTAATTGCAGGCAATAGATGTAATTCTGGTGTTAGAAGCTAATTGCAGTGGTTCCGGCAGAAAAGGGGTAAAAGGAAAGACAAAGGATCATAAGCAGCTCTACAGTGCGGGTCAAGTGCGGGTCGCAACCGCACTCCTTCCCACAGCCGGGACCTGAATCATGAAGGAAAGATAAAGTACGGGTCAAGTGCGGGTCATCCAACCGCACTCCACCCGCACTGTTGCTCAAGACATAGGAGTTGATTTGCACCTGACACTAAAGTGCGAGTAAAGTACGAGTAATCCAACCGCACTCCACCCGCACTGTTGCTCAAGACAGAGGAGTGGATTTACACCTGACACCAGAGTGCGAGTACAGTGCGGGTAAAGTGAGGGTAATCCAACCGCACTCCACCCGCACTGTTGCCTAGATCAGAGAACTGAAGATGAAGAAAACCCATATAGTGCGAGTACAGTGCGGGTAATTCACCCGCACTCTGCGCGCGACAGTTTCTGGTTTCAAGCTTAAGTGACCTATTTTTCCATCCTCTATAAATAGAAAAGGATGGGAACGAACCAAAAAGCTGCCATACCTCCCAACACTTGTATTCTAAGCTAGTAACACATCTCCCTATCATCCAAACCATCTTTACTCAATCAAAGGCAACTATGAGACTTGGATTCAAGCTTCAAGGAAGGAGATCAATCTTCAAGGGTTCTCTCTACACTCTCTCTTAGTTTATTTGTTTGTAATAGAACATGAGTAGCTAAAATACCCCACTATGGGGTTGATGTTATTTGTTTGATGGATATTTGGGCTTTGTAAATAAACTCTATATGTTATATTTATTCTATCTCTATGTTTTATTCCATTGCTTTAATTGATTTCCATTATTGATTTGCTTGGATACACCCTCTTTGCATGATTGATTTGGATTACTTGAGTAGGCAATTAGGTTGTCTAATGCTCAATTGAATGGAAGGATTTCCGGAAATCCGGCTCTATAACCATGCCCTTAATCTAATCTTGAATTAGTGGCTTTCACTATACACTCTAGGTTAGCCACTTGTGAGAGAATTAGAAGCCTCCACTATACACCCTGGGTTGGCTACTTTAGTGATTCTTCGAGAACTAACCTTCGAGTAGAATTCGGTTGATAACCTAAAGCCTAATCCAATCTCAAACGGGTGGCCTTCACTATATATCCTAGGTCGGCCACTTGTGAGGGAATTGGAAGCCATCACTATACACCCTAGGATGGCTACATTAGTAATAGGTTGAGCCATAGCTAGATAGATGAGCATTCATGGAAAAAGTCCCGATTGAGTAACTAGCCATTGTTGGTTGCTTAGGAGGGATTAATCGCTAGTAGGAGGTCTTCACTATACACCCTAGGTTGACCTCTTGCTAGAGATATATACCAACACTATACACCCTAGGTTGGTTACATTTGTCAATACATGCTTAATTGAGAGTTTGTTGCAATTGCCCCAATATTCACTTACGAGTCCATCAACTTCATAGTTTCATCATCATTCATTCATCACTCCATTGTCATCCCATTTTATTTGCTTTCATAGTTTAGTTTATATTGTATCTTCATTCACCATCACTTTACTTTTATGCATGCTAGTTATATTAATCCTAATCTTATCACCGCTACCCCGATCTCAGTGGACGACACCCGTGCTTACTGCTTTACTTGTATTCTACTTATGAACGCATCGCATAGGTTTTATAAATTGTTTTGACGGACGGTTTTCTGACGGCAAAAACCTTCTCATCAAGAACCTGTGGAACAAAGCACGAAGTGTGATTAGAAGAACCCGCAGGAATGTTTCACGGGAGAAAACCCCCGGATAGAACCCGCGCGAGACTCATCATGGTTGTTTACGATATTTTCGACCTCACTTGTGACCTAATTCTATAAATATGCACTTTTCTGATGAAAGAGAGAAAAATATAGTAGGAGATAATTAGACTATTTCCTTAGCTTAGAATAGATCTAAGAATTCATTGAGCTCATTTCTTCTAGATATTAGCTTGTAAACACTTAGATTCGTTAATCATTAGTTAGATAAGCTCTTGAGAGCTATTTGTGATCGTCTTTGGTTGTATTTGCTACTGAGAAGAGTTTGAGTTTCATAGAAATCCAAAGAGACTTCATTGGGTTTATTTCTTCCTTTTCTCTTTACTTATGGTTATCTTTGATATCATGTGTAACTACACCAATTTTGTTGGGGGATCTATGATATTAATGATGTAATCCACCGTTTGTATCACTCTTGTTTATAATAATCACTTTATGCTTATAATATAGTTGATATATGTAGACATCGAAAAATCCACAGTTAATTTGAGTCGTCGAGGTGGGCACCAACAACCTGCAAGATGGATAAAAAAGTAGCTATCGTCGAGCCACAAAGGGGGATAGTCCCTTTGGGGGACTCTCCGATGCTCAAGTCAACAAGGTGACAAGTAAATAGACAAATAGATGGAGAATAGACTAAGATTTATAGTAAAACCGTAGATCTACGTAGGATGTAGAACAAAAGATGACGGAACCTGTGTAGGTCGATATGGTGTAGGTCGATATGGGTTGTAGAACAGGAGATGGAGCTTAGCTAGCAAATGGGTCAATGTAGACCGACGTGGAGATATTCGATATGACCATCAAGGAGGTCGACATAGACCAACCTGGAGATAGGCGATATGACCGTTGAGGGAGTCGATATCGAGGAGGTCGACATAGAGGAGGTCGACTTAGACCAACCTGGAGATAGACGATATGAAGGTCGATGAGGTCGACATTGAAGAGGTCGACATAGTTGAGGTTGATATAGAAGAGGTCGAAGTAGACCAACCTGGAGATATTTGAAGTGATTATCGAGGAGGTCGACATATATGAGGTCGACATCGAGGAGGTCGATATAGACCAACTTGGAGATATATGATATGACTGTCGAAAAGGTCGACATCGAGGAGGTCGACATAAATGAGGTCGATTTAGAGAATGTTGATATAGACCAACCTGGAGATATTCGAGGTGATCATCGAGGAGGTCACCGGATTGTGTTAAGCAGGGGCATGCACATCAATGACAGTTTATCAATAACGTGAATTGTGGAGCTATTGCTTGCTCCCAAACTTAGAGATTTCTGCCCCTCTTATGAATGAGAGGATGTTGCTATTTATAGGAGGAATGCAGTGAGCCAACGGTTGGCTCACTTAATAGCAATGATGTAGACATTACAGAATAAATGATATTGATGTAGATGTTATTGACTTTATGGCATTGAGGTAGACGTTATAGATTTAAAGATGGAAGATTTTCCAATGGTTTGACTTGGTCGAAGTTTGACTTTCACTGATGCATGTCTTTTATTAAGCCTTTATCCAGTTGCTTTGGACCAAGCTTATGATTGGGCCTATTGAGATGGACCCCTACTGGGCTTGATTATTGGGCCATGAACTTTATTGGGCCTAGCTTATTTCTTTGAAATGGCTAATTTTGGGCCTGAGAATTATAACATGCATTAGTGATATGTGTTTGAGTAGATGAAATATCCACATCATGTCCTTTGATATGTGTATTGTCATCGAATTGCTCATTTAATTGAGTGTGAGAATTAGTGGTAACATCTTTGTAAAAAGCCACACTCTTTAGTAATTGTTCCAAGTCCAAACACTCATATTGAGTTCCTTCTAAGACTATAGAGGATATCTTGAGATGAGATGTTGTGATCTTCATTTAAAACTAATGGAACTAATCTTAGTGATTTTGACCTCAATTGTTATAAGAATGATGGCTTGGTGGTGTGTCATTATTAACTTCATATTTCCCTCAGCTTCTTAATCAAATTAATCTTTACTGTATTTATTATTGTTATAGAATTAAGACTTGAAACATTTAGCTAATCGCTTACTTTTCAAAGCACTAGAATAATCAGTTATACACTTTTGAACGTCTTAATCCTCATGGGAATGATAACCCGTACTTGTGCATCCTATATGAGTTGAACGACTTGCGAAGGGTGAAACACTCGCACGCGCCTTTAGATAGCTGTGGTAGAATATGGTATATCCCTTTCGTTAGAACTGCCACGGGCATGTCACTAATCATCGATCGATCTACATCGAATCTGGGAACCCATCCCTTAGAATATTGACCAATCATATCATTCGATCTCTGGCAACGATTTAATCACATCAACAATTATCTCGATTCGACATATCGAGCACTACGATTTGTCTATCATTTTCTCTCATTTGGTTAATCGAACGAATTACTGACTTGAGCATCGGAGAGTCCCCCCAAGGGAACACCCCTTCTTGTGATCCTCCACGGCTCTATTTTTTCCTCGTTTTACAGGTTGCCAGTGCCCACCTCGACGATTCAAATCAATTATAGATTCGATCAACTAAAAATAGTTTGACCCATTTTTTGGATATTACAATAATAGTGAAAGTTATTTTTTTAAACACAATACAATAGTGAAAGTTGAATAACGACAATTAATAAAAGGAACCAATTTAATAATTATGAAAAACCAAAAAAAAAAATTAAAAAGAAGTAACAAACTAGTATAACCTCCTTAAATTAATAATGTTGGGACAATATGTAATCTATTAATTAATCGGGATATTTAACGCATATTATTATTATTATTATTATTTTAATTACACATACATATTATTCAATTGAGATTCAATGCAAACATTATTTAACCAACTAAATATTTATTTTGTTATACTAATTTACCCAACTAAAGATGAATTAATGATACTATGAATGTAAATTACCTCTTGGAGATTTTAGACCATTTCCAATCCAAATATTGTTTTTGATGCAACTTTTGCATTAAAATAGTTCAACTTTCACACTATTCCACTATTCCATCTCCAACCCATTGCACTACATTTTATACTAAAAATAATATTCTCTTGAATATATCATTTCTTTCCCTTTTTTTATTATTATTTGTTAACAAATACTAATCTCCAACCAATCAAAACCCAATTTACAATTAAAAAAAGAAGAAAACAAAGAAGAAAAAGTTACGCTAAATGAACAGTGTCACGCCAGATATTGCGCGACATTGTCCCCTTGCACAAAATTGCCACAGAAGATACAGTTGGGTTGGAGGCGTTTTTTTTGTTGCAAAATGAAGATGGCGATGGGTTTGCTGTAGGGTTGGAGTTGCTCTTAAGCATCCAACAAATCATTGTCAAGTTAGATGACTCTTAGGTTAGCGGCTCGAATCCTATCAATGACTAAAGCTTTAAAAAAAGTACTTCAGATTAATAGATATTGTAAAAAAAAAAAAGTACTGTAAAAAGTTAGAGATGAAATCCAACTAGAATTAATTTTTTTTTTTTATAAAAAAAGTAATAATAAATTCATATTTCAAGAAAACATCATCAATCATATATGTAATTTTTGTAAATTATTAATAGGTTTTTTTTAATGTATTATCTTATCACTTCATCAAAATTATTAATTTATACTATTAGCTCAAATCGATATCAGTAAAAATTATTATATTAAAGATATTATTAATTTACAGAGATTATTAAAAAAAAAAAAGTAATACCCAACGAAAATTCATGTCACCTATGAAATGTGCTGTCTTTTGGCATTCTAAACAACTAAACAAGTAAACAACCCACCAACTCAACTTTGCACGTAAAATCCACAGGAACAGAATTACTGGCCTTATCTTTTTCTGTGTCTCTCAAAACCACTGCACCCCTGGTTTTCCAAATCCACAATTTCATTTCCATTTTCAAATGACCATAATACCCTTTCCTTCTTATTTTTTTTCCAAAAACAAAATACAAGTATTAGAAGAAGGATTACATAGGATTATGATGAATAATAATTGAATGACTGCATAAAAACGTTGATAAATCGAATCTAAAAATGAATAAATAGTAATTTTAAATAGAAAGAATAGTTAAATAAAGGTTAATTTGTTCATTTCGGTGCCAAAAAACACACATGTGATTTAATACAAGATGAGGGTTAAATTGTAAGCATCTGACTCTCTGTTCATTATAAATAGAAATAGAAGAAAGGAGGCACAGTCCAATTGAAACCCAAACCAGCAAAATCAAAATTACTGCAAAACACCAAAATCTGCCACCATGCAAGCCTCGCATTTTCTATGCACCAAATATCCTGCATGTGTTCCGAATCTATCCCAACAATATTCCAAACCACCATTCTCCACCGTCAGATTCCGGCAGTCACCACCGATCTCCGCCGTGGCAGCGCCTCCGCCACTACTCAAACCCCAGAAAACACACTCAATGCCACCTGAAAAAGCTGAAGTTTTTAAGTCACTAGAAAATTGGGCCACCGAGAATTTGTTACCGTTACTTAAACCGGTAGATAAATGCTGGCAACCTCAAGACTTTTTACCCGACCCGACACTCTCGAAGGCTGACTTCATGGACCAGATTGAAGCCTTGCGTGATCGAACAGCTGGGCTTACTGATGACTACTTTGTGGTTCTGGTGGGTGACATGATCACCGAAGAAGCATTGCCTACTTATCAGACTATGATCAACACTCTTGACGGGGTCAAAGATGAGACCGGGGCAAGTTCAAGCCCGTGGGCTTTGTGGACCCGGGCCTGGACCGCTGAAGAGAACCGGCACGGAGATTTGCTTAAGACGTATTTGTACTTATCGGGTCGGGTCGATATGACCATGATTGAGAGAACCGTTCAGTATCTGATTGGAGCTGGCATGGTAATTAATTACTTATTTATTTGGTTAATTAATTACTTGAGCGTTGAGAGTTGAGACCCATAAATCACTGTTTAAATAAAATTAATTGTTTTTTTCGAAATGGACAGGACCCGGGAACAGAAAACAACCCGTATTTGGGGTATGTGTACACGTCGTTTCAGGAGCGAGCCACGTTCATATCACATGGCAACACGGCTCGATTAGCAAAGGAGAGAGGCGATCACGTGCTTGCTCGCATATGCGGCTCGATTGCATCAGACGAGAAACGACACGAGAATGCATACGTTAGGATCGTCGAGAAGCTTCTTGAGGTGGACCCCACGGGTGGCATGATTGCAATATCGGATCTCATGAAAAAGAAAATCACAATGCCAGCTCATTTGATGTCCGATGGGCAGGACCCGCTACTGTTCGAGCACTTCTCGGCTGTGGCTCAGCGGCTTGGTGTGTATACGGCTCATGATTATGCGGATATACTTGAGTTTTTGATCCAACGGTGGGGATTGGAGAAGCTGGAGGGATTGACGAGTGAGGGGAGAAGTGCACAAGAGTTCGTGTGTAGGTTAGCGCCCAGGATTAGGAAGCTGCAAGAGCTAGCCGATAAGAGAGCCAAGAATATGAAGCCGCATGGAGTCAAGTTTAGCTGGATTTTCAATAAGGAGGTCACCTTGTAAAATGTTTTTGGATTTTCTAAATCGTTTTTCGAGTCCATTTATACAACTGGCTTATACACTCAAATAAAACTTTTAGACCTTTCTCATTCTCTTCTTATATATTCTTGCAGATGACTGAGATATGTCTCTTAAGATATGGAATTTAAATATATTTTATTCAGAAACTTAAGTATAAAATTTTAAGATAATGTTGTTTTTGTTGAAATTTGATTTATCATTAGATACGTAGGTCTATATTTATCATTATACATTACTAAGTAAGGTGACTGGATAAGTAAGGTGAGTCACTGCCTCTTTGATTTTTATAGACTACTCCTCAATTGTAAGTGCCGTGCTCTCCAAATTGAACAGTTAATAACCTCTGGTGTCTCTCAACTCTCTCTCTCTTTCTTTGTTTGTCACTGTTATCATCTCCCTCATCTCTCTCATATCATTTTGTTTATTTGTTATTCATTTATTTATAATACGTTATGTATACTATATGACTTATGTTGTGAACGGAATATATATATATATATATTTAGTTCTAGATTTATTTATTTATGATGTGTCTCGAGATAAATTGTTTAAATATTTATAATTTATTTTTATATAATATATGAGACTGACTTATGCCATGTCTCAAGACTGGCTTATGATGTGTCTTCAGATAAATTGTTTAATTATTCATAATTTATTTTTATGTAATATATGAGATTGACTTATACTGTGTCTCGGGACTGGTTTATGCTGTGTCTCGGGATAAATTGTTTAATTCATTATGCTCTTTAATTATATTCACACTAAAATTTACAGAAAAAAGAAGTTGTTAGCATGACTAAACTTATGGATTTGAAGTTTGATGCACTCGAAGTTTCAAGAGACAATTATATGTCTTGGGTTATTGACGCAGGGTTATATTTAAAATCCCAAAGCCTGTATTATACCATTGATGATAGTAGCAAGGCTAATGAACATGATAGATCCACAACAATGGTGATAATTCGCCATCATTTAAACGAAAATTTAAAAGCTCGGTAACTTACTATCACAGAACCTAAAGTTCTGTGGCAAGAGCTAAAAAATCGTTATGATAATCAGAATGATGTAACATTACCAAATGCTATATACGAATGACAGTTTTTACGATTTTAGGACAACAAATCAATTTCTGAATATAATTCTGCTCTATTCAGAATCACCACAAGGTTGAAATTATATGGTGAAGAGGTATCTGAAAAGGACATGTTGGAAAAGACTTTCACAACTTTCCATATCTCAAAGATAATATTGCAACAGCAATATCGAGAACGCAGGTTCTCAAAATATTCAGCAGAAAAAACAATAATGAGCTACTAATAAAAAATCACGGATCACACCCGACTGGTTCTACAACATTCTCAAAAGTGAATGCTATTATTGTCGGAAACCATAGTCATGGTCGTGGTCGTGATTGAGGTCGTGGTAATGGTTGTAATCCTGATCACGGCCGTGGTTATAGTCTTAATCCTGGCCGGGGCCGTGGTCGTAGTTTCAAAAGAGGACGTAGTTATTCTGGATCAGGTAGTTGTAATCAAAACACCCAGCATAATTGGAATACTTATGAGGCCAATCAGTATAAAGGAAAAGATGTTCAAAATAGGCCTAATGCAATAAAGTGTTTGTTTTAGGTGTGGGTGTTACAATCATTGATCGAATGAATGTAATACACCTAAACATCCGGTGGATCTGTGTCAAGCATCAATCATAGGAAAGGGAAAGAAACCAGAAACTCATTTCATTGAAGATTCATATCCTAGAGATATTACACATCTTAATGTTATAGATTTCTTTCCAGGCCTGAAAGACCTGCCGGCTGCTTCAATTGGTGATGAGAATCAATTAAATACTACTTACAATAGTATTATTTTGTTATTTTGTTTATGTAAAATATTTCTCAATGCAATAAATACTTTTTGAATCACTTTATCTGATATGCATTTTACTTTTCTTTATGAAGCATACAAAATGAATCTAAATGATAAAATGAGGGTTGTTGAAAAGCTAGAAGCAAGAGATATATGTCTAGTTGATAGTGCAACAACTCATACAATTCTACGGAGTCAAATATTTTATAAATTTAATTTTACTCAGAGCAAATGTTAATACAGTATCAGGTCCAGAGGATTTAATAGAAGGCTCTGGAAGAGCCACGATATTGATACCAAACAATACTAAAATATGTATCGATGATCATTCTACTCAAGTAGATCCAGAAGAAATCTGCTTAGTTTCAAAGACATACGGATGAATGAATATCATATTGAAACTATGAATAAAGATAATATTGAATATCTGTGCATTACTTCTCATAATTCAGGCTAGAAAGTCATTATAGAAAAGCTGTGTGCTTTATCTTTTGGATTATATTACACTATTATCAAATGTGTAGAAACTTATGCAGTTATGAATCAGAAGTTCTCAGATTCAAAATTTTTTTGTATTTTGGCATGACCGTATCGGTCATCCAGGATCTACAATGATGCGTAGAATCATTGAGAATTCTTAAAAATACTACTTGAGTTGTGACAAACTGGACCTAAAGGGGGAGGGGGGGAGTAGGTTTTAATCAAGTTAATTACCAACTTTCCTTGATTAGTCAATATTAAAAAATTATCCCATATTAGCAATCAATAAACAAACACAGGTTAAGCGGAAAACACTAAAAACATACGAGTTGTTTTACGTGAGAAACCCTCCAACGCGGCAAAACTCATGGGCTATCCATCTAGTTACACATGGCCCTCAAATCCACTATTTGAATGAAAGTTTACAACCTAGGTTGGCCTCAAGTCACACTATACTTGGTCACTAATCCACTTAGTTACAAAGCTTAACAATTAATGAAGAGAAAAACAACCTATGTGAATATCAAAAGTATTCTAAATGTATAAATGCTAGGTCAACACATTTAAGCTTATCTAATCATGGATGAACAAGTCAAACAATCCTAGATATCATGTTGCTATACGACATACATATAACTTAGCTATAAAAAATAAGTGCAAGCCTAGATGCAATAGCTATCACAATACAAAACCTAACAATCAACACAAAAAAATCTCAACTTGTAGATAAAAACTTAGTTTAGATGCAAACAAGTCATAAAAGAGATTTCTTGTTAAGCAAGAACACTAGAATGGTGTTCTACTTAACAAGTCATGTGTTGATGAAAACCCATGCTAAAATACATTCTAGATGAAGCTAGATGATGATTGATTCATGAATGAAAGATGAGTATTTGGGTTTTGGTCAAGAAAAATTGAATCTTGATGGCTTTTCTTGTAAGTCACTCTTGAGCTCTATAAATGGAGTTAAGTTGAAATCTGAAGCTCTAAAGAGGCTTAGAAGGGGAAAGGATATATATATATATATATATATATGAAGCCCTAGTTGAAGTGACGTCGTTTTGAGACCAGTCAACAAAATCCTGTCATTACCGCTGTGTATTCCGCGGCTCAGGCAAGTTGTCCAGACCGCGGTACACACAACAGTGCACACATTGGATAACACCGTGGTTGGGGCCGCTGTGCATGCAAGTGCACAGGCCGCAGTACAAGCAACATAAGCCTACTGGAGAAAACAGCGGTAGAGACCGCTGTGCAGGCATGTGCACCAACAGCGGTACACGCTACACATGACCTACTGGAGTTACCCGTTCCGTATGCCGCGGTGCAAGCAAGTGCTTGCCCTGCCGTCTATGCCGCGCTAAAAGGGAAAGTCCCTTTTCAACACACAAGAAAATGAACTATCTTACAAGAATGTTATGCAAGTGTGAAGTGAGTGAAATGCACAAAAAAAAGCATAATTAACATGCAATACATGTTATCAATTTAGATACAATGTAAGATATAATGTCTAATGCAAACTAGTGAGTATATGTAACTAAATCTCTTCAAAAGAGAGTCAAACAAGTGATATAACTTTGAAGTGCTACTTGAGCTTGAGAATGCCATCGAAGCTTGATCACGAACAATGAGGCATAATCTACCCTTACAAGTAAAACCTTAATGTGGTTTGTCAACGAAATGAGCCTATCAAAATATGAGGAACTTATAATCTCACCCTTTGGCTATTTCGTGACAAAACCACCAGTCACAAATAAATAAAAACAGGAGGTCAACAAAAGTCATTCTACATTACAAAGAGATACCTAGATACTAGATCTTCAATTCTTCAAGCTCTTGTAGAATAGTCATCCATATAAAACAATGAGACTACACTTTCCAAGACAAGTGTATGTGAGGTGATCAAGAGAGATAATAAATAAAAGCACTTGCATAAAAGAAAAGAAACACGCAACATACAATGCAAATGCTCCACCTAAATGGGTTACTCCCCCTCAACAAGTCAATCTACCCTAATATGCACTTCTCATAAACTTCACACTACTCTCCCTTTTTGTCACGAGATAGGCAAATAAGCTTTCCCCAATTGGGTCACTTTAGCAAAGAAAGTTATTTGCAAGATAAGTGCATAATCATTATACAAAAACTTTATGCAACTCAATTAAGTAAGAGAGATTCAAGGAGTTTTATTTTATGAAAATGTGTGACACGATGCTTTGCATGCAAGACATGTTGTATTCAAGATCAAAACAATGGTATTTGGCAAAACAAACAACAAAGGTTTCCAAAAGAATTCAAATCAATTTTCACCCTTTGTCATGATTTCAAGCAAGGATATAGATTTTATACGAAGTTCAAGTTAAAGAGCAACAATATCAAGCTTTATAGCATATATTGAAAAGATTTTAAAAAGATTCCATATGGATAATGCTCATCCATTAAGTACTCATATGGTTGTTAGAACTCTTGATCCTAAAAGGATCCATTCCGTCCAAAAGAAAATGATGAAAAGATACTTAGTCTTGAGCTACCATATCTTTAATGTAATTGGTGCTTTATTATATATGGCTCAGTGTACTAGACCAGATATTGCATTCTCTTTGAATGTATTGACTAGATTCAGTTCAGCACCAACTTGAAGACATTAGAATGTGATCAAACATCTTTTCTGTTACCTTAGTGGAACGAAAGATTTAGGATTATTTTATACAAAATCTAACAATCTTTTAGGTTTACTTGGTTATGCTGATGCCGAGTATCTGTCTGATCCCCACAAAGCTCATTCATAAACGGGATATGTTTTTATATATAATGGCACATCAATATCATGACACTCCATAAAACAGAGTTTGGTTGCTATATCCTCTAATCATTATGAAATCATCGTACTTCACGAAGCAAGTCGAGAATGTGTTTGGCTAAGGTCAGTTATTCATCATATTCAAAATACTTGTGGATTTTCATTATCTGCAGAAATGCCAACACCGATATTTAAAGATAATGCAGCTTGCATTGCTCAAATTAGAAGAGGATTTATGAAGGGAGATGGAACAAAACACATTTCTCCTAAATTCTTCTATACTCACGAGCTTCAACAGAGCCGAAAAATTGATGTTAAGTAAATACGGTCTATAGATAATCTTGCAGATCTGTTTACCAAAACATTGCCTACATCAACTTTTGAGAAACTGGTATACAAGATTAATGCTGAAGTTTTTATGAGGGGGAGCATTCAATTAGGGTGAGCAAAGTTCTGAATGGACATGTATGTACTATACTTTTTTTTTCTTTCAATCAGGTTTTGTTCCACTGGGTTTTCCTGACAAGGTTTTTTAATGAGATAATTTTGAAAATATCCAATACCATAAGGTCCAGAAGATCATTATATATATATATATATATATATATATATATTTCTCTCAGATTTTGTCCCACATTGTTTTTCTTAGAAAATTAAAAATACAAATAGTGGAAAATCCAAAGAGGAGTGTTGAAATTTGATGAATTCCCCACCCCACCAAACCTTTTTTGTTGACTTCATCATTAGACACGTGGGTCTATACTTATCATCATACATTACTTACCCACTAAGTAAAGTCACCGCCTCTTTGATTCTTATCAATTACCATCACATTTTTTGTTTAAAGTCTATAAATAGACTACTTGTTATAAATTAGTTGAATAACATGTGAAGATCAAACGAAGACATGAAAAATAAAGTGAGAGAGATGGAGAGAGAGACGAGAGACATGAGAGAGCAAGAGAGAAAGCATTTTGTAAATATTCTGTGATCAGCTTTTACAAACAAAATGGAACATTTATTATATAGGTAAAGGGAAGTAATCAGCTATTGCATGGTGATGAGCTTAAGTTGGCAAGTGGGAGCAGAAGAAAGAGAAGGAGGCGGTGGCTTAATGGGAGTTCATTGTGTGTATTGTACACAAGTGGTAAAAGTCACTATATTCACAACACTCCCCCTTGGATTTATACACCGCTTGTATTAATATTCTAGGAAAAACCCAATGGGATAAAATCTGAGAAAAATGTATACAATGATCTCTCTGGATCTAGTGAGGTTGGACATTAAAAACCATCTCATTAAAAACCTTGTCAGGAAAACCTAGTGGGATAAAACCTGATCGAAGGGAAAAAGAGTATAACGTACATATATCCAGAATTTATTGTTTTCTTCAAAACATTTCTCACATTTATACTTTGCTAGGGAATACCCAGTGGGATAAAAACCTCAGCAAAGATATTCATTGATCTGTGGGATCAAAGTAATATTTATGATGATCTTCTGGATCAAGGTAATATATATACAATGATTAGCAAGATCAAAGTAATATTTACAATGATATTTTGATCAAGATAACATATATACGATGATCTACTGAATCAATGTAATATTTATGATGATTTTGTGGATCAAATGATTTTTAGGTGTGCTTATAGAATTGCCTCATTAAAACCTTGTCAGGAAAACCCAGTGGATAAAAACCTGATTGAAAGGAAAAAGAGTACAATGCACATATGCCCAAAATGATTAATATACTTTATCTGATATGCTCCCCCTGATAAAAGTTCTTTTGAATCAATCTTCTAGATTGTTGAACTGAAGCACACTGATGTTTATTTCATGAAATTTAATAACATCATAAATGATTGGGGGGTGTATGAGCAAAGACTTGCTTTATAGATTAATATCCATATGGAATCTTTTCAGAATCTTTTCAACATATTCTGATTGATGGACAATCATTCAATTTAATCTTTCCTCAACCTTCAGGTCGAGACAATGTTTTCTTTCTCATTTCTTTATGAGGACACATGAGTATATAATTTATTATATCCATATCTTTATCAGATATTAACTGAGACGGTTATACCACATCCGTTCAAATTGTTTTTTAATCCATATAAGGATTTTTGATTGTTCATCAAATACAGATTACGAGGTCTCGATTTACATGCTTCTAGCATTTTGAATCCTTCAGGATTTGTAAATATATGCATTGAGTGAATCATATAGATAAATGATTACTACGTCTAGAAGATGTATTTCAAGCCTCTTAAAGGCAGTCAAATTTATCAACAACGTAATCGTATTCATCAGTAGTGAATACCAAGTTTTTGTAAGACAACTCGCACTACGAGTCGTGCCTCATATCTCACGATCTAGTTTTTCTCATTACCTTTCCATATAAAAACCCATTAGTATCCAACTAGTTTGACATCTCCAGGTGTCTGGAGTACTATTGGTCTAAATACTTTTTGTCTGGCTTATGAAGTCAATTCTTCCTGAATTGCTTCTTTCATCTAGGCCAATCATGTCTTTTGTCTACAATCATTGATATTATGATATCATAATTATCATTTATAATTCAATAGCGCTACTGTGTATAAAAATACATCACCAATGATTGTTTCCTTATGATTCCACATTTCTCTCATATGACTTATAGAAATTTTCTCAATTTCTATATTCTTGTATCTCTGTTGAGATTACTTCCATTTCAATGGATTTAGTCATTTCATAGACTCTGTATGATTTATAGAGTTTCTCTCCATTTCTATATTTTTGTATCTCTGTTGAGATTTCTTCCATCTCAATAGATTTAGTCATTTCATAGACTTGTGTCTCTTTAGATATATCAGACTCTTATAGAGTTGATTTAGAGAAAGTGGATTTATTTATAACTCGAGTTTTGTTTACTCTTGGGATCCCAATAATAATACATTTCAAAAGGTTCATAAGTTTATGATATGCATCAGATTATTTATTTGTTGCCCTTTACTCTGATCATTCTTCCATAACAATCACCCGGACGGGGTTTATGAGATAGCAACTGATAAAATCTTGTTACCCATAATATACCAGGTAACAGATTAATAATCATCCGATGATCAATTATCTTTCATATTTGAGAGATACGAAGATCGAAATGAGACACACATATATAGAGAGAACCAAACTGGTATCTCTATTTTGTATATAAGCAAATTTTCATTTCCTTTTCTCTTCTAGAGAAATTGGAAACGTTTGATAAGTGATTCCACTGATCCATTTTGATTATAAGTATATCTGGAAAAAATGATAACAAGTGTAAGTAATATGGAGATGTTTGATAATAAACAAACATATGATCATCTCGTAGATGCATCAATTAGAACCATATAATAATGAAATGGATCATTTGGTGGATGAATATGTCCACATATATCTCCTTGAATTCTTTGTAAGAATGATGAGAATTCAAAACCAACTTTTAGAATAAGATGGTTTTACTGTTAGTTTCTCCTGTGAACATGCAGTACATAAGTTCTCATTGGATAAAGAATCTTCTGGTTCTTTAATGGATATCCATGAGAATTTTGAATGATCATATGCATCATTGTAGATCTTGGGTGACCGATATGTCCCGCCAAAACACAAACATTTTTGGATCTGAGAACTTTTGATTCATAACTGCATAAATATCTACACTCTTTATAATAGTATAATATAATCCAGATGATAAAGCACGTAGCTTTTCTATAATGAGTTTCTGATCTGAATCATGAGAAGTAATGCATATATAATTAACATTCTCATTACTTATCGTTTCAATATGATATTCATTCCTCCAGATATCTTTGAAACTAAGCAGGTTCATTTATATTCTATTTGAATGATATAAAGTATCATCGATACACAATTTAATACCATCTGGTAATAAGATTGTGGCTCCTTTAGAGCCTTTGATTAGATCCGCTGGATCTAATCTGGCATTAACTTTATATGTTTTTGAACTGAGCATATTCTTTTATGTTCTACTTGAATAATATCAAATATCACTGATACATGATTTAGTATTATTTGATAACAATATCATGGCTCTTCCAAAGCTTTCTATCAGATCCGTTGGACCTGATACAATATTAATATTTGCTCAGATCAAAATAAAATTCTTTAAATATATCCGACTCCGCAGAATTGTATGAGTCGTTGCACTCTCGGCAAAACATATATTTCCCTTAAGGAAATTCTATGGACATTATATGTAATTCCATTTTATATCTCATCTGAAATGATAAAATCTCCCCCCCCCCCTTTTTTTTTTCTTTTAATAGGTTTATTTTTGTTAACGGAAAAATTCACTCGGGGTGAAAATCTCAATTAACACCCTCAACCCGCTACTCCGGAGGTCGCAGCGGGGGGTAGGTACTTCGTACCGTGGTTCTGATAAGGTGATACAGCAAGGTGTGGTAGGTACCTCGAGGTACTATGGCCCTTGTATAGCTGAGAGAGGCAAGGTGAGGGCGAGGTAGGTAGGAGAACCATCATCCCGCCCATCTGGTGTAATAGGCTGGTACCCGGTCTAGGTATCTGATTTAGGTACCTGGTTACCTCTCTAGGTGCCCTCCATAATTCCCCGACCTAGATAACGCGCAAAGAGAGGTACATGAGGGCTAGGACCAGTGAGTTCGATACCTAGCTCATATACTTGCATAATGAATGAGATAAAAGGGAGAATGACAACTCATTTGGTAGAGATGGACTGTCCTAGGGGGAAAAAGCATCACGAATGATCATATGCTGAAAAACCCCCAGGCAGTATCCATAGGAAGGAGAAAGACCCTTCTGTATGTATATATATCACGAGAGGTGCTCCGGAGAGCTTACATAAATACAATCTGGGACCTAGTAGGTCACCAATGGAGGGGTACCACTAGGTACCGATACATTCATGGAGAAAATAGATATGTACAGTAGTCGATAAAACAATGGTCTAGAGGGAATTCAGGCGGGGTCCCCTTTTACACTTCAGGTGATGGCGAACTCATGGAGTAGGCGATAAGTAAGTATTTTTCTATACCATGATGGTCAAAACTCTCTATATGTGAAGATGACTGTATTTCTGGTGGAGAAGTGTTTTCGAACCCTTTTCTTGGAGAGTGCCTTGTTATATTTATATCTTCTCATTCTTGTTGCCCACTCCATTAATTAATACGCAACCCAAGGAAAGTTGATACGGCATTAATGGAGTTGAATATTCTCTCATTAATGGCGTTATAAGTGGCCATTAATGGAGTTGACTGCTTCCTTCATTAATAGCGTTGTGAATGGCCATTAATGGAGTTGACTGATTTCTTCATTAATGGCATTGTGAATGATCATTAATGGAGTTGATTGATTCTTTCATTAATGGCGTTGTGAATGGCCATTAATGGAGTTGACTGATTCCCTCATTAATGGAGTTATGAATGGCCATTAATGAGGTCAGATGGTGTTGCATGCTTCTTCCCTTCAGGCGAGGTACTCTGGTGTACCATTCCTTTCTCGTTGGCGTGGCACTTGTTCTAGCATGCTAGTGGCTTCGTGGCTACATTCTTCCTGCTCGGCGAGTAGGATACCTGTCTATGGTGGATTCCGGGTTGATGTCAAGGTACTGGGTACCAGGCAGATATCGAGGTATTCGGGCACCAGGTAGATGTTGAGGTACCCTGGGGTACTGGATACATGTCGCGGTACCTAGTTGTCAGGTAGGAGGCACCGGGTATATGCGAGGTACTGGGTGCATGGTATCTCTGTACCAGCTTCAGGCGTCGGGGTGGATGTACCTGTTCTTCCTGGTTCATATTTCTGGTGCCTCATCTAGGTAGACAGGCAGTCGAGGTTCTTGCCCTACTAGGTATCGATTCTTGCAAGGTCGCGGTATCGATCCTGTTGCGTACTTAGGAGCTGGGAATGGTCCCTACTAGGTGGTTACTTGGTGGAAAATTCTTCTTTGGACCCCAGCCAAAAAACCTTGTTAACAGAAGTCCACTCTGACTTGAACACCGGTATTAACTTGGGGTTGAAGTTAGGATCTTGCACTACATGAAGAATTTTTCCCGTCGTTTCTTACTGGTAGCCATTATTTGAAACAAGAAAACGCTCCCAGCACTCTTGGCTTCGGTAAATCTGGGTACCTCGCATTTCTTTCTAGGAATCTTGGTACTCTACCGAAAACAAGGTGAACACATTGGTGAACATGGGTACCTCACATTCCTTTCTTGGAATCTTGGTACTCTTGCGAAAACAAGGTGAACACGTTGGCGAACATGGGTACCTCCCATTCCTGTTCCTGGAATCCTGGTACCTTGGCAAACATATTGGCAACAAGATCCTGGTAGGCGACTAAGGCCACTTTAGCACCAGGTCTTTCTCGGCGGGGGGTAGTTCCCGGCCAAGGCATTTATCTAGGTACCTCGCAGTCTTATCCTAGGAATCTCAGTACCTTGGCGACAAGAGGAGAACACAGGTACCTCGCATTCCTGTTCTAGGAATCTTAGTACCATGGCGAAAATAATGGCGAACATACTGGCAACAAGATCCTGGTAGGCGACTAAGGCCACTTTAGCACCAGGTCTTTCTCGGCGGGGGGTGGTGCCCGGCCAAGGCATCAGAAGGGCCGTCTAGCTATTTCCTGGTCTCGTGGTCTAGATGGCAACTATGCTCTTACACTCAGACCCTTCTTGGGGGTAGTAGCCCGAACAAGGCATCAAGAGGGTTGTCTAGCTATTTCCTGGTCTCGAGGTCTGGATGGCAACTATGCTCTTACACTCAGGCTCTTCTTGGGGGTGGTAGCCCGACCAAGGCATCAGGAGCGCTGTCTAGCTATTTCCTGGTCTCGAGGTCTGGATGGCAACTATGCTCTTACACTCAGACTCTTCTTGGGGGTGGTAGCCCGACCAAGGCATCAGGAGGGCTGTCTAGCTATTTCCTGGTCTCGAGGTCTGAATGGCAACTATGCTCTTACACTCAGACCCTTCTTGGGGGTGGTAGCCCGACCAAGGCATCAGGAGGGATGTCTAGCTATTTCCTGGTCTCGATGTCTGGATGGAAACTATGCTCTTACACTCGGACCCTTCTTGGGGGTGGTAACCGGACTAAGGCATCAGGGGAGCTGTCTAGCTATTTCCTGGCTTTAAGGCGATGATCATGGTAGGCAACTAAGGCCACGTTAGCACCATAATCATTTCTTGGCTAGGGGTGGTGCCTGGCCAAGGCCTCATGAATGTCATGAGGCTTTCCTGGTTTTGATCATAGGAGAAAGTCGATCATATGAGAACTACCGAAGAGATCGTTGGAAAACTACTAAGGCGATCATAAGAGAACACCAAGGTGATCATACTCAAGGCGATACTGGTCAATGCTCACCCCGTAGGCTTCATCGGTAGAACCTTCTGAGGTGACCCACGTTATGGGTATAAGTAATTGAGCGACCTTCCACAAAGGAGCTTTTATCGAGGACTGGTTATTAGGAGAACTTTTCTCATGTTGAGGTCACCACCCTTCCCACAGGAGTACTTGGGAGAAAGGTAAGCTTCTAGTCCCCAAGTGATGTAACCAGTTAGGGAGCCTACTTGGAGTGGTCAAAAGTCTTTAACCATCATAATGGCACTTGAGAATCTACTTGAACGAACCTGGACCTCGGTAGCTCGCTGGGGCGTTGGGTACCCCGGTATAAAAGGTTGGGAACTGCTAATCTTACAGCTATGATCTATGTAGCTCATATGGGCACTGTGAGGGGGCCCAAGAAAATAAATGAGGAATCACTGATCTTGCAGCAGTGTTGCTGCTCCAGAGGCTTTCTAAGGCATGTAGGAGGACTCAGCAATATGGGAAGCCTCTGAGCTCTCCCTGAACGGATCATGACTATGGTGGCTCACTAGGGCGTTGTGGAGCCCGGTACGAGAGGTATGGAGCCACTGGTATGATACTGGTCCAAAGGCATGCTTGGGATCCTTGAAGTCCACATCAGCTGAAATGTGGCTCTATACCATGCTGGAAAGAATCGGGACACAGTGGCTCACTTGGGCGTTGACTAGCCCGATTAAAGAAGTGAGGAGCCACTGGGCCATGCTTGCTAAACCATGTAGAAGGCCATAGCAATGTAGGAAGCCTCTGAGCTCTCCCTAAACGGATAAGGACTAAGGTGGCTCACTAGGGCGGCTCACTAGAGCTTTGTGGAGCCCGATATGTGAGGTAAGGAGCCATCGGTATGATACTGGTCGAGAGGCATGCTTGGGATCCTAGAAGTCCCCAGCAACTGAAATATGGCTCTGGACCATACTGGAAAGAATCAAGACACAGTGGCTCACTTGGGCGTTGACTAGCCCGGTTAAATAAGTGAGGAGCCACTAGGCCATAAAGCTAGGCTGCTGCTCCAGAGACTTGCTAAACCATGTAGAAGGCCAAAACAATGTAGGAAACCTCTGAGCTCTCCCTGAACGGACCAGGACTAAGGTGGCTCACTAGGGCGGCTCACTAGGGCGTTGTGGAGCAAAGTACGAGAGGTATGAAGCCACCGGTATGATACTGGTCCAAAGGCATGCTTGGGATCCTTGAAGTCCCCAGCAACTGAAATATGGCTCTGTACCATGCTGGAAAGAATCGGGACACAGTGGCTCACTTGGGCGTTGACTAGCCCGATTAAAGAAGTGAGAAGCCACTGGGCCATGCAGCTAGGCTGCTGCTCCAGAGGCTTGCTAAACCATGTAGAATGCCATAGCAATGTAGGAAGCCTCTGAGCTCTCCCTGAACGAAATATGATTAGGGTGGCTCACTAGGGCATTGTGGAGCCCGGTATGTGAGGTAGGGAGCCACCGGTATGATACTGGTCCAGAGGCATGCTTGGGATCCTAGAAGTCCCTAGCATCTGAAATATAGCTCTGGACCATGCTGGAAAGAATCGGGACACGGTGGCTCACTTGGGAGTAGACTAGCCCGGTTAAAGAAGTGAAGAGCCACTGGGCCATGTAGCTACGCTGCTGCTCCAGAGGCTTGTTAAACTATGTAGAAGGCCACATCAATGTAGGAAGCCTCTGAGCTCTCCCTGAACGGATCAGGACTAGGGTGGCTCACTAGGGCGTTGTGGAGCCCGGGAAGTGAGGTAGGGAGCCACCGGTATGATACTGGTCTAGATGCATGGTTGAGATCCTAGAAGTCCCCGGTAACTGAAATGTGGCTCTGGACAATGCTAGAAAGAATCGGGACACAGTGGCTCACCTGGGCGTTGACAAACCCGGTTAAAGAAGTAAGGAGCCACTGGGCCATGTAGCTAGGCTGCTGCTCCAAAGGCTTTCTAAGGCATGTAGAAGGCCACAGCAATGTAGGAAGCCTCTGAGCTCTCTCTGAACGGATCAAGACTAGGGTGGCTCACTAGGGCGTTGTGGAGCCTGGTATGTGAGGTAGGGAGCCACTGGTATGATACTGGTCCAGATGCATGCTTGAGATCCTAGAAGTCCCCAGCAACTGAAATGTGTCTCTAGACCATGCTGGAAAGAATCGGGACACAGTGGCTCATATGGGCGTTGACAAGCCTGGTTAAAGAAGTGATGAGCCACTGGGCCATGCAGCTAGGCTGCTGCTCCAGAGGCTTTCTAAGGCATGTAGAAGGCCACAGCAATGTAGGAAGCCTCTAAGCTCTCCTTGAATGGATCAGGACTAGGGTGGCTCACTAGGGCGTTGTGGATCCCGGTAAGTGAGGTAGGGAGCCACCGGTATGATATGGGTCCATATGCATGCTTGAGATCCTAGAAGTTCCCAGAAGTTCCCAGCAACTTAAATGTGGCTCTGGACCATGCTGGAAAGAATCGGGACACAGTGGCTCACCTGGGTGTTGACAAGCCCGGTTAAAGAAGTAAGGAGCCACTGGGCCATGCAGCTAGGCTGCTGCTCCAGAGGCTTTCTAAGGCATGTAGAAGGCCACAGCAATGTAGGAAGCCTCTGAGCTCTCCATGAACGGATCATGACTAGGGTGGCTCACTAGGGCGTTGTGGAGCCCGGTATGTGAGGTAGGGAGCCACTGGTATGATACTGGTCCAGATGCATGCTTGAGATCCTAGAAGTCCCCAGCAACTGAAATGTGGCTCTAGACCATGCTGGAAAGAATCGGGACACAGTGGCTCACATAGGCGTTGACAAGCCTGGTTAAAGAAGTGAGGAGCCACTGGGCCATACAGCTAGGCTGTTGCTCCAGAGGCTTTCTAAGGCATGTAGAAGGCCACAACAATGTAGGAAGCCTTTAATCTCTCCCTGAACGGATCAGGACTAGGGTGGCTCACTAGGGCGTTATGGAGCCCGGTAAGTGAAGTAGGGAGCCACAGGTATGGTATTGGTCCAGATGCATGCTTGAGATCCTAGAAGTCCCCAGCAAGTGAAATGAGGCTCTGGACCATCCTGGAAAGAATCTGAATCTGAATCCTAGTGGCTCACTTGGGCATTGAGTGGCCTGGTACACGAAGTGAATATCCACTAGGCCTCTATCGGTCGTGCTGCTCATACATTTGTGTTGGCTTCTCCGGTACATGGGTTGACCTGATAGCTAGGAGCTTTCGAAGAGTATCCAGTGACATGAGGGGATCCGTATGAACAGGTGCAAGTCCAATGGATATGCTATATAGGAGATCTTCTGTATGGAAGCAGGAGAGGTGCAGCTCTACTGCATGGGAGCTCTAGATCTACCAGAGCGGATCTACTGTATAGGAGATCGTAGCGGATCTGCTGCATAGAAGATCTGCTGCTAGCGGAGCAAACCCTCTGTATGGTAACAGGAGATGGACAGCTCTGGTATATAGAAGCTCTAGATGTACCGTAGTGGATCTGCTATAGAAGAGATCGTACTGGTATAGATTTGCTGTAGTGGAGCTCCATAAGTGTATGAGCAGGTTCGCTACATAGGGGCGACATAGTAGACCGATTCTGCTAGGAGTCCAACATACCATCTCGATAGTAGAAAGTCAAGCTTGCATGTAAAGATAAGGAAGCCACGTCGGTGAGCTTCCCACAGACGGCGCCAAAAAGTGTTAACGGAAAAATTCACTCGGGGTGAAAATCTCAATTAACACCCTCAACCCGCTACCCCGGAGGTCGCAGCGGGGGGTAGGTACTTTGTACCGTGGTTCTGACAAGGTGATACAGCATGGTGTGGTAGGTACCTCGGGGTACCGTGGCTCTTGTATAGCTGAGAGAGGCAAGGTGAGGGCGAGGTAGGTAGGAGAACCATCATCCCGCCCATCTGGTGTAATAGGCTGGTACCCGGTCAAGGTATCTGATTCAGGTACCTGGTTACCTCTCTAGGTGCCATCCATAATTCCCCGACCTAGATAACGTGCAAAGAGAGGTACATGAGGGCTAGGACCAGCGAGGTCGGTACCTAGCTCATATACTTGCATAATGAATGAGATAAAAGGGAGAATGACAACTCATTTGGTAGAGGTGGATTGTCCTAGGGGGAAAAAGCGTCATGAATGATCATATGCTGAAAAACCCCCAGGCAGTATCCATAGGAAGGAGAAAGACCTTTCTTTATGTATATATATCACGAGAGGTGCTCCGGAGAGCTTACATAAATACAATCTGGGACCTAGTAGGTCACCAATGGAGGGGTACCACTAGGTGCCGATACATTCATGGAGAAAATAGATATGTACAGTAGTCGATAAAACGATGGTCTAGAGGGAATTCAGGCGGGGTCCCCTTTTACACTTCAGGTGATGGCGAACTCATGGAGTAGGCGATAAGTAAGTATTTTTCTATACCATGATGGTCAAAACTCTCTATAGGTGATGATGACTGTATTTCTGGTGGAGAAGTGTTTTCGAACCCTTTTCTTGGAGAGTGCCTTGTTATATTTATATCTTCTCATTCTTGTTGCGCACTCAATTAATTAATACGCAACCAAAGGAAAGTTGATACGGCATTAATGGAGTTGAATATTCTCTCATTAATGGCGTTATAAATGGCCATTAATGGAGTTGACTGCTTCCTTCATTAATAGCGTTGTAAATGGCCATTAATGGAGTTGACTGATTCCTTCATTAATGGCATTGTGAATGATCATTAATGGAGTTGATTGATTCCTTCATTAATGGCGTTGTGAATGGCCATTACCATTAATGAGGTCAGATGGTGTTGCATGCTTCTTCCCTTCAAGCGAGGTACTCTGGTGTACCATTCCCTTCTCGTTGGCGTGGCACTTGTTCTAGCATGCTAGTGGCTTCGTGGCGACATTCTTCCTGCTCGGCGAGTAGGATACCTATCTATGGTGGATTCCGGGTTGATGTCAATGTACTGGGTACCATGCAGTTATCGAGGTATTCAGGCACCAGGTAGATATTGAGGTACCCTGGGGTACTGGATACATGTCGCGGTACCTAGTTGTCAGGTAGGAGGCACCGGGTATATGCGAGGTACTGGGTGCATGGTATCTCTGTACCAGCTTCAGGCGTCGGGGTGGATGTACCTGTTCTTCCTGGTTCATATTTCTGGTGCCTCATCTAGGTAGACAGACAGTTGAGGTTCTTGCCCTACTAGGTATCGATTCTTCCAAGGTCGCGGTATCGATCCTGCTGGGTACTTGGGAGCTGGGAATGGTCCCTACCAGGTGGTTACTTGGTGGAAAATTCTTCTTTGGACCCCTGCCAAAAAACCTTGTTAACAATTTTGTAAACCCCCTTTTTTTATTGTCATTTACAAACATCCACTCCTGAGTATGTTTTCATATCTCATGAATATAAATATGTCCAAATTTACTCTCTTGATACTGCTCATTCAGGAGCAAGTATAAAATGGATAAAATATCATTTACAATCTCATTATACGTGATATTAGGATTTTAAATCCTTTTATGATACTTACAACATCCTGCTGGATATGTAGATCTTTTTCCTCAATTGAATGATACGTTACGATCTTAAATCCCTTTTATGATACTCACAACATCCTGTTAGATGTGTAGCTCATTTTTTCAAATAAATGATATGTAAATATATCACTTGATATATATGAGATAACTTCATATTATGAACGTGTTTGAAACCCTAGGTTCCAAATAATGAAGTATGACATTCATGTAATAACAATGGATCCAGAACTCCATGTTTTCATCTGTTTTCAAAACCATGTCGTATGGCATGTATATAACACTGGATCCAGATCTCCAGGTTCTATCAGGGTATAACGCAGTTTGATATGTTGCAAAAAAAAAACAATTTTAGGGTCATGAGATCACCTTAGACACAGCATAAGCCAGTTCAGAGACACAATACTAGTCAGTCTCATATATTACATAAAAATAAATGGTTTCAGGGTCATAAGATCACCTTATAGGGCCATGAGATCACCTGCGATGTACATAAAAATAAATAGTTTCAGAGCCATAAGATCACCTTACAGGGCCATGAGATCACCTGCGATGTGTATAAAAATAAATCCAGAACTATTACATATAATTTCTGTTTGACGGCATAAGCCATCTTGTACGTTAGGATTTTAAATCTTTTTTATGATATTCAGAGCATCCTTCTGGATGTGTATGAAATGGATAAAATATTATTCCAATTTCATTATACGTTAGGATCTTAGATTATTTTTATGATGCTTACAACATCCGATTGGATGTGTATATTTCTCTGAATATTGCATCAAACCTGTATATAATACTGGATCCAGATCTCCAGGTTCTGAAGATTCCATCACGCCCGAAAACAGAGTTAATAAAGCTTAAATAAGTCAAAACAATACTTACAAGCGGAATTAGCTGAAACGTATGGCACGGTTGCGTCCGGAACGGTCGAAATAGCTGGAAACAAGTCCAGTACCGCCGAAAACGGGCGAAAATTGCACCGAAACGGATAAAAAACATTTCTGGCTGACGTGGCAGACCTCCTTGACTGACATGGCGCTGACGTGTCGCTGCCTAGACGATGACGTGGCACGACTAGGCGCTGATGTGGCATCCTGCTGCTGACGTGGCTCTGACGCATGCTGACTTGGCGATGGCGTGGGAAGTGACTTTATGCTGATGTGGTGCGCATTGTTCGTTGACGTGGTGCTGACGTTTCAACGACGTGACGCTACAGTATCGTCTTCAACCTTGGAAACCTGCAGAAAATTTTTGGAAATTTTTCCAGGTTTGACCAAAGTTTGACCGGGGCTAGAGGGTTCGTTAGAGCTCTGTTTGAGACGCAGTCAGCTGTGTCGGAATCGAATTTCTAAGACGAATACAATGGTATCATCCGAACAGTGATTCGAGCAATTCGAAATTTCTGGACTCGATCGAAAATTCAAAAACAAAGCTAAAAACACTCAAGAACTTTCTCTGGAAGTTCTAATCTATATTCGTGCTGATAACGTGTTATAAAGTAATTGAATAACATGTGAAGATTAGACGAAGAAATGAAAAATAAAGTGAGAGAGATGGAGAGAGAGACGAGAGACATGAGAGAGCAAGAGAGAAAGCATTTTGTATATATTCTGTGATCAACTTTTGCAAACAAAACGGAACATATATTATATAGGCAAAGGGAAGTAATCAGCTGCTGCTGGTGTTGTACTCAAGTTGGCAAGTGGGAGCAGAAGAAAGAGAGGGAGGCGGTGGCTTAATGGGAGTTCATTGTGTGTATTGTACACAGACGGTAAAAGCCACTATATTCACTACACTACTCAATTTTTAGTGCTGTGCTCTCAAAATCAATACAGAGTAAATTGAACAGTTAATAATCTCTCGTCTCTCTCGACTCTCTCTCTTTCTTTATTTGTCACTGTTATTATCTCCCTCATCTCTTTCATCTTATTTTGTTTATTTGTTATTCATTTATTTACAACAGTTTTCTTTTAACTTCTCAACTGTGGTCGTTTTCATTTTTCTTATATTAGGTTCCGAAAAAGTGATGTTAAGTGATGCTATTGATAAATGAGATTTTCTCCTCACAGTCAACTTTTATCTTTAAAATTCAATCTTAAAAACTTAAATTTAAATTTAAATGAATTTTACAGAAACCTTTAAAAATTTAAATTTAAATTTAAGTTTAAAAGAATTTTAAAGAAATTTTATTTCACCTTTCATTTTTTAACACTCTAGTAACCGCACTATATTGCTTGAAATTGTTTTCCTTTAACATATAATTATATATAATCTTTCCTTGATATTTTGTCTTGATATAAAATGTATCAGCTCTTTGAATATGAGTTTTTAGATTTAATTACTCATTTGACAGGTCTTCTCCATTATCTATTGTTTATATTCAAAAAACTGGTATATTTAATATCATGAGGAATTGGCAAGCGAAAAACTCTCTCTATATATATAATTAAGAGTATGAACAGTTGACAAGCAAGAAACACAACCTAGATTAAGATAAAAATCATTTAGATGCTAGAAAATTTCAGAAAGAAATTCAACAATATAACGGTCATAATCACCAAGAAAAAGGAAACAGGGGGTTTACAATTATAAATTATCCTGACACATCGAAAGCAAACACTAAGTTTTTGTCGTAGCTTAACAAAATTGTAGTGAAACCATAGATATGGATCTATAATGAAATAAGAATGTAAATTCACCATGGTCAATGACAACATCCTGATAAACATTTTGAACAATCAAGATGGTTATTATATTTAGCTTGTTGCCTTGTTAATTTTGGGATTTGAAATTTTGGTTAAGTGTTTTCGAGGGATCTTTGACAGAGTTCAAATTTATTCCTTCCGAAAAAAAAACTTGTTCATTTGATTTGTTTTTCAAACTGCATGTTTGAGAAAAATTTTAGTTCATTTTGTTTGTAAATGATTTGTCTTTTCATGATCACTAATCTATCTATCTATTTTAGTTGATATTTGCAAGTTCAGGCTCTATGATATTAATTTAGTGTTGAGATCATTTACTGTGCTGACTTTGAATCAAACACAACAATAGATTTTGAGGAAAAATATAGGGTTTGTGAAACACACAAAAAATGAAGAGCAATAACATTAGATTGTAAACGAATTAGTTTGTATTGTCTTTGGAACATTTTTGCCCTCTTTAGTAATTTTAATCAATGTTAAAATTGTCATTAATAAAAATATTTAAAATGATATATACAAAGATATTTTGTGGATTGTCGATGTAGTGGTCAAAAATACGTCAGTCCAAAAAATCAGATATTTTGATTCCCAAACTATAAATAAGTCATTTTAAAGAAGGCCCACTCATTAAGTTAGGCTCAATAAAGCCCATGGCCCAATAGTAAAGTCTAGTAGGAGGCCAATCTCAATAGGTCAAATTATGAGCTTGGGCCAAATCAACTGGATAAATGCCCAATAAAGGATCTGTATCAGTCAAAGTCAAACTTAGATCAGGTCAAATCGTTGGAAAATCTTCCGTCATTAAGTCGATAACATCTACATCAATGACATTAAATCTTTAACGTCTTATTCAACAAGCTTGCTATGCTCGAAATGCTCAATCTGCTCGACATGCACGACATGCTCGATCTCAACTACTCTGTAACTTGAAAACTTCGACTTAGAGAATGAGTGAAACTGTAGTGGTCAAAAAACTGGCCTACAGCCCAATACCCGAGCCCATCATTGAACAAAGGCTAAACACATTATCCAAGTCTACTAGCCCACTGTCAAAAGGCCCAAACAAGGTACAAGACAACCAATCTGATAAATAAAGGCCCAATTAAAGAAGGCCTATAGTCTGACCTGACCCATTATAGCATTAGACCCAACTTCTAACGAAGTCAAATGTGTAATAAATAACCTTTAAAGGTGTAATAAATAACATTTAAATACTCTTTGAATCATAGTCGAACGTTGCAAAGATCCCAACACCAGACAAGCAATCAAGTGCCATTATTGCCAGATTCAGTGAGAATCAAAACGGGCAATAAAAGTGGCCGAGATTTACGCTCTCATAAAGAACATGAGTGGTGAAGGCTCTAAAGCTTCACTATAAATACCAGACCCCATCTCAGAGAAAGGGGTCATGATTTTCTCACTCTCATACAAAAAAACTCTCAAAGAATAGCTCCACAATTCTCTCCCAGCATTAATTGCTTTCCTTGATCAAATAGAGATCGACCCATGTCGAGTCAAGGAACCTCCTAGGCATCGACCCGTCAGATTCATCGATATACAACGTCGACCCAATCCTCAATCGACCTACAAGAGCCCAAAGAACCCCTAGGGTATCGTCGCATCACCATCATTGACACCTAGTGTCGATCCAACCAAATTTACCCATAGCTCAATTTGATACATAAAACGACACAGATTGTCACCTTTGACTCTTTTCCCTTTATTTATCAAACAATATTCTGACTTGAGCGTTGGAGAGTCTCCTCCAAGAGAACACCCTCTCATATGGTTCGACCACCGTTCTTTTTCTTTTCTTGTTTCAGATTGCCAGTACCCACATCGACGACTCAAATTAATTGTAGAACCGATTGACTACAGGTCAACACCTCTTGTAGACCTCAAGCTAAGATGATCTCTATCAAATCTCCATTGCTGGTCTACGGTCGACACCTCTTATAGAACACAATCTAAGATTATCTCTAACAACTCTCTGTCTTTGGTCTACGATCAACATCTCTAGTAGACCTCGATCTACATATATGGGTGTGCGTTTTCGGTTTGGTTTGGGCTGAAGCTCAATGGTTTGCTTCAGCCCAAACCAAACCAATATGTATGGGTTTGACTATATTTCAACCCAAACCAATGTGATTTTTCAAACTGATTCAAACCATCCAAAAAATGTCGGGTTGGTTTGGATAGGTTTATCGGTTTAGATTTGAACTCAATTTTTTTTGTATTATATTATAACAAATATTTAAATAAAAAAATCATAACATAAAATATTAATTATATATATATAGGAGTGCAGAAAAGTCAAACGAGTAATTACTATATGTATGTGTATATATATATATATATGTACACACACACACACACGTGTATACCCTGATTGAAGACATTGTTAACATGAAAATCTACTCAGGGAGCAGAATTCCAGTTAGCACCCTCAGCAGCTACCGGTAGGTGGCAACAGAATAAGTACCCTCGGTACCAGGATGTTGTATTACGTTAAAGATTGAAGGGAGAGAAATGAGAGAAGATGATATTTAAAGTAGGCACTGTTTTATTGATAATTGTATTTGTTTACAAGAAGACTGATAATAAGATTACACTATCACTCTCTCTCTTTTCTCTTTTTACACAGGGTGGTGATGGAGTACTCGTTTATGTCGATAAGTGGCTATAAAATCCTCCTAGTGATTGTCTAAAAACTCTCACTGGCTTCAGAGAACTCAAGAGAGGTTTCTGAAGAGACTTTTCCCTCCTCACTTTTCGTCATTCATGGTGTATATATAGACCTCCAAATATTCCTGAAAATCTAGTTGTATTAATGAGGATTATTTGGAGTCCTTCTTTAGACGTTGAAAGAGGTTGAGTGAGGCTAAAAGCGCGGGATTTGATCCATTTAATCACTGTCGTATTTAAACTCTGATTCGGTAGAGCATTTGGTCTTATTTATGGCGCTTTAAATGGCGAATGAGTCAACTTTTCATGCTTGCGTTGCTTGAAGGGTTATAATGGTGCTATATTCTGGTGGCTTGGTACACAATTGCACAGTTCTACCTCTTATCGGCGTGGCTCTTGTTCTGTTCTGCACCTCGATGGTGTGGCATTTGTTCTCCCTCGCTGGGGAGGGAGTCTTTCTTTGAAGGTGTGCTAGTATTTTCATGGTGACCCCCGTCCTTTTTGGCAGATAGGTCGTTTATCTTAGTTGAATTTTACGTTGACATCGAGGTATTAGGGTACCATGTAGACATTGGGGTACTTGGGTACCAGGTAGACGTTGAGGTACTCGGGTATCGGGTAGATGTCTGTGGTACCTAGGTGTTAGATATGAGGTGTTAGGTGTCTGTGAGGTATTGAATATGTGATATCGCGGCACTGGTCTTCACTTGGTATCGGGAGTTATGGCATGATTCGGTACCTATCCTTTCAAGCTCGAAGCTCTGGTGCTTCAACTAGGTAGACAACTGGTCGAGGTCTTGGCCTTGGCCTTACCGGGTATCGATTCTTCCAAGGTCGCGGAACCATTACTTCCAGGTACTTGAGAGCTAGGAATGGTTCCTACCAGGTAATAACTCGGTGGTAAAATCTCCTTTGGACCCCTGCCAAAAAAAGGTATTAACAGACATGTTTGACGGCATTTAGGCTTTTGAAACCCTAATACATCAATGAATTAGAGGAATTGTACCAAAACAAATAAATAAACTATAAAATCTTAAAGTAATCAGTAAAAGTTATAAAACCTAAAACGTGGACTGAATATAGTTGAATTTTATATTTTAATTTTACTTTCTAAAATATGTGGTTTGGTTTGGGTTGGTGCATTCTTTCACTCAGCTCCAAACTGAACCACCTTTAATCGGTTTGTCCAAAAGACATACCGAACCACCCATTTTTTATATTTGTAATCGAACCAACCCAAACTTTATGGGTTGGGTTGGTCGGTTTGGTTCGGTTTGGCGGTTTTTTGCTCACCCATATCTACATACGACATCTCTCGTAGACCTCGGTCTAAGATGAACTCTATCAACTTTCAATCGTCGATTTATGGTCAATATCTCCCGTATACCTCGGTCTAAGATGACCTTAATCAACTCTCAATCACTGATCTACGGTCGAAATCTACCGTAGATCTCAGTCTAAGATAACCTATATCAACACTAATCGTTGATCTACGATTGGCACCTCCGGTAGACCTCGATCTAAGATAATCTCTATCAACTCGCCTATGTTCATGTTGGTCTATGTCGATCTCGACATAATCTGATGGTCCACATTGACCTTCATATAATCATCTTGAATATCTCCACGATGGTCTACGTCGACCTCCTCGATTGTCATCTCGAATATCCTCATGTTGGTCTACGTCGACCTCCTCAACGACCATCTTTAATATCTCCACGATGGTCTACGAAGACCTCTTCAATGGTCAACATGTATACCTCTAGTCCACATTGGTCTACATATACCTCTTCAACAGTCAACTTACATCTCCACGTTGGTTTACACCAACCCATTTGCCAGCCAAGCTCCAACTCTCGTTCTACCATCCGCGTTTACCTACACAAGTTCGACCATCATTCATTCTACATCCTACATACACCTACAGTTTGCTTATAAATCTTAGAGCTTGTTTGGTTGGGCTTTTGAAAAACCTCTATTGGTAAAAGATCTATTTGTAGTAGATCTACTAGAAATAGAGATTTTTAAAAAACAATTATAGTTGTTTGGTTGGTAGACTTTTAAAAAAGAATCTATTTGAAGAAGCATCTCCCTATGAACTTTTGCCTAGTAGAGGTTTATAGGGGTGTATTGGATTGAGATTTTGATAGACAATTTGGAGTGTCAGGATTTTATGGATTTATAAGATTTTAAAGACTATTAGGATTATATGGACTAAACTTTCAAGATTCTCGAATTTTTTAAAAGAGTCTTTAAACTTTATTTATATACTATTTGGATTATCTAGACTTTATTTATAGACTTTTTGGACTTTTTTTTATTTGGGTTTGATTTTCGAATTATTAAACAACCCGTTGACTGATTTCTTGATGTGATCATTCAACCTTCCACCACTACATAATTCAAGAAACAATTTATAAATCTTCTCACAATTGTTAAAAGCACCACCAGAGTATTCATTGACATCTTCTTTAGTTCGAGGTTTCGTCAATGTAGTCATGTCATTTTAAAATTACTTTTGAAAAGATAAACACTAGCAAACACGGGAGAGACTTGAATGAATATATGGACACAACAAATATGATCATCATATCATAAATTATCGTTTGTGTAAGTACTTGACAACAATTGGATTCTATTTATTTTACATCAGCAGAAAAACCGTGCAGCAAGAACAATGCAATGCAAATATACATTGGTTAGATGATAATTACATGTAATGTCTTCTAAAAACCTATGAATCCCAAGTATATACAAATAAGAAACTAACAATTTATCTGGAATCTTGTAATATATCTGTTGACGATGAAGATTTTTTGACTGGTAACTTATGTTATTTGAGCGAGCATAAACAGAACCTTGCAATCATGCATCAATTTTAGGGCCTGGATATGCTGGTAGGCTCATAATCCGATTGTCTAAGACTGGGCCTCTCACAGTGAAATGATAGACTTTGAAAGTTCGATCCTCTCAACCCAAGAAGCTCATGCACTGCACAACAACAAAAAGAGAACGTTCCATATTATACTTTAGTATCAGGTAGAAGGCAACTATGCAAGAGAGCCTAAGGTGATGATATAGTTAATGGTTTTTCAACTGCCTCAACTGTTTTATAAATGATATCCCAACAAACATGTTCTTTGCTAAGTGAATTCGGCTTCCCTGTCCAATCCAAAGCTGAAAACTTCTCTATTGACCAACTCAATTTCTCGTAATTCACATTAAATCCACCAACCCCAGAAGGAAAAACAACCAGAACACAATCTGGGTGCTCGAATTCGATATCTAGAATCTTACCTTTGATAGATTTTGATGGAATTTCAAATTTTGGGAAAACATCAAGCGCCATCAATTTCTCCAAATCTTCATGCCCCAAACCATCTAGAATCTTCACATCCCAACCAAGCCCAACTGCATCCATTGAAACAGCAGCAATGGCGCGACCCACATCATGATTACAGTACCTAAACGCACGTTCTCCATATTTCCACGATTCGCACCAGAAATCGAAGAAAACCCAATAATTACATTACCTAAACGAATTTCTTGGGAAATATTTGTACAAAAAATAAAACCCAAATGTAAAGAAAGAAAGTGCAGATTGTACACACGAACTGAGAGAAGTTATAGAGATGGATTTTTTTTGTTGATGAGAGATTGATTGAGGAGGGTCTTGTGCTGTGACTCTTCGAAGAAGATATGATTTTGAGTGAGAGTGAAAAGTCTGAAGCGAGAATGAAAAGTCTCATGGGAAAGTGCAAGACAATTTTGTGGTCTTGTTATTTATAGCTATCACTAAAAAGTCTGAACAATCAATTTTGTCATGAAATCTTACAAATCTTGATCTCAGTCCAATACCACCGGACAATTTCCTGCATCTTGAAAGTCTGGATCCAATACCACAAGACATTTTGGACTTTTTAAAAAAATCTTAAAAGTCATGATCGAATACCACTAGACTTATTTAACTTATTAAAAAGTCTCAATCCAATACCACCAGACTTTTACTTCTTAAAATTGTCTATTAAAATCCCAATCCAATACACCCCCTTTAAACTCTACTAGCCTCTACTCAATTTAAAATAGACAATCTCAAAAGCTACACTAAACAACTCTAAAAAACTCAAATAGACGTTTGTAGACTTTTTGAGGCGGTAGAAAGCTCAACCAAACTAGCACTTAGTCTATTTTCTTTCTGTTTATCTATCTACTTGTCACCTTGCTGACTTGAGCATTGAAGAGTCCCCCACTGGGATCACCCCCTATGTGGCTCGACGATCACTACTTTTCTATATGGTCAGAAGGTTGCTGGTTCCCACCTCGAATAAATTGTGAATATTTTAGTGTCTACAGTCGACATCTTAATTATTTTTAATATGAAAATTTATCCCAATTAAAATTACGAAAGAGGTTGCGAAGATAGAAATTTTATTCAATGGGGGATTTGGTTCAAACAATCTAAAATTTAAAAACAATAGAGCGCATATGGTTAGCGAAAAAGAAATGTAATGGTCAAGGTGTAGAGAGATTTGGTAAGTTCAACATGACCTATATGAAAAACACATGATTGTCACGCACTCACGCTTAGTGGCGGAGGTAGGAATTTAATTCAATAGAGGCCTGATTATGACATATTGAAAATTTAAAACGCACTAAGGCCCCGTCCTGCAGTTATTTTTTTTTTGTTTTTGTTTTTGTTTTCCAAAAACGATTTCGAATTCGCGTTCGTTAACCGTTTTTCATTTTATTTTCGAAAAACAAAAAAACTTTGGAAAACATAATTAGTGTTAAAAGTGAAAATTTTGAAAGTTGTTTTTTGTTTTTGTTTTTGTTTTTGTTTTTGTTTTTCACTTTAATAAAAAATCACTTTTTATTTTTATTTTTTTCTTCTTCTTCGATTTTCCCCACCAGACTCTCTTCTTCCTCAATTCTTCTTCTTCTCCTTCGTCACTCTTCTTCTTTTTCTTCTTCTTTCGGCGTCGATCTGCGGCCTTGGTACCGCCGACGACGATCTGCTGCCTTGGTGCCGCCGTGCGACCTTTCTCTCTCTCTCTCTCTCTCTCTCTCTCTCTCTCTCTGCAGATCATCACAGCTCTCAGCTCTCCATCTGCTTTTTCGTCTGATATGCTTCCTTCCCATCTTCATCTTCGTTCTTCCTTCACCGTCGCGCCGCCGTTGATCAGCTCCCTCTCGCCGCTCGTCGCCGCCGATCAGCTCTACTTCACCGCTCGTCGCCGTCGATCAGCTATGCTTTGCACCTCATCGCCTCCGATCATCTCTGCTTCGCCACTCCTCGCCGCCGATCTTCTTCAGCTGGTCTTCTTCAGCTGGTCTTCTTCGTCTCCTGCTCGCCGTCTTCTTCTTCTTCTTCTTGTTCAGCTGGATTTGTTTGATTGGAGATTGAGGTTTGGTTTTATCGGTGGGAGATTTGTTTGTTTGGTTTTTTCAATTGAATGTGCTTTAGTAAATTTTCTTGTAATAGATTGATATAAAATAAACTGTTTGTTGTGTTTCCAGAAATTTTCCAAAAGCAGCTACTTGTTGTTGTTGTTGTTGTTGTTGTGGAGTTGTTGTTGGTGCTGGGGATCCAATTGTGGGGGCATTTTATTACATGCAGAGTCTTGAATTTGGGGGGTGGGTATTGTTGGATGATTATTATCAGAATTTGTGTTAGGGAAATTTGAAGAATTTTGGGATTGGGATTGTGTAATTAACAGAGAAGTTGTTTTTGTTAGATAATTGCAAAAAATTTCAATTATTCTACCAGACGCGTTTTTTCCGTTTTTATATTTTTAAAATACGGTTCTCATATGTGCTACCAGACGTATTTTTCGGATTTCGAAACTGAAACCAAAAACACTGTTTTCATTTTATTTTTCTTTTCGAAAAACAGTCAATGAAAAACGCTTACAGGACGGACCCTAAGCGTTTTCTAATCTAAACTCAAAATGTGAACTTTGCCCAAAAACACCAATGAGACAATAATAAATATCAATATTAACCCACCACCGGTTGTAAGGGCGCTCATTCAATTTGACAATGTCTTAGGTTCGAGTCGACCCTAGATAAGATGTGGTTGGTCTAGTGGTTTTTCCATCACTTTTACACCATGAAGTTGTGGGTTCGAGTCTGTCCCCCTTCCCCCAACCTCGAAGTATTATAATATTTCAGAAAAAAAAGTTTGACTCGCCAACACCACGTGTTATCCACACACAAAATCAATATAAATTATTAAACATAATTAAGTTGAAATTAAAGTAAAAGTACAAAAAAAAAGAATTCTAAAATGAGAATTCTATACCATAGTGTTAAACAGAATGCAAGTCTACAAAATAAGAATTATATGAGATGGAATCATTAAGAAAGTAATTCAAATCACAAATTTTGCAAATATATTAAATACAAATCACAAAGTCGATTTTAATGTGACATAAATGCTCAGTATGGTGAGGGCGTGAGAATGCACATTTCTAATTTGTAAAAGCGAAAACAAAAATATAGAAAAAAAATGATAATTGATGGTGAAACTTGATTGAAAAACTTTTCATTAAAATGTTAGGGCTTTTAGACTTTAGTTGTAATTAATATTTTAGATACATTTAGATCAAATTAATTATCACAATATTTATTTAAACCATCTCAAATTTTAATTATAAACCAATTCAAAAATTATAGTATAAATAAATAAATTAAGAATTTTTTTTTTGGCCCATCCCCCACTGGGCATGATTTGGCTCCACCCTTGGTCAAGCTCAGTATGACCAAATGGTCATGTTTCAGATAGGGCATGTTGAGTGTGGTGAACATATTGTTGGGCTTTTGTTGGGTTTTTCTCCGACCTTAAACCACTACCGGAGAGATACAAGCTTCATCACATCCCTAAGATCTGTTTTCTCGTTCTCTCAGTTGCTCAATTCTACAAGTAGAATAAGATGCCCAATGGGACAATGAGCCTACAGCCCACAATCATCACCATTGGGATGGTGATTGTTATCCGGCCATCAAACAACGAAGAAGCCGAAGTTCTGATACCAATTGATGTACAAAGTCAATGAAAGTCTGGAAGAACTCTCTAGAATAAATGTGAATGGTTTAGTCGAATCAAAAAACGAGTGAAATATATTGAATCTAAAATGGAATACAATATAGAAAAAAAATGTCAAAGTGTCAACCACTTATTGAGGAAAAGAAGGATACAAGTGCATATATGGATGCTTACAACCTCAATACCAAGTCAACGAGTGATTGAGGAATTAATCACTGCAATCTTGGAATATCAAGTTAATGTGTGATTGATGCTTAAATCTTTACAATCTTGCCATTTCAAGTCAATGAGTAATTGATTCTTGAGTGATTGAGGAATCAATCAGTGCAATCTCAGACATGAGATTTATTGTACAAAATAGGTCTAAGAATCTTTCCATTACTGTGTTGTAATTGTTTAGTTTTCTATCAACTTCTCGTATATATATTTTAGAAGATAAAAAATCTGTAATTAATTCGAGGTGGGCACCGACAACTTGCAGAACATACATAAACATAGCAATTGTCAAGCCATATTAGGGGGGGTGGTCCACTGGGGACTCTCTGACGCTCAAGTCAGTAAGGTGACAAGTAGATATATAGACTAAGAATTATAAGCAAAACGTAGGTCTACATAAGATGTAAAACATGAGATGGAACTTGGCTGGCAATGGGGTTGACGTAGACCAACGTGGAGATGTGAGCTGACTGTTGATGAGGTCGACGTACGCCAATGTGGACTAGAGGTATACGTGTTGACCACTGAGGAGGTCGTCGTAGACCATTGTGGAGATATTAGAGATGGCTGTTGAGGAGGTTGACATAGACCAACGTGGAGATATTCGAGTTGGTTATATAGAGGCTGCTGTAGACCATCAGATTATATCGAGGTCGACGTAGACCAACATAGAGATAGGCGAGTTGATGGAGATTATCTTAGATCGAGGTCTACTGGAGGTATACGTTTTGACCGCTGAGAAGGTCTTCGTAGACCATCGTGGAGATATTAGAGATGGCCATCGAGGAGGTTGGCGTAGACCAACGTGAAGATATCTGAGTTGATTATGTAGAGGTTGATGTAGACCATCAGATTATGTTGAGGTCGACGTAGACCAATATAGAGATATGCGAGTTGATGGAGATTATCTTAGATCGAGATCTACCGGAGGTGTTGATCGTAGACCTACGATTGAGAGTTGATAGAGGCCATCTTAGACTGAGGTTTACGGGAGATGTTGACCGTAGACAGAAAATTGAGAGTTGATAGAGGTCATCTTAGACCGAGGTCTACGGGAGATATCGACAGTAGACCGACGATTGAGAGTTGTTAGATATCTTCTTAGATCGAGGTCAGGAGGTATCGACCGTAGACCAGCGATGGAGATTTGATAGGTAATCTTAGCTTGAGGTCTACAAGAGATGTCAACCGTAGAACAACGGTGGAGATTTGATAGTGATCATCTTAGCTTGAGGTCTACTTTAAGTGCAGACCGTAGACCAACGATGGAGATTTAATAGTGCATCTTAGCTTGAGGTCTACATGAGGTGTCGACCGTGGACCAACGATGGAAATTTGATAGAGATCATCTTAGCTTAAGGTCTATAGGAGGTGTCGATCATATACCGGCGATGGAGATTTGATAAAGATTATCTTAGATCGAGGTCTACGAGAGATATCGACTAGATGGTTGATGGTGCTGGTCGGCTATTGATATATCGAACATGGGCATGCACATCGATTATGTAGACCGAGTGATAGCTCAGCAGCAGCGTAAATTGCAGAGCTATTGCTTGTTCAAAAGCTTAGATAATTCAGCCCCTTTTGTGAATGAGAGAGGGTTGTTATTTATAGAAGAAAGGAAGTGAGCTAACGATTGACTCACTTAATAATATTGATGTAGATGTTACAAACTTAATGACATTGATATAGACGTTATAAACTTATGGACATAATATTTTCCAACAATTTGACCTAGTTCAAGTTTGACTTTGACTTTGACTTAAACGGGTCCTTTATTGGGCCTTAATCCAGTTGTTTTTTCCCAACCGCATTATTGGACCTATTGAGATTTGCCCTCTACTGGCCATGACTATTGAGCCATGGTATTTATTAGGCCTAGCTTAATAAGTGGGCCTACTTTGAAATGACTTATTTATGGCCTAAGAATCAAAATGCCTAATCTTTTAGGCTGGCGTATTTTTGACCATTATATATATATATATATATCGGGCAATATCATCTATAAGAATTAAAATGCTTCATTCAACTATTTCTCAGAAAATTTCATGGTATCAGAGCCTAAAATATGCAAGCCAAAAATTATGTCTTCATCCTCCTCATCAATCCCTAAAGCCGAATCTAAGTTGAGCATTCAATAGTTCCACCAATGTTCGAGTTTAATATCATTAAAGATGGAGACTACAAATTTTCTACTATGGCATTCACAAATTCTTCTCTTAGTTCGCAACTGTGGTGTTTTTCATCATCTCACTTGTGAAGAAAAACCAGAAGAAGAGATCAATGATGACATCAACAATATGACTCCTAATCCACAGTACTATGTGTGGATCAATAATAATGGACTTCTTACTTAATGGCTGCTCGGAACCATAAAGCAAGATGTTCTCAGTTGATCCTTGAAACAGAAACTGCAACGACCTTTGAAGTTTGAACTTCTCTGCAACAACAACTCCTTCCCATTACTGTGGAAAAAGAAGGGCATCTCAAACATATGCTGATGACCCTTAAAAAGGGTTCTCGGTCCTTAGATGAATATCTAAGAGACTTCAAATCCATCTATGACAACCTCGCAGCGATCAAAAAGCCTGTTCCCGACCTCGATAAAGTTTTTCAATTTTCTTATGGCTTAGGCCCTAGGTATGAAAACTTTCGTGTTGCAATGCTTTCTAAGGCTCCTTACCATACTTTCAGCGAGTTTGTGCCAGCCCTGTAAGGACATGAGCAGTCACTTTATGCCCAAAGGGGAAGAGAATACACTCATGAAGCATGCATAAGCTTTCTTTAGACAGCGCGGCCGTGGTCGAAACAATAGAGAAGGCAGTGGAAATTTAAATTAATTTGGCAAAGGCTTTACTAGGGATGAAAATAGGCCCCCTCGTCCCCATCTCCATTTCCAAAACCCTTCCCCATCCCTCCCCATTTCCCTATTTGGGAAAATTAAGGATGATGGATTTTTGGGGGGAGTTATCCATATCCCATCCCCATCCCCGTTTTCCCCTATTTCCCAATTCCCCTGTTTCCCCGTTTTCTCTTTTTTTACTAAAAATTACATACAAAAAAAAAACAAACCTTTACAAATTCAAATACAAAAAAATTAAGAATAGAAATAATAAAAAAACAATAAGAATATATGTACATATATATATATATATAGTTAGTGAGTTGAGGTTAAAAAAATAGAAAGAATAAAAAATATTAAGAAATATATATATATATATAGTTTGGGGAAAATGGGTAAATGGGGATGAGGGAACCTCCCCCGATCCTCATCCCCATTTCAATACATTTGTGGGGAAATGAGGATTGTGGGGGGGGGGGGGGGTGGAGTTATCCTCATCCCCATTTCAATTTGGGGATGAAAATCATCCCCACCCCCTTCAAATGAGGATGAGGAAGTGGTGATTTGGGTATCCGGGGATAAATGCCTATCCCTAGGCATTACACCAGTAGGGCGCTACAATACTCAAAGTGGTGGCCAAAATCCTCAAGTGGTCAACAAGAAGCAATCAAAAACCCAATGTTGGTCAAGCTAGCGAAGAGAACCAACAACAACGTTCCAATGAAGCAAATAACAATTGTAAAGTATGATGCCAAATTTGTGGTAAACCAAATCATTGAGCAATTGATTGTTGGTATCATTTTGATTACACATATCATTTTGAAGAATTCCCTCAAGCTCTTGCTGCTCTTGCCATAAATGATTCCAATGCCTAATCCTTCATTGTTGATTCTAGAGCTACATCATATATGACAAATGATGCACGTACATTAACTTGTCTTAAACCATATATTGGTGATGATGTGATCTAAGTTGTGGATGGAAATTGTTTACCTATATCTCATACTAGTGATGCATGCATTATGACTAATGACGGAAAATTGAATTTAATAGATATTTTTGTATTTCCAGAATTAAAGCAAAACTTGTTATCATTCGAAAAGTTTGCTTCAAATAATCTATGCACTTTTGAATTCTTCTCTTCTAGCTTCGTTGATAAGGATCATAATTGAAGGACAATCACAAGGGGGCATAACATGGGACAATTATATACTTTGGATGAGTATTAAAAGGCACAAATGACAAAAAAAAGGCTTTCAATTCCTTGACTATATGACACCAACGACTTGGACATCCAAATTCAAAGACTTTGTCTTTGTTGAAAGAACGAAAAGTCATTGATGTCAATAATTGAGTAGCTAAACCTTCTCTATGTGTTAGCTGTCAAAAGGGTAAAAGATATAAACTGCCTTTCAATAAATCTAATATAGTGTCTAAGTTTCCTCTAGAAAAATACATTCCGATGTTTAGAGGCCAGCCTTTTTGAGTTATAATTAGAATTTTTGTTTCTATGCCATTTTTGTTTATGATTTTTAGAGGTTTACCTGGATATATTCTTTAAAATGAAAGTCAGATTTCTTTAATTGCTTCATAAAGTTCTAGAAATTAGTTCAGAATCAGTGTTATCACTAGATTAAAATCTTACAATGTGATGGTGGAAGAGAATTTAGTTCTACTAATTTTATTAATCATCTTATTGGCATTGAACATCTTATTTCTTGTCCCAAAACTCCATAAAAAAATAGAGCGGCCGAACGCAAGCATCGACACATTGTGGAAACTGGATTGACCATGTTATTTCATGCAAACTTGCCATTATCATTTTGGGTTGAAAGTTTTCTCGCTGATGTGTATTTGATAAACATGATGCCATCATTGGTTCTAGAAAATGATTGTCCCTATTACATGCTCTACAATCGACATCTCGACTATAGTGGATTGCAGGTGCTTGGATGTTAGTGTTTTCCCTCTCTGCGAATGATCAGTCTATTTCTATATATGTTTTTGTCCCCCGTTTCCTATATATATGCTTGTTTCTCGAGTGAAATTAGGTATTTTATCAGGTTTGTTGAGCATGTGCAGGTTATATTCCATAGAATTGGTGTTTGCAAGCATTCAGGAGGAAAATAGGCCAAAACATGAAGAAAATGGTAAAATTTGGCATACCCCACGGCCTAGTCATTGAAGACAAACCGCAGTGCAGACAACGGTCAATTATAGAGAAAATACATGGTGTACACCGCTGCCCAAGAAGAAGCCTAGATCGCGCCCCAAACAGTGGTCGTTTCTAGAGAGTCCACCGTGGTACATACCGCGGTCATCAGGTTTCCCAGTTGGTCAAGGAAAGCGAGGTGCCCTAATTTAGTGAGGAGATTTAAATACCACCTCTTTTGACAACGAATTGTAGACTCTATTATCTCCCAACTTAATCCTATCTCAAGACACCTCTCATCACTTAAACACCAACCTTCATCATCATTAATCCACCATTGTTGCACTTGGAAGCTTGAAGAAGAAGAAGAATTCAATCATTGAAGATTTAGAAAGCTCATTGAAGGACATCATGAGTTTTATCTTTTCTTTTTCTTCTTTCTTTAATTTCAGCTTGTGTGACTAATTCCGTAACTAGGAAATCAATGTGAACCTAGGTGAATACTCTTTGTTTTGAATTAATTCCAGATTTTATTCATCAATTCAAGTTTTATTTGTTCAATTCATCTTATAAGGGAAGTCTTTACTTGTGTTGATTTATGGTACTTTATTGATGCGAGTTTAAGGTTTTGATAATTTAATGATTGAGATTATGATATAGCCATATGGGTCAATACATAGTCTTGATTAATATTCAATTGAACGAATAAATTCTATCTTCGACATAGATCAATGCGACTTTGTTTTTGGTTCATAAGTTCTTATGCTTAAAGGATTCTTGGTTTTTGCTCAGGGCAAGGGTGAGTAATGATTAAGAGTACTTGATTCATTCTGCGGTCATACAGTAACAATTATAATAAAGATAAAAACGAATCCTTGTTTGAATTGATTTTTGTTAATGGAATTGTTCAATTAACATTGAGTGCTAGCATATGGGGATTATTGACGACCAAGTATTTCAAATCCATTTATCACAACCTCAATTACTTTCTTGTTATTTGCTTACTTAGATTAATATAGTTAAATTCAACAATAAATCTCTTGAACTTGGCTACTTTAATTTAGCTATAATTAAAATTAGTTATAATTGGTAATCATTTTCCCCTTGGAATGAACTCTACTTGCTGTTGTACGTAACTCTTCGAGTCATGCACTTGCGAGTTTAGTGAAACATAATTTTCACATCAGCGATATCAAAATCAATCAAAATTCTCCAAGAAGACTTATCCTTGTGTGTTCCTTGATTATAGTCCAAGTCACAATGGCTATAGATGTTTGGAACCAATACTATGAAAGTTTACACATCACGGCATGTGGTGTTTAATGAAGAAATTTTTCTATTTAAGCCACCGATTTCAAAATCAGAATTGCCTTAGTAAATATTGTCTGAATATCCTTGCTTAGATGAATGGCTGGATAAAGCAACTAAGGAAAGTCACTTCATGCCAACTGCCCAAAATTCAAACATTTGATCGAATCCACAAAGGCAACACTAGTCCCTTTAATTTCTGATTTTGTTAATTGCTGAGATAATGATTTTGGTGCAGGATCTTCCCAAAATGATACAGCTAATTGTGTTGCAAATCATGATCATAATAATTATGTTTTTCATTCCATTTTGGACGCCGAAAACACCTCTCCATTCACTGAAAATACTGTGCCATCTGTTAGCGTACAAATGTCACTACGCGGAAGCGTTGCCGGATAGAACACAAACAAACAATAGCAAAAGAATTAAGATGGAAGAAGAAAAATAATCCAATCACACACAACACAAGAGTTTTACGTGGAAACCCAAATCAGGAAAAAACCACGACCGTCAGGACGACAAGAAATCAATCCACTATGAAGAAAAATTGTTACAACTTCACTCTCAGGATTTTTCTTTCTCTAACCCCAAACTCAATTACACCCAATGCTCTCTTTGAGATCTTTCTAATTAAGTGCTAATTTGCTCCACACACAATAGCCTATTTATGACATATTTATATGAATTACAGGGAGTTTAAATCAACAAGGAAATCATTCTCCTATACGTACAAGATTTCCTTGTTTCACATAAATAATATTTCCTATTTATGACAAGTTATCTTGTAAAGGAGAAATCCTTTTTCTATAAGAACTTCTAGAAACAAAACTATTTCCCTTTCCAATTAATATTTCCTGATTCAACGCGTGTTTAAGATTGACTACGATTCAAGTTGCAGTTGACCACCCGCTTCCTAAATCGTTTTGAATTACATCGCTCAGAAAACCGCGATCCACACGCCACCAGGTCACGACCGCTGTCACTACCGCTGTGCCATCCACAACGCAACTCACAGCATAGGCTTCTTGGAACACAACCGTTGTCCTTACCGCTGTCGATTCCTACAGCGCAAGGCACAGCGGTTTGAGCTGTTTTTAGTTTCTCCGATTCTTCAGTTCTTCAAATCTTCAAGCCTCCCTCAATCTTGATCTCATACTTCCAAACATGTTCCACATCTCCAGAAAGTCTTCGTATTGGTGAATCCCATTTGGTAACCATTGAAAATTCGAGCCATATCCAACACCATCTTCAGATATTTTTAGTTGATTCTTCTCATGTGCCTACACCTTTCAAGCTGTAGATTTTTGTCAATCCTCAGAATTACAAGAATATTTGGTTGTTGATACTCATACCTTTCAAGATGCTGAAAATATCTCCATACAATTAGCTCTAACACAATCTATCTAGATAGCCACAAATTCTGTACTAACAACTCGTCCAGTATGTGAAAGACACCCTCCTTATTATTTACGTGATTATGCTACAATTACAATTACTGGAAATTTAAATAACGTACCTGATCAAGCTCCTTTGGAGCCCAAGACCTTGAAGACGACTCTAAAAAATGATCGTTTAATTCATGCAATGAAGGATGAGATTGAAGCTCTCCATGAAATAGAAAAATTGGAACTCATGCCTCGACCATCTAATATCAATATTGTGGGCTCAAAATGGGTGTATAGAAATAAATACTAAGAAGATGGCACTATTGAACGCTACAAGGCTCGGTTAATTGCAAAAAGCTTCACTTAAATCTCATGAGTGGACTAAGATGAAACTTTTAGTCCGGTTGTAAAACCAACTACCATACGCATTGTCATAGCTTTTTCTCTCTCATTCAAACGGAACTTGCGACAACTTAACGTCAAAAATGCATTCTTGCATGGAAACCTCAAAGAGAAAGTCTATATGGAGCAACCTCTGAGTTTTATTGATGCACACTAGCCTGATGATGTGCATTTATTGAAGAAATCCTTATATAGCCTAAAGCAAGCTTTGCATGCTTGGTTCAACCGGCTATCACATTTTCTTCTTCAACTCGGATTTTATTGCAGCAAAGCTGACTCTTCACTCTTCATTTAGCGCACCAGCCACATCATTATGATTCTCTTGATTTATGTTGATGATGTTCTTATTGCTGGTGATGAAAATCAATTTATTTTGGTACTTCTTGAATAGCTTAGCAAAGAGTTTGCTATTAAATATTTAGGTCTATTGCACTATTTTATTGGCGTAGAGATCAAACGATTTGATGGCGGGTGATCGTACCGATAAATACACCTTTTGGGGTCCTCATTTCCTATCATTTGTTCTCGTTTTCAAGCATATTTTGGTATGTAATGTGTTTGTGAGTGTTTTGTAGGTACATGTTCCCTACAGAGGGTATTTGAGCTTAATTGAAGAGTTTGGAGGTTATTTGGGCTGATTTGGAAAGTGCCGTGCAGTACACTCAACTTTCGGGAGCCATATCTCCCTTCTCACATAGAACTACATTGACCTTTACCTGTTTTAGAAAACCCCCAGATGTATACTTTCCAATGGTTTTTACAGATCGCAATTTTGGATTTTCTAGAGGAAGTTATGGTCATTTTCGTAACGGTGTGCGAAGCTGGAAATTCTGCTCCAGAGGGTTAGGCGACTTGTGAGGCGACTTCCCACATGTAGCCTCACATGTCGCCTGTAGCACTGTCAAACTTGTTTTCCAGCCCATTTTTGAGGGGCAATCTTGTCCTTTCACTCCCAATTCTTGCCCTAACCTCCCAACACTATAAATATCCCTTTTTCTCATCATTCTCCAGACTTCTCTTCTCCTCTCTCACGCCCAAAACACCCTTCTTCCATCTTCTTCATCTCTTTCACCTTCTCCACCAATTAAGGAGTGATTCAAGCTGCCACAGAGGTTTTTCCTCCATGGGAGCTCACCATACACCTCCACCACCACTTTATACACTTCATCCACCCAATTAAGAGTAGATTGCAAGGAGATAGCAGGAGTCTTTGACCAAAAACGAGACAAGCATGGAAAAAAGCTCTTAGAGGAGTTTTTCTTCAAGGGTTGTATTTCATTTACTCATTCTCTTTGTATTTCTTGTTTTCTTAATTGTGTATCACGAATTTGGGGATTTTGTAAACCTACTCTTGTGTAATAAATGTATTGATTGTTCTTAAATTCTTTGGGTTTTGTTCTATTATTTGATTTAAGCATAATTTCTCTCTTATTATGATATGAATGTGTGTGGATGGTCAAAAATCAATATGTGTCCATGAATAGGTTTAGGAGTAGCTGTAATTTAGTGTAGAAATTTAGTTGCCCATGATTGTTGATTGATTGGTGGATGACTAGAAATGCCATGAGTAGAATGATTTGAGTGTTTGAGTTTTATCTCTAAAGAGTGAGAGAAGCTTGGTTGATTATGCATTCACATGCTAGATTAGGCTTTGGGTCTATATTCTTGTGCTTAATGGGTCTTTGTATTAAGGTACAATTGCTCATCCTATGGCTTGGGTTAGGTGGTGAATTGATTTTGGAGAATTCCTTAATCAAGAGAATGAACCCTTAAATTAAATTGAATATTCTTTATGTTTAACAATCAACTATTTGTGCATTGTTGTTTGGTGAGCTTGTTCTCATTTTAGTCATCTATCTTAGGGAGTTTAGAGAGATAACGAGAGAGGTTTCTCTTTTATTGAGAGGGTTGTACATTTATGAGATAAGAGAACGCCGTAGTCATCCAGTGGTGAGGACATCTCAGATTGACACCCGAGAAGACCCAGTGTTCGATTCCCGGTTATGGATGATGGGTCTCCTTTCTATCCATTTTGTATTTCTTTCCTTGTATTTTTGTCTCTTCTTTGATGTGTACTTTCATTCATTAGGGAGTTGATGTAAACCTAGCATTGTTGCCTTTTTATTGAATGTGTTTGTTGATGGTTGAGTGGTCATTTGAAGTGCTTAATGCTTTTGAGTGGTTAGCCACCGCTTGAATGAACTTCGGTTATTGTGTGAAGGACCGAAAGGTGAAGCATGCAACTTGCATGAGTAGTTTGGCCACTACATGCAGGGTAAGGTAGAAATACGCGAGGCTTTTACATGTATAGTCGCTATGTGTGTCTCATAGTTCTTAGTGAACTCAAGTGTAGTTCGGGTAACCATGTAGAAATAGGTTGCTGGTGCACGTCGGTATGGCCTTATTACTTGATAGAGAATATTGGCGAGGATTAAGTGAGCACGACTTACAACATTGACGAGCATGTTTGTATGGAATTGTGTGATTGTTATGGTAGAGTTATCTTCTTAGTGTAACCATGAATTCCATATCGCTCCATTCCATCATATCCTTGTACATATTTGTTTATGTAAGTTTGTTAGGTTAGTTTATCATTTTCTTTTCCACATTCTTTTGCATACGCAACACACGAGTCCGCTCGGCGTGTTGTAAAAATAGCTAGAACTAGAGACGGTCGGTGAATCCCACCTCCCTGCAGAACGATCCTTGCTTGCCGTTGTGCTAGTCTTTGTGACTCGCACGCTTGCGAGACCAAACTTAAATGTTCAATCTTTTGATGACACTTCAACGATGTGCTCGTCAGCGGGCTCTATCTTTCTCAAGAAAAATACACCAACGATTTGCCTCAACAGACACACATGCTGGAAAGTAACTCTATTGCTATACCACAATCTCTCAAGGATCACTCAAATTCATTAGATAATGAACCCATGGAAGCTACTAATTTTCACAGTATTGTGGGGGGTGCTTTATATTATTTGACCTTTACTAGGCCAGATATTATTCAAGTTATGAATAAGGTATGTCAGCACTTTATTAATCCAACAATGGCCAATTTGAAAGCTGTTAAATGAATACTAAGGTATCTCAAGGATACTTAACACTATTGTGAAAATATACAAACGAGGTTAAATTGCCTTAAGCTAACCTAGAGAGGGGAGAGGGGAGAGGGGAGAGGGGAGAAGGGGGGGGGGTGAATATGTTTTTATACCTTTTTCAATCCTTTGAAACAAACAAGAGTTTATCCCTCTAGCTAGCTTAAATCACAACACTTTGGTAATAAAGCATATGTAGACAATCAATAAGTATTCTCAAACAAAACATCGTCAATCAAGTCTACAAGTTTCTAGGGAAGAAATTATAATAAAGCTAAAAACAAAGAATACTTGTTTTCTCAATCATGTCCAATCTGTACAAGTACTAATCAAAATATGATTATATACAAATAAGTCTAAGTAAAAATAAAATGATATTTACAACTTTGATCAAATGAAGTGCATGCTTCTCACACATAACAATAATCTTGTTTACAAGAATATCTAGACATGAAGTTTGTGAAACAAGATACAAACATACACATACAAGTATAAAAAAAGATAGGAAGAATTGACACAAGGTTTTTTTTAACGTGGTAAAACCTCCTAAGAGGAAACATCCACGGGTTGAATACAACCATCAGGTACTTTCATTATTGGAAAGTAGATAAGAAATTCCTCAAAAGTGACCAACAAATGACATACTACATATTGGACTCTACATCTACCCAATCCCTATTGGTAGATTGGAAATGTCTCAAAGTGATCAACAAATGACACACTCTCTATTGGACTCCACTTCTACACAACATCATTGAGAGGTTGGAAATTCCTCAAGAGTGATCAACAAATGACACACTCTTTATTGGACTCCATGTCAACTCAATATCTTGTGTCTACCAATAATAGTCTACCTTCTATCCAAGGCACTCTTGCCTCTAGAAAGTCTCCCTTGCTTGATTATCTGGACCACTTGTCCTAACCAAGACTCCTTGCTTAGCTATTCGGACCACATGTTCTAGCCAATACTTCATGCCTTTTACAAGGACTTCCTAGTGTGATCAATGAATTCAAAATGCAAACAAGCACTCAACATAGAATATGAGATCAATACATTCTATAGGAACTAGACATAAGCATGTGAGTTCATAAATCAAAATTGTCTAGTTACTAAACATGAACAAATTCTATAACATGTGAAACACCTAAACACATTAAATTCCTAGAATCATTCATGTAACAAAAACTTGAATCAATCATATACATTAAGCACACATTCAAAGTTTTATTAACAAACATAAACATGCTAGATTCACAAGAAATGATCAATGAATATTCTAGCAAATATTTAGAGCATGTATTTATGTACAAATCAATTAAATCCTAATTAGCTCTAAATATGAAATCAAATGTGCTAATCGTAAATATGTTGAACTAATGAGTCCTAGCACATGATAAGGCTATCAATAATGAGAATAAAGTCAATCAAGGAACAAATAGCCGTAGATAATAAGCTTATCACAATACAACTCACAAACTTGTGAAAACCTAGATTTCAAGAAAAACTAGTTCACTTTCAAGTCTCTAATTAGACAAGATTAACCTATAATTGAAGCTATACTTCTCAAATGCATTTTTCCAAGTAACACATACATATAGAAGAAGAAAACCCAAGGTAATTGAAGACTTTGAAGATCAAAACACAAAAAATAGATCAATACCTTGTAATCTCGTGCAGTTTCGGTTTTGAGTGTAAAACCACAACAAAAATTGAACAAATGGCTACAAACTAACTTGGAGAAGGTAGGGGACTTCAATACAAAGATTATCCAACTTGAATCACTCAAATTGGAGAAGAAATGAGAGAGATATGGTGTTTGGAAGATGAGAGAATTGGAGAGAAAATTATGCACTTGTGTTTTTCAAATTTTCTTCTTGAATAAAATGAGAGAGGGAAAGAGATATTTAAAAGTGAGGGAAAAAGAGAATTGGGGCAGCCAATGGCCACGTGCCACCTTAGCTTCCTGAGGCGGCGCGTGGCCATCTTGGGGGCAGGAGGCCGTCCTCCCCGAGATGGCCACGCGCCTCCTCGGGGATGGGTGGCAAATGGCCTCCCTCACGCTCCTTCGCGTTCTTCGACTGTTCTCCGGCCTCTGAACTCTGATTTCGAATCCGTTTTTGGATTACTAACTGGGACTCTCTCAAGCACATGGATGACTATGAAACTTTGACTAGAAGATAAGAACTCGACTCGATACATGAAGACGAAGACAATGCATGGTAAGTGATCAGAAAGTTTCGTAACTTTTTACTCGGAACTTAAAAACTAATGAATGAGTAACCGAAACAACCGGATCTCAATAAGAAATAATATAAGATCAAATTCAAGTCCGAAGTCCATAAAACATAAACAAACAAACACATGAACACACAAGAGTGCAATTTCCTAGATATAGTCCTAGAACATGCAATTTACAAAACTTGTCAATTTAAATCTAATGCATGAGTATTCAATATCATGTGTGTGAATGTGTTATACCAATTGAGCACTGTTATTGGTAGAATCCGAAAAGATGACATGTCAGTATAAACACCGAGTTGCGTGGGAATTAGAAGATTACATGTCAATAAATGTCAACTAGATCGAACCAGTCTAAGATGACTATAATGTGGCTCCCATAATATCTGGTCAAGGTTACTCAGATGTTCAGGTGGAAAACACTTAACCAAAGTAATTGTATTGACCAAAATAAAGAAGACGGCCGGGGATACCTAAGATGGTCAGGTGTAGTTACCCGATCGGGTTTAGATCCCTAGTCGGGGGTAAAGGAAATTTGGTCTGGTTTGGCAAATGGTTGGCTAAGCGACATATGGACAATTTTGAGATACGATCAGAATCATGACACGTCAATGGCATGGAATTCAATGCAATCACGACTCAAATACGCAGAGAAAGAATCTTCCTCAAGCAAGGTTTCTAGAAGCATATTCTGATAAGGAAACAAATTTCCTTAAAGATACCAAAATCCAAAATAGGTAAATACCATATATGTTCAAAACACAAACGCCAGTAAAACGAAACAGGAAAGAAGATAACAACGACTCTAACAAGTTAGAGTTTTATTGAGTTACTACTACCTTTTCTTTTACTTGTACATCAAGAATTAGGATTCTATGTATGTATAAATAGATCCTAAAAACACCCAAAAAAGGTTCACGAATTATTAGATATCTAAGAGAGCAAGAACTGCTGAGATTGTAACTACTCTTTTCTTAGTGAATTATTTCCTCAGCGTCACCAGCAACAGTGGTTTTTCTCCTTTTGGGTTTTCCACGTAAATTCTTGCTTGTATGATTTTAGTTATTTCTTTTCTTCTTGAAGACAGTTAGATCTTTAGTTGATAAGTGGGAAATACCTTATCAAGTGGTCGGACTAGCTGGCATGGAGCATATCTCCTAACCCAACAAAAAGGGTAAGAGTTGCCCCAGCCCTGCAACACTTAATATTTAAAGATATTCTACCATTGAGGGGTTTCTTTTCTTCTTACTATTTCCTTTCAGCTTATTCAGATATTTTGTTAGGATTAAAATTACTATAGTTTTTATTTATTCTTGATCAGTTGTTGTTTTTTATAGTTTTGATTGAAGTTATCAATAAAAGCCCTTTCAAGGAAAGAATAGTTCAAGAAAAAAGTGTTCTGATATTGTTTTCGTTTACAAAAGCAACTCGTAGCACTTAAAAATCGTTACCGATAAATAGGCGCTCGGGGGGGCCTAATGATGGGGCCAAAGGCATGCATGGTAAAGTGCACTTTCACCGAAACTAACTGGGTGTATATAAACATTGTTAGAGCGCCTTCAGGTTATAGATACCTGATGGGATGCGCAGAAAGTTGGATGAGGAAGTCTGATTCTCATGCTTGAACATCGGGTAACTAGATACCCAATCTAGATAGGTTGAGTCAACGAGATACAGATCATTCCTATTGCAATGAATCTTGAGCAACAGACTACTGAGAGACGTCTCAGTGACTTAGTTGATAGATAAAAGACAAGCGTCTATAAATTAGATACCATGCAAATGGTCCACAAAAAGAATACTGCTTGATAAAGTTTCCATAAAATTTTCCGGCAAGCAACTTAAACAAGCAAGACCAGAATTTGTCTACGCGACAGACCAAGTTTGATCTGTTGATTAGATAACTGATCGAATCAAGTAAATGCCAGTTAATAATAAAATTGACCTCTTCGATCAATGTTCCCTCATGATCAGCTCAGTCACTATCTCTTGATCATCATCTTCCTCTTCAGGAATGACCGGTTTGACTCCAGTCTGATAAGCTGTTGTACCCTCTGCTATTTTAACATCCCTCTTTCTATGAGCAGCTTCAAAGGCAGAAGATCCTTCAATTTTCTTGGCCACCTTACTGACCGGAGACCTCTTAAAGGATGTGGCCACTTTTCGCGCAGCCGTTTCTTTTGTAAACCTCATCTTGGAACCCTTAGGAGGACTTTTCTGTACACTATCCTGATCGGAGGATCTTCTCTCTCGCTCCCGATCAGAAGTACCTGAGGCAGTGTTGAGATCGGGTTCATAGGTATGCTCAACCATGTCCTGTTGAGGGGGAGTAATACCCTGAGCCAATTAGGCAGCAGCTTCAGCTCGGCTAACTCGATCTAGATTTTTAGCTTTTTCAGCCATTTTATCGGCTATGATGTCCACTTCATACACTGAATGATCAGATCAAAGAATGTCAGACAAAACAAATATAATTAAATTAAATCAAAGTCTAGGGAAAGTAGCACTTACATCGCCTATACTGGTTGGATATAGTAGGAAACAATCCTAGTTTCCAGAGGTCCTGTTTCAATGAACAGCACCCGTAGATCTCGGACTTCCTAAGAAGTCTGTGCAGCTTTAATCACATTTTCAGCTTGTTACTCATTCAGCAAAGCTAGAGTCTTGTTCCTCAGGTCAGGATAACAAAAATGCCTAAGAACGCTGTTCCTGGCCAATTCTTGGCTAGGATTGGCAACCACAACTTTGCTCCATTCACCTCTAACGAAGAACCAGTTGTTCTTCCAATATTTGTTAGATGAAGGAAAGCCCCGGATAAAGCCCTTGTGGTCCCTGCTGGACGCAGGAGTAAGTCACTGGTCAAACCCACTGGGAATCCAGTGGTGGGGAGAACTAGATTGAAGATGAAAGGTACCTCCATTGTCCAACCGCCCCAAAGTATAAAAGTTACGAATCTCTTGGGGAGTCGGGGGGTGTTTGGCACTAATCTGCTTCCATAGATGCCATAGACTAATCAACACCTGATAAGAGTTCGGGGTAAGTTGAGCATAAATGATCCCTGCCTCAGCTAGGAACCGAGCAATGAAAGGTTGAAGGGGCAGCGTGACCCCTGACTTGAGCATAGTCTCATAAATGGCCACAGCGCCCCGATTGGGGGTTCCAATCATCACGATCAGCTCTCATAAAGAGTTGAGCTGCTCAAGGAAGGTCAAAGCTCTCGCAGTATTTAATGATCTCTTGCTCACCAACCATGTTCACCTTGGAATCAAAGGCACTCGGTGGTTCAGCTGAGAACTTCAATAAATGGACTCGACGCTTTATAGGGACATCTTCCATCTTTAACAATTGAGACGGGATTTTGAGGTCTATCGCAGCAGAATCCCTTGTGTTTTGTTTGCTCCCCCAACCAGATCCAGTTGTTTTCGACATATCTATGCATGTATTATGAGAAGAAACGTTTAGGTTAGCAGTATTCGAATCAAAAAAATGAAGGCTGAAACTCAAGATGAGCCACTGTGTAATCAACATTGAGAACTATGGGTTGAATTGGAGGGGAGAAATTCCGAGAACGCCCCATAAAATAAATTCAATCCTAGCAACATTTTCTTTATCACCAGTTTCAATAGCACACATCAATAACTCAAGGAATCGATGACGGGTAATAGGATCCATACATGATGATTAAAATGGGTGGATGAGAACGTTGACACCAAAGGAAGTTGAAAATCTGAAAAAGACGAAGAGCTTCGAAGAAGATTAAGTGAAGAAAAGTTTCGGAAGAAAGTGAGATTGCAGTTTTGAGAGAAGAGAATGTAAAGATTGCGTGAGAGGGAAAATGAAAGGTTTTGAAAGTATGTATAGACAAAGATGACGTCACGCAAGTGGTGGTTGGTATGCAAATCCCGGAGATCACGGGCCATTTGAAAATTGAACCACCGCTGTCAGTTACATCATACGCATAAAGTCACCTAGGCAAATCAAACGTATACGGTTAAAATTTAAAAACAAGCTATCAAGCATTAATAGGCTATACGACAGAAGATTCCCAAGTTAAACATATCACACCGAGTGAATTTTCTTTGATGAGTAAGGTGCCCGATTTTGAATGTTTAAGGGGGGTATTGTTATTGGTAGAATCCAAAAAGATGACATGTCAGCATAAACACCGTGTTGTGTGGGAATTAGAAGATGCCATGTCAATAAATGTCAACTAGATAGAACTGGTCTAAGATGACTATAATGTGGCTCCGATAATATCTGGTCAGGGTTACTCAGATGTTCAGGTGGAAAGCACTTAACCAAAGTAATTGTATTGACCAACATAAAGAAGACGGTCGGGGATACCCAAGATGGTCGGGTGTAGTTACCCGATCGGGTTTAGATCCCTGGTCGGGGGTAAAGGAAATTTGGTTAGGTTTGACAAATGGTCGGCTAAGCAACAAGTGGACAATTTTGAGATACGATCAGAATCATGACACGTCAATGGCATGGAATTCATTGCAATCACGACTCAAATACGCAGAGAAAAAAATCTTCCTCAAACAAGGTTTCTAGAAGCATATTCTGATAAGGAAACAAATTTCCTTAAAGATACCAAAATCCAAAATAGGTAAAGACCATATATGTTCAAAACACAAACGCCAGTAAAGCGAAACGGGAAAGAAGATAACAACGACTCTAACAAGTTAGAGTTTTATTGAGTTACTACTCCCTTTTCTTTTACTTGTACTTCAAGAATTAGGATTCTATGTATGTATAAATAGATCCTAAAAACACCCAAAAAAGGTTCATGAATTATCAGATATCCAAGAGAGCAAGAAAGGCTGAGATTGTAACTATTCTCTTCTTAGTGAATTATTTCCTCGCCGTCACTAGCAACCGTGGTTTTTTCCCTTTTGGGTTTTCCACGTAAATTCTAGCTTGCATGATTTTAGTTATTTTTTCTTGATTCAAAAAAAGGATTGTCAATTCGATATTTTTTTTTGTGTGACATGTGATCACATTTACATAATCTCAAAAATCACCGTCAACAAGCACAACGATGCAGGGACACATATGGATGAAATGTGTGTGTTCCTGAGCCTTGTAAGAGAAATGAGGTCTAAATATATCTTTGTTGAGCAATGAAGCATATTCCTCTTTGAAGACTCAATCTTGCTTGATAAGTTGCCAAATCTTCTTTGAAGCTTGAATCATCATTAATCTAAGACAACTAATCAATATAAGTGAAACATTGTTTTGATATGGAATTAATGCCAACATGACTCAAAAACCTAACATATTGCCTTCGATATCTTTCTACAAGTCTTATTTCGTTGTATGGTTTTAGCGATGCCGATTAGGCAGGTTGTCCAACAACAAGAAGAAGTACAACATGATATTGCGTCTTTCTCGGCACCAACTATATTTCTTAGTTTTCCAAAAAGCAACTGACCGTAGTCCGATCCAGTACCGAAGCAAAATATCGATCTATGGCTTCTATACAATTGTTGAGCTCACTTGGTTGACCTTTTTGTTAAGGGATATTGGTGTGTCTTTAATTAAACCATCTCAATTATTTTGTAATAACATGAGTGTCCTGCATATGTCTATCAATCCTATGTTTTATGCTCAGTCCAAGCATATCAAGCTTAATTATCATTTTGTTTGTGAAAAGGTTGATATGGGAACTCTTGTTACTCGGTTCATTTCCTCTATTTCACAGCTAGCATATATTTTTACGAAGCCTTTTTCCAAGGATGTGTTTCTCTTGTTTCGCAGCAAACTGGGTGTTGATTCAAATTACCACTCCAACTTGAGGGGGCATATTAAGAAAAAGAAGGATACATGTGCATATATGGATACTAACAACCACAATACCAAGTCAATAAGTGATTGAGGAATTAATCACTGCAATCTTGGAATATCAAGTCAATAAGTGATTCAGTGCAATCTTGGAATATGAAGTTAGCAGAGATGGTTGTGCACCTCCCTTCCACATAGAGTGGTTAGGGGTTCGAGTCCCACCACGTGCATTTTAAAAAGCATATGTATGGAGTTTTCTCCAGATTTGTTCAGAGTAGATATCTGAGCCATTGGCAGGTCCCTGCAATTTTTTGTAATAGTTTTTTTTTGAAGAAAATGAATATTGTTACCAGAAACAAAAATCAGACTGGACAATCTTTCCGAAAAAACACTCTACACACGGAGGGTACTCCTCTAACCAATATCAGTCCTCAGCCACATCCAAGGCCATTTTTGCCAAGGAATGAGCCGTAAAATTCGCCTTTCTAGAAACAAACTCCACTTTAAATCTCGAATCAGATTAAAGACGCGCATGATATCTTCAATAATCAGTCTAACATCCTCATCAGAAGGTTTCCCCACCATCACCAAATTCACCACCCCTAAATAATCAATCTCCATGATAAATAGAGCTGCACTAGTATCAAAGGCAATGTTAATACATCGTAACAAGGCCATTGTCTGAACGGTCATTATTTGTATATGTTTTTGATCCCCTTTCCTCCAATAAATTGCTTGTTTATTGAGCCATTTAGGTGTTTAATTTGTGTGTTTGAGCATTTTCAGGTTGTTGGATCAAAGTGATGTGTTTGGATAATTTTAGACAAAAAGGGAAATTATTGAAGAATTGAGGGACTTATATGCAATTTTCCTTGAGTGATGTCAAGATCGCTGTTAATTATCACAACAATACCAACAACGCTTAAAAAGGCAGAAGAAACACTTCCAAATCGCTCTAAGACCGCTGTGAATTTCCACAGCGGTATGACAACATTTCCCGAGACAATGCAGATCATCTGTGTTGCAAATGCCATATCTCTTAGTGCCGATTGAACTATGTGTCCTACCACCTATGGATATGAACCCTAGAAGTATAGTTTCCAACCCAATTTATGGATTGTCGATCCAAATTTTCTAGAAGAAATTATGCTCATTTGAGTACTTGTTGCACAGATCAGTCAGTCATAAAATTCATGAATAGTGACGGGATTTATATTGCAAGTTGTCGGAACGGGAAATATCCTTCTTGGACATGAGTGGGAGTCTTGGGAAGCAAGCTGACACCTAAACCTTATCTTTCTTCAATAAGTAATTGATTTTAATGGTTTATGAAAGGAAAAAAATCCCAAAAAGGTAGAGTTCTAAAAGGGAATTGATTTCCTTATTGGTTGAGGACATGGCTTCGCATCTACACCTATTTAAACCACTTGTGAACCCTAATTTTGAAAGGGAAGCCAAGGGAGGTCCCAAGCCACCAAGGGGGCCGTCCCCCACCACTCCATCACCATACATCACCTCACAACTTTCATTTATCTTTACACATAGAAGATTCGAAGACGAAGAAGAATTCATCATTGAAGACTTGAAGAACTCATTGAAGGCCAAGATGGGTTTTATCTTTTCTTTCTCTTCTCTTTTTATTCTCATCATGTGTAACGAATCCCATAACTAGGGAATCAAAGTGAACCTCATGTGAATGCTCATGTGTGGAATAATTATTATTTCATCAATTTAATTCTTGATTTATTCATTGTGTTTAATTGCTTGACTCCTCATTAGTTTTAATTCTCATTCACACCATAGACCAAATGGTGGATGATTATTTGGAATGATTTTAGGGGTTAAAACTATCTGAGAATTAGGGTTAGAGTATAGATCAAAACCTAATCCTGATTAATGCTCACTTGAATAAATAAAATTTATCTTTAGCATAGATCAAAGCAAAGTTTAGATTTTGGTTCTTTATTCTTTAACTTAATGAGTTTCTGATTATTGTTCACAACATAGATCAAAGGGTGAATAGTGGTTGGGAACATGTGACTTATCCCGCGATCGTACGGTAATAGTCATATTAAAGATAAAGAATGAACCCTTGAATTGATTCAATTTTGTTTACAAATTAATTCCATACATTGAGTGTTCATAATTGGGGATCATTGATTACCTAGTGTTTTCCTTTCATTGATCACAATCCATAATTTCTTGTTACTTGCTTTTAATTAATTTAGTATCTTAGTAAAATTTAGTTTAATTCAATTGTCAAAATAATCTCTTTGGTTACTTTTAGTTTAATTAGAATTAAAATTAGTTTTCAATCAATAAATCACTTTTCCTTGTGGGAACGATCCTTACTTGCCAATGTACGTATCTTCAAGATTCGTGCACTTGCGAGTATTGTTTTTATAACACGATTTTACGCATCATTGCCTTTGCAATGAGTGGTCCATAGATAGCATGGATTTGTTGCGAACTAGCTGCCATAACATTACCCAGGTAATCATGAATGATCAGCCCCGCACCTACGGTTTGCTTCTCCAAATTTAAAGCAGTATCACAGTTAACCTTGTAAAACCCCACATCAGGAGGTTTCCATTTGACATTTCTGGATCCAGCAGTCCCAACACTACTAACAAAAATAATACTTGCTACGTGATATCTGCCCAAAAATTCCACAGACCACTCATACATACTACCAAAAGCCACCAGCTTATCAGCACTATGGAGCTTACAATTCCTTTAGAATTAGATGCACCACAACATAACACACAGAAGCTCCACCTCATTAGTCTCAAACCGACTGATACAAGACGAAAAGAAATTCTTGAAACAAACCTTATCATTACAGCGAAGGCCCTTCATAAACACACTCTCATAGCGCACTGCCTTCAAGCTAGGGCATTCCCAAAGGGCATGAACAGTAGACTCATAAAATCTGGAACAAACAGGGCATAGACAATAAACCTGGACCTGTCTCCTGGCAAGATTATACATTGTTGGAATCTAACTATTGCACGCTCTCCATATAAATTTTTTAACCTTACACGACACATTCAACTTCAAAAGTTTTCCAAACCAAGAATTATTAAAATGAATCCCTGAGGGACTTAGACCAGCCTCCAACTCCAAACCCAATTTATAACCACTTTTCATTGTGTACTTACCATCTAAAGTAATTCACATCATCCTTCAAGAACACATCCTTTAGAAGAGACACATTCTAGCTCCCTGTCATCGATTTCAGCTGACTAACAAACACCAGATCATTATGGATTTTCTGAGAGTAAATCTGGAAAGAAGTTGAACGTGGAACCCATTAATCCTTGTAGATTTTAACTGATGACCCATATCCTATAGGCCATCTAAGCCCCTCCTTTAACAGTCCTCGACCCCAACAAAGACCCCTCCAAAACAAAGAACCCATATTAGGCTTACCACCCTTCATTAAAGAAGAGGATGGGTGATAACAACCTTTAATCACTTTAGCTGCCAAGGAATTTGGCTTAGGCACCAACCTCTAGCTTGTTTCTCCAACAGAGCACAGTTGTGAGAAAATGTAAAATATTGATAAAGAAGACCAGATGTTTGATGAAAGGTCTCAAACGCTAAAGCAAAGAAACTTGAAAAATATTAGAGAGTACCATTAATGGAGGTTCAACTGTGGTGAGCTATTAGCTCTGTATTCAATAATAAAATGTTTACAATATAAGACTAACTTATATATACAAGGTATTGTCAACAGTTTAGAAAACATATTAGGTTTGTTATGAATTGTAACTAACTATTACGTCAGCACAATTTACACACAATTGTTGTGAGTTCCTGAGTTTTTAGTTTTCCCGCCAATGCACCTTCTAGAAGTTTGCCAGGTCAGCTCAGGTAGTTAGGACTTCAATCACAATCTCTCACTCTCGATTGATGATCAGGTTCTGAAGTCCATTCTAGTTTTCCTGTGGTAGCACACAGAGTAATATACTATGTTTTGGTAGCTGTATTGAGCTCTGGTTTGGTAGCTTCTAATGTAGTAGTCTTCACATTCCCCCACAAGCTGGCCACTGGTGAATGAACCAAGTTCAGCTTGGACCTAAGCAACACAAAACGCTCCACCGTCAAATTCTTGGTAAATATATCAGCAATTTGAAATTCCGTTGAGACATAGCAGATATCAAACATACTAGCTGCTATCTTTTCGCGAACAAAATGCACATCAATTTCTATGTGCTTTGTACGGGCATGAAAGACATGATTTTTAGCAAAAGAGGCAGCACTCTGATTGTCATACCATAACAGTGGTCTACGAGCAACCGAAAAACCCAACTCATGAAGCAACAAACTGACCCATATAATCTCAGTGGAAGCTTGCGAAACAGATCGATATTCTGCCTCAACACTAGACCGAGCAACAACATGTTGCTTTTTTGAGCTCCAAGCAATCAAATTTCCACCTAGAAACACAGAACAACCACTGTGGACCGCCTGTCATCCACATAACTTGCTCAATCAGCATCAGCATACACCTCAAGTGTGAGTTGAGAGCAAGCCTTGAACCATAAACCAAAGCTAGCAGTGCCTTTCAGGTATCGCAATACACGCTTACAGGCCTGCCAATGGACGTTTGTTGGCTTGACCAAAAACTGGCTCAATTTATTGACAATAAAGGCAATATCAAGTCTGGTGTTGACAAGATATTGTAAAGCTCCGATGGTACTCCAATACAATGTTGGGTCAGCAAATAGATTACCAACATGCAGATATAATTTGGTGCTGCTATTGGCAGGTGAAACTGCTGGCTTGGAATCCAAAAGACCTGTTTTTCTCAATAAATCAAATACATATTTTTTCTGAGTCAAATATAAACCATCAGCTGTTCTAGAGGCCTCAAAACCCAAAAAATAGTTAATAAAACCAAGGGACTTCAAGGCAAACTGAGAGTTCAAGTCTTTAATCACCTGAGATATAAGAGATGGTTTGTTTCCAGTAATTAAGATGTCGTCCACATATACTAGCATAAATATAACATCCTTTCCTGACCTTTTGATGAATAAGGACACATCAGAAGCACTACTATGGAATCCCCACTGAACTAGAGCATCTCTAAGCTTATGAAACCATGCTCTTGGAGCCTGTTTCAGTCCATAGAGAGCTTTAGTGAGGCAACATACATGAGAAGGAAATTTATAGCTTTCAAAACCTTGAGGCTGCTCCATATACACTGTCTCATGAAGATCCTCATTCAAGAAGGCATTATTGATGTCTATTTGTTGAATATCCCAACCAAAAGACATTGCAACTGTAAATAATACCCTTATAGTAGAAGCTTTCACTACCGAGCTAAAAGTGTCAAAGAAGTCCACCCCAGACATTTAATGAAATCCCTTTGCAAGTAATCTAGCTTTGTACTTCAAAATAGACCCATCAGGCCTATGTTTTATCCTAAAGACTCACTTGCTTCCTACTACACTCATATCTTTGGAGAAAGGTACCAACTTCCATGTATTGCTAGCAATTAGAGCATCATATTCTACCTGTATAGCCTCCTTCCATTTGGGACTAGCAAGAGCAACTTTTATAGAAGAGGGCTCAGATTCTGCCAATGTACTAGCAGATAATGCATGTGAAGAAGTGTAGATTTTAGGCTTAAAGATACCTGACTTGGCTCTTGTTTGCATAGGATGATGATTGACAGGTTTAGTCGACACAATTAAAGGTGATGTCTCAACAGAGATGGGGTGAGGAGAAGATAAAGATTGATCCAAATGAGGACTTGAATTCAAAGAAATTTCCTGTGTGGGTGAACTAAAGGAAGAATGCTGCCTAGAAGATGGAATTGAGGATTGAGACAGGATAGGAAGTGACTGAAAAACAGATAAAGGTAAAGAAGAAGAGCTGATTTTAGGTGTCACTGTGTTAGAAAATAGATTGTGATAGGGAAATTCAAGCTCATGAAATAGCATATTTCTAGAGATAAAAACTTTGCCACTAGAGTAAAGACATTTATAACCATGGTGTATGAGGCTATACCTAAGAAACAAGCATTTAGTAGTGTGAAAATCCAATTTTGCTTGTTTGTGTCTCTTAGATACAGAAAACAAGCACAACCGAAAGTTTTCAAAAAACTATAGTTAGGTTTCTTGTGATATAAGAATGCATAGGGAGACTTGGAGTTCAACAAGGCAGTAGGCAAATTGTTTATGAGAACAATAGTTGTAGAGAAAGCATCATACCAAAACTTGAGAGGCATTCCAGCATGAGCAAGGAGAGTAAGCCCTGTCTTTACAACATGCCTATGCTTTCTCTCTGGAATACCATTTTGCTGGTGAGAGTAGGCACATGAAAATCTAGGTGTAATACCTGAGTGTCTAAGAAAAGGAACAAAGGTTTGGAATTCAACTCCCATATTTGATTGAAAAGCTTTAATTTTTAAGTCAAATGTGAGTTCAACATTCTTTTTGAATGTTAGAAAAGCTTGAAAGGCTTTAGACTTAGTTCTAAGAGGAAAAGGCCAAGTAAACCTACTATATGAGTCCACAAACAAAATGTAGTATTTGAAGCCTTCAGTTGATGGAATATGAGCTGGTCCCCAAATTTCTGATGAAATAAGCTCAAGAGGAGCTTTTGCATTAATCTTATGCCTTTGATAAGGCAATCTGTGAAGCTTTCCAAGTTTGCAAGAGGTGCAACACTCTATGTCAGATAAAGGTGGACTAATATTCATAGTTTTCATTACAATTCGAAGTACATGCAAGGCTTGATGACCCAGCTTAGCATGCCATATTATGGCACTAGTCCTAGCTGCAGCAAAGGCTGTTGGTACAGTCCTAGTTTTTCTATTTACAATAGAGTTACTTTTATCATGAACATGAGACAAAGTAACACAACTATGAGCAGCTTTATTATACAGGTCAGACTGAAAAAGAAAATCAGAAACACTGTCTCTATATGCAGACTTTAATGAACTGTTTCCAGTGAGATGCATTTGATACAATCCTTCTTTAAGGGATCCTTGAAGAAGCACCCTTTTCTTATTCTTGTCCTTAACTACATAGTAATCACCATCAAATTCAGCAACAATGTTATTGTCCTTAGTAAGTTTAGATATACTTAATAAGTTTTTAGTAACACTAGGAACATGCAAAATTTGGTTTACATGTAATGGTACGTGAGGTTGTGTATGTGACTTCACAAAGGTATTGCCTACATGTAAAATCTGCAACCTATTTCCATTACCAACAATAAGATGTTCATTACCTTTGTATTCAACACGCTGAGAGAGATTGGTGATATCTAGAGTAACATGATTTGTGGCTCCGCTGTCCACATACCACGAAAGATCCAACACTGTTTTTAGAGTAGCAATCTAAGAAGTAGATTGGTGAAGGTTGGCTTTTCTGATGAACTGGTTGTTACCTCCATTGCTTCCATTTCCATTATCAGCATTGCTTAAACCATGACTGTTTACATTTTAACTTGGTTGATACTGAATAGACTGATCAAAACGCCTATAGCATTGAAGAGCCATGTGACCGGTCTTATTACAGACCTGACACATTAGCCTCTGATTGTTGTAGCGACCTCTGCCTCTGCCTCTTCTGCCTCTGTTGGCATTTCCTCCTCGATTGTTGAAATTACCTCCACTAGCTTTCTTATCATTAAAACCATGTGAGGCAAAGTTTGCAGACAAAACAGAGATATCAAGCTGAGAGCCTGAGTTGAGATGCTCAATACGTTGCATATGAAGCAACAACAGATATTGAGCTTCCTGAAACTTCATAGTATCTCTCTGAGATGAGATCACTGTGACTACAAGATCATATTCATGTCCAAGACCATTTAATAAGCAACCTAGTAGTTCACTTTCAGCAACTACTTGACCTGCAGATATTAGGCCATCTCTAATTTCTTTTATTTTTAGTGAAAAATCAACCACATTCATTGATCCTTTTTTGATATTCTGCAATTGATGACGAAGTTGAAGAAATTTCGCCATGGATTGCTGTGTAAAGAGAACTTATAAAGTGTCCCAAACATGTTTAGAAGAAGTGCAAGTAGTTAGCTCACCAATTATCTTTTCACTCAGATTTGAATAAAGCCAGCATAGAAGAAGCTGATTTGATCTCTTCCAGGCTGAGTATTCACCATTATTAATCACTTCTTTATCTACTCCATCTGAAGAGACAACTTTAACAAACTTTGGAGGTGCAGGTCAAGATCCATCAATGCTTTCTTCAAGATCCAAAGCTTTAATCGCAGCAAGCACTTGTGCTTTCTAGGGAACAAAGTTGTTACGATTAAGCTTTATTGGAAGACTTAGATTCAGAGTTTTTGCAAGAGAGGTAAAATCCATTTTAGAACTATCAGCAGATTGATGTGAACCATGTCGATTGACAGAAGAAACTGCTGAACTAGTAGCCATTGACGTTAGTCACAAAGTGGCTCTGATACCATGAGAAAATGTAAAAGATTGATAAAGAAGACCAGAGGTTTGATGAAAGGTCTCAAACACTAAAGCAAAGAAACTTGAAAAATATTAGAGAGGACCATTAATGGAGGTTCAAACGTGGTGAGCTATTAGCTCTGTATTCAATAATAAAATGTTTACAATCTAAGACTAACTTATATATACAAGGTACTGTCAACAGTTTAGAAAACATATTAGGTTTGTTATGAATTGTAACTAACTATTACGTCAACATAATTTACACACAATTGTTGTGAGTTCCTGAGTTTTTAGTTTTCCCGCCAATGCACCTTCTAGAAGTCTGCCAGGTCAGCTCAGGTAGTTAGGACTTCAATCACAATCTCTCACTCTCAATTGATGATCAGGTTCTGAAGTCTATTCTAGTTTTCCTGTGGTAGCACACAGAGTAATATACTCTGTTTTGGTAGCTGTATTAAGCTCCGGTTTGGTAGCTTCTAATGTAGTAGTCTTCACAAACACACTCAAATCACGAAACCCCATTTCTCCCGCCTCTTTTCCTTTACACAAGTTATGCCAAGATGCCCAATGTAATTTTCGGGAGGTCTCAGTACTTCCCCACCAAAACTTGCAACACAGACCATGAATCTCTAAGATTAAGCTTGTAGGCAAACATAACAAGCTCATAGAGTAAGTAGGGATCGACTGCAGAACTGATTTGATTAGGACATCTTTACTTGCCACAGACATCGTTTTGCATCTCCACCCTTTAATTTTCTTCCAAATCCTGTCTTTGATGTCGTTGAACATAGCATGCTTGTTTCTAGTAGCAAAACTTGGTAAACCCAAGTATTTTTCGTGACAACGAACGTGACAAACATCGATAACCGCAGCCAAACGATGCCCCTCCTCCTTAGGGACCGCTTTACTAAAGCACACCACTGATTTATCAAAGTTAATAATTTGCCCAAAATAGCACTCAAGGATCCTACGAATAATCCTACAATCTGAACCGACAGTTCTAGAGAATAACATGCTATTGTAATAATTGTATTTTGTAATACTTAAAAAAAAGGTCAATGAGTAATTGATTCTTTAGTGACTGCAATATATCTTGAACATGAGATTTATTGTACAAAATAGATCCAAGAATCTCTCCATTAATGTGTTGTAACTGTTTTGTTTTCTGTCAACTTGTTGTATATATGTATTGAGCAATATCATCGATAAGAATTAAAATGCTTCCTTCAACTATTTCTCATAAAATTTCACCACTAACAGAATAAAAAAAAAACACACAAATAAAGCTGGAAAACAATTTAGCATACAAAAAGACAAACAACATAACAAATTTGGCAAATCAGCAACAAAGATGACACGTCACCGAGCCTACTATACTGATGTCTCTGCAGTCCGCATCTTGGAAATTTATTGTGCCGATATATGCTCCTGCATCATTATTTAAGTAGGTCCCAGTCTCTCACTCATCCAAGTGATCATATTTCTTTCTCTTGTATAGTTTCAGTCACCAACGAAACCATTTCCATATTGGTTTAGTGAGAAAAATGTGGTCAATAGGGATATATGTTATGGGGTTAGTGATTATAGGCATGATCCATTGGACACGTAAATGGAGTAACCCTACCTGCACTGCCGGGAGGCTCCCTCCAGGTTCCATGGGATTGCTTCTCCTCGGAGAGACTATTCCCTTCTTCTTTCCCAGCAAGTCTATAGATATTCATCCTTCTCTTAAAACAAGAATACAAAAGTATGTATGCAGTACGATACTGCTCACTTTATTATTATTATTATTTTTTTATAAAATTACTGGCGATCGGAATTAGTAGGTACATCAGGACAATCCAACTAAGTTGGCACCTCATAAGCTGCTCACTTAACCTTTCTTATCCTGCTTTATTTTATTTATTGTATAACATTTTATTTTTGTAGGTATGGACCTTTGTTTAAAACAAACTTGGTGGGTCGACCGGTTGTAGTTTCATCTGATCCAGATTTCAGTCATTTGATCCTTCAACAAGAAGGAAAGCTAGTAGAATTATGGTACATGGACTCCTTTGTAAAGCTTGTGGGTCTAAGTGGGTCTGTTAAAGACGGTTCTTGTATAATTGCTGGAAAAATTCACAAACACCTGAAGAAATTGATTTTCGAACAGTTGGGTCCTCAAAACCTGAAAGAGAAGCTCCTGTCTGGATTAGAAGAAACGGTCAATCAAGCCTTGTCTAATTGGACAACAGTGCCATTTGTGGAAGTGAAGCATGCCTGTACAGTAGTATGTGTTTCTTTTTCCCTTTGGTCGACAGGGTCGACATAAGTTATGAGTGCGTTTACTAATTGAGAATGAAATGAAAAAAGATCAATTAAGTTCCCTTTCCAGCATGAATAATTGATCCACATCATCTGGTTCTCAATTGATTTTAATAAACACGGTATCATAAATCAGTAATTAAGTCTCATTACCTTCATTATGATTGTGGATTAGTAACGCACCCTACAACCTATAAAAATTTCTTTTTTGTATATAGGTTATTCAACTGTTATATACACTATTTGCAGATGATAATAAACTTCACTTTGAGAGAGTTGTTTAGCTATGATCCTGAAAAACATAGGGAAATAATGGAGGAAGAATTCACAGATTTCTTTGAAGGGCTTATGTCTTTGCCATTAAATATCTCAGGCAATACCTACCACAGATGCTTGCAGGTAATTAATTTCTTATTTTCTTTCAATAATTATAAAAATATGTCTTAAAGGGTTTATAATTATAAGTTTAGGAAATTGAACTTGCATAATGTTCAGAAACAAAAGAGTACATTTATGATACTGAGGAAGATGATAGAGGAACGGCAGGAATCCACCGGAGAAATAAGAAGATCATCAGGAGACCTCCTGGATGACATTGTGGAAGAAATGAAAAACAACAGTTTGTTTACAAAAGATGTTATGTCTTACATTATGTTTGGAATTCTAATTGCCACCTTTGAGACTATCTCCACGACTCTTACTTTGACTATGATTCTACTCACCCAACACCCTCTAGTGGTCCAACACTTGGAGGTATTTTCTCTGCCGCCAGGACCTAGCTATATATATATATATATATATATATATATATATATAACACTCCATGACAAATATATTTCCTTGTTTTTGGATTTTGTACTGGATCATTTAATTAAGTACGGTATCCAAAGACTGCTTTTTTGACATGTTTAATATTCCAACTAGAAAACTTTCTTTTGAAAGCAGGAAAATTATATATATTTAATTAGATTAGGAATCAAATGCCTTCTAAGTTTTCATTGTTTTTTACAGATAAATTTACTATTTCTTTTATATTTTTATGCTGAGGTTGATGGATTTATCTTTTTTTTTTTTTTGTTATTTCTATTGAAATATATTAGAAGGAAAACGAGGAAATTCTCGGAAACAGAGAAGATACAAAAACTAGGATGAAATGGAAGGAACTTAAATCTATGACATTTACTATGCAAGTGAGGCACTTTTATCTCCTATATTTCCTTTTGTGGATTGAACAAAAGTTTTTCAAAATTGTACCTAAAATTGCAGGTTATCAATGAATCACTTAGAATGGGCAATTTTGTACCAGGGTACTTAAGAAGAGCAATTAAAGATATTCACGTAAATGGTGCGTATACTTGTTATCTATAGATCAATAACCTTGATTTCGATCTGATGGACAATATTTTAATGGGAATTGAATTTGCAGGATATACAATTCCAGAAGGGTGGACCATAATGGTTGTTCCTTCAGCTATTCACTTCAATCCGGAAACATATAAAGACCCTCTCACATTCAATCCATGGAGGTGGAAGGTAGCATTAGTTATTTTAATGTTGCAGGAAATAAACAACAATATATATATATATATATATATATATATATATATATATATATATGAAAAATATGTGTTTCTATTCACTACAGGATTTGGCAGGAAATGTTGCAGCAAAGAATTTCATCCCATTTGGTGGGGGAGTGAGGTCATGCCCCGGAGTTGATTTCAGTAAAGTGTTAATGTCAGTTTTTCTCCACGTATTGGTCACAAAGTACAGGTTATTATTTTCACTCTCCTGCCGGCGCCTTAAGTAGCTTTTAAAATTTGTCTTTGAATTCATGATCAACCTTTTATTATGTTTGGTTCTGTTTAATTAGGTGGTCTGAAATCAAGCAAGGAGAAATTGTTCGAGCACCAATTATGGGATTTGGAAGGGGTTATTGCATTAAAGTGTCCGAAAAGCTCAAATGAACAAGGTCACAAATTCATAATACAACAAACCAGGTGGCTTGATGATAGAGAATGCTCGACCTTATTGGTCAAATTTTTGAATTTCTTTTTATCTTTTTATCCTTATTAAACTACATATCAACATTTAGAATTCGGATGAAGATTGGAAAAACTATTTTTCTTGAAGATGGTTGTTGAATGCATTCAAGGGTTTATTTTTTGACATTTGAATAAACAAGTGGAAATCATATTATATTTAATCCAAGTCACTGCAAGATTCTTTTTGCTCTCATTTTAAGAACCGAGGTTTGTTTGCCTGTCATCCGGCAGCCGATCTTAAAATTAACATTATCGGTTACAAACCTAGTACTCCAAAAACACTTATAACAATATTATTAAATCATGAAATATAAATATCATGTAAAATTAAAACAATGAATTAGATACCAAGTAGGGCACAGAAAAAGATAATGAATAATATAATCACAAATTTCTCCTTTTATGCAAATTCTCTTCTTTTTTTCATTCCTTTTAATTTTATATATATATATATATATATATAGCCTAAATAATAGAAAATCTATAATTATAAATCCAAAAGAAGAAAAAATGTAGATACAGATAAAAAGTTACTATAGATGGCAATTTCACTCGAACCTGTGAATACCGAATCGAACCCGAACCGTGTGGTTCGGGTCTAGGTCTCATTATTCGGGTCTCGGGTGGAGTCAGGGTCTAAATTAAGCTACCCGTATTGGGTCCGGGTCTGAAAAAAAAACCGGACCGAACCTGCAAACCCGAATATTTTAAAAACATAACAAAATGACATCGTTTTAACCAAGTATATAATAGGTAAGAGTCTCTGAGTCTGAAATCGCTAGTTCCCTTCTTTGTTCAACCCTTCGCTTCAAGCGATTCTCACTTCTCATTCTCAACTCTCAACTTTCAAAATCCACTTCAAAGTGATTCTCAGTCTCACTTCAAGCGATTTGCTTTTGATCGCCACCGTGCAATCCTCTGCGCATCTCTAGTCAACATTGAATCGAACTGTGAAGGTGCATTTCTAGGTAAAATTATCATCGATTTGAACCACCGGTCGCTCAGTGATCGATTCATCGTCGTTTTGACACGAAGCTTCAATTTTTCCGCTATTTTGATTGGTTATATTTGTTGAATGCAAACACTATTTGTTTACTTTTGATTTCTTATGTGAAAGAACTATAAACTGATTTGATTTTTCTTTTTAATTTATTTGAATGATTTTTAATGTGAAAAATATTTATAAGTCAAGACATTTTAGTGTTTTACTGATATGAACAATAATGTTCAAATGTGGAGAAATTTTACAAAGATTATGAGTTTCAATTTGTTGTCGAAAAAAATTGTTCAAGTTGTAAAGTTGTTGATTATAGTAAAGGATAAGCTGTAGTTGTTATGATTGCGATGTGATTTTGGAAGAAAAACACTAGGCAAATGGATTGCTAGCGTTGGAAGCGAAAAGTATTTGAGAGTTAAGATAAATCCTTGCATTATTGTGGAGTTTTGTGATGGATGTTACAGGTTTGGCGGGTCTATGGGTCACGGTCCAGATCCAAACTCGAATATATTCATGAATCCACAGGGCAGGTCTAGGTCTTCTTCAGACCCGCAGGTCTAGACCCGAACCTGTAAATATATTCGAATATAGATCTGGATCCCAAAATACATGACGGGTCTGGGTTTGGGTCTGGGTTTGGGTCTGGGTCAACCCAACCCATTACCATCCGTAACAGTTACGTTTCAATAGAGATGGCAACGGGGCGGGTCGAGGTCGGGGAATGCTTTTCCATCCCCATCCCCGCCCCTCAAAACCGTCCCCATCCCCGTCCCCATCCCCCCATTAAGAGAAGCGGGGCGGGGGTCGGGGATTCCCCGTTGGAGGTGCCTTCCCCATACCCGCCCCATTCCCCGTTAAAGATTTCATAAAACAACCAACTTCTAAAATTTAGAATCTAAACATACGTAAACATAGTCGGGAAATGAATAATTTTTTTTTTAGTTAAATAAAAAACAATTTATGTTTAAATAATTTTAAAAATCTAAATATTATATATTATATTATAAATATATATATATATATATATATATATATATGTATATAATATTAATATATATATATATCGGGGCGGAGTCGGGGCGGGGAGTGCTTCCCCCGTCCCCGCCCCGCTTCACTTTCGGGGACAAGACTTTGTCCCCATCCCCGTCCCCGTCCCCGAATATTATCCCCCATACCTGCCCCAATCGAGGCGGAGCCCCGCGGGGCCCCAGCCCTACGGGGAATACTGCCATCTCTACGTTTCAACAATTGTACTTGAACAATGCCTTCTCTTTCTTACATATTCAATGGGGAATAGGGAGAAATACAAGCGATTCTTAGCATCCAAAAGAAACTTAAAAGATCCAAAATATTCTCTTATTATCATTACTGGATAAATACAGACCATATTGCAAAAGAAACAAAAGCGCCAAAATGTTCTCTTATTATCATTATTGGATAAATACAGACCATACTGCAAAAGAAACTTGAAAGAAACAAAAGCGCCAAAATGTTCTCTTATTATCACACTGAATAATTACACAGACCATATTCCAAATCCATATCTTATAAATTATACTTATAAACCAAAATCTGAAGATAACTTGATATTCTCTGGGCAATAAGATACCAAGGAAAAACTCAGTAATTATTAGAAGCAATCTCAACATACAAACATCTAACCCTCCATGCGAATGATGCACCTCAGGCTCTCTCCTTGCAGCATGTATTCAAATGCCTTGTTGATTTCAGAGAAAGGAACACTGTGAGTTATAAATTTCTCCAGCTCCAGTTCCTGCAATATCATCAACACACTTATTCATATTGAATGTTTTTGGTTTAATTGCTTTGCTTCAAGAAATAATGTTACCTTATTCATATATTTCTCCACAACAGCAGGAAGATCAGTGCGAGGTTTGTAGTTGCCGAAAAAAGTACCCTTGAGAGTCCTCTCATTAAGCAGGTTCATCGGATGAGTTTTGAAAGAATCGTCTTTGTTTGGCACGCCAACAAGTACAGCAACACCCCAGCCCTGAGAAGAAAACAGAATTCAAGATTGATTTATTCTTATAAAAAGTAAACAGAAGATGTGAATTGTGCTGGTAATGGTAATTACATCATGGACGCATTCAAATGCTGAGATCATGGCCTGTATGCTTCCAGTACATTCAACACTCCGATCCACCCCTCCATCGGTCATCTCAGAAATCACCTTATCATTAAAAGCATAATCAATCTCTGTTAAACCAGTAATCAAAGTCATATTGATTCCGGCAATTGTGATTTGTTTTAGCGATCTAGTATATATTTACTACACAACGTGCCACATATCTTCATCTATGGCATGAATAAATAAATTCGAAGGGTCTTGGAACCAACCTCCTGAACAGGTTTGTCGTAATCTTTTGGATTCACAAACTCCGTACAACCAAACTTCTTGGCTGAAACAACAAGAACAAAAGCCTTCCATCAATAAGTAGATAGAAATTCATGTTGATTAGATATAGAACAAAATATACATCTTCATTTTGAACCTCCATAGATATGTAATTAATAATTCATAATATAGCTAGTTACATATGGATGTCACAAAACAGAACAAGATCACATATTTTCAGATTATTTTCACTCCAACAGAGGGTTGAATCTAGTTTTATAAACATAGATATAAACTGACTCTACCTTCATTGAATCTGCTGGGATTCAAATCAATGCCAATGATCCTTGAGGCCCCCGCTAGCCTTGCCCCTTCAGCAGCCTAAAATTTAGTTGAAAATGCATAAGAATAACCCATCACAGTCCGGTTAGCCTTATAAAGTTGGACACGAAGTGAACGAAAGAAATTTACAGCTAGGCCAACAGCACCCAATCCAAAAATAGCAACAGACTGGCCCTTCTTTGGTTTTGCAACATTCAACGTAGCACCAAGACCTTCAAGAAATGTCAAATGGATCAATAGAAATTAGAAAGTTGTCACATTGCTAGCACTATTGTGTCCTTAAGAGAGGAATTTTTCCAAACCTGTCGAGATTCCACAGCTAAGTAAACAAACTTTGTCCAGAGGAGCAGCAGGGTTGATCTTGACGACACAACCGACATGGACAACAGTGTATTCGCTGAATGTGGAGGTGCCGACAAAATGGTAAATGGGCTTCCCATTGATAGAGAACCTTGTCTTACCATCATTAAGCATAACACCCCTGTCAGTGTTGATTCTGAGGAGGTCACACATGTTGCTCTCCTCTGACTTACAATGGTGACACTCCTTGCACTCTCCGGTGAACACTGGAAGGACATGGTCTCCTGGTTGGAGATCAGTTACTCCCTCCCCTACACTCTCCACAATCCTAAATACCAATACCAAGAAAAACGAAACTCAATCTCAAAATTCACCAAATCCTTGACACTGAAGGTTGAATCAAATTTTGACATATAAAGAAAATTTACATACCAGTGTTTACTTATAAACAAAAATAATAATAACAATAAATTGAAACTTTGTTTTCTACTAATTCTACAGTATAATTGTATAAAATTCTCTTCAATCATTTAGAAAAGCACATACCCTCCAGCTTCATGACCAAATATGCGAGGAAATACAGGCGTTTGTCCCTGCAAGGTAAAGTAAATGTTAGAGAACCCACGTGTGAAACTTAAGAAGAAGATGTAATGAATCTGACGTTGAAAAAACATACCAAGAACGGAAATTTAACAGTAATCATATCAATATTATAGACAATTTGATACAAATCGGTTGGAATGTGACTCAAATTAGTTGTTGGTTGTTTACCTTGGCTTCCCAGAAGTAAACATCAGTGTGGCATAATGAAGTGAAGAGGATCTTCAAACGAACTTCATTCTTCTGTGGTGGCGCCACATCCACTTGTTCAATAACCAGTGGCTTCGCAGCCTCCCATGCCACCGCAGCTACAACCCAAACACGCAATTAGCCACATAAATCACACAAATATTTTCATGTAATATATATATATATATATATATATAATCAAATTAAAAAGGATCAAACCCTACTACATGCAAAATGGAAATCCATATGCTCAGAATCCAACATACCAAACTCATCAAATAAAAAATTTGTTGTAATCAATTGAGAGATCGATGGTCACAGTAATCATGATCAATACCATGAGCTTCAAGAAAACAAAAATTCCAAACAAGTACTGAAGTACATCAATATTACTACTTAAATAACCCATCAAACACTAAACATACATAAATCCATTTACCCCACAAACCCCCCAAAAACAAAAATCCAAAATCAGAATCAAAGAAGCCAAAAAAAATCAAGAAAGAGCATCAAACAGTGAGAGTAGTGTAAGATTTACCTTTGCAACGAATGACCTGACCAGCTGTTGACATGTTGATGATGATGGTGATACTGGATAATGGATGTAGATATAAACACTAGAACATTAATATGAGAAAAGGTGTCTCTGTGTCAGTATTTATAGTAGTGACTAGTGAGATAGAGAATAAAAAAACAGTGGACTAATGTGAAATGTACGAGAATACCATTTTGACTTTCCATGCAAGGAATTGAATTGTATTTGCAAACCAGGGGCGCCTTGGATTCTTTATCAAAGCTCAGAAGCCTGTTTTTCTTTCGTTTATTTTAGGTAATACGTGGCATTCAAGTTGGTTTTTTTTTAGGAAAAATTGTACAAATTCCCTCAAGTTTTATTAATATTGCATGTGGTGGAAACTTTTGTCAAAATTGTAAAAATCTCTATAGATTTTGTTCCTTAATGTACCGATTAACGATCAATAATATAAATAAATATTTAAAATTGTTTCAATTTTGATGTATTAACCTTGTCTTATCATATTATGGTAATTTTAAATATTTCATTTTTGCACTATCACATCAATTGATATTGAGGTTTAATAGAAATAAATAGGGGTGGGCGCGGTTCGGTTCGGTTCGGTTTTGCCCAAAACCGTATTGAATCGTTATATTTTCGGTTTTTGAAAACTTGAATCGGTTTGAACCGTATTGGACCACAAAGCCGAATTGAACCGAACACTTTTATCTCGGTTCGGTTCAATTCGGTTTTGGGCCTATTGGACTTTGAGGTTTTTTTACATATTTTTTCAATTTTGTATCCTTTAACAACCCTATTTTGGTATTTAGACATTTGGCCTTTGGGCAATTGACTTTGAGCTATTTTTCTTTAACAATCTCTTACATTCAAAACACATCTAAATATACCACATTACTATTTAACTAATCAAATTTAGTTCAATTCAATCATAAGTACATGTTCAATAGTTACATTTCTATCAAATTCAGTCCATACATTACATAAAATGATAGAAGTCCAACATAAAATAAGATCATACATAAATAATCCAACATACAATCCATAATAAAATTTGTATTTTTTTTTGTATTTATAGTTCGGTTCGTCGGTTCGGTTCGGTTTTGGAAGGTCCAAAACCGAAACCGAACCATATTCTATGCGGTTCATTCGGTTCGAACCGAATTGAACCGAACTCAACCTTAAAACCGAACCAAACACCATATTTTGGTTCGGTTTGGGTCGGTTCGGCTCGATTCAATGAACCGTGCCCACCCCTAGAAATAAAGGCATTATAGTACTTTCTCCCCAATGTTAATATGTATGTCGGGAAAGTCTACAAAATTAAGGAAAGGTTTGTAAAATTTTAACAAAAATTGCTGCTGTGTGCAATATTAACTAAACACTAGAGTGTTTGTGCAATTTTCCTTTTTTTTTTAAAAAAAAAAAGACTTTAATTAGATGGCTTTAAGTTGGAGTGTGAGACGGATCAGATCAAATGGATTTATCATGATCCAAGATTCCATTAGATCGGATTGGATCAAAGAAATTTCAATCCAATTTTATAGCGGGATCTAATGGATCGAATTAATATGAAATCGTTCTTAAGATATAAAAGTTAAATGTTTCTAAAATTAATAAAATCAAATAATTAGTTCAAAAAGTACTAATTAATTCGATTAAACTAACATACAAAAAATATATAACATAATTTTATATAGTTCAAAAGGTTTATAAAAATTAAACATCATCTCTGATTCTCATCAAAACAAATAAATTAAAAATATATTCGTTAGTGATGTCTAATAGCCGAACCAGTAAAGCATTTTCAATAGCTGTATTTTTTTAACTTTCGCTGTCAAAAAAAAATCCAAGTAATGTTGTAGAATTATGTGGATCGTGGAGTCCACCATGTATAGTCATCAGACATGTGGCAGCAAAATAGTGTTTTGCTTGTATTTTTTAACTTTTGCTGTCAACAAAAAAAAAAAATCAAAGTAACGTTGTAGAACTATGTGGAGTATTCCACATTTCCGTATAGTCATCAAACATGTGGCAGCAAAATAGTGTTTTGCTTATTGCATGAGTGGTCACACGTGTGCTACACTGCTACTATTATGTGATTGGTTTGATTCACCTATAAATTGTTTGGTTTATGTTGTTTCCGGTATATGTGTAATCCGAAACTTTGAATCTCAAATGAAATACAAGAGCAGTTACTCTTCTCTTTTCTTCTGTCTTTATTATTTATACTAGTTTACAACTCACACGATGTATGAGTTGTTAGGGATTTGAACCGATGATCACAGAAGCTTCATGCATAATATTTATCCATAATTTATAGTAATTAACATCAATAGCAGAAAAAATAAGATGAGAATAAATAAACCAATCACAATACAATATATACGTGGAAAACCCAAATCGGGTAAAAAACCATGGGCCGTCAGGACGACAGAAAAAGTTCCATTATATGATAAATTGTTACTATATACTTCAGGACTCTCTCTCACGCCTTAACCCCAAACCTAAACAACGCTCACAACGCTGACAAGATCCTCACCAAGAACCCCCTCAATATCCCCCTAGGTCTCCCCTGAATATCACCCACGGATCTCTAACTTGATCCACTGATATTCCCTTAGATCCCTCTCCGGATATTCCCTTGGGCCTCTCACCCGGATCTCACCACTCTCTGATGTTACATGGTGTTTCTTTTTACTCCACACAAAATAACCTAATTACAAGGTCTATTTATACTAGCTATAGGGAGTTTAAGAGAAAAGGAAATCCTACTCCTAAACATATAAGAATTACTTGTTCCATATAAATACTATTTCCTATTTATGACAAGTCTTCTTGTAAAGAGTATTCATTTTCCTTCAAGCACAAAAACTTCCCAAAAGAATTACTTTCATTTTCCGCTGAAGATTTCTTTTTCCACGCATGCTTATGATTGACTACGATTCGGGTCACGGTTGCGTACCCGCTTCCTAAACCGTTACAAGTCACCTAGAATGCACCGCGTTTCCTTCCGGAATCCAATTCTTCAGTTCTTCTTCGGTCTTCAAATCTCCCTCAAACACCATCTCCAACTTCCAAATGTTATCCCACATCTCCAGGAAGTTTCACATCAGTTGAGTCTCGTTTGGTTAATATCGGGTTCACTTGAGAATACGAGCCAAAACCTAACAATTCTCCCATTTGGCTTGAATTCTCAAGACCTTTGTCCACAGTCACGACTCTCATCACCGAGAATTAACATACCCCACCACAAGGTATAACCACTTAGGAACGAACCATCCTAAGATTTTCTTTTGTTCGTTGTTCCGGCACCATGACGAAATAACTTGCTGAAATTGTGGTGCAACTCCTCACGTCAGATTACCAGAGAGTTCGTCAGCCATCGACATTTTTGTCCACCATACACCTTGCATCACTTTCTGACCAATGCCTTGTGCACAATTGTGGACCACTAGCAGCAACATATCATCTTCCATGGCTAGTGGGGAAAACTGCCAAAACGATAAACATGTCCTTACATCACCCAACCCTATGAAAGACTTTTTGTCCTTACATCACATACTTGGTGAAAGACTTGCTACTAGAACTGAGAGTGCTTTTCCGGATAAGCCCCACACCACCACTAGAGACTTCGAGCGTTCAAATTTTTTTTTAATACGCATACAGGTGTGTTTTTTTATCGCCTTGTGTAACCCAGATTGGATCTCCATGACTTGTACCTACCACCACAAGCCAAAATTCTCCTTCATCTATATTCTTCTTTCTTCAAACCCTACCGAGTTCGAAACCGCTTTCAAGACGTATCTTCATTGCTAAACCCATATTAGGCAACCATCATCATCATCCCAATGCCACAAAGTCCTCCATACGATCTCCTGTAAAGACTTGAAAAAAACGCCATCGCTAAACCATATGGCTCTGATACCAATTGTTAGGGATTTGAACCGATGATCGCGGAAGCATCATGCATAATATTTGCCCATAACTCATTGTAATTAACATCAATAGCAGAAAAAATAAGATGAAAATAAATAAACCAATCACAACACAATATATACGTGGAAAACCCAAATCGGGTAAAAAACCACGGGCCGTTAGGACGACAGAGAAAGTTCTATTATATGATAAATTGTTACCATATACTTCAGGATTCTCTCTCACGCCTTAACCCCAAACCCAAACCACGCTCACAACGCTGACAAGATCCTCACCAAGAACCCCCCCCCCCCCCCCCCCCCCCCAATATCCCCCTAGGTCTCCCCTGAATATCACCCACGGATCTCTAACTTGATCCACTGATATTCCCTTAGATCCCTCTCCGGATATTCCCTTGGGTCTCTCACTCGGATCTCACCACTCTCTGATGTTACATGGTGTTTCTTTTTACTCTACACAAAATAACCTAATTACAAGGTCTATTTATACTAGTTATAGTGAGTTTAAGAGAAAAGGAAATCCTACTCCTAAACATACAAGAATTACTTGTTCCATATAAATACTATTTCCTGTTTATGACAAGTCTTCTTGTAAAGAGTATTCATTTTCCTTCAAGCACAAAAACTTCCCAAAAGAATTACTTTCCTTTTCCGCTGAAGAGTTCCTTTTCCATGCATGCTTATGATTGACTATGATTCGGGTCACGGTTGCGCACCCGCTTCCTAAACCGTTACAAGTCACCTAGAATGCACCGCGTTTCCTTCCGGAATCCAATTCTTCAGTTCTTCTTCGGTCTTCAAATCTCCCTCAAACACCATCTCCAACTTCCAAACGTTATTCCACGTCTCCAGGAAGTTTCACATCAGTTGAGTCTCGTTTGGTTAATATCGGGTTCACTTGAGAATATGAGCCAAAACCTAACATGAGTATGGTAAAATATAATGCAATCATCATCGGATTTATGTATTTAGATTTATTAATATTTTTCTACTTTTATTTTCAATTCCTAATTTCTTCAAGTGCATCTTATATCAACATTTTCAACCTATTTTTGTGACAATTTTGATCATTTTATTACTCATTTATGATGTAAACTGTTTAGTAAATTATCGATATAATATAGTAGATATAATCTTACATTTTAAGTTAATTAGCTACAAATTTCACAAGATGAACTCATTCTTGGGATGATATACTTGGAAGATCAAATGGTAAACCCTATATCTTTTGTGATATAATTTTATAATCGAATGAACTTGGTGACTCATGGAGCCAAAAAGTAATGCCCTTAAGTAATGCCCTTGTTTTACAAAACTAACAAAATATGATTAATTAATTAATTGCTCATATTTTCAAAAATCATAAAGGAAATTAATTAATTAAATGATAGAAATGTCCTGTTTTTTTTTTCAAAAAAAACTAATAGGTTTTTTAATTCACCAACATCTTCGTATTTTCTATTAATTAATTAATAAATACAATTAATTAACTAATTAATAGTTATCTAGAAAAAATTCACAATGTAATACCGACAAAATTATCATTAAGAAGAAAAGTTTGTAAAATAGCATACAGTAATATTCTTTTTTCTCTTACATTTTTAAATTTTTAAATACAAATCAAGCGATCCATAAAAAAAAAATTAATAATAATAAAGACTTGTTTCAAGATTGAATTGCACCTAGATTAAACTATAGTTACTTCTTATTTCATAATTATAAAGTCATCACAACACCAAAAAAATAATAATAACATATGAACAAATAATGTATCAAAATGACCTATCAATAGCACTGTGATATACCTCAAATTTTCAATCAACAACTTCCTAAATTTGAACAAAAATGAAAATGGCAAAATAAAACAAAGATCCATCATCAGTTTACCCTCCAAATCATAGATCTCAATATCACTAAATATCAAAACAACCCATTAGTTTCTCAAATCAAAAATCTCATATCTCACCAACACACAACTAACTCAATGAATCAAATAAACATAAAACAGTTACAATGACCCATCATTTCCAATAATTGTTGGATTGTTTCTTAATTTGTGATTTATGGGATTATCTCTTAATTGACTCTTAATTTGGGAAGAATACCAAAAAGAAAAACAATTATTCCATTAAAAAACATTTAATAATAATAATATATTTAATTTTATATTAAATTAAGGACAATAAAAATGGTCAGTTTCATTATATATAATGATAAGAATAGGAATAATAATAATAATAATAATAATAATAATGGGTGGTGTTAATATGTGCCCCTAAGAAACATGATAACAACCACTTTATTTCTTTTAAAAGAAATAAAAGCATATATCAATTAGTGCTTTTATTGTCTTATTACAATAAATGCAGTGCTTTTATTTTCTTTAATGGAAATATAGTGGTTGTTATTCATTGTCAAAAGGACACGGGTTAACACTATCCAATAATAAAAGCCAAAAGTCCAAAACAACTCATTAATAGTTAATTTTTTTATTAAAAAAAACTAATTAATGGCTAAATCTATGTTTAATTGGAAGAACACCAAACCAAAAACATTTACTAGTAAGAATATATTTAATTTTATATTAAATTAAGGAATCAATTAGGCTAGAGTGCATATTCATCCGATTTCATTAATATAGATTTAAATTAATAAATATAAACTAAAGCTCCCTAATACAAATTGACTTTTGATTTGTGATTTCCGATCAAAATTTTCCCACCTAATACAAATTTTCAATTAATTATGTAGCCTATACAGATTCTAGAGATCTTAATATATATATATATATATATATATATATATATATAATATTTGATTTTGCATTTAGAAAATTATTAATTACTTTGATTAATTAATTAATATTTGTGTATTTTTTTAATTATTATTGTAAAAAAATAAAATTAATACTACCCATTTAAAAGAAATTAAAAGTGAGGAACAATAGAACATGAAAAGTTTTTATTTTTTTTTAAGAAATTGATTAAAAGAATGTAATCATTATCCCATTAATTATGGAAGTGCTTCTTAATTTGTGATTTATAGGACTGCCTCTTAAATGACTCTTGATTGGGGAGAATACAAAAGAAAAATAATTATTCCATTAAAGAAACATTTATTAATAATTATATATTTAATTTTATATTAAATTAAAGAGTATAAAAATATCCAGGTTCATTATATATAATGATAAGAATAAAAATACTAATAATAATAAAAAAGACCAAAAGTCCAAAACAACTCATTAATGATTAAAGTTTAAAAAAAATAATGAATGGCTAAATCAAGTTTTAATCAAAAGAATAACAAAAGAAAATTATTTATTAATAAGAATATATTTAATTTTATATTAAATTAGTAGTCAATTAGGCCATAGTGCATATTCATCATTTTATTAAAAATAGATTGAAATTAATGCATTTAAACTAAAGCTCCCCACATGGAAAAGTTTAATTATGTGATTGCTTCTTAATTTGTGATTTATGAGATTGTCTCTTAATTGATTTTTGATTTGTGATTTATGATAAAAACTTTCACACTTAATACAAATTTTCAATTAATTATGACGCTGATTCAGATTTTGGAGATCTTAATATATATATATATAATTTTATTTTGCATTTATTAAATTATTAATTAATTTGATTATTCAATTAGTATTAGTGTATGTTTTTTAATTATTAATGTAAAAAAATTTAATACATCATTTAAAAGAATTTAAAAGTGAGGAACCATATAATAGAAAAAGTTTTTATATTTTTATATTATTTTATGAGATTGATTAAGAAAATTTAACCAATGTCCCATTAATTATGGGATTGCTTCTACATCTGTGATATGAGATTCACTCTTAATTGTCTTTTGATTTGGGAAGAATATCAAAATAAAAACAATTATTCCATTAAAGAAACATTTATTAATAATAATATATTTAATTTTATATTAAATTAAGAAGTATAAAAATGTCCAGACTCATTATATATAATGATAATAATAATAATAATAATAATAATAATAATAAAAGTCAAAAGTCCAAAACAACTCATTAATGATTAAAGTTTCAATAACAAAAACTAATTAATAGCTAAAGCTATATTTAATCGGAAGAATACCAAAAGAAAAATAATTATTAATAAGAATATATTTAATTTTATATTAAATTAAAGAGTCAATTATGCAAGACTATATATTTAACCGGTTTGTAATGCATTTAAAGTTAAGCTTCCTCACGGCAACATGTGACGCTGTGAAGGTCAACTTTTATCGTTTAATTTCTTAGTGATTTTTTTTGAGAAAATGAATCTCAATACCAAACAACACATATAGATATATTTTTTAAAGAATAAACTCACATATACATACAAATAATAATAATTCTTATATAGACAAAGTACAACTTTAGAGATAATTAAATATATTTCAAGGAAGAAACTTGAAAAATTATAGAGTTATAATACAAAATATAAGAAAGAAATACAAATGAAATCTTCATCGATCCATTTGAAAATAGTTCATACATGCAACTTCCCATCATGTGTGTGCCTTTACTGCTCTGGGTTTCTACTTGGACCGGGAATGGGGCATTGTGTAGCTTGGCTGCACAACTACAAACAAATACAATTGTAACAACAATAATAAATATATACATGTTTACGAAAAGAAAATATCGAAATCAGGATTTTCTACTATATATGAATTAATTAGAGTACTCACATACTAAGTGTCGAAGTCCTTGTTGAAGCTGTTGGTGTCACACTTCGTTTTGCATATGGTGTAACCGTTACTTCTAGCATCCCTTCAAGCAATCAGATAAGGAGTTGATCAAACAATTATTTGAGCAATAAGAATACAAAAAAAAATTTTGATAGAAAGATAATGATAAGAAAATGAGAGATTTTAGGTAATTTTTATAGAGAAATTTGAGGGAGAGGAAATGGCTTTTGAGTTTATGGGAGAAAATTTATTCATTGTAATTAATTAAATAAAGTAGTTATTGAAAAAATACTATTCATATTACTTTGATATTATATATATATATATATATATATATATATATATATATATTGATATTCATAAACATAAAAAATGAATATAAAAATATAAATATTATATAGAATTTAATGCCGAAGCTCCCTCACGGTGACACGTGGTGCTGTTAGGGTCAGCTTTTATATATTACTAGTTTGCATCCCGCATGATGTGCGGGAACAGTAAAACAATATAATGTAATTGTTATCAAATTTATTATTATTATTATATGATAAAATTTTAAAAAAAAATACCAAAAGAAATTTAAATAGTTATTAATATTCTTAAATATATGTAGGTGTGAATAGAGTAATAGTATATGTATTATTGATGATGATAATATTAATAAAAATTTAAATCCAAAGCAACCTTACGTCAACATGTGGCGTTAAATTTTCTCATACCAATAAAAATACTATCATTTAATTGAATTGACCAAAAATATATTTTTATATTTCTAATACATGACAAATGTATAATAATAATAATAATAATAATAATAACAATTTATTTATTTACATTGATTTTTAAATGGATTCAAATGATATTTAGTGCAGTAATAAATGTAACTTTTTACGAAATTGTTAATTTGTTAATTTTTAAAAAGTTGTAAATGTTACGGTGAAAGAAAAAAAAAAGAATACGAATACATTTTAAAATATAAATAATGTCCGCACATAATATGTGATATAAACTATAATATGTAATAACAAAACTCTTGATGTCACGTGTCATCCATTGATGCTGAGTCCATTAATGTCCATAGCTATTATAGTGTTTCTATCTTCTTCTCATGATTCACCGTTTCATTTTATATCATAAATAATCTCACATTAATATATATATATATATATATATATATATATATATATTTAAAACCTTTGTTGCTTTAGTTGCCTTTGTTAATATTCTTAAAAAAAAAAAAACTCTTTGTAAACAACTAATAAACTCCACATTTTCCATTTTGTTGTTTCAATTGCCATCCATTAGTATTCATTAAAAGAAAATCTTTGTAAACAACTAATAAACTTTTCATTTTCTGTCTTTTTAACTTTTCTTTGTTTACATATAAAATAACACCATATTGTGCTGATTTGGTTTGGGATTGTAATAACTTACCAAATATTATAATATAAATTATAGATAACTAATTAACAATACTTAAAAATAAACTAATTAATACAATTTATGTCTTCTTGGCACAGAATAGAATAAAATTATGGCTTATCTTTTAAAATTATCAAATAATGTAATACTTCAAAAAAATACTTAGGGGTCGTTTGTTTTTTTAACTTAAAACTTAATGGGTCTGAATCATAATTATTAAGTTGTTTTGTTTATTTTTTTAAGTGGTCAAACAACTTTAAAATACCAAAAAACAACTTAAAATAAAAAGTAAACAATCTTGACTTTTCACTTAATTGCAAATCACTGAATTGCATTAAATACAATCAAAAATCTTTTCTTCCGATACTATCCCCCATATATAACATATATCTAATATCATCATAATTATATATGGTAAATAAATATTTATTTTAATATATTTCTTATTTTAAATACTTTAAAAATAAAAAGAACCCTAATCATTTCTCATATTGTTTTTTAATATAAATATCTTATTATGATATTAGGGTGATGTATCTATATATTATTTTATTATAGTGTTTTGTATGAGTTTTCTTGCCGCCCCTTTTATTTTTTATTTAAAAAAAAACATTTTCTTTTCTTAGTAAAAATGAAGTTTATTTGTAATCGAAGAAGAAGATCATGATCATATGTGTTTATATATAATTATTATTTTTGGATCGTTTTTATTTCATATTATATGTATAATTGTTTAACATGGGTATAAATGTAAAATTATTTAGTTTCATACAATTTTATTTTTAAAAAACAAACGTGTTGACAATACATTCAGATGTGTGGAAAAAAAACATGTCATTTAAGTTCAGATTTAGGTCCCTATTCAGTCTTCAGAAAAATTTAGGACTATTCAGTCTTCAAACAAAAAAACAAACGACCCCTTAATAATTAAAAATCAGTTATCAGATTGGTTAAAAGAATTTATTCATTATCTCATTAATTACATGATTGCCTCTTGATTATCAATTGATTTTTGATTTAGGAAAAAAATTATATTATTAAAAATTATTACAATTAATAACTTACCAAATAATATAATTTAAATTATATACATACTAATTAACAATACTTTGTTTTTTAAATATTACAACCAATTAACAATACTTAAAAAACTTAATAATAAGAATTCATAGCTTGTTGGGAAAAAAATTATAGCTTGTCTTTTAAACTTACCAAAATAATGTAATAATTCAAAAAATATATAATAATTAAAAATCAATTATGAGAGTTGTTAAGAGAATTTATTTATTATCCTATTAATTACGTGATTATCTCTTGATTATCAATAGTTATTTTATTATCTTACAAAAAAATTATTTATTACAAAAAAGAGTGAATTTCATATATTTAGAAAAACAATCTATTGAATTGAATGTAATAATTAATGTTTTTAATTTGTTACTATTAATATTTGATTAAAACTTCTTATTTTAATACATACAAAAAATTATCATTAATATATTACCATTGACATGTTCTTAAAATTTACCATTAATTCCATCTAAAACGAATTACCATTATTTTGATATTACAATTGAAATTGATATCAAAAAAATAATAGATAAGATAGGTAATTTATTGGCCGTTGGAATATTTTAATTTTTAGTATTTAACCGATCGGATCATTAGTTAGCTCTAACCATTTGAAAAAGTTGACTAATAAGTTGAAATTTTAAAAAAGTTCATTTTATCCTTAAATTTCACTTGTCGAAGTACTTATTGCAATTCGATTTTTATTTAAAAAAAAGATAGAATACTATTTGAATATGGTACTTTATAAACTAAATAAGCCTAAAACAAAGTCGCGTTTTACTAATCAATCTATTTATTTATAACTTCAAAATTCAAAAGCCTATTAATTCCAATTTTTTTCCTGAAAAAAAAAACTTTCAAAAAACTTAACAATTTTAAAATATCAATTACCTTATATCAAATGCTTTGTATTGATGATGTATATTAATTCTTTATTTTGTCATAACTTGAATACTTAAAAAAATAATTAATTTAAAAAGTATACAAATTTACAGTTTTTGTCTTAAAGAATTGTAATAATTTTTAGTATACATGTAATATATATATATATATATATATATATATATATATATATATATATTACTAAAGAGATAGAGAGCAGTTAAATTTCAATTAATGTAATAAATAATTTTCAATTCACCAATATAGTAAATTAAACAACCCTCTATTTCTATATCTATATAATATATAAATAAAAAGGCAATCAAGAGTCCTTAAAAAAAGGAATCAAGAGACAATCAATAAATCACAAAATCAATAGGTAATCAAGAGAAAATCTCATAATTAATTTGATCATGAATAAATTCTGTTAACCATCCCATAATTGATTTTTAAACAATGAATAACAATTAATATTCGTAATTGTAATCAAATTGTCAATTCACCTGTTTTGTTGAGATCTTTGAGGATCAGATTTAGATTATTCTATACACACATATATATATATATTAATTTGTTTTGAAAAATATTTATTTATTACCATTTATAAAAAAAAGGGTATTTTCGAGTAAATTGAGGTGTATTTAGAGGTGTATAATTTTTTTTTATATATGAAAACGATAATTCTAGAAATATTTGTAGAAGTATTCAATTTTTTTTTTTAAACTCCATGGAGGTTATTGTCAAGCCTAGTGATAAATTAATTTATTTTTCCACACTTATTTTCTATGGACATTCAATTTGTTTTTAATAAACTCACTTTTATTTATTTTTCACTCGTCCTCTCATATATGATTCAATATAAAAATAAAAAGGTGAAAACTTTTATTGAGATGTAAATAGTATTGGAGTTATTTTTATTTATTATTGTACAAAACAATTTATTTATTACCATTTATAAAAAATAATATGAGTGAACTTCATATATTTAAGAAAAGAATCAATTGAATTGAATGCAATAGTTAATGTTTTTAATATATTACAATTAATATTTGATTAAAAATAACTATTTTTAAATTTGTGTTATGTTATATTAATATATTACTATTGATATCTTTTTTAAAATTTAACATTAATTCCGTATCAAACGGATTACCATTAATTTGGTATTACAATTGATATTTATTTGTTTTGAAAAATATATATTAAATATCATTTAAAATTCATTTTTTTTTGGAAATAATCATAGTGCATTTAATGCATATTTAATACATTATAAAAACCAAAAATAAAAGAAAACAAAAAGGTTAAAAATTGAAGGGAAATAATCTATATAAAATATTTGTAAATTTCCTTATAAAAAATCTGGGTAGATACAATTTTTTTTTTATAAGAGGCAATACATTGTTAGATTTAAAACCAAAGACTACAACCCTAATATTTATCTATAATAGCAGTTTGTCTATCGAATACATCATCTGTAAGTACAGAGCACCTCACAAATCTCAACCGGTCCATTCATTTTCCAGCATTTGTGCTGATGAGCATGATGCTAGCCTTACCAGAGGATTGCATATCGAACAACAGCTAATTGAAAATCCAAGCCTGCCAAAGTTAAAATTTCTTGTTTCAAGTTTTGTTTACCAAAACAAACATGATAAAGGTACCGAAATACGTTAGAACAATAATCAATCAAATATTACATTTTTAACTACTAAAGTGTATCCTAAAAAATAAAAATAAACAAAACGATAAGAAAATGATACCTAAGAATGATGTAACTTTTTGCAAGAGACATTTGGCAATCATAATAACCAAAAAAAAAATAATAATAGATTAAAATATTCAACCAAATATTAAAAAAAATCGGTAGAAATTACTCTCACCTCCCAATATCATCCAATACCCCACCGTTTAGGTGTTGAGAGTTAATGGAATAAGTTGGAAAAAATGTGAGATTTTTGGTGCTTTTTATAGAGAAAATCGAGGAAGATGGAATGGATCTTGGTTATTATGATTATATGGTTTAACAAAATAAACTTAAAGTCTATTCAAAAGAAGAATATAATGGGGTTTTTGTGTTTTTTAATTTGAAAGGATGCTGTAAATGTTTAAAAAAAAGATATAGGAAGAGTTTAAATAATTGTTTTTCATAATTATAATTAAATCGTCTATTCATATTGCCTTACTAATATATATATATATATATATATATATATATAAGAAATGAATACATTAATTGTAATCAAATTGTCTATTCATTCTGCCTTATTAATATATATATACTAGTATGCAGCACGCACAATGTTCGAGTATGGTAAAATATAACGTAATCAATATCGAATTTATATATAAAAATTTTTTTCGGGTGTAATCATCAGTTGGAATTAACATATATTAGAAAGAAAAAAGATATTAAAAAATGAATCGACTAAAAATTTCTGCAATTACATTTGTAATATACATAATAAAACTTTCAACCACAAATTTAACGATTTTCTAAAATTTCTAATTCAAATAATTCCAAACCATTGCTTTATACTCTCTAAGTTAATGTTCTAATTCAATCCCTGATCTTTAACAAAATAAAACGGCAAATAAAATCAAGTTAAACAAATCTATAACAACTTAATAATAATAATAATAAAAAAATAAAATAAAATAAGAGTTGCATATATTAAAACCTGTCTTATTTGTATAAATACCTAAAAAGACATGATCAAATCCTTGGCAAGCATGTAGTATATACAGATTTAGATATCAAAAATAAATATTAAAAATCTTGATTTAATTGTAAAATAATTTTATAAAAAAACAATTAATTATTATTACCTCTTTTTGTGGGATCACATAAAATCACAGCTTTATCTTTTAGACTGACCGACCAATCACCTGTGCCTATTGAATACATACATCAACACCATAGTTGTAACTAAATCCGATAAAAAAATATTTATTGATAATTTTGTTAACATAAATTTTCTTCAGGGCGAGAAATCTCAATTAATACCCTCGAGGCCACTACCACGTAGATGGTGGTCAAGGATGAACATATGTGTGACAGTTCCTAGTAAAATGACAAGGAATATTGGTGCTATTAACCACCAAAAAGAATCAAAAATACTTTCTTTATTAATAGTATGTGATATACAAATCTCTCTCAAATTGCTCTCAATTTTCTCTAGGGTGTAGTCGGGTACCCGTCGTATGCCTGTCGAAAAGTAGTCTCATCTTTCTGAAGGCTGAAGTCTTTTTTTTTATACATTGTCTTCATAGGTTAAACTAATTGATTCTCCCCTTGATTTTCTCCATCCCTTCCCCCCTTATCGGACGGGATTTTACATTTAAATGTCATTGACTTTGAGTTAATTGCTGAGTTGAGAATATCTTGGTGGAGATCAATTTGTTTCCTACTTGGACTTTATTACTTGTTCTGTACGTGTGTAATGTTTTAAGATATGATCCAGTGTGTCTTCAGGTTTAGCATGATCCCCCATAGGGGTCGTTGAATATGATGTATATTATGGTGAGGTACATCAGATAGTGAGGTCGATTAGTGTCTTAGCCCCGATATTCAGGAGTTTAGTCTAGCCAGGAGCTAGGTCTGGCCTCCATTGATCTTTTGAAGCTAGGTACGGCCTCCTACGGACACCCCACTATGTCAGCGAGGTATAGGCGAGCTTCTGGAGAGATTGCGAGGTAATACCGACTTCGGGGGGATTTCCTGGTTTCAGGTTCGGTGATGCGGGCTCGATTTGACCGAGCCGGGCTCTACTCCGGATGTTTCTGGAGCCCGCCCTTATTTATGTGGGGCGGTATCGTAGCTCGGCTTCAGGTAACATGGTCTCCTGGTGGATGACCTCAGGCATAGAGCCAAGTTGAGAGGGTGGAAAATTTCCTTTTGGTCCCTAGCCAAATTTGGCTATTAACAATTTTTTTAAAAAAAAACAAATAACAAGGTGATTTTGCCATGAGCAATACCCGAAACCATTTCTTTGATTGCTCTGGCTGACCTAAATCCGAAATTTTAAAAAGAGAATCAAAAGAATATGATTCAATACAAAACAAATATGAGACATGCCCAGAGTTATGAGTGATTTGTATTACATGAATTATACATAGATATATAAAATAAAATAACTTGAATATTTAAATCAAATCACATGTTTACTTACACTTAAAACCTACAATGGAGATCAGTTAACCCTAAATACAATGAAATATAAAATATCAAAATATAAATGTTCTAAAAAATTTGAAATAGAAAAACATAAACCTTGGTGGATTTAGTGGATTGTACGGATTTGAAGAGGTGGTGACCAGAAGTAGAGGAACCTTAAGATGACGGATAAACATTGGGTGTCTGGATGACTGGATTGAGTGATAAACAAACAAAGAAATAAACATAACAACATAAAAAGAGAGTTTTTGACATATTTTTTTTATATGTTATATAGATAACAAATTAAATTTTTTTTTTGAAATATTACAACTAATTAACAATACTTAAAAAAAAAACTAATTAATACAAATTTATGGTTTGTTGGCAAAAAAAATTATGGCTTGTCTTTTAAACTTGCCAAATAATGTAATACTTCCAAACAAAAAAATTAATTATTAAAAATCAATTGTGAGATTGGTTAAGAAAATTTATTCACAATCCCATTAATTATGTGATTGCCTCTTGATTACCTATAGATTTTTTATTTAGAAAATAATTATATTATTAAAAACTATTACAATTAATAACTTACCAAACATTATCATATAAATTATATAGATAACTAATTAACAATACATTTTTTTTTTAAATATTACAACTAATTAACAATACTTAAAAATAAACTAATTAATACAGATTTATGTCTTGTTGGAAAAAAATAAATAAAATTATGGCTTATCTTTTAAAATTACTAAGTAATGTAATACTTCAAAAAAATACTTAAAATATGGTTATGAGATTGGTTAAAAGAACTTATTCATTATCCCATCAATTACGTGGTTGCCTCTTGATTGCCTCTTGATTTTTTATTTAGAAAAAAATTATATTATTAAAAATTATTACTATTAATAACTTACCAAATAATATAATCTAAATTATATAGATAACTTATTAAAAATACCTTTTTTTTAAAATATTACAAACCAATTAACAATACCTAAAAAAATTAATTATACGAATTTATAGCTTGTTGGGAAAAAAAATTATGGTTTTTCTTTTAAACATACCAAAATAATGTAATAATTCAAAAAAATTAATAATAATACTTAATAATTAAAAATTAGATATGAGATTGGTCAAGATAATTATTCAATTAATTACGTGAATGCATCTTGATTACCCATAGTTTTGATTTAGAAACAAATTATTACAATTAATAACTTACCAAATAGTGTAATACTTAAAAAAAACAATAATACTTAATAATTAAAAATCAATTATAAGATTGGTTAAATATAATTTATTCCATTAATTATGTGCATGCCTCTTGATTACCTATAAATTTTTTATTGTGGAAAAGAAATTATATAATTAAAAATTATTACAATTAATAACTTACCAAATATTATAATATATATTAAGTAGAAACTAATCAACAATACTTTATTTTGTAATATTACAACCAATTAGTAATACTTAAAAAAAACTAATTAATACATAATTTATTACCAAATAATGGAATATTTCAAACAAAAAAACATAATAATTAAAAATCAATTATGAGATTGTTTAAGATAATTCATTTACTATACCAATAATTATGTGATTGTCTCTTGATTACCGGTAGATATTTTATTATCTTATAAAAATATTATTTATTACCATTTATAAAAAAATATGAGTGAATTTCATATATTTAGAAAAAGAATCTATTGAATTGAATGTAATAATTAATTTTTTTAATGTGTTACCATTAATATTTGATTAAAAATTATTATAGTAATTTTTTGTTATGTTATCATTAATATATTACCATTGATATTTTTAAAAACTTTTACCATTAATTCCATAAAAAAAAGGGATTACCATTAATTTGGTATTATAATTGATATTTTAATTTGTTTTGAAAAATATTTATTTATTACCTTTTATAAGAATAATTAAAATTCAAAAACATTTTTTAATATAATCGTTGTGTATTTAATACATATTTAATACATTTTAAAAATCCAAAAAGAAAAGGAAACAAAAAGGTTAAAAGTAGAAATAAAATAAAAAACCGTTAAAAAAATGTGTAAATTTCCTTTAAAACAAAATATGAATGAGAAGAGACTCTAGGGTTTATAAATTAAATTTAATGGTTTAATTAAAAGCCAAATTAATAATTTTTAATCCTAGTGACGATGCACTTACCAATTGAAATATAGACACCGATCGAGTAATTTTGACCAACTCAACGTTTTAAAATTATTTAATGATCTATTAAATTTGAATAAATAAACATAAAAAGAGATAAAACTGTATAATAAAAAAAGTGATAAAACTACAAATATATGGCAAGCCAACTTTACCAATTGTATTATAAGAGATTCTAATAAAATGAATTTCTACATTTCACCAAGTTGGGTTTTGCAATTGGATACAGATACTCAAAACTCTCTCTCTCTCTCTCTCTCTTTCTCTCTCTCTTTCAATATATATAGTCATAAAAGCATTACATGTACTGGTACTTCACTGTAATCGAAGCAGCAGAAGAAATAAATAAAATTGTTGTGCACAGTAACATTTACTTGATAGAGGCAAATGAGTTATTGGTAAACGGAGTTCAAATGAAATATGGCATCAAACAACAAAAACTATTGGTTGCGTAACTTAAGTATCAACGGTGAATGTGGTGTATTAATTACCACTTTAATCTCACTCTCATTATCTTCATTATATATATATATATATATATATATATATATATATATATATATTTATAGATTCTTTTCTCATTCATTTTAATTTTCAAAACCTTCATCTCTCTCACGTATTTTCTCCCCATATCTCTTCTCTCTTTCTTTGTATAATCTCTACGCGTTTTTTTATGGTGGTGCCCCTGATGGCCAGTGGTCGACGACGTGAATTGGTTCACAGCTGAGTGAGGTAATCGTCAGAGTGGTTGCTGGTTGTCAATTCACTTAACAACTTCTATAAAAAAAACTGATAAACAACGATTTGAACATCAACCATATACATAGAAATTATATCAAAATGATATAACAATCTTTGCATACCTCTGTGATTGACTAGCTCTATCATCTATGTCGCAATTGAGAGTTATCATAATCTGAGCCTTACTCTTTGGTGTTTAAGCTTACCTATAATAATGGGTAGCATTTTGTTTCTCTACATAGCAATTTTGCTTGTCTTTATATATGAATTGTTTAGGTAAGATCAAAAGCCAAAATGCATTGTAAAAAAGTTATTAATGAAAAATTATTTCAATTTATTGTTATTAGACACTCAAAAGTCAGTATTGGAAATCCAAAAGTTATGCCTTCAATCGATGATATTCAAAACAATCATTATTATTTATTATTTTTTAATAGAATTTTTCAATTTATTAAAATAAAAACAATCAATATTACTAATATAAAAAATTATATAGAAATAGATTGATAGATTAATGTATTTAAATCTAAAACTCCTTCACGGCGACACGTGACGCTGTGATGGTCAGCTTTTATATATTAGAAAGATATAAATGAATATATATATATATATATATATATATATATATATTTTAAAAAAGATATGAATGCATTTAAATCCAAAATTCCTTTCATTTGGCCTTATTAATATATATATATATATATATATAGAGAAACGAATACATTTATATATTTTTTTAAAGAAATGAATACATTTAAATCCAAAACTTCCTCACGGCGACATGTGGCGCTGTAAGGGTCGGCTTTTATATATTATATAGATGTTATTATATTTAATTATAACACATTATCGGTACAATTGCACATAAAATGATTTTCATAAGAGTGATTTATTTACAATTTGTACATAAAAAGGATCTTCAGAAGAGTGATATACTTACAATTTAATTGTACGAAAACAGATCTCTAGAAGAGTAATCTACTTACAATTTAGTATTTTATATATTGCAACCTGAAAATTGCAAAAATAAATAAAAGAGCTGGAAGCTCTAAATATTTAGATTTTCAATCCTAACAGAATCTGTAGTTATGGATTTATTTATTATGTTTATTTATTTATTTATTACTTATTTATTTGTTTTTATACAATTTTATATTGGAGCAGTTTGGTCGTCCATCCAGAATCTAAACCTTCCAGATTTATTTGCTATTACGTATTTATTTATATGCAATTTGTTTCGTCCTCCATCCAGAACCTGAAGGTTATGGATTTATTTACTATTACGCATTTATTTATTTTTATACAATTTTATACTGGAGCGGTTTGGTCGCCCATCCAGAAAATTTCTGGATTTATTTACTATTATGCATTTATTTATTTTTATGCAATTTTATACTGAAGTGGTCTGGTCGCTCATCTAGAATCTGAAGTTTCTGGATTTATTTACTATTACGCATTTATTTGTTTTTATGCAATTTTAAACTGGAGCGATTTGGTCGCCTATCCAGAACCTGAAGTTTCTAGATTTTTTCTATTACACGTTCATTTATTTTTATGCTCATTATTTTAATATATTTGAAAATATCAAGGTTTTTTTCATATCAGACCTGAAGTTCTAATTCTAAATGTGATTTTTTTAGAGAACCATACCAAAGCTTGCATGTTTGAAATTTGATGAACTTAAAGTTTTCGTGGACAATTATATGTCATGGGTCATTGATTCTGGATTACATTTAAAATCTGAAGGCTTATATTATACCATTGAAGATGGAAGTGAGGAAAATGAACACGATAGATCCACATCAATGGTTATCAAACACCATTACCTAAACGAGGACCTAAAGGCCCAGTATTTAACTGTTATGGAACATGAAGTTCTATGGCAAGAGTAAAAGGACAAATATGACCATCAACCATATGTAACTCTTCTGAGTTCCGACTGATAGATATGAATGGCAACATCTGCGATTCCAAGACTATAAATCAGTTTCTGAATATAATTCTGATTTGTTTAGAATCACTACACGACTGAAATTATATGGTAAAGAGGTAACTGAGAAGGATATATTGGAAAAAAATGTTTAAAACTTTCCATGCATCGAACATGATATTGCAACAACAATATCGAGAATGTCGATTCTCAAAATTTTCAAAACTGATCTCATGTCTTTTGGTTGTAGAGAAAAACAACGAACTGCTGATAAAGAATCATGAATCACACCCGACTGGTTCTACAGCATTCCCAGAAGTGAATGCTAATACTGATGGAGACCATAGTCGTGGTCGCGGTCACAGGTGATGTCGCGGTCCTAACCGTAGTCATGGTCGCGGTCGTGGTCGTAGTCCTGGTCGTGGCTGAGGTCGTGGTCGCGGAAGATCATATGGTTATTTTAATCAAGGTGGTTATAAATTCCAAAATAACGGAAATTATGGAAATAATCCCTACAAGTGGAATGTTTATGAGGCCAATCAAGATGATCTTTATATCTGTAGTACTTTGTTGATCTTTATCAAGCATGAATCAAAGAAAACGAGAAAGGAAATAAACTTGAAACCAACGTTATTGAGGATTTTGATCCTAAAGATGTCACACATCTTAATGTTGCAGGTTTTATAAATGACCCGAATGATGAACCAATTACTTCAATTGGTGATGGAAATGTCCATACCAATTAAGTCCTACTTGTAGTACTATTTTGTTATCATGTAAAATATTTCATCATGTAATGTATGCTATGTGATTTTATAATCATTTTGTCTAACATACATTTTATTTTTCTTTGTGAATAGATATGATTTTAAACGATAGATTGAGTGTTATTAAAAAAACAAGATGCATGAGACATATGTTTAGTTAACAGTGCAACGACATATACAATTCTGCGGAATCAGAAATATATTTTGAATTCGACTTTACTCAAAGCAAAAGTTAATACTGTATCAGGTCTAGTAGATCTGATAGAAGGCACCGGAAGAGCTACAATATTGTTACCAAATAATACTAAGTTATGTATCAATGATTCTTTGTATTTAAACAAATCCAGAAGAAATCTACTTAGTTTCAAGGATATACGTTGTAATGGATATCATATTGAAACTATAAATGATGAGAATATTGAATATTTGTGCATTAATTCTAATGATTCAGGCCAAATGCTTATAGAAAAGATGCATGCTTTCTCATATGGATTATATTATACAGTTATAAAAATGTAGAAATTTATGCAGTTAGGAACCAGAAGTTCTCAAATCCAAAAATATTTATGCTTTGGCATGACCGTCTTGGTCACCGAGGATCTACAATGATGCGTGAGATCATTGAAAATTCTCATGGACATTCATTAAAGAGTCAAAAGATTATTTTATTCCATGACAATTAATGTATTGCATGTTCACAAGGAAAATTAGTAATAAAACCATCTATATCTAAAGTTGGTTTTTAATCCCCATCATTCTTACAAAGAATTCAAGGAGATATATGTGGACCTATTCACTCACCAAGTGAATCATTCCGATATTTTATGGTTCTAATTGATGATTCTTCTAGATGATCACATGTTTGTTTATTGTCAACCCGTAATGTTGCTTTTACAAGATTACTTGCACAGATTATCAGACTTCGGGCACAATATCCAGATTATCCGATTAAATCAATACGTCTTGATAATGCTGGAGAATTTACTTCCAAGACATTTGATGAATATTGTAAAACAGTTGGGTTCGCTGTTGAACATTCAGTTCCACATGTTCATACTCAAAATGGATTAGCAGAATCACTTATTAAACGTCTCCAGGTAATTGTGAGAACTTTATTGTTACGAACACAATTACCAATTTCTGTATGGGACATACTATTTTACATGCTTCTGCATTAATCAGTCTTTGACCCACTGCTTACCATCAGTATTCACTATTACAGCTTGTACTTGGTCATCAACCGGATATATCCTATCTACTTATTTTTGGTTGTAAGGTATATGTCCCAATTGTACCTAGACAAAGAACTAAAATGTTGGTCTTAATTCACCATCAATTATTAGATATCTGGAACCTTTGACTGGTGATCTTTTTACTGCACGATTCGCAAGTTGTCTTTTTGATGAGATAACTTTCTCATCATTAGGGGAAAGAAAAACTTCTCCTAAAGAGAAGCGTGAAATTTCTTGGAAAGTTCCTAGTCTAGTTCATTTAGACCCATACACATCTCAATGTGAGAATGAAGTACGAAAGAAAGTTCATCTTCAAACAATAGCAAATTAGTAAATGACAGACAAGTTTTTCTTAGTGTCGTTTTAAAAGATCAATCCGTCAACAATATTTGATAAAACCTCACAAAGCCTAAATTAGTTTGAAAACATAAATATAGTGGCAAGTGGGATGTCGTCCACAGGGAGCGGAGTTAGCTAAATTAGTTATTGCTAGAGTAATGATATGTATATATATATAATATCGAAACATGAGTTGGTGAAAATGTAGGTGGTGAATTACACTAAAAATAACACTAAATTAATTATGCAAACTAAATGAAGGGGGAAATGGAATGAGGGATATATAGATGATGGAAACTAAGGAGTTAATGGATACGAAAGTAAATACTGGGCAATGCAACAAACTTGTCAATAGCACGGCTATTCAAGATAACCGACCTAGGATGTATAGAGTCGGTTATTTATCCCTAGAAGGTGGCCAACCTAGGATGTATAGTGCGGACCACCTATTGGGGATTAATCCGTCGTAAACTACCAACCTAGGATGTATAGAGTTGGTTGTTTATCGGATTCTAGAAATGAAGTTCGTCTACCTAACAATGACTCAATCGATTACAAATAGTCACCTTAGGATGTATAGTGATGACTTCTAACTCTCTCACGGGTTCCGACCTAGGATGTATAGTGCCGGAAACTCGATCGAGGTTAGATTAAAACCGTGATTTAAGAGTCGGAATTCATGACTTTCCGTCTATTCTTTAGAGCATTAAACAACTAAATAGGATGTATATCTAGATGCAATACTCATACATAATACAAAGACATCTTGCAAAGAGGATATATCTACACAAGAAATCAATGATAAACATTCACAACAAGAATAGATTAATGAAAGATAGACATGAATATCAATATAATATCAAGTTTATGTACAAGCCCAATATTCAACTAACTACTCCATCAACCCCGTAGAGGGGATTTAGCTACTCATTACAACTAGGAAACTAGGAGAAGGGAAAGAGAAAGAACCCTTGGAGAACATCTCCCTCCTTGAAGTGGCTCCAATCTCCTAACTTCCTTGAAGTTGAGTAGAGAATGTAAGGATGAGAGAGAGAGAGAGAGAGAGAGAGAGATACTAGGTCTAAAAGTGTTTAACCTCTGCAAAACGGAGTCAAAGGCTTTCTAAAACGTTGTAAAAACCTCACTTTTGTGATTGGCTTGTTTCATGACAAATCACATTGGGGATGTTTATGTAACGGGTAGCATAGGTTCTCGAAGACATGCTTTCGATCATCCCAAAGAGCTTCAAGAGAGGTAGTTCACTTGTCCTTAACTCTTGAAGAGATTTAGTTGCACACACTCACATTCTATGCATTTGTATTGACATGCATGTATGGTTGAACACACACACACACACACACTTCTTGCATTTTGGAGTTGATGGGCTGCACAGTGGGTTAGGCGACATGCAAGGCCACTTGTGCATGTCGCCTGACAAGTCGCCTTAGACTTGAGTTTTTCCCACAGTGTGTTAGACGACATGCAAGGCCACTTGTGCATGTCGCCTCCAATGTCGCATTTGTCTTGTAATTTTCCTCCAGTGTGTTAGGCGACTTCATAGGCGACTTGGGCATGTCGCCTTACATGTCGCCTCAGGCTACGTGTGTTTCTTTCCAGTGTGTTAGGCGACTTACGAGGCGACTTGGTCATGTCGCCTTGCATGTCGCCTCTGTCACCCGAACTGGACATTTTCGTCTTGTCATGACTGCTCATTTTTTCTCCTATATATATGTCATCTTCTCCACCATTTAACCTAGAGCTCAGAAATATACATCCTTAGTGAGAGAAAGTGACTCCAAGAGAGAGAGCTTCCAGAACCCATTTTTTATGAGAGAGAAAGCTTCAAGCTTTGTTACTTGACTCTCCAAACCCCAAAACCCATCATCATCTTGCATATAGAGCATCATTCAAGCATAGGTCTTCATTAATGTCTTTACTTGGTAAGTAGAACTCACATCCTTGCTCATTTATTGTTCTAGCTTATCAAGACATATCATTTATTGCTTAGGTTAGCAAATCTTCATATTTATTGTATATCAATTGAAGTTATGACATGTTTGGGGTTTGTATTGTGATAGCTAATGTTTAGGACATGTTTGCCCTCTAGCTAATTAGGACTCATTGATTGCATTTGTTAATTGCATTTATTGTCCTTGCCATTTTATGTGACAACATGTGTTGATATGGCTTTGTTTTGATGACTAGATTTTAGACTTGCATATCTATATCTAGTTAGGTCTTTATGAGCATTCATATAGACATTGATATCCAGGATTTGCACTTAGTGTCATCTTAAATCCATAGATAAGCATTTAGTGTTGCCTAGCATTATTTGTATTTTGAGTATACATATATTCACTAAGGTTGTTAATCTCTTCTTGAGAGTTAAGTCTTGTGACTACAAGGTGTAGTGCACAAGCAAGTGAAGTCTTGCAACCAAGGTGTGGTTGGCAAGCAAAGTGATCAAGGATTCACTATAAAGGCCCGTTGGGTAGTAGTGGTGGGTTAGTGACCTAGAATGGTGTGACTAGAGGTCAACCTAGGTTGTAAACATCTTTACAATAGTGGATTTGAGGATCGTGTGTGGTTAGAAGGATAGCCCGTGGTTTTTCCCTTGTTGAAGGGTTTCCACGTAAAAATCAAGTGTTATTTATATTCCGCACTTTTACTTGATTTTGTATGTTTGTTTATGTTAGGTTATATTATTAATATTGACTAATCGAAAAATTGGTAATAATCGATTAACAACCCATTCACCCCCCCCCCCCCCCCCCCCTCTTTAGGCTGTAGACACACGCTTAGAGTGTATTTTCAATTGGTATCATAGCGGGTTCCTAGATATACTTAGGTGATCCTTGCTCTTGATTGTGTGTGTCTTGCATTTGTGTGCATTTTGTTGGTTGCATTCATATTACCCAAATACTATGAGTGACTTTGGGATGAGTAATGAGGGAGCATCGAGCATACGACCTCCTTTGCTCAAGGGTGACAATTATGCCTCATGGAAAGGCAAGATGGAGTCCTATATTTGCCAAATAAGTGACCAAGCTTGGATGGCAATTGAAGATGGTTACACTCCTCCAACAATGACCACCGAAGATAGAAGTGAAGTCTCCAAGCCTAAGTCTCAATGGAGCACACAAGAATTTGAAGCTTCAAAGTGGAATAACAAAGCAATGCATGCTTTGTTTTGTGCAATGGATGAGAGCCAATACAAACTCATCCAAATCACCAAAAATGCACATGAAGCTTGGAAGATCCTAGAGACGGCGCATGAGGGAACCGAAGTGGTTAAGGATTCCAAGCTCCAAGTTCTTCAAGCACAATTTGAGACGATCAAGATGGACGAGCATGAGTGCTTTAATGACTTCCAAGTGAAGTTGATGGACATTGTGAATCAAAGCCATCAACTAGGTGACCCGTATTTGGATAGGAGGATCAAGCAAAAGATCATGATGTCACTTCCCGCTAGATTCGAATCCAAAGTGACAGCTCTTGAAGAAAACAAGGACTTCAAGACTATAAAGCCAAGTGAAGTGATTGGAAGGCTACTTGCCTATGAGTCTAGACGGGGTCCTACCTCCACACCTCCCAAGAAGCAAAAGGGGTTAGCCTTGAAGACCTCCAAGATTGGGAAGGGGGAAGATGACTCGGATGAAGACATGGCTCTAATGGTGAAGATATTCAAGAAATTCTTGAAGCTACAAAAGAGTGGCCATGGCTCTAAGGGAAATGACTTCAAGAAGAAAACCCACTTCAAGAAGAAAACCCACTTCAAGAAGATTGAGCCAAGTCAAGAGAAGCCTTCAAGAAAGGGGATTCAATGCTTTGAATGTGAAGGATTCAGGCATATCTCTAAGGATTGTACTAACTTGAAGGACAAGAGAAGAGGAAAGGAAATGGCTATCTTATCAAGTGATAGTGAGAGTGTAAAAGATTCCTCGGATGATGAAGAACTTGCCATTAACTACACGGCCTTTGGAGCCTCCTATGTGGAAGTAGAAGAAGGCAAGAGTGCCTTGTCTTATAACCAAGGTGAAATTTTTGATGAGGAAGTTGACTCATTTGATGAGAGGCAATGTGAAAAGAGTGTCTCATTCTCTAGTGTAGGAAGTGACTCTAGTGATGAGAAGTCTTCTCCTCACTCTAGAGGAATTTGTGAAGGCATGGACCTTGAAGGCTTCATCAAACACTTTGAAGACTCTAGGTTGAAAAAGAAAAAGGAGATTCGAAAATTAAAGGAGGAGAATCTCAAGCTTTCAACCAAGGTAACTCACTTGAATGAAGAAGTGAGGAGAGTCAACGAAAGTGAAGACAAGATGAAGAAGGAGCTTGAGGAAGCTAAGGAGTTGCTTGCCAAAATGACCTCCGGCACCGAAAAGCTTGACCATATGTTGGGCATTGGAAAGAAGTCCAATGATAAGAGGGGCCTTGGATATGTTCATGACAAGGAAACTCCTTCCATAGGCAAGACGGTGTTTGTCAAGGGAAATAGCGTGAAGGAAGCCTCACCTCCACAACATCCAAGGAGGAAGATTGAGCTTGGAGAGTCATCCAAGAGTGGCCAAGTGAAGATGCCAACAAAGAATGGAGCTCAATCTCAACATTCTCATCATGACCAACCAAGAAGGCAAGACATGCAACCTCAACCAAAGAGACATCCCAACCCGGTTCAACAACAAAGAAGGAAAGAACCGGTTCAACACCAAAGGCCACATCAAATGCTTGACAAGTTTCCAATGACCTTACAAGGATATGGTATGACTCTTCACTTTATACCTACTTGTCATTTTTGTGGTGTTGATGGGCATATTAGGCCTAATTGCCATAGGTACATTAAGAAATGTAGGGTTGAGAGCATGAGGGAGAGGAATAGACTTAAAAAGGCCAATATGCATGTGCCTGTGAAAGCTAGAGAAAATGATTCTAGGAAGTCTGGCAATATGTTGACTAAGACCACTAGGAATGAAAGTATATCACCTAAGTGGATTAAAAAAGATGAACCCGCATGCTATTGTGCTAATATGTCACCCATAGACTCAACTAGGTCTAATGGGCTTGGTATGTCTATAGGGGCTCTTGCCTCCCATTGACTTGGTTGGAATTGACCCCATTTGGGGAGCTCAAGCAAAGAGAGCAACCTTGCATTTTTGAAATGTGCAAAAATTTGATATACTTTATGCCTCTTTTTTAATTGCTTGAGATACTAGGTTGTACATATATGCTTATATGGTATTTTTATTCAATAAGTGTGTAACCTTGCTTTGTTTGCAATCCATGTCACATTTGTGTTCAAACATGCATTTTTGGACTAGGAGATTTGATTGGGAAAGTACACTTGAATGACCTATAATTTATCTCCATGACATGTGAACTTGATTATGACATGCTCAAAATGATATGCATGAAATATGGTTTGATTGCTTTAATGAAAATGTGTGTGAATGCAAATGAGAAGACTAATCAATAAGGATCTTGTATCCATGTAATCATTAAGGATTTTATATCCAAATTAGTCTTCTCTCTCTTCTTAATTGTTAATCAAGACTACTATCATACAGATAATTATCCGGAAAAATCTAAAAGGATCTCTTGATCCAATGTCTTGATTTGCTTTTAAGGATTGATATAGTTTTGTGTGCGTTGAAAATTTCTTTTCAAAATACTATATCATGTTTGCTTATGACAAAAGGGTGCAAATTGGTTTGAATTCTTATGGAAACCCTTTTGATGTCTGCTTTGCCAAATACCATTGTTTTTGAACCTTGATGTTATATGTCTTGCATGCAAAGCAACACCGTCACACATTCTCTTTAAAATAAAACTCCTTGAATCTCTCTTACTTAATTGAGTTTCATAAAGTTTATGTACATGATTATGCAATCAACTTTTGTGCAAATATCTCTCTTTGCTAAAGCAACCCGATAGGGGGAGCTCCTTTGCCTATCTCATGACAAAAAGGGAGAGAAAAGTCTTGAGAGATATAGGGGGAGCATTGGTTATGATTTGGGGGAGAAGCCTTGAGAGAGAGTAACCATTTAGGGGGAGCATTGCACATGCATTTCTTTATATTGCTTTATTGAGTGCAATTGCCTTTTGTATTTGTTCACCTCACATGCACTTGTTCTTGGAAAGTGCTTTCTTGCTATTGTGTGTAGGTATGATGATCTACGAAGAGATTGATGCCCTTGAAGACTTAGATCCTAGGTTTCTCTTATTGTAACGTAGAATATATTTTGTTGACCAATAGCTTCATTTTTTTTGTTTTGTGTAGATTATTTTGTGAGTGGTGATTTTGTCATGAAATAGCCAAAGGGGGAGATTGTAAGAACCTCACTTTTGTAATTGGCTTGTTTCATGACAAATCACAATGGGGATGTTTATGTAATGGGTAGCATAGGTTCTCGAAGACATGCTTCCAATCATCCCAAAGAGCTTCAAGAGAGGTAGTTCACTTGTCCTTAACTCTTGAAGAGATTTAGTTGCACACACTCACATTCTATGCATTTGTATTGACATGCATGTATGGCTGAACACACACACACACACTTCTTGCATTTTGGAGTTGATGGGCTGCACAGTGGGTTAGGCGACATGCAAGGCCACTTGTGCATGTCGCCTGACAAGTAGCCTTAGACTTGAGTTTTTCCTACAGTGTGTTAGGCGACATGCAAGGCCACTTGTGCATGTCGCCTCCAATGTTGCCTTTGTCTTGTAATTTTCCTCCAGTGTGTTAGGCGACTTCATAGGTGACTTGGGCATGTTGCCTTACATGTCGCCTCAGGCTACGTGTGTTTCTTTCCAGTGTGTTAGGCGACTTACGAGGCGACTTGGTCATGTCGCTTTGCATGTCGCCTCTGTCACCCAAACTGGACATTTTCGTCTTGTCATGACTGCTCATTTTTTCTCCTATATATATGTCATCTTCTCCACCATTTAACCTAGAGCTCAGAAATATACATCCTTAGTGAGAGAAAGTGACTCCAAGAGAGAGAGCTTCAAGAACCGATTTTTTATGAGAGAGAAAGCTTCAAGCTTTGTTACTTGACTCTCCAAACCCCAAAACCCATCATCATCTTGCATATAGAGCATCATTCAAGCATGGGTCTTCATTAATGTCTTTACTTGGTAAGTAGAACTCACATCCTTGCTCATTTATTGTTCTAGCTTATCAAGACATGTCATTTATTGCTTAGGTTAGCAAATCTTCATATTTATTGTATATCAATTGAAGTTATGACATGTTTGGGGTTTGTATTGTGATAGCTAATGTTTAGGACATGTTTGCCCTCTAGCTAATTTGGACTCATTGATTGCATTTGTTAATTGCATTTATTGTCCTTGCCATTTTATGTGACAACATGTGTTGATATGGCTTTGTTTTGATGACTAGATTTTAGACTTGCATATCTATATCTAGTTAGGTCTTTATGAGCATTCATATAGACATTGATATCTAGGATTTGCACTTAGTGTCATCTTAAATCCTTAGATAAGCATTTAGTGTTGCCTAGCATTATTTGTATTTTGAGTATTCATATATTCACTAAGGTTGTTAATCTCTTCTTGAGAGTTAAGTCTTGTGACTACAAGGTGTAGTGCACAAGCAAGTGAAGTCTTGCAACCAAGGTGTGGTTGGCAAGCAAAGTGATCAAGGATTCACTATAAAGGCCCGTTGGGTAGTAGTGGTGGGTTAGTGACCTAGAATGGTGTGACTAGAGGTCAACCTAGGTTGTAAACATCATTACAATAGTGGATTTGAGGATCGTGTGTGGCTAGAAGGATAGCTCGTGGTTTTTCCCTTGTTGAAGGGTTTCCACGTAAAAATCAAGTGTTATTTATATTCCGCACTTTTACTTGATTTTGTATGTTTGTTTATGTTAGGTTATATTATTAATATTGACTAATCGAAAAATTGGTAATAATCGATTAACAACTCATTCACCCCCCCCCCCTTTAGGTTGTAGACATACGCTTAGGGTGTATTTTCAAACGTTTCTATACTTTTCTATTTATACAAGATACAAAAATAGGTCACTTAAGCTTTGAAAATCAAACTGGCGTGCGCGGAGTGCGGGTGAATTACCCGCACTGTATGGGTTGTCTTCATCTTCAGTTCTCGGATCAGGGCACTAGTGCGGTTGGAGTGCCGTTGAATTACCCGCACTTGACCCGCACTTGGAATCACATTGTGATCGCACTTGAATCGCACTTCCCTGTCAGGTGCAAAATCTACCTTCTGTCTTGAGCAACAGTGCGGGTATAGTGCTGTTGGATGACCCGCACAGTGCCCGCACTCTAATGTCAGGTACAATTCTGCTCTTCTATTCTTGGTGAAAGTGCGGGTGGAGTGCGGTTTGATGACCCGCACAATACCTGTACTCTAACGTCAGGTGCATTTTCAACTTCTCTGGTTTGGCATTAGTACGGGTAGAGTGCGGTTGGATGACCCGCATAGTACCCGTACTTTATCGTCAGGTGCAACATCAGCTTCTCTAGTTTGGCATTAGTGCGGGTAGAGTGCGGTTGGATGACCCGCACAGTACCCGCACTTTATCGCTTCACTTGCATCCTGTCCCGGCTATGAACATGAGTGCGGCTGGAGTGCGGTTGGAGTGCTGTTGCGACCCGCACTTGACCCGCACTGGACCCGTACTGTAGAGCTGTTTATACTCCTTTGCCTTTACTTTCGCCCCTTTTCTGCCGGAATCACCGCAATATGCTTCCAAACCTGTCTTTGCATAATTTCCTACAAATACGTATAAAACAACCCATCATAGATACAAAAACGCACGAAAACAGAACATAAGGTAAGGATTTAAGGGCCTAAATATACTACATATTTGGCCCGATCAAACACCCCCAAACCAAACCTTTGCTCGTCCTCGAGCAAATCTAATCGAAACAGTAAGACGCCAACTGATTTTGATTTCTAGATACCTAAACAATACCTCAACAATGCCGCAAGTCCAATGTGTGATATGATACAAATAGGTGTGATAAAGAGGAGAAAAATATATGCGCAAGATCAAGAGCAATTTGGATACACCCAAGGGAGGCTCGTACGAACACGAATCCCACACCTACAGGCATTCATGAATTAGGGACAACTTACTCCCATACCTTGAGCATAATTCGCTTCAATTCTAAAACTCACATGGATTCTCTCTTTTCTTTCCTGAAGAGTCCTAAGTTCCACACAAACAAGTATGCAAAGAAGATTCTGCATAAGATTTAAGCAATGAACTATCCTAGAAACGAGTCACCATGCCATGGATGTGAAAGATCGTGCTTCAACCGACATTCCCAAACTAGACTTATATGGATCAACTAGGGTCTTTCAACCGGTTATAGTGTGGCTGTGGGGTTGAATGAGGTTACACAAAGAATATGGACATTTGGAGTTCAAACTCACCAATCATGCTAGAATATATCCCTATTACCACACCATGTTCTTTTATCGCTTAAATGCAACCCTCTAGGAAATCATTTAACCCACATTTGTGCCTTCAACGCTGCATTCCGTTTGAGCGTTTTTAGCATAATACAATCCCCATTATGGCACTTCAAGTACAATCTTTCTTTTAATTTTTCTTTTAACAATTTCCCAATCACAATGTTGTACTCCATTTGAGTTGTTACAATTTCCCTTTCTTAGGCATTTAGGGCACATAACTAAGGTTCTTACCCCTTTCCTTGCATATTTTTCAACAATTATTTCATTTTACCCGCTGTAGGACCATTTTAACTCTTTTCATCACTACCATTTCCCATCCTAACATGATTAGTACAAGGGTAGGCATGTGTTTAGGCTATTGGGTATATAGTTTGAATGTGGAACCAAATGAAAGAGTAAGTGTTTGGCCTCAACTTGGCTTTGGAGCACACAATATGGTATGTGGTGTTTAGGCTATAGAGGTAATTCGATACACATACATTCCCTAATATCACTTCCACAACCATCTAAAAAGGGAATGAAAGCATCCATCACACAATTCACAAAATGATATGTAAGTCCTATGGCACATGACATAAAAGACGAGAGGCGTGTTTAAGAATAATCAATAATGCACTCAGAAAACGTACTTTCATGCTTGTGTTTGTGATCTCACGGGTATCTCCACTATTAGAACAAGACATGGGAACAATGAGTCCCTAATACTTAACACCAACGGGTGGGACAAACCCATGATGGTGCAAGCGAAACCTCAAGTGGCACCAAACTATATCACAAGGTCAAAGCACATATAAGGAACTCGTCAAAAGCACACTCTAGGAGCATCCTACCCATATTGGATACAGTTTGAAAAATGGACAAGCGACAAAATTGAAAAATTAGACACTAAACTGTATAAGGCGGAGGCGTAATGCACCCCTAAACCAAAACTCAACAATGTCCCCATTGTTGGAAATAACAAGCATAATCTCGATAAATGGCGGAATGAGGGTTCAACACCCCCGAACCAAATCTAGACATACACATGACCATGCTCATTCATAATAACAAAAACTAAATCGCATTCATTGAAAGCTTAAGTACAAAATCGAAGGTAGAAAACTCCCTTTAGAAGGAAGCGCGTTCGATGTCCATGCGTGTTGTTGTGTGCTTCCCAAAAGATGCACAACCTAGCTTAAAACCACACAACAACTCTACCAAACGAAAATCAAATGCGAAAAGAAAAGAAAAATAAGTCTAAGCCGTGTAAAAGAAATTACAAATACAAGCAATAAAAGTTAGTAGTCCTAGAATAATACAATAAACAAAAAAGGAATGGATGGTCAATCTTCGTCGGAAAACTCCCTCTCCGGCTCACTGGCGACCCCTTTTCCCTTGTGGTCGATCTCTGATCTGATCCGCTCTTCATGCTCTCTCCTGGATCTCTCCATTGCAGCTCGGAGCTCTCCCCCATATGGGTCAATGTCTGGGCCCCCTGAAGGAGGTGAGAAAGCAGTTGGCCTCTTCTTCTTCTGTGGATAACTAGGAAGACTGAGTGCCTCCCTCATGTCAGTAAGGTTGCCCCAAATGTCAGTAAAATACTCATTGGCTTCCGCCCTGCCTTCAGTAATCTGCCTCCTATTTTCGACGACCTCGGTCCTGAGGTTCTCCAATCCTGTAAGCAAGGTCTGCCAAGGGACCTCTCCAAATGTCTCCTGCGTGGGTGGGGAAGCAGCGGGCCTATAATCACCATATTCGAGGTAAACCGGCTCCAAATCTGGTTGTTCCAGGATGTCTTCAGCCTGTCTACTCGTGCTGCCTCCTCGAGCAGGTTTCCACCTCCCTGTTCGGACCCTGACACCAGAGGGGTCCCGCTCTCTGACTTGGTCATTCCATGTGAAACGCCCAACTGGCCCCAAACCACATTCGAAAGGATCGGATCCAAAATCCACCCCGGTAGTCCTGTAAAATGCGGTGATGAGGCTAGGGAAGATGAGTGGCTGCTTGTCCACTCTGACACCTCCCAACTCAAGTATCTCCCTCTTGACTAGAAAGCCTATGCCGACCAACTGATTCTGCAGTAAACAGTACATGATCATTGCTGCATTGAAGTTCACTGAAGTCCTGTGCTTTTTGGGGATCAGCGAATGGGAGATGAACACATGCCAGAAACCCAACCCACTCTTTAAGTTGGTGTGCTTCATGCGGTGATCAGGCGCCACCCAAAAATCCATTGGATGGATCACTAATTGATTTGCAAAATCCACATTTTGTGTCATAAAAAATTCACTCCAAGTCACCCCCTGCTTTAGACGTCCGACTGCTTCGGGATCAACTGGAAGCTCAGTCCTATAGTACCTATTAATGTCCGCTATAGTCATCCGGACTTCTACCCCGCAGACCAGAACCGAAGAAGTGCGCTGAAAAGTTTCAGGTACCATTCCAGCAAAGAATTCCTCGACCACACGTCGACAATACATCGAAGGGGGGGGGGGGGGGGGGGGGGGGGGGCTAATAAAGGTTTCTCATCCCCTTGTTTCAACCATTAGAGGAATCGAGGTGCCCTCCAGCTCTTCAACTGCTATCCTCCTTTCCACCACGACGTCTCGCTCCCTAAAATATTCTAAACTGTCCTCGAAATCTGGGTGCCTGATGCATGGTGGTGGAACTTGGGGTCCCCTCCTCGGTCTTTGTTCGGAACCCTGACTGCTTTGCCTAGTTTATAACCTGGTTCTTCCTGACATCTGCACAATAAACAACAGTTTTAAGGCAATATTCGGATCAAAGAACCATGAGGTTATGATGAAGGAATTTGAAAGGACACATATTCTGCCAGGAGGATGAAGTGTGGGTGAATGACCCGCACTGTACCAGCACTCTAACTCGTTCCCAGATATCAGCACATGCAGAATTGTCATTCATGTAAACATTGCATAATCTCAGCACATCATCGACCGAATGAACACCAATATGACTCTAACTCATGTATAGGATTCAATTCAACCATATAAACCCAAATTCATAGTTTGAATATCCAATTGCAATAGAAAATCAATGTAACAATGAACTCATCACATGCATAATTAGACAACACCCATCATTCCATCCTCTTAGACATTCAATAGGTAGTTAGGCATTAGCAAAAGCAAAAACAAAAGTTCAAAACCTTGAATCATGAAGTTCATGCATAAGAGGAAAAAGAATTTTGATAAAAAGGGTTAGGGTTTTGGATTAGAGAGATATGTAATGAGATTAGAGGAAGAATTCATACCTTGGTTGCCGAAAAATCAAAAACGTGGCACACACGGAATACCTTTCAGTTGAGACGAGGGAAAAATTTGAAATTTGCTGTTTTGTTTTGCTTTTGTGACAAAGTAGAGCCCTAGAGAGCGACAGGCAGTATATATACTGCGCGACCAAAGTGCGGGTGTAGTGCGGGTGAATGACCCGCACTGTACCCGCACTTTATTACCTGATGCCTTCGGAATGCGGGATGAGTGCGGGTGACTGACCCGCACTATAACCGCACTATTCCCCTGGACTGACTCATGAACTCTGCCCTGCAACCCCGGTCAACCAAATGAGGTTTTACCGGAATGGGGAGCACATTCAACTTGGCCACCCAAACCGGTGCCAAATGCCTATGCACTGCATCTCTCCCCATTCTCCTCATTTGTCCGACTAGGTCCTTCCGAACCCATATTTGTTTAACCCTTGGTGGGTTCATCCTAGATCCAACTCTACTTGCTTTGAACCTTTGGAAACTAAAGCAATAAGCCTTAGTGTGCCCTCTTTTGGCACAAAAGTAACAAGTAACAGGATGGTTAGGGAAACTCCCTGTTCAATTGTTTTCTATCACAACGAGTTGCTCAATCAAATCACACTCCTTGACCTTGGCCCGCTTCAACTCATCATCTTTTGTGCTCAACCGTTCTTGCAATTCCCTTACCGCTTTTACGGACTCCTCCACACCTGGTTGAAGTTTCCTTGTCCTTCTCCCATTGTCTTCCTCAAATTCTTCTGAGAGCCTTGCCAACTCATCTAAGTTCTTGGAGACTAACCCCTTCTTGGTGGCAAGCTCTACTACTTGCTCATTTAACCCGTTGTTCACTGTTGAGAGATCATGCAATTTCTTCTTCAACTGTCCATTTTCGGTCTTAAGCAAATAAACCTCCAGTTTGAGCTTTGTGTTGTCTTGCTCAAGCTCACCTAATTGTTCGAAGATTTCAGTACTTGATTCCTCCTCTTCAAATTCTGACTCTTGCCTTTCCTTAATGCAGTCTTGGTTTCCCAATTCCATCTCTTTAACTCCCTCAAAAGCTTTCACAAAAGAACCCGGCTTCTTTTCTTTCTGGAATTTGGTGCCTCCAAGACCAAACAATCTCTGACTTGGCTTGTTTTGAGGGATGTTACCTTGAAGTTAACACTTTTGCCTCCACAGCTGAAGGAAATGTCCCTAGAACAAATATCAATTGCCATACCCGCTGTTGCCATGAATGACCTCCCCAAAAGTAGTTTCCAGTCCCTACCACTGGGTTCTCCTCGTTTGCAATTCAACACAACAAATTCTACTGGCACCATCAAACCGTGCACATTCACGTAAACGTCCTCCACAATACCAACTGGGGTGATGGAAGAATTGTCCGCCATAATGAGAGTCTGGGAGGTAGGCTTGATCGACTGAATCTTCAGCTATTCGTATACCTCTAATGGCATCATATTGATGCTGGCCCCCATATCAAGCACTGCTCCCATCTTTGGTGAACTCTCAATTTGTACCTCTATGACGAAACTTCCGCGGTCCTCAAGTTTAATGGGTAAGTTTATGCCACTTCCCCTATCTTCATTATCTGTGACCTCTACCACGCTTTCCTCGGTTTCATCAACTCCCAACTGGACAACCTCTAACACGTTAACATGTTCATCGGAGTTTGATGCCTTCTGTTCTTGACCAATGCATCAAAAATCTGTGCCAACTGAGTTTCCATCTTCTTCAGTGACGCTCCATGACTATTTTCTCTTTGATCATTGGACTGCATGTAAGCTGACATTCGTTGCTCAGAGGCATGCAAGGTGTTCTTGAGAGCTTCTGACCCGATACCAACCGTTTTGATCACTGTGCTCACTATCTCCTCTAGAGACTTGTTCTTTGGTTGGCTAGCGGAAGCTTGGGAATTAAAGTTGGATGGTGGGTTACTACTTGAACTTCCCCATTGATTGTTATTGTTTGCCCCTCCTTGATTGTATCTATTGTACCCATGGTTTTGGTACCCTTGATTATTGTTTCCACCTTGGAAATTGTTGTTGCCACCTTGGTAAGTGTTGTTGCCACCTTGGTAAGTTGTTGCTTCTAGGTGGTTATTGTTGGACCAAGACAAGTTTGGGTGGTTTCTCAACCCTGGATTATATGTGTTTGAATATGGGTCATTCCTTGGCCTTGGGAATTCCCCAAGGGCTTGGGCTTGCTCTTCTTGCCCGAAATGCCCTTCTCCTCCTTCTCTCTCCCCCATGACTTGACTCACTCCTTGGGAGGACCCTGGTTTTCCGGTTATAAGCTCCTTGATCGATTGGAGCTCTTTGTTCATTCTGGACATCTGAATCTGAACTTGGGTATCCTGACCCACTTCTATTCTTCCACTTCTTCTCACGTGTGATGTCCTCTGCTGTGAGTTCTGGGCAATCTTCTCCAAGATGTCATACGCGTCAACTGCCCTCTTGTCTGCTATTGTACCTCCGCACGCATTGTCCACTAGCATTTGTGTTATCGGTGAAAGTCCACTATAGAAGGAATTAACCTTCAACTCATGGTGGTATGTATGTGGTGGCATTTGTGCTAACAACAAGTTGAACCTCTCCCATGCCTCATGGAATGGTTCACCGTCCTCCTCAACAAATGATGCTATCTTCAACCTTAAGTCATTTGCTTTCTGCGACGGAAAATACTTGTTGAAAAAGACCTTGCACACCTGACTCCATGTCACCAGCGATCCTGGCCTTAAGTTCATGTACCATGTCATGGCGGCATCTTTCAGACAATACTAGAAACACCTGAGATGAAGCTGCTCTCCTGTTAATACTGCTTGGCGAGCCATTACCGGGAAGGTTTCTAGGGTGGCTCCATACTGCTTCATAAATTGGAGGCAATCCTCGGTAATCCGCCCACTAAACGATGGTAGGAGGCTAATGTGCATAGTCTTCAACTCATACTGCCTTGTTACATCATCCAGTACTATGGCAGTGGGCACATTACCTACAAACGGGAGAGTGTACTCGCCCATGGTGAGACCTAGCTGTTCATTCCCATGTACACTTCCCTCATGCTCTCGAGCCTGCTGCTCATTCTGATTCTGATCGTTCCTGTCTTCCCTATTCTACCCAGGGTAATCCATAGGAACACCGGCGTCCATGTTTCCCTCTAACTGACCGGTTCTTCTACCCAACTGATTGATGTTATCGATAACTGGCAACACTGTTCCTCTTAACGATCTTCTTCCGTGCATATACCTAGAATCCTGAAATTTCACAACAAATAATGCACAACGTAAACGAGAAACAAATAGGGTAGATCAGAAATGTTACTAGACTAACTATTGTCTATGCAAAACTAATCAAACTAAACATGCTGCTCCCCGGCAGCGGTGCCATTTGACAGACAGGTTTTTCTTAGTGTCGTTTTAAAATATCAATCCATCAACAATATTTGATAAAACCTCACAAAGCCTAAATTAGTTTGAAAACATAAATATAGTGGCAAGTGGGATGTCGTCCACATGGAGCGGAGTTAGCTAAATTAGTTATTGCTAGAGTAATGATATGTATATATATAATAACGAAACATGAGTTGGTGAAAATGTAGGTGGTGAATTACACTAAAAATAACACTAAATTAATTATGCAAACTAAATGAATGGGAAAATGGAATGAGGGATATATATAGATGATGGAAACTAAGGAGTTAATGGATACGAAAGTAAATACTGGGCAATGCAACAAACTTGTCAATAGCACGGCTATTCAAGGTAACCGACCTAGGATGTATAGAGTCGGTTATTTATCCCTAGAAGGTGGCCAACCCAGGATGTATAGTGCGGACCACCTATTGGGGATTAATCCGTCGTAAACTACCAACCTAGGATGTATAGAGTTGGTTGTTTATCGGATTCTAGAAATGAAGCTCGTCTACCTAACAATGACTCAACCGATTACAAATAGTCACCCTAGGATGTATAGTGATGACTTCTAACTCTCTCACGGGTTCCGACCTAGGATGTATAGTGCCGAAAACTCGATCGAGGTTAGATTAAAACCGCGGTTTAAGAGTCGAAATTCATGACTTTCCGTCTATTCTTTAGAGCATTAAACAACTAAATAGGATGTCTATCTAGATGCAATACTCATACATAATACAAAGACATCTTGCAAAGAGGATGTATCTACACAAGAAATCAATGATAAACATTCACAATAAGAATATGTCAATGAAAGATAGACATGAATATCAATATAATATCAAGTTTATGTACAAGCCCAATATTCAACTAACTACTCCATCAACCCCTTAGAGGGGATTTAGCTACTCATTACAACTAGGAAACTAAGAGAAGGGAAAGAGAAAGAACCCTTGGAGAACATCTCCTTCCTTGAAGTGGCTCCAATCTCCTAACTTCCTTGAAGTTGAGTAGAGAATATAAGGATGAGAGAGAGAGAGAGAGAGATTCTAGGTCTAAAAGTGTTTAACCTCTGTAAAACGGAGTCAAAGGCTTTCTAAAACGTTTCTATACTTTTCTATTTATACAAGATACAAAAATAGGTCACTTAAGCTTTGAAAATAAAACTGGCGCGCGCGCAGTGCGGGTGGAGTGCGGGTGAATTACCCGCACTGTATGGGTTGTCTTCATCTTCAGTTCTCGGATCAGGGCACTAGTGCGGGTGGAGTGCGGTTGAATTACCCGCACTTGACCCGCGCTAGGAATCGCACTATGATCGCACTTGAATCGCACTTCCTTGTCAGGTGCAAAATCTACCTTCTGTCTTGAGCAACAGAGCGGGTAGAGTGCGGTTGGATGACCCGCACAGTGCCCGCACTCTAATGTCAGGTACAATTCTGCTCTTCTGTTCTTGGTGAAAGTGCGGGTGGAGTGCGGTTTGTTGACCCGCACAGTACCAGCACTCTAACGTCAGGTGCATTTTCAACTTCTCTGGTTTGGCATTAGTGCGGGTAGAGTGCAGTTGGATGACCCGCAGAGTACCCGCACTTTATCGTCAGGTGTAACATCAGCTTCTCTGGTTTGGCATTAGTGCGGGTAGAGTGCGGTTGGATGACCCGCACAGTACCCGCACTTTATCGCTTCACTTGCATCATGTCCCGGCTATGAACATGAGTGCGGCTGGAGTGCGGTCAGAGTGCGGTTGCGACCCGCACTTGACCCTCACTGGACCCGCACTGGACCCGCACTGTAGAGCTGTTTATACTCCTTTGCCTTTACTTTCGCCCTTTTTCTGCCAGAATCACCGCAATATGCTTCCAAACCTGTCTTTGCATAATTTCCTACAAATACGCACAAAACAACCCATAATAGATACAAAAACGCACGAAAACAAAACATAAGGTAAGGATCTGAGGGCCTAAATATACTACATATTTGGGCCGATCAGTAAACAATAGCAAATCAGGTACCAGATGCATTTACAGATGCTACTAGAGTAATAAAATCATACATACCAGCAACTAATGTACCAGTCTGGGTGATTATTCCATAATGATAATCTAAACAAACAACATCAAACAAATCATCTATTTTAAGCCAAAAGTGTGGTAGACCACTTGGTTCAAAAGATACTGTAAGTTCCTCATTTTGATTGGCTCATTTTGTTGACAAACCACATTGGGGATTTGCTTGTAAGGGTAGATTATGTCTCTTTGTTTGTGATCAAGCTTTAATGACATCCTCAAGCTCAAGAGCACTTCAACGGTATATCAATTGTGTTTAACTCTCTTTGAAGAGCATTAGTTGCACACACACACACACACACACACACACACACACACACACACACACACACACACACACACACACACTTTCATGCATGCCTTACACATCTTTTATTTGTGTTTTAATCTTTTTTGTGTGCTCTTTACACTTCTCACACATCCACCTTGATGTTAGTTCTAAGTGAGGCTGTGTTTTATGGGTTTTGCTTTCCGTTGGTTGATCGAAAATATCCGCGCATGCACGTTGGTGTGCTTTCTTAGCACGTTGCATGACCTTTCTGTAGGTCTCTGCTGCCCGGGCACCTTACCCACACAGTACCCGCTCACTGTAGCATGGGTTGTCTTGGGTCACTTTTGTACGGGTCCCTACCCGTACAATACCCGTAAACTGAAGACTGGTTGGTCTCATGTGTCTGTTGTGCGGGTTGTATGCAGGTCCCTACCCGTACACTGAAGACCGGTTGGTCTCAGGTGTCTGTTGCGCGAGTAGTGCTTGGGTCTCTTACCCGCGTAGTACCCGCACACTACGTCATTTCTGGTGTTTTATTTTACTTCTTTCTAAAACAATATGGCTTTACTTTGACCTCATATATATATGTCATCTTCTCTCCATTTCGAGTTAAGGAGTCCATAATTGTTTCCTAGTGAGAGAATGTGATTTTCTAGAGAGTGAGACTCCCAATTTTTACTCGACCAAACTCACACCCATGTGCATCTAGCATCATCCAATCATTATCTAATCATGGGTGTTCATGCTCTTCTTGACTATGTAATTCAACATGACTTAGAACTTCTTGTTTCATCTTTATGTTCTTGTTTTGCCTAGGGCTAGCAATTATTTGTTGATTAATTGCATGTTTCTTTGGTTAAGTATGCCTTTGAATATGTTTGGAATGTTGTTTGTTGGTTGAGAATACATGTTCATTGATAGCTAGTCTTTAGGACCATTTTTCCCTCTAGCTAAATCTTCTTGCTTTGCATTTAGATATTTATATCTAGGATTTTTTTAATTGCCATCAATTAATCCTAAATAAGCATATAGTGTAGCCTAGCATTAATTGCATTTTAGAATATTCTTTACATATTCACATAGGTTGTTATATCTCTTCATGGATTGTTAAGCTTTGTGACTAAGTGGATTAGTCCACAAGCTAGTTGGTTTAGGATCATTATTAAAGGCCCGTTGGGTAGAGTGAAAGGGTTAGTGACTAAGAATGGTTTGATTTGAGGTCAACCTAGGTTGTAAACTTTCATTCAAATAGTGGATTTGAGGTCCGTATATGGTTAGGTGGATAGCTCATGAGTTTTGTCCAGTTGGAGGGTTTCTCACGTAAATAAATCCTTATATTTTTATTGTTTTCCGCTTTTTTAGTGCTAATTGCTCACTTGCTAATATGAGGTAGATTTGTTAATATTGATTAATCGAAAAATTGGTAATCAATTTATTAAAACCTATTCACCCCCCTTTAGGTTAATTTAGACACACTTTATTTATTTTCAATTAGTATCAGAGCGGGTTCCTAGACATACTTAGGTGATCCTAGCTCTAGTTATGTGTCTTGCATTTGTATGTTTTTGATTATTGCACACATTTGCATTCATCTGATTCATACCCAAACACTATAAGTGAGAACGGAGGTGGAAACGAGGGCGTTTCAAGTACAAGACCCTTGCTCACAGGGGTGAATTATGCATCTTGGAAAGGCAAGATGGATTCCTACCTTTGCCAAATAGATGACAAAGCATGGATGACAATTGAAGATGGTTACACTCCTCCAACTACAACCGCTACAAATGGTAGCCAAACTCCTAAGCCTAAATATCGATGGAGCACTCAAGAGTTTGAAGCCTCTAAGTGGAACAACATGGTGATGCATGTTATTCTTTGTGCTATAGACGACAATCAATATAAGTTGATCCAAACAACTAGGAACGTAAAAGAGGCATTGGAGATTCTAAAGACGGATCATGAAAGAACCAAGGTAATCAAGGATTCCAAGCTCTAAGTTCTTCAAACACAATTCGAGACGATCAAAATGGAAGAGCATGAGTGCTTCATTGACTTTAAAGTGAAGATGATGGACATCGTTAATCAAAGCCATAAACTAGGGTCATCGGATAGGAGGATCAAACAAAAGATCATGAGATCATTTCCCGAGAGGTTTGAGTCTAAGGTGATGGCTCTTGAAGAAAATAGCGATTACAAGACAATGAAGCCGAGTGAAGTGATTGGAAGGCTTCTAGTCTATGAGTCAAGGATGGTTCCAACACCATCACCTCCTAAGAAGCAAAAGAGCATTGCTTTGAAGACCTCCAAGATTGAGAAAGAGGAGGACTCGGATGAGGAAATGGCCCTTACGGTGAAAAGATTCAAGAAGTTCATCAAGTTTGTGAAGAATGGCTTTGGATTTAAAGGGAATGAGATAAGGAAGAAGACACATTTCAAGAGAGTTGAGCAAAGCCAAGAGAAGACCACAAGAAAAGGAATTCAATGCTTCGAATGTTGAGGATTTGGGCACATCTCCATTGATTGTGGCAACTTGAAGAACAAGAAAAAAAGGGAAGGCAATGGCGGCCACTTTGAGCGATAGTGATGATTTAAAAGAGGAAGAAGGATCCTCAGATGATGCAGATCACGTGGCAAACTTTATTGCCTTCACATCCTCCCTCAAGAGCAAGGAAGTGGTTGATAATGAAGAGGAAAAGAAAAAAGAGTGAAGATAACTCAAGTGATAGTTACTCCTTATCTCATTCCATAAATAGCGATGTTTAATGCATGGACCTTGAAGGGTTCATTGGGCATTTTCAAAGCTCAAGGTTGAAAATGAAGAAAGAGATTCGAAGACTAAAAGGTGAGAATCTCAATCTATCAACCGATGTGATTTACTTGAATTGAGAAGTGAAGATAGCTAAAAGGAATGAGGAATTGATGGAGAATGAGCTTGAAGAAGCAAGCGAAGTTATTGCTAAAATGACTTCAAGCACGAAGAAACTTGACCACATGTTGGGAGTTGGCAAGAAGCCAAGTGACAAGAGAGGTCTTGGATTTAAAGATGATAAAAAGACCTCATCCTCAAGCAAGACCATGTTTGTCAAGAGCTTGGACATCAAAGAGCCTCCACCCCCACAACATCCTAGGAAGAAGATTGAACTAAAAGAGTGCTTTAAAAATGCCCAAGTTAAGATGACACCAATGAATCAAGCTCAAGCTCAATCAATAAAAGCTCATCAAGCAAGCTTTCCTCAACCCAAATACCACCAAGCCAAGAAACAAACCATGCAAGCTCAACCAATGGAGTAATTCAATCCGGTTCAACAACAAAGAAGAAGAGAACCAATCCAACCTCCACAACAATCTCAAAGACATGGGAAAGCCCATTTGTATTCAAAAAGGCATGGTATGGATTCTTACTTTACTCTCACAGGTTTAGACCTAATTGCTTCAAATACATTAAGATGTGTAGAATTAAGAGCATTATTGAAAGAAATAAAGCTAGAGCCACAATTCATGTTCCTAGGAAATCTCGAGCCAATTTGTAGGATCCTAGGAAATCTAGAGCCAATGTGACTAACACAACTAGGAAGGAGAATGTATCACCTAGGTGGATTAGAAGAGATAAATATTTTTGCTATGTGGCTCAAATTGCCTTGAAGGCAAATGCTTCTAACACTTGGTGTTAACAGTCATTTTTGGTAGGGGTCCAAAGAAGAATTTTCCATCTGGCAGGTACCTGGTAGGACCTAGATCGGGACCGATACCTAGATACCGGGGATGCTGTACACCATGAACCGAAAAGAAGTCAGTACCACGTCTCATAGTCTACTAGGTACCAAGCAAGGCTATACCATGATACCTCCTACCTGGTTCCTAGGTACCACGATACCTCCTACCTGGTACCTAGGTACCACGACATCTACCCGGTACCCAAGTACCGCGATATCAGTCTAGAATCTAACCAGAATGTGTATCCTACCCGTAAAGTAACAAGAATGGAACCAGGAAGAGGTACCAGTATGCTAGAACAACCGCCACGCCCGCGAGCACTCCGGTACACCAGTGTACCATACCACCGGGATACAGAGTCAGAATTCTCCTTCAAGCAACGTAAAATGGAAAGTTGACCTCTTTAGTAAATTAATGGAGATAATCAACACCATTAATGAGGGAATCAGTCAACTGCATTAATAGCCATTTACAACTCCATTAATGAGGGAATCAGTCAACTCCATTAATGGCCATTCACAACGCCATTAATGAAGGAGTCAACTTCATTATTGAAGATAATCAGACTCCATTAATGAGAAGATATTCAACTCCATTAATGAGAAAATATTCAACTCCATCAATGAAAAGATATTCAACCCCATCAATGAGAAGATATTCAACTCGTTAATGTCGATAAACCAATGGAGTGGGCAACAAGGATGAACAGATATAAATATAACAAGTCACTCTCCAAGAAAAGGGTCGATTCCCCAATATTTCTCCGGTCAGACATTTCTCCAACATGGGTTTCGAACAACAGACACAGTCCAATAGTCCTTCAGTATCTCCATATCTCCAACAGCTCTCCAACATCTCCATGTCTCCGATCCCAGATTTCGTCCACTTCTCCACTATGAATATGAGTTCGCCATCGCCTGGAGTGTAAAACGGACCCTGCCCGAATTCCCTCTACGCCACCATTGTATCGACTGCTATGTATGTTAGTTTTCGCCATGAATGTACCGGTACCAAATGGTACCCCTCTAATTGTGACCTATCAGGACTCAGTTTGTATTAATGTAAGCTCCCCGGAGCACCTCTCGTAATATATAAATATAAAGAAGGGTCTTTCTCCCTTCCTATGGATACTGCCTGGGGGTTTTTCAGCATGTGATCAATCGTGATGCTTTTTCCCCCTAGGTCAGTCCACCAGTACTAAAAGAGTTGTCATTCTCCCATCTATCTCCTTGTTATGAATGCATGTATGCGTGCTAGGCACCGACCATGCTGGTCCTAGCTCTCATGTACCTCTCCTGGCTCATTATCTAGGTTAGGGAAATATTGAAGGCACCCAGAGAGGTGACTAGGTACCAGGATCAGATACCAAGACCGGGTACCAGCCTACTGCACCAAATGGGAGGGATGACTGTTCTCCTACCTGTCCTACCTCTCTCGCGGTACCTACCCCGTTTGAGAGCGTTGATCGATCAGATATCTCACTTTCACCTTACCAGAACCACGGTACGAAGTACCTACCACCCGCTGCGACCTCCAGGGTAGCGGGTTGAGGGTACCAGCCTACTGCACTAGATGGGAGGGATGACTGTTCTCCTACCTATCCTACCTCTCTCGCGGTACCTACCCTGTTTGAGAGCGTTGATCGATCAGATATCTCGCTTTCACCTTACCAGAACCACGGTACAAAGTACCTACCCCCCGCTGCGACCTCCGGGGTAGCGGGTTGAGGGTGTTAAGTGAGATTTTTATCCCGAGTGAATTTTTCTGTCAACACTTTTTAGTGCCGTCTGTGAGCAAAGAAATAAGGGCGGAGCTTCCTGGCTGCTACCTACCAGCGCCTGGTCAATCGCTTATTCAGGGGACTGATAGGAAAGTCGATGGAGGTATATATTGATGATATGATCATAAAGTCTCAGATAGCTGAACATCACCAAGGCCACCTCCGCCAGACTTTCCAGAAAGTCAGGGAAAATCATATACGTCTGAATCCGGCTAAATGCGCCTTCGGGATTATAGCCGGGAAATTTCTTGGATTCTTGGTCCACGAAAGCGAAATTGAAGCTAATCCCGAAAAGATTAAAGCTACCCTGGATCTTGAATCTCCCACCTCACTCACACAAGTGCAGGGTTTGACCGAGCAAATCGCATCCCTGAACCGTTTCATATCGCGGTCCAGTGACAAGTGGATCCCGTTCTTCAATGCCATTAAACAGGGGACGAACATGAAATGGGACCAAGGCAGCGAGTGAGCTTTCCAGTCATTAAAAGAGTACCTCGCTAGCCCGCCCATGCTAGCTAGCCTGGTACCAGGAGAAGAACTACAGTTATACCTGGCAGTGTCTGAAACCGCCTCCAGTGGAGCTTTAGTGAAAGAATACGGAGATGGAGCCCGGCGCCTTGTCTACTATGTGAGCCGCGCCCTAACCAAATAAGAAAGGAACTACGCTCTCCTGGAGAAGCTCACCTTTGCACTGGTAGTAGCAGCCAGGAAGGTCCGCCCTTATTTCCTTGCTCACACCATCGTGGTAGTCACTGATCAACCTTTGCGACAGTTTCTTCAAAGGCCGGATGTATCAGGAAGACTCGTGTTGTGGGCTCTTGAGCTTACCCGGTTCGACATCAAATACAAAGCCAGGACTACTATCAAGGCCCAGGCTTTGGCAGATTTTGTGGTAGAATTCAGTGCGATCCCCGATTAGGGTGCTCCTTCGAGCCCGATTCGAGCTCCTTCGAAAGAACAAGAGCCTGCAGATTGGCCCACCGATCGAAACATCTGGATCCTGTATATCGATAGAGCAATAAATCAAGCAGGAAGTGGATGTGGGGTCATTCTAATAGACCCAGAGAAAATTGAGTGCTGCCACTGTTTCAGATTCGGGTTTAACACCACCAATAATGAGGCTGAATATGAGGCCTTGTTAGTAGGGATGAGAGCGGCAGTAGAGCTGGAAGCTGATTACCTCCTTGCCAAATGCGATTCACAGCTGGTAGTCAACCAAATAACTGGTTTATACCAGGCCAAGGGGGACAACATGATAGCCTATCTCGAAAAAGTGCAAGAGCCGTTGCCTCGCTTCAAGGGTTTCAGGATCGAACATATACCTAGGCAGCAGAATCATCGAGCTGACGTCCTAGCCAAGATAGCTGCCAATGAAGGCCAAGATAGCTGTCAATGGAGGACAAGCGCTGCCGAAAGGAGTTCCACTCCACATAATCACTGTATCAAGCATTTCTGAAGGCAAGGAAGTAAACCCCGTGGAACGATTTCCATGCTAGATGGATCCTATCGTGGAATACCTTCAATTAGAAAAGCTCCCAGAAAACCCCGATCAAGCTCGCAAGATCAAAAGAACCTCGATTCGATACTGCTTGATAGAAGGGCACCTTTACCGTAGAGGTAGATCACTCCCCTTGCTCAGATGCCTACATCCTGAGGATGCGAGTTGGGCGTTGAGGGAAGTGCATTCTGGAGACTGTGGAAATCATATCGGAGGAGAATCATTGGCTTACCAGGTGCTGTGCATGGGATATTTCTGGCTGACTCTGCACCATGACACAAAGCAGTTCATACAGTCTTGTGAACCGTGTCAGAAAACGGCCAACCTGAATCACCTACCTCCAGAACGGTTATCAACCATCAGCTCGCCGTATCCGTTTACATTCTAGGGAGTGGACCTAATTAGACCCCTCCCAATCGCACCAGGTCAGCAGAAACATGCAATCATGGCTATTGATTACTTCACTAGGTGGGTGGAAGCAGAACCCCTCTCTAGAATTACTGAAGCAAACACAACAGAGTTCATCAAGAAAAATATGGTTTGCCGATTCGGGACTCCGATGGTCATCATCACGGATCTGGGTAAGTAGTTTGAAAATGCCAGATTTCAGAAATTCTGTGGAAGTTTGGGGATTGAACTCTGCTTCGCATCCGTTGCGCACCCCCAGACTAATGGCCTAGTGGAGGCTACAAACAAAATCATCAAGAGGCTCCTCAAGAAAAAAACTTCAGCAGAAGAAAGGAAGATGGGCTGATGAACTCCCGGACGTACTACGAGCATATCGCACCACCAAGAGGACCACTTCGGGAGAAACCCTCTACTCGCAAGCTTTCGGGGTAGAAGCCGTCTTTCCTATAGAGCACAAGCTCGTCTCTTTCCGGGTGCAACATTTTGACCCCGATGGAAATGAGGACAAGCTGAGGGCCAGCCTGGACCTCTTAAAGGAGAAACAGGACATGATAGCCGAAAGAGTAGCAGTTTACCAGAACCGAATTGCTTGTTACTTTAACAAGAAAGTGAGAAGTCGAAGCTTCAAGGAAGGGGATATAGTGCTCAGAAAGGTTACCCAGAATACCCGGAAAAGGTCGGACGGAGTGCTATCACCTAATTGGGAAGGTCCGTACCTAATCAAAATGGTGATCTAGGGTGGGGCCTACAAGTTGAATGATATAGACGGACATCCAGTAGACCACACTTGGAATGCTGATCATCTCAATAGATTCTACCCATAAATTCTGCAAGGCAAATCGGCCAGGATTATTCCTAAACGACTGACTGAAGATATTAGTAGTCGTGAGTACTTGTATTTTTCTGTTTTTTCTTTTTTTTTTTCTTTGATCATGAATAAAGAAGGTTTCTTTCTCCATTTGTTCCTGCCTACATTTGTCTACATCCACCTGCTTTACGTTGCCAATTGAATTTCCCATGATTGTTGCTTTAAGACCAGGAGAGCTGCATAGCATTTCTGATGCCCTGGACCAGATAGATCCATCCAGGAGGATCGTCATAAGACCAGGAGAGCTGCATAGCATTCCTGATGCCCTGGACCGGATAGATCCATCCAAGAGGATCGCCATAAAACCAGAAAAGCTACATAGCACTCCTAACACCCTAGATCAGATCAGTCCATCTATGAGGTTCGCCTCAAGACCAGGAAGGACCATATGGCCTTCCTGCTGCCCTGGCCGGGTACCACCCCCTGCTAGGAATGATCCAATACGTAAGAGCATAGTTGCCTGATGGATCAGAGCATAGTTGCCCGATGGATCAGACCTTGGTCGGGCACCACCCCCCGCTAAGAAGGATCTGGATAGTAAGAGCATAGTTGCCAGCTAGATCAAGGCCTTGGCCGGGCACCACCCCATGCCGAGAAAGACCAGGTGCTAAAGCGGCCTTAGTTGCCTACCTGGATCTTGCTGCCAGTGTTTATTCGCCAATTGTTTTTGCCAAGATACCACGATTCCTACAAACAGGAGTGCGAGGTACCTCGTACGCCACTGTTTTCGCCAGAGTACCAAGATTGCTAAAACAGGAAGGCGAGGTACTGAGATTCACCAAATTTTTGACTCGCCAACGCACCAAAGCTCCTACAAATAAAGGAGCGAGGTACCCAGTTTCGCCAGGATACTTCCCTGGGGACCCAGGTTCCATGAATTGGAAAGCTAGGTACTCAATCATTCGACGAGGTTCTTAGTTTCGCCAGACTACTCGCCATACTGTCAAGACTCTCAGAACTGGAGTGCGAGGTACCATGGTACCGATCAACTACTTTATTCTCATTAGATTTTTATGGGTTACCAAGTTTTGATTAAGTTAGGTTTATGCTGGGGACTCTTGCCCGAGTCTATGCTACTATCAGAAGCGTGTGACTAAATTAAATCGACAGATATAGATGGAAGTGAGTTTTTCTTTTCATTGATCAAATCGGGGAACCCTACCCTTATTTTAAGCTACATACAAGATACAAGAAAGAAAGAGACAAGAAAATAAGTTGAAGGTCTGAAACAGCCAGTTTCCTCTCTAACTTCTCACCTACTTACTAGATCTGCCTACCTAGCAACATTGATTTAAATCAGAATCTATATTGACGGTGCTGCCACGAACCCCAGAGGTAGGAGCAGAGGCCGTGTTGGGATCAGTAACAATAAGAAGGAAATAAGGATTTACCACCCACGTCCAAGATGCAACGGGGCACAAAGCCGCGGCTCGACCTAGTAATGCCTACACCATTGGCAAGGCCGCAGCATCAGAGCCCACCATTCATCCTGATCTTGGGAATCTCTACTTTCCCTGTTCCTCTGGTAATTAAATCCACCAAGTACAGCTCCTTCCACAATACCAAGCATCTTGCCAGTCACAGAGCCGACATCTCCTCCTACTCCCACAATGTCAGGTGATACGACGATCATCGATCAACCTATGGAGACTGCCGACTACAAAGGAAAAAGGGATTGTTTGAAGACCCATCTAACAGATAAGGGGTATTTATAGAGGGAAAGATCGAATATCGAAAAATGAGAGGATAAAGTCATTTATGTACACAACGTTCGATACACGGGAAAGTAAAGCCTCGCGAAGTGTGCTTTCCCCCCAAGGCATAATGATCAGGATAATCGAACCTATCCTGGATCTACATCTGGAAGGACAGTTGAATACAAAATTTGAACCTGGGTATTATATGACCGTACTATATGACCGTACTAGATGGAAACCCGTAAAAAATGAAGCGCACTGATCTATGACCGGTTGAGGTCTTGGTACTTTTCCAGGACCATTCGCGATATTAACTTCCGGATCACCAAATTCCCACATGGGTACTAAGAATCATCCCGGAACAAGCATTTCAACCTGGGATGTGATAAACTATACACCCATAAAGTCAAGAAAAGTAAAGAAGTTTTCATTACTAGAACCGGGGAGCCCATCCCCCGATCACGGGCTATAAAAAGATAATGTTAACAGTTTTTTCTGGCAAGGGACCAAAGGAGAATTTTCCAACGAGAATCTATCTAGGAAAGATCATCTTGATATTCAAGACAACCAGTGAGATTGATACCACTACCTAGATGGAGCCGATACTTGATAAGGTCAGGACCCCGACTACCTATCTATCTAGATAGGATATCATCCCCGAAAGTATGTATCTCGCCCTACTGAAGCTCCTGATACCAGCTCAAGACTAGCACGATGATAGCTCGAACGCCCAGCACCCCGCAAGCATCTCGGCATCGATCAAGGTATCAGGTACCTCCATACCTACCTCGGTGCTACCTCTATATCCACCTTGGTGTCACCTCGACTCCCACCTAATACTTAGTATGATCATCCGGAGCTCCTCTAAGGCAAGTACCTTACCACTCAGTCAATACGATAGGGAACATAAAGACAAGAGAATCATTCCAGTAGGAAGTATAACAAGTCCATCAACATTGGGGGTCAGCGCCACCCTCCATTAAAACTCATGATCAGAATCTCCCTCCAAGCTCCACGAAGAAGGAAAGTTGACTCCATCGCCATCAAGCTCCACGAAGAAGGAAAGTTGACTCCATCGCCAAAATAAAGCGCCATCAATGACCCTATGATCGATCGAATCATAATTCAAATTCGCCATTCATTAATGGGATCTAATCCCGCGCCTTTAGCTCCACGCAAATGCCTTTCAACGCTTAAAATAGGACTCTCTATAATCTTCATTAAAAACGATCGAATTTTAAGGAGATTAGGGGAGTACTATATATACAGCACTGAAGGGTAAAGAAATGGGACTTTTTCGAAGATTTCTGAATCACCAGAACGAAAGAGAGGTCCCGAGAGGTTCTCGGAATCCAGTGAGAGTCCACTGATAATCACTGGAGGAAAATCCACTTATCGATACAGACGTTTTGTCCATCTGCACCCTATGTAAAAAAGTGAAAAAGAATGAGAGATATGTACGTATTCACATTGTAAACCTATGGTAGGAGTTGATTAAATAAAACAGTGTTCGTTTTTACATCTCCCGGTCCCTTTGTGTCCTTTATCAATTCTTTGGTCAGTCGACCTCGATCATACTAAAAGAGGGACCTCAATACCGAAGGTACCTACCCTGCTGCTGCTACCGGTTGTGGGTGAGGGTGTTAACTGAGATTTTCACCCCGATTGAATTTTTCCGTTAACACTTTTTGGTGCCGTCTGTGGGAAACACCACACCTTCAAAAGAAAGCCTGTGTGTCTCATTTTCTTGCTAGATTATCAGAATGAAGCTCCGATCCTCTCAGGGTCATCCTGACTCGTCAAGACATCGGTTGAACGCTTCAACCCGAAAGGGTCAGAAGCCGAAGAAGAGGGGAAAGGGTCGCAAACCCGCCTCAAAGCTGTCAGCTGTCGCGCGGGCTACCCCCCAGGTACCTACTACCCCAGCAGTTGGACCTGCCAACCTAGACCATCAGGTCACGCCCTTTATAGAGAGCATTCACCTCCGAATGGCCGCCGAAGGCAGCACCAATCAGCCTGCGATACAAGATCCTAGGGGAGAGGCCAATCGGCAAGGTACCAGGATACCTATCTTTGACAGGTTGGGACCGCCACCTCCTGTACCAATCCATGATAGACTCGGGCCCGTGCCCCCAATACCATCGGTCCATGATAGACTCGGACCAGCACCCCTGGTTCCAGGAAGTCTTACAGGTCATCAACCCCGACACGCTAGATCTACCATTGATCTCCCAACTAGGAGCGTTACCATCTGGTCCAACCAGAAGCTTCCTTTAGACAGCCTCGACAGGAAGCGACCAGAAGGCACCTTCCTTCAGTGGTAGGGGACAACAATAGGGATGTCGAAAAAGACCCTCCTCGTGGAGAGAAGCAAGATGAAACCTCTGCGACATCGGGGGGATCCGACGACCGAGATTCTGAGGTGGAATCAGGAAATAATGGCAACAAACATTTCCGGGATTGGGTCGCCAGAATGGCAAGAGAGATCCAGAAGCTGAAGAAGGGTAAGCACCGGGAGAACAGGAAAGATCCTTTGGGAGAGATGAATGCTCCCTTCTCGAGGAGGATCAAGGAGGCAGAACTACCTCCCAATTTCAAGATGCCAACCGACAAATTTTCTGGAACCGAGGATCCCCTGAGCCATCTAGAGAGTTTTGTTCACCAGATGGAGGTCCAAAATGCTACCCGGGCGGCCATGTGCAGAATGTTCCCTACCACACTGACTGACTGTGCCAAGACATGGTTCAGGAAACTACCGGCGGGGAGCGTTGATTCATTCACCAGGTTGACTACTGACTTCTGTGCCCAGTTTCAGGGAATCAAACCTCGCCTCAAGGATCCCATTCATCTCCATTATATGGTCCAAGAGCGGGGTGAAACGCTGAGAGCCTACGTAGAGAGGTTCCACAAGGAAGTGATCCAGATGGAGGTCTTTACGGAAAATGAGACTTTGGCCAATTTTAGAAGGAACATATCAGGTAGGTTATTCAGATCCTTCGCCAAACATCCCCCGGGGACTTACTAGGAAGCCTACAACAGAGCTCTAGAGCAGGTCGAGATAGACGAACAGATCCGAGTCAAAATGGAGCATGATGATATGAGGATTGCCAAGCGCCAGAAGAAGGAGGCGCTCAAGCCGGTACCAGTTCAGAAAGGTCAGAACAGACCTCCCAACAAGTCTGCATATCGGTCACCGCACTACCAGCCCCCGCGAAACCGGTAGCCATTCAGGCGGACTTCACCCAGAGCTACACCTCCACCTAAGGAAGTAGCCCAGGTCGATAGAGATGAAAGGGGATACTCACATTACACCCCCTTGCACCCATCTCGTGAAACTATCTACCTCGTCATCCGTGACAAGGGGCTGCTCAGAAGGCCAGGCCCAATGAAGGTACCAGCTGATCAGTGGAACCGCTACAAGTATTGTGACTTCCATGAGGATACAGGTCATAATACCTCGGAGTGTTATAGTCTACGGAACCAAATCGAAGCCTTAGTTAGAGGAGGATGCTTGGATGAATTCCTCCAACAGGTACGCGACAATATACGTACTGGAAAGGAGGTCCAGGCCGATATCAAGGCATATGAGGAAGGAAGGAAGCAAAAGGGAAAGATCTGATGGAGTAGATCCACATTGCCAATACCATCAGCGGAGGTCCCACCCTGGCCGAAATCTCCAACAATGCTTGAAAAAACCTTGCCAGGAAAGCTCCTAGATTGGAAGCAAGCCATAATGTTTTTAAAGTTACTAGGGGACCACCTCAGTTCTCTCCTACTGCACAGATCGTCTTCACAGAAGAGGACGCGTACAACGCCGTACAGCCCCACGATGACCCTATGGTCATCACTATGCAGATAGCCAACAACTTGGTCCATCATGTCTTGATTGACACATGCAGTAGCGTTGATATCCTCTTCAAAAGCGCTTTGGAGCAATTCAACCTGAAAAGACCTTTCTACAATAGTTGTACTACCCAATTATACGGGTTCACAGGAGACTTACTGATTCCTACCGGGTCTAAGATCCTACCGGTAATAGTAGGGACAGTGCCATTACAGCAGAACCTAATGATGGATTTCGTTGTAGTGGACACCCCGTCCGCCTACAACGCCCGTCCGCCTACAACGCCATACTGGGAAGACCCTACCTATCTGCTCTCAAAGGAGTCTTGTCGATATATCATAACGTCCTGAAATTTCCAGTAGGAGACAAGGTGGGCGAAGTGAGAGGAGATCAACAGGTTGCACGCAAGTGTTATGCAGTATCTACCAATCCAGCGGCGCTGGCTAAGCAATGCGTGCAAGTAACCATCAACCAAGGTCGCTAGTTCCCAAAGGAAGATGTCGAAGGTGAAACATATTCGATTGAAATGGGATCTACGTCGGAGTTCCCCGACATAGAAATCAGGGAAGAGGAAGGAAAAGGATGGGTCAGTAGCCATCTTGCAGAAGAGTTAGAAGAGGTTCCTATCAGGGTGGCTGATCTTTCCAGGGTTATCAAGATAGGTTCTGCTTTGGAGACAAAGGTAAAAGAGGTTCTGATAATGCTCTTGCGAGAATATAATGACATCTTTGCATGGAGTCATGAGGAGATGCCGGGAATACTCGCTGCCTTAGCAACACATAGGTTAGCGGTGGATCCCACCTTCAAGCTAGTCAAGCAGAAGAGAAGGCATTTCAACCAAGCAAGAAATGCTGCGGCGCAAGAGGAGGTACACAAATTACTAAAGGCAGAGTTCATCAGGGAGTCTCGGTACCCCCAATGGATTGCCAACGTAGTCATGGTAACCAAAGCAAACGGGAAGTTACGTATGTGTGTCGACTACACAGATCTCAACCGCGTCTGCCCGAAGGATAGCTTCCTGCTACCGAAGATCGACCAACTGGTAGATTCAACAGCGGGCAACAAGCTCCTAAGCTTTATGGACGCCTTCTCAGGATACACCCAGATCCTGATGCACCCAGCTGACCAGGATAAGACCAGTTTCATAACTGGGCAAGGCCTGTACTGCTACAGAGTTATGCCCTTCGGGCTCAACAACGTTGGAGCTACCTACCAGCGCCTGGTCAACCGCTTATTTAGGGGACTGATAGGAAAGTCGATGGAGGTATATATCGATGATATGATCATGAAGTCTCAGATAGCTGAAAATCACCAAGAGCACCTCCGCCAGACTTTTCAGATAGTCAGTGAAAATCAGATGCGTCTGAATCCAGCTAAATACGCCTTCAGGGTTACAGCCGGGAAATTTCTCAGATTCTTGGTCCACGAAAGAGGAATTGAAGCTAATCCCGAAAAGATCAAAGCTATCCTGGATCTTAAATCTCCCACCTCACTCAGACAAGTGTAGGGTTTGACCGGGCAAATCGCAGCCCTGAACCATTTCATATCACGGTCCACTGACAAGTGCATCCCCGTTCTTTAAGGCCATTAAACAGGAGAAGAACATGAAATGGGACCAAGGCAGCGAGCGAGCTTTCCAGTCATTAAAAGAGTACCTTGCTAGCCCACCCATGCTAGCTAGTCCGGTACTAGGAGAAGAACTACAGTTATACCTAGCAGTGTCTGAAACCCCCGCCGGTGGAGCCTTAGTGAAAGAATGCGGAGATGGAGCCCAACGCCTTGTCTACTATGTGAGCCGCGCCCTAACCAAATCAGAAAGGAACTACGCTCTCCTGGACAAGCTCACCTTTGCACTGGTAGTAGCAGCCAGGAAGCTCCGCCCGTATTTCCTTGCTCACACCATCGTGGTAGTCACTGATCAACCTTTGTGACAGTTTCTTCAAAGGCCGGATGTATCAAGAAGACTCGTGCTATGGGCTTTTGAGCTTACCCAGTTTGACATCAAATACAAAGCCAAGACTACTATCAAGGCCTAGGCTTTGGCAGATTTTGTGGTAGAATTTAGTGCGATCCGCGATCAGGGTGCTCCCCTGAGCCCGATTCGAGCTCCTTCGAAGGAACAAGAGCCTGCAGATTGGCCTACCGATCGAAACATCTAAATCATGTATACCGATGGAGCATCAAATCAAGCAGGAAGTGGAGGTGGGGTCATTCTAACAGACCCAGAGAAAGTCGAGTGCTGCCATTGTTTCAGATTCTGGTTTAACACCACCAGTAATGAGGCTGAATATGAGGTCTTGTTAGCAGGGATGAGAGTGGCAGTAGAGCTGGAAGCTGATTACCTCATTGCCAAATACGATTCACAGCTGGTAATCAACCAAATAACTGGTTTATACCAGGCCAAGGGGGATAACTTGATAGCCTATCTCGAAAAAGTTCAAGAGTTGTGGCCTTGCTTCAAGGGTATTAGGATCGATCAGATACCTAGGCAGCAGAATCATCGAGCTGACGTCCTAGCCAAGATAGCTGCCAATGGATGACAAGCGCTGCCAAAAGGAGTTCCGCTCCAGGTAGTCACTGTATCAAGCATTTCTGAAGGCAAGGAAATAAACCCCGTAGAACGATTTACATGCTGGATGGATCCTATCGTGAAATACCTTCAATCAGAAAAGCTCCCAGAAAACCCCGATCAAGCTCGCAAGATCAAAAGAACCTCGATTCGATACTGTTTGATAGAGATGCACCTTTACCGCAGAGGTAGATCACTCCCCTTGCTCAGATGCCTACATCCTGAGGATGTGAGTTGGGCGTTGAGGGAAGTGCATTCCGGAGACTGTGGAAATCATATCGGAGGAGAAGCATTGGCTTACCATGTGCTGCGCATGGGATATTTCTGGCCAACTCTGCAACATGACACAAAGCAGTTCGTACAGTCTTGTGAACCGTGTCAGAAAACGGCCAACCTGCATCACCTACCTCCAGAACGGTTATCAACCATCAGCTCGCCGTATACGTTTGCATTCTAGGGAGTGGACCTAATTGGACCCCTCCCAATCCCGCCAGGTCAGCAGAAGCATGCAATCGTGGCTATTGATTACTTCACCAGGTGGGTGGAAGCAGAACCCCACTCTAGAATTACTGAAGCAAACACAACAGAGTTCATCAAGAACAATGTGGTTTGCCGATTCGGGACTCCGATGGTCATCATCACGGATCTGGGTAAGCAGCTCGACAACTCTAGATTTTGGGAATTCTGTGGAAGTTTGGGGGTTGAACTCTGCTTCGCATCCGTGGCGCACCCCCAGACTAATGGCCTAGTGGAGGCTACAGACAAAATCATCAAGAGGCTCCTCAAGAAAAAACTTCAGTAGAAGAAAGGAAAATGGGCTGATGAACTCCCGGTCGTACTATGGGCATATCGCACCACCAAGAGGACCGGTGTGGGAGAAACCCCCTACTCGCTAGCTTTTGGGGTAGAAGCCGTCCTTCCTATAGAGCACAAGCTCGTCTCCTTCCGGGTGCAACATTTTGACCCCGATGGAAATGAGGACAAGCTGAGGGCCAGCCTGGACCTCTTAAAGGAGAAACAAGACATGATAGCCGAAAGAGTAGCAGTTTACCAGAACCGGATTGCTCGTTACTTTAACAAGAAAGTGAGAAGTCGAAGCTTCAAGGAAGGGGATATGGTGCTCAGAAAGGTTACCCAGAATACCCGGAAGAGGTCGGACGGAGTGCTATCACCTAATTAGGAAGGTCTGTACCTAATCAAAATGGTGATCTAGGGTGGGGCCTACAAGTTGAATGATATAGACGGACATCCAGTAGACCACACTTGGAATGCAGATCATCTCAAGAGATTCTACCCATAAATTCTGCAAGGCAAGTCGGCCAGGATTATTCCTAAACGACTGACAAAAGATATTAGTAGTCGTGAGTACTTGTATTTTTCTGTTTTTTCTTTTTTTTTCTTTGATCATCAATAAAGAAGGTTTCTTTCTCCATTTGTTCCTGCCTACATTTGTCTACATCCACCTGCTTTACGTTGCCAATTGAATTCCCCATGATTGTCGCTTTAAGACCAGGAGAGCTGCATAGCTTTCCTGATGCCCTGGACCGGATAGATCCATCCAGGAGGATCGTCATAAGACCAGGAGAGCTGCATAGCATTCCTGATGCCCTGGACCGGATAGATCCATCCAGGAGGATCGCCATAAAACCAGAAAAGCATTGTTTGAAGATCATCTATCAACCTATGGAGACTGCCAGCTACAAAGGAAAAAGAGATTGTTTGAAGACCCATCTAACAGATAAGGGGTATTTATAGAGGGAAAGATCAAATATTGAAAATGAGAGGATAAAGTCATTTATATACACAACGTTTGATACACGGGAAAGGAAAGCCTCGCGAAGTGTGCTTTTCCCCCAAGGCTTAATGATCGGGATAATCGAACCTATCCTAGATCGACATCTAGAAGGACATGTGAATACAAAATTCGAACCAATAATGCCTACATGGAAACCCCTAAAAAATGAAGCGCACCGATCTATGACCGGTTGAGGTCTTGGTACTTTTCCCGGACCATTCATAGTATTAACTTCCGGATCACCAAATTCCCACATGGGTACTAAGAATCATCCCGGAACAAGCATTTCAACCTGGGATGTGATAAACTATACACGCATGAAGTCAAGAAAAATAAAGAAGTTCTCATTACTAGAACCGGGTAGCCCATCCCCTGATCATGGGCTACAAAAAGATAACTCTATCTAGGTGCTACTGAATAAGGGATCAAGCTGGATCAAGCATCCTCCTGCTCCTGAATGGCCATCTTCTCGCCAGCTCCACCAGTTATGGTTTCCCCTCCTTCAATACTGGATGGAGCCCTGTTTGCTTCCTGGGCACCTACAGCAACCAAAATTTCCATTGGAGATGGATCTCCTTGAAGCCCCCCTCCAACTTCCTCGATCAGAGCAGTCTGACTTTCCTTTTCCTGGGCAGGGTCAGATGATGAGATAGGCAGGACAGCTTTTCCATTATCTGTAGCAGGCCGATCTCCTGCCTCCTTGCCAGACTCTACTGGAGAAGCAAAGGAGGCGGAAACCCCTCCTCCAGCCTGAGCCAATCCAACCTCAGGATCCTTCAGATTTGGAGCTGACCCAGCATTGCTTGGTGGAAGAAGAGAGAAAGAGCCCTAGTCCGGTCCTCATACTACTCCAATATCTCCAACAAACTGGGAGGGCCCAGCCACATCTGAAGGTGCTGCCCTAGCTAGCTCAGCAGCCTTTGCCATGATCTCCTCCCGGTTCCACCCAGCGATGTCACCTAGATCGAACGGAGGAGGGAGAGCTAGGGCCACCTGGTAACTAGCAAAAAAGTAACCGTCCCCGAAGGCGATGTCTACCTGGGCATCTAGGGTGGTCACGCTGCCCCGAAGGGACTGGATTTCTTTCTCCAGCTTCACTATTCTCTCCTTCGCAATATCCCTCTCCTCTTTACGGCGGAGGGATCTGAGCTTCTCCATATCCAGAGCATGCTGCATCCTCTCCCTGTCAACCTTCGCCTCGTCAGCCTCCTTTTGGGTATTCGCCAGCGACTGGTTCAGAACTTCCATTCCCTGAGCGGCCTTAGCAAGCTCCTCTTTAGACCTCTCCAGCTCCGCTATAGCACCTCTGACTTGCTCCAGAAAGAAGCCAACCTGTTGACTCATGGCCACATTGAATTTAAGAGCCTGACAAAAACAATGCACTTGTCAGAGTGTTCTTAACCTCTTGCCTGAACAAACGATTAAAATAAGACAGCTTACCTCAGCTAGAAGGGCAGACCTCCTTCTAATTAAAAGCTCAGTCGGCATGGCGGTCATGACATCTAAGCCCCCACCTGGGCAGGAAGCAACGAAGTGGGCCAGAACTTCATCCTGGCTGCTGTCCTTCGACCTTGACCATGCCTTATCTCGAGGTACGACCCGCTTCTTCATAGCAGAACCAGAGTTTTTCTCGACCGGTTTAGGCTGACCAGATGCCATAAAAGGAGAAGCAGAAGAAGCTGAGACACCAGCATTAATGGCTGCTGCGACATTAACTGGTCTGAGGGGTGAAACCTCTTGCACCAGGCTGGAAGCACCTCGATACCTCCCCAATCTGGCTGTAAAAGCCTCCAGCGACCTAGCCGAGGTAGGAAGAGGGGGACCTGGCGATCCTGATACCCCGACCGGGAACCTATCAGAGCCAGTAGGTATTCCAACCCCCCCCCCCCAAAGTAGGTACTCCAACCCCTGCATTGAGATCAGAACTGATTGGAATCCTGACAGGGGAAAACAGAGGAGAATCAATAGTACCGCCTGTTTGGTGGGTCTCCATCTTAGGAACAGATAGAGATACTGCTGAAACTACAAAGATAGCCAGAGTCAATATTCGCAGAGTCAATAAAACAAGATAATATGAGCAAAGTCAGAAAAGTTTTCTACCTGGAGAAGCTCCAGAAATGCGAAGGTAGTGATCCACCCTCTTTGCCTCGAAGGCCTCCGTGATGGGAAATTTCATGTTAATATAATGACGGGCCATGATAGCCCGCAAGATTTTCTCCGATTCTCCAGATAACTTGCTCTTCTCCAACGCGGGCTTGCCACTGAAAATAGTGGGAACTCGGAACTCAGACCTTCCGATATAAACTGAGCTTCCCCATTCACCTCCAAGGATGACCCATTCCTCCTTCCAGGAGGTATCATTTTTCGTGGCCCCCGGAACCACAAATTGCAAGCTGTTTTTGGCACGGGCGTAGAATTGGCCTTTTGGACCTGGGGCATTAGCGGCAATCTGGAACACGTATCCAATCTCATCTGGACCTGGTTCCCAATTGATGTTGTCCTTCTTGCATTGTTCCCTCCATAAAACGAGGAACCCCACCAAATGCCTCCAAAATCCTGGTGTCAACTGGATGGGAGCTAACTATAAGGCATGTAGCGCCCTACATAAGGTGGGGTGGAGAAGTAGCCTGACTCCACAATCGAAGGCTGCCGTATGAATCGGGACCTCACCAGCAGAGGTAGAATACATATCATACTCCCATGGAGGGATAGCAATAATGATCTCTTTGGGGATATTGAAATTTGTCCGTAAATGTTTAATAGTTTCCGGAGTACTAGTAGAAGGAGGGACACATCGGTACTCATATGGAAGGGCCAGTACCCTTCCAGCGGTGTCAGTAACTTCACCGACCCGGCTCCCACCAATCCCAACGGCGCCTATTTCTTCACTCGACTCCTGGTCGACATCAACCAGAGTCTCAGAATTGTTCGAGAAGCCTGTCCCGATTGCGATGTTTCGATTGGAGCGGCGACGTTGAAAGGGAACATCGTCCCCGCTGTCACTGCTATCGCGAGCCCTTTTTCTAGGGGCCAGGCTCCCGCCGGCCACCACGTCGCCATCAAAAAGCTGCTCAATACTATCGCCACGAGGTGAAGACATAGTGACAGTTCCAGAGTTTTGATCTCTAACAAAAAGAGGGAAGTTAAAGGTTGAGGCTAGGTTTTCTGCTTGCTGGAAAATCTTAATCATGAAAATTTGCTTGATACGAATCACTTGTGAAAGCACCAGAGTTTATATAGAGATGATTACTTGTAACGGGCAGAAAGAGTAATTAATGCCGCGGTAAAATTGGCGACGTGGAGGGATCATTTTCGAGAAACGTGCGCCCCTAAAATATTTCCCTTTTGAATTCGACTTACCTTGATCAGCCACGTGGAATGTAAATCAGTGTGCAAAGAAATGATTCCCTCCTATGAGACGTTACGAAAAAATTCTCCAAGTGCTATCTATTCTAACTCTAACCCCAACCCAATACCGGTGTTCAAGTCAGAGGGGACTTCTGTTAACAGTTTTTTTCTAGCAAGGGGCCAAAGGAGAATTTTCCAACGAGAATCTATCTAGGAAAGATCATCTTGATATTCAAGACAACCAGTGAGATTGATATCACTACCTAGATGGAGCCGATACTTGATAAGGTCAGGATCTCGACTACTTATCTATCTAGATAGGATATCATCCCCGAAAGTATGTATCTCGCCCTACTGAAGCTCATGATACCAGCTCAAGACTAGCATGATGATAGCTCGCACGCCCAGCACCCCGCAAGCATCTCGGCGTCGATCAAGGTATCATGTACCTCCATACCTAACCTGGAGCTACCTCGATATCCACATTGGTGTCACCTCGACTCCCACCTGATACTCAGTATGATCATCCGGAGCTCCTCTAAGGCAAGTACCTTACCACTCAGTCAATACGATAGGGAACATGAAGACACGAGCACCATTCCAGCAGGAAGTAGAACAAGTCCATCAACATGGGCGGTTAGCGCTACCCTCCATTAAAACTCTCGATCAGAATCTCCCTCCAAGCTCCACGAAAAAGGAAAGTTGACTCCATTGCCAAAATAAAGTGCCATTAATGACCTTATGGTCGATCGAATCATAATTTGAATTCACCATTGATTAACGGGATCTAATCCCACGCCTTAAGCTCCATGAAAATGCCTTTCAACGCTTAAAATAAGACTCCCTATAAACTTCATTAAAAACAACCGGATTTTGAGGAGATTAGGGGAGTACTATATATACGGCATTGAAGGGTAAAGCAAAGAGAGGGTTCTTGGAGTATTCTTGATCACCAGGAAATCAATGGGGAAACAACAACAATTATGGTCAGAGACAATACAATGCCGGTGCCAAGAATCCTGAATATCAATCTAAGAACTCGTCACTGGAAGATACAATGAAGCAATTCATACAGAATATGGATCAGAGATTGAATCAAAGTGAACAAGATAATAATGTAAGATTCCAAAACATGGATGCGTCTATTCGAAAGCTGGAGACTCAAATTGGACAAATGGCTGAAGCTAAGCAAATGAGAGAACCAGGAAAATTTCCCAGCCATACTGAACAAGCAAAGGCCATGACAGTTCTCAGGAATGGTAAGGAACTAATTATTAATAGACCAGCTGAACTTTCTAATAATTCTACTGATGTTTCAGGTCCTTCAGAAGCAAACATGGTACCAGAAAAAGAAGAAGAGATAGTGGTGGAAAAATCAAAGAAAATACCACTTCTGCATAAATCACCAAATCCATATGTTCCTCCGGTTCCATTCCTAGAAAGATTGCAAAAGAGCAAATTGGAAAAATCATACAAAGATATATATGACATCCTGTCAAAGATCAATGTCAATTTGCCTCTATTGGAGATGATCCAGAAGATGTCAGCCTATGCAAAATTCTTCAAGAGTCTCCATACTTACAAGCCGAGGTTTCTAGAGAATCATCAGGAATTCATGGCCGGAAGCGCCAATGCTGTCCTTCAAAAGTCTCTGCCACCAAAACTCCAAGATCTCGGAAGTTTCTGCATCAATATTACTATTGGAGGTACCACCTTGGAGAGAGCAATGTTAGATCTGGGAGCTAGCATCAATTTGATGCCTTACAATATCTATGAGCAATTGGGGTTGAATGATCTAAATAAGACAACCATGTAATTGTTGCTAGCGGATGGTTAAGTCAGATACCCAAGAGGTTATGTTGAAGACGTACTGGTCCAGGCAGATAATCTTATTATTCCTGTTGACTTTGTAATTCTTGACATGGATAAGGGAGCCAAGGAAAGAGGTAGCAAGCCAATTCTATTGGGAAGACCTTTCATGGCGACTGCAAAGACCTTTATTGATGTACAGAATGGGAAGCTAACAATGACTATGTTAGATGAGACTGTGGAGTTCAAGGTCTTTGAATCATTGAAATTGCCTGAGGCAGCCGACGATAGCTATTCGGTCGATTGTTGCTCGGTTGAAGTGGTTAATTCCGCAATCCAAGAGGAATTATCAAATGAAAGCCTTGACCAATTACTGGACTGGGTGAAAGACGTCTTCGAAGATAATGAAAAAGAACAACAAGAAGAGGGTATAGAAGACAATGTTGATATTACAGAAGTAATTGCAGAAATTGAAGATGAAATCAACAAGTCCTTGATGCCATCTACGAGTTCTCCCCCAGCACTAGAACTCAAACAACTTCCTTCTACTCTAAAATATGCTTTCTTAGGAGAGAACGAAACCCTCCCAGTGATCATAGCTTCTGACCTATATGAGGAAAAAGAAGAGAAGTTACTTACGGTGCTCAAGGAACATAAAGCTGCAATTGGATGGACTATAGCAGATATTAAGGGAATAAGCCCTTCCATTTGCATGCACAAGATCTTATTAGAAGATGATGCAAAGTACTCCAGAGAGACTCAAAGAAGGCTTAATCCAAACCTGAAAGAAGTTGTACGGGAAGAGGTCTTGAAACTACTCAAAGTGAGTATTATATACCTAATATCCGATAGTAAGTGGGTGAGTCCGATCCATGTGGTACCAAAAAAATCAGGAATCACTGTTGTTGCCAATGAGAACAATGAGTTGATTCCAACAAGAAAGACAACGAGATGGAGAGTGTGCATAGATTACCGGAAGCTTAACACGGCAACCAAAAAGGATCACTTTCCTTTGCCGTTCATTGACCAGATGCTTGAGCGCCTGGCGGGACATGCTTATTATTGCTTCCTGGATGGATTTTCAGGATACAATCAAATTGCCATTGCTCCAGAGAACCAAGAGAAGACAACTTTCACATGCCCCTTTGGCACCTTTGCATATCGAAGAATGCCTTTCGGGTTATGCAACGCTCCTGCCACTTTCTAGAGATGCATGATGTCAATTTTCTCCGACATGTTAGAGAAGTTTATCGAGGTATTTATGGATGATTTTTCTGTTTTTGGCAACTCTTTTGACCATTGTCTTGATAACTTAACTCTTGTTTTGAAAAGATGCACTGAGACTAATTTGACACTTAGTTGGGAGAAAAGCCATTTTATGGTTAAATCTGGAATAGTTTTAGGGCATGTTATTTCTGAAAAGGGGATAGAAGTAGATAGAGCTAAAATTGAGGTAATTGCAAAACTTCCACCTCCCACCTCGGTGAAGGGTGTGAGGAGTTTTCTTGGTCATGCAGGTTTTTATAGGCGTTTTATTAAAGATTTTTCAAAAATTAGTCGTCCCCTATGTAATCTCTTGACCAAGGATACTGCATTTGTGTTTGATGATGATTGCTTACATGCTTTTGAATCTCTGAAGAGTAAATTGACATCTACCCCTATAATTATGCCTCCTGATTGGTCCCTTCCTTTTGAATTAATGTGTGATGCATCTGACTATGCTGTAGAAGCTGTCTTAGGACAGCGAGTAGATAAACTGCCTCATGTTATTTACTACACTAGTCGTACTTTGAATGATGCACAATTAAATTACTCCACCACAGAAAAAGAATTGCTTACTGTTGTTAGTGCTTTAGAAAAATTTCGATCATATTTGATAGGATCTAAGGTAATTGTTTATTATGATCATCCTGCATTAAAGTATTTGCTAACTAAAAAGGAAGCGAAACCGAGATTACTCCGGTGGATCCTTTTACTGCAAGAATTTGATTTGGAAATCAGGGACAAAAAGAACAGCGAGAATGTGGTGGCGGATCATCTCTCTCGATTAGTAGAAGATGATGAAATAAAATAGCATACTGAGAACTTACCCATTAATGAGAACTTTCTAGATGAACAGCTTCTGAAGGTAGTAGGCAAAGATCCGTGGTATGCTGACATTGTGAATTATCTCGCAAATGGAATCATACCACCTGAGATGAGCTCGTAAGAAAAGAAAAGATTTCTCTCCATCACTAAGCATTATTTTTGGGACGAGCCATACCTGTTCAAATTTGGTGCCGATCAAATCATTAGGCGATGTGTCCCTGAAGAAGAACAGCAAGATGCGCTGAAATTTTGCCACAATCTTCATTGTGGAGGGCACTTTAGTGCTAAAAAAACTGCTCTTAAAGTTCTTCAATCAGGTTTCTTCTGGACATCATTATTTAAAGATGCTTATACTTTTTGTATTTCTTGTGACAGGTGCCAGAGGACTGGGAACATTGGAAAAAGAGATGAGATGCCATTATCAAACCAGTTGGTTGTGGAAATATTTGACGTATGGGGAATTGACTTTATGGGACCCTTCCCATCTTCGTACGGATATAATTACATTTTAGTTGCTGTGGACTATGTTTTGAAATGGATTGAAGCAATAGCAACAAAGACGAATGATAGCCAAGTGGTGGTGAAGTTTGTCAAGGAGAATATTTTTACCAGGTTTGGGACTCCTCGTGCAATCATAAGTGATAGAGGGAGCCATTTTTGTAACAAGGTTTTTGCCTTGTTAATGAAAAAGTATACTGTCAAACACAATGTGGCAACTCCATATCATCCTCAGACATCAGGACAGGTTGAAGTAAGTAACCGGTAAATTAAGCAGATCTTGGAGAAGACCATGCAACCAAATCGGAAGGATTGGTCGCTCAAGCTTAATGATGCCTTATGGGCATATAGAACTGCTTACAAGACTCCAATTGGGATGAGTCCTTACAGGATAGTTTTTGGGAAAGCATGTCACCTGCCAGTGGAATTGGAACATAATGCCTACTGGGCCCTAAAGAAGTTGAATTTCAATTTAGATAAAGCTGGAGAAGAGAGGAGTTTGCAAATGAATGAACTAGAAGAATTTCGGAACAATGCCTATGAGAATGCCAAGATATATAAAGAGAGGACTAAAGAACTGCATGATAAGAATATTCGTCGGAAAGAATTTCATCCTGGAATGTTAGTCCTTTTATATCAATCGCGTTTGAGGTTGTTTCCAGGAAAGCTAAAATCGAAATTGATGGGGCCATTCTGTGTTACCCAAGTTTTTCCTAATGGAGCAGTCGAGATTCAGAATTTAAAGAGCGGAGGATTGTTTAAAGTCAATGGCCATAGGTTGAAACCTTATTTGAACCCATCAAATGAAATCCGTACCATTGAATGGATCGTGCTCAAAGAGCCGTAGAGCTCTCATAAGTCTTGCCTAGATGTTAAATAAAGCGCTTGGTGGGAGGCAACCCACCCAGGTATTTTCTTTCTTTTCATTTAGTTTATTTATTTTTTTGTCATATAAAGTGTGTGTCTCGAGTACTTGTTAATTTGAGTTGAACATTGTCATTTTATTTTGTTCTAAATTTTATTGACGGATAATGTTAAATTCAGGTTTGGGGGTATCTCGAAGGTTTAGTTTTCAAGTTAGAATTGATACTTTTTAACGTGTGCATATTTGAGCTGAACAGAACAGGTCTGGACAGAAGGAGAAATCCTTACCGCTCAATCTGTACAGCTTTCTAGGCACACTGCCTGGACCGCGGTATTAATAACATGCGTCTTCTGAAGTTTACCGCCTCTTATACCGCTCTGTAGGCATATACCTACATCGCTGTCTGGAAAGCGTGTGCATTCTGACATGTACCGCTGGTTGTACCGTGCCCTGGGCAGTCTGTCCGCACCGCGTGCTACATAGCGTAACATCACTGGAATGTACCGCTTTGTGCACCGCGTTCCAGGTAAGTTGCATGTCCCGCGCTATACTAAATAAAACGGTGCGTTTTACAGGTTCAGGAGAAGATATTTAGGCATCACCGCGTGGTGTACCGCGACGCAGGTAAGTGACCCGCACGGCGGTAGGGCATAATTTTGTGTTGTTATAAAGAGCAGTACAGCTCATGGAATTTCAAATTTTCCACAACAGCTGCGCATTCTCTCTTCCCTCTTTTCCCTCTCTTTTCTTTTCTTCTTCCTATACTTCATCTAAATTCTTCCCGGATTTGTTTTGTTTCATTCAAGTAAAGGTATGTCTCTCTCTCTCTCTTATGATTTTCTTTTGAATTCGTTTGCTACATTGAGTGCAAATAGGATTAATGAGATGTTTTATTATGTTTCTATGGAATTTGAAGTTCTCATGCACATATGATTAATGGGTTTTGAATTAATTGCATTATACATATACATGTATTTGTTGAATTTTGATTTGGATTGTTTTAGTTAATTTCAAAATCCATGAGATGAATATGGAGAGAGAAGAATTGGATTGAATTGATTCAACATTATGTCTTCAATATATGGATTCCGTTTGCCTTTACATGGGAATTACTCAATTTGCAAATTTTACTAACTTATGAGAAGTTATTTGTTTACTTTTTGATTTTAAATTGTGTTGATTTCCTTTTTGATGATGAGGAAGAGGTAATGCGCTCATTGAGTTGAATTGCTGCCGGATTTTTATAGAATTTTTGGCTTAACTTCTTTGTTTTTTTGTTCTTGCACAGATGAGAAACACTTCTTTGGCCAAGCGACCCAGGGTCAGTGCTTCTGCGAAAGGAAAGCAACAGGCTATACCGCGTTTGGCCCAAAACAAAGATTTCATAAGCCGTTCATCTAAATATCAAGACCGGCCATGGATAATTAAGAAAGGGATAGATGTTTCCAGTTTGGCAGATACTCCTATCCCTGGGATGGTGGCTGCTTGCCACTGGGAGAGATATGTTGAACGGCATCCACGGCCGAATAAGAGAGTGGTGGCTGAGTTTTATGCCAGTATGGTTCCAGAGAGACTTCTGACTGGTGGAGCTGTTTTGGTTCAGGGTGTGTCTGTTCACATTACTCCGGAAGCTATTTCTGAATACTTTGCTGCTCCGGAGGTTCAGGTTAATACCGACCGTGGGATTGAATGGATAGAGGAGGTTGATCAGTACAGGGGACGATTAGCTGCTGTTCTTCGGATGGATGGTCGAGAGGAGTGGAACCAGATGGTTAAATTACATTAGCGTGATCTTCGGGTTAATGTAGCATTTTGGAACATTTTCAGTTCATATTCATTGATGCTGACTCGACATCGGACAGAGTTATTTTATGAACCAGCTAGATTGTTGCATCATTTGGTATCGAGCCGACCAATCGATATTGGTCGAGTTATATTTCGAGATATTTGTCAGAGTGGGTCCGATGATACCCTTTCGATGGTTTTTCCATGTTTGATTACCGCCTTTTGTCGGAATGTGGGTATTGATGTGGACACTGGTTTAGAGGAGCAGGCACCTACTATGATGGGTCTTACTCATTGGAATAATCTGCTTCATTCTCGAGGCCTTCCCACTATTGGACTGTATAGAGAGAGACGACGTCGTCGTGAGGAACGTGAGGCACGTGAAGCTCAGGCTGCTCATGATGCTGAGATGGAGGAGCAGCTGTAGATTGATGCTGCATCACCTATTCCAGGTGCACAGCCAGGACATGCACAGCCAGATTCTGGTCATTTTAATTTTTTCTTGCAGGCTTTGAAGAACCATATGGATTCACGTTTAGGAGAGTTGGAGGGACGAATGAACCAGCGCTTTGATGGTGTTCAGGCGAGTATTGAGGAGGTGCGTTCGATGGTTAGCCGGTTTTCTGTGGCTAGCGGGAGTGGTTCCCTTTTCCAGACTTCTGCTTCAGGGGCAGATTTTGATGCAGGAGATGGTTCCGGATTTTATCAGCCTGATGTCAGAGATGGAACCCCTGTGATGCATTTTCATGATGGGGAACATCGTGACCCAGATTCGGATCAGGGAACCGAAGTTCTGCACCTTTCAAACGAGGACGACGGATCATAGAGAGGATATGCATTTCTTTTTCTCGTGTTTTCTTTTTGTTTCTTTCGGATTTCGTTGTTTATTTTCTTGTTTGGATATTCTTGTTCCGTTCTATTTTATGTCTTTCATTTTGGATTTATATTCTGTTTTTCACCCCGTTTTTGTTTCTTGTCACCATTGGGGGCAATGCTGAATTTAGGTTTGGGGGTGTATTTAGGGGTAAGGGGTTAAGTTAAGTTTTTGTTTTTAGAGTCTGTTTTCTTGTGAATCCTTGATAAACTACTTTGAATTGTGCCCCGAGATAATATGCATTACTCACTGAGTTTACACTAACGTCTTGCCACTTAGAGTATTACATTGCATTTTTCAATATTTATGACATGCTTTTGATGTGATAGTGGATAGGATGCTTAGTTGGATTGCCATGATTAATAGTGGAGACTACCCTTGTGAGTTCACTAAGCCAAAAAGCGTACATAAATGATACATTATGAGGGATTTTGTTTCTACTCCTAAACACTCAGTAGGTTCTTAGCATTAGATTTGATCTCTATAGGTTATACATTGAGCATTATAGAACTGTCATCAATAAAAGATTTCACATGTTTATTTTGATCTTGAGTGAGTCGAACCAGTGGAAGTGATGATTAGACTATGTGTGTATGAACCATTTAAAAGGCCTTAACTATTTCCTACCTTTTGTATGTGCTTCATAGCCCTGTTTGAAGCCAAACATTGAATAAGCCTTTCTTTCTTCACCACATCTACTATAACCCAATAAGCCATAACTTAGCCATACCTTATAACTTGGGATCATGCTTTGAGGAACTGAAGAAGACGTGATGGTTCTGCGTGTGTATATTAGTTGAAGACCATTGAAGGAAGAGCTGCATTCAATCCAAAAGTGTAAGTTTGATATTTGTAAATTTCTATGTAATTCTCTGATTCTCAAATTCTAAAACAAAAAAAATTCTCAAATTCAAATTCAACGCCCTAATGAGCCACCTATGTCCCGATCTGTTCAGGTAGAGCTCAAAGGCTTCTCACTTTGCTGAGGCTTTCTATATACCTTGGCCAGCCTCTGAAGCAGCAGCACCGCTGCATGGCCCAGTGGCTCCTCACTTCTTCTATCGGGCTGGACAACGCCCAAGTGAACCACTGTGTCCCTATTCATTCCAGGATGGTCTAGAGCCACATTTCAGTTGGTGAGGACTTCTAGGATCCCATGCAGGCCTCTGGACCAGTATCATGCAGGTGGCTCCCTACTTCTTGTACCGGGCCCTACAACGCCCTAGTTAGCCACCTATGTCCAGATCTGTTTGGGTAGAGCTCAGAGGCTTCCCACATTGCTATGGCCTCCTACATGCCCAAGCAAGCCTCTAGAGCAGCAGCCCCGCTGCAAGGCCCAATGGCTCCTCACTCCTGGTACCGGGCTAGTCATCGCCCAAGTGAGCCACTGTGTCCCAATTCATTCCAGGATGATCCAGAGCCACATTTCAGTTGCTGTGGACTTCAATGATCCCAAGCATGCCTCTGGACCAGTATCACACCAGTGGCTCTCTACCTCTTGTACTGGGCCCCTCAATGCCCTAGTGAGCCATCGATGTCCCGATCCGTTCTGGGAGAGCTCAGAGGCTTCCTACATTGTTATGGCCTCCTACATGCCTAAGCAAGCCTCTAGAGTAGCAGCCTCGCTGCATGGCCTAGTGGCTCCTCACTTCTTCTATCGGGCTAGTCAACGCCCAAGTGAGCCACTGTGTCCCGATTCATTCCAGGATGGTCCAGAGCCACATTTCAGTTGCTGGGGAATTTTATGATCCCAAGCATGCTTCTGGACCAGCATCACACCAATGGCTCTCTACCCCTTGTACTGGGCCCCTCAATGCCCTAGTGAGCCACCGATGTCCCGATCCGTTCTGGAAGAGCTCAGAGGCTTCCCACATTGCTATGGCCTCCTACATGCCTAAGCAAGCCTCTAGAGCAGCAGCCCCACTGCATGACCCAGTGGCTCCTCACTTCTTCTATCGGGCTAGTCAACGCCCAAGTGAGCCACTGTGTCCCGATTCATTCCAAGATGGTCCAGAACCACATTTCAGTTGCTGGGGACTTCTAGGATCCCACGCATGCCTCTGGACCAGTATCATGCATGTGGCTCCCTACCTCTTGTATCAGGCCCTTCAACGCCCTAGTTAGTCACATATGTCCCGATTTGTTCAAGGAGAGCCTAGAGGCTTCCCATATTGCTGAGGCCTCCTACATGCCTATGTAAGCCTCTGCAGCAGCAGCACTACTGCATGATTAGTGTTTCCTCACTTATTGTATTGGGCCCCTCACAGCGCCCATGTGAGCTACCTAGATCACAGTTGCAAGATTGTCAGATTCTGATCTTTTATACCAGGCTACTCAATGCCCTAGCGAGCTGCCGAGGTCTGTGTTTGTTCGAGCAGAGTCTCGAGTCCCATTACGATTTGTGAAGACTCCTATTCACTCCAAGCAGGCTCCTAAACTAGTTACATCACTTGAGGACTAGAAGCTCATCATTCTCCCTAGTCCTCCTATGGAAGGGGTAGTGACCTCAACATGAGAAAAGTTCTCCTAGTGACCAGTCCACAGTAAGAAGCACCATTGCAGTAGGTCGCTCTACTTTACCTATACCGGGAATACGGATCACCTCAGAAGGTTTTACTAATGAAGCCTACGGGGTGAGCATTGACCAGTATCGCCTTGAGTATTATCGCCTTGGTAGTTCTTCTATGATCGCCTTGTTAGTTCTTATTTGATCACTTTTCTCCTATGATCGAGACCAGGATAGCTGATGGGAAGGTTTTTACCGTCAGAAAACCGTCCGTCAAAACAATTTATAAAACCTATACGATGCGTTCACAAGTATAAGTACAAGTAAAGCGGTAAGCACGGGTGTCGTCCACTGAGATCGGGGTAGCGGTGATAAGATTAGGATTAATATAACTAGTATGCATAAAAGTAAAGTGATGGTGAATGAAAATACAATATAAACTAAACTATGAAAGCAAATAAAATGGGATGACCATGGAGTGATGAATGAATGATGATGGAACTATGGAGTTGATGGACTCGTTAGTGAATATTGGGGCAATTGCAACAAACTCTCAATTAAGCACGTATTGACAAATGTAACCAACCTAGGGTGTATAGTGTTGGTATATATCTCTAGCAAGAGGTCAACCTAGGGTATATAGCGAAGACCTTCTACTAGAGATTAATCCCTCCTAAGCAACCAACAATGGCTAATCCCTCCTATTACTAATGTAGCCATCCTAGGATGTATAGTGATGGCTTCCAATTCCCTCACAAGTGGCCAACCTAGGGTGTATAGTGAAGGCCACCCGGTTGAGATTGGATGAGGCTCGAGGTTATCAACCGAATTCTACTCAAAGGTTAGTTCTCGTAAAATCACTAAAGTAGCCAACCTAGGGTGTATAGTGGAGGCTTCTAATTCTTTCACAAGTGGCTAACCTAGAGTGTATAGTTAAAGCCACTAATTCAAGATTAGATTAAGAGCATGGTTATAGAGCCGGATTTTCGGAAATCCTTCCATTCAAAGGAGCAATAGACAACCTAATTTCCTACTCAAGTAATCCAAATCAATCATGCAAAGAGAGTGTATCCAAGCAAATCAATAATGGAAATCAATTAAAGCAATGGAATAAAACATAGAGATAGAATAAATATAACATATAGAGTTTATTTACAAAGCCCAAATATCCATCAAACAAATAACATCAACCCCATAGTGGGGTATTGTAGCTACTCATGTTCTATTACAAACCAATAAACTAAGAGAGAGTGTAGAGAAACAACCCTTGAAGATTGATCTCCTTCCTTGAAGCTTGAATCCAATTCCTTGAAGCTTGAATCCAAGTCTTCTAGTTGCCTTTGATTGAGTAGAGATGGTTTGGATGATAGAGAGATGTGTTTCTAGCTTAGACTACAAGTGTTGGGAAATATGGAGCTTTTTCGTTCGTTCCCATCCTTTTCTATTTATAGAGGATGGAAAAATAGGTCAGTTAAGCTTGAAAACAGAAGCTGTCACGCGCAGAGTGCGGGTGGAGTGCGGGTGAATTACCCGTACTGTACCCGCACTGTAAGGGTTGTCTTCATCTTCAGTTCTCTGATCTGGGCAATAGTGCGGGTGGAGTGCGATTGGATTACCTGCACTTGACTCGCACTTTACTCGCACTTTACTAGCACTTTACTGATATGTGCAAAATCCACTCCTTTGTCTTGAGCAATAGTGCGGGTGGAGTGCGGTTACAAGACCCGCACTATACCCGCACTCTAATGTCAGGTGTAAATCCGCTTCTCTGGTTTGGCAACAGTGCGGGTGGAGTGCGGTTGGATGACCCGCACTCTACCCGTACTTTAAAGTCAGGTGCAACTCAGCTTCTCTGGCTTTGGCAACAGTGCGGGTGGAGTGCGGTTGGATGACCCGCACTCTACCCGTACTGGACTCGCACTGTAACTCTTCTCCTGTATCAGGTCCCGGCTATGAACATTTGTGTGGTTGGAGTGCGGTTTCGACCCGCACTTGACCTGCACTAGACCCGCACTGTAGAGCTGCTTATGGTCCTTTGTCTTTCCTTTTACCCATTTTCTGCCGGAACCACCGTAAAACGCTTCTAACACCAGAATTACATCTATTGCCTGCAATTAGCACTAGTGATCCTATTAGACATAAAATATATAGAAAATAAACACAAGAATGAGACAAAGGAATAGGAATGAGGGCTGAAATATACAACAATTTAGGCACGATCAATAGCCACATGGCACTCCTAATGCTTTGGCTGGTACCACGCCCCGCCAAGAAAAACCTGGTGCTAAAGTGGCCTTAGTTGCCTACTAGGACCATTGCTTGAAGACCGGGAATCCTTGCACAGGAATGCCCGATGCCCTGGACCGGATTAATCCCTCCAGGTGGATCGCCTTAAAAACCAAGATAGCTAGATAGCTCTCATGTTGTCCTGGACCGGATTAATCCATCCAGGAGGATCTCCTCAAGACCAGGAAAAGCCACATGGCATTCCTGCTGCCCTGGTCGGGCATCACCCCCAACTAGGAAGGATCCGGTACGAAAGAGCATAGTTGCCCGACGGATCAAACCTCGGTCGGGCACCACTCCCCGCTGAGAAGGGTCTGAGTGTAAGAGCATAGTTGCCATCTAGACCTTGAGACCAGGGACTGGCCGGGGAAGCCCCCGCGTTACCCTTGATGCCTTGGTCGGGCTACCACCCCCAAAAAGGGTATGAGTGTAAGAGAATAGTTGCCATCCAGACCTCGAGACCAGGAAATAGCTAGACAGCCCTCCTGATGCCTTGGTCGGGCTACCACCCCCAAGAAAGGTCTGAGTGTGAGAGCATAGTTACCATCCAGACCTCGAGACTAGGAAATAGCTAGACAACCCTCATGATGCCTTGGCTGGGTACCACCCCCCGCTAAGAAAGACCAGGTGCTAAAGTGGCCTTAGTCGCCTACCAGGATCTTGCTGGCAGTATATATTCGCCATTGTTTTAGCCAAAGTACAAAGATTCCTAGAACAGGAATGTAAGGTACCCATTTTCGCCAATATGTTCGCCATGTATTCGCTAAGGTACCAAGATTCCTAAAACAAGAATGCGAGGTACCCAGTTTCTCCAGAATGTTTGCCATGTGTTCGCCAAGGTACCAAGATTCCTAGAACAGGAATGCGAGGTACCCAGTTTCTCCAGAATGTTCGCCAAGGTACCAAGATTCCTTGAAAAGGAATGCGAGGTACCCAGATTCGCCAAAGCCAAGAGTGATGGAAGCGTTTTCTCTTTTCAAGTAATAGCTACGAGTAAGAAACGACGAGAAAAATTCTTCAAGCAGTATAAGATCCTGACTCCAACCCCAACTTAATAGCAGTGTTCAAGTCAGGGGGGACTTCTGTTAACAGTCATTTTTGGCAGGGGTCCAAAGAAGAATTTTCCATCCGACAAGTACCTGGTAGGACCTAGATCGGGACTGATACCTAGATACCGGGGATGCTGTACACCATGAACCGGAAAGAAGTCAGTACCACGTCTCATAGTCTACCAGGTACCAAGCAAGGCTATACCATGATACCTTCTATCTGGTTCCTAGGTACCACGATACCTCCTACCTGATACCTAGATACCGCGACATCTACCTGGTACCCAAGTACCGCGATATCAGTCCAGGATCTAACCAGAATGTGTATCCTACCTGCCAAGTAGGAAGAATGGAACCATGAAGAGGTACCAGCATGCTAGAACAAGCATCACGCCAGTGAGCACTCCGGTACACCAGTGTACCATACCATCGGGATACAGAGTCAGAATTCTCCTTCAATCAACGTAAAAGAGAAAGTTGACCTCTCTGGTAAATTAATGGAGATAATCAACACCATTAATGAGGGAATCAGTCAACTCCATTAATGGCCATTCACAACGCCATTAATGAGGGAGTCAACTTCATTAATGAAGATAATCATACTCCATTAATGAGAAGATATTCAACTCCATTAATGAGAAGATATTCAACTCCATCAATGAGAAGATATTCAACTCCAACAATGAGAAGATATTCAACTCCGTTAATGAGAAGATATTCAACTCCGTTAATGAGAAGATATTCAACTCCATTAATGAGAAGATATTCAACTCATTAATGTCGATAAACCAATGGAGTGGACAACAAGGATGAACAGATATAAATATAACAAGTCACTCTCCATGAAAAAGGTCGATTCCCTAATATTTCTCCAGTCGGACATTTCTCCAATAGGGGGTTCGAACGATAGACACAGTCCAACAGCCCTCAAGTATCTCCATATCTCCAACAGCTCTTCAACATCTCTATGTCTCAGATCCCAGATTTCGCCCATTTCTCCACAAGGAATATGAGTTCGCCATCGCCTGGAGTGTAAAAGGGACCCTGCCTCAATTCCCTCTACACAACCATTGTATCGACTGCTATGTATGTCAGTTTTTGCCATGAATGTACCGGTACCAAATGGTACCCCTCTAACTGTGACCTACTAGGACTAAGTTTGTATTAATGTAAGCTCTCTTAAGCACCTCTCGAGATATATAAATATAAAGAAGGGTTTTTCTCCCTTCCAATGGATACTGCCTGGGGGTTTTTCAGCATGTGATCAATCGTGATGCTTTTCCCCCTAAGTCAGTCCACCACTACTAAAAGAGTTGTCATTCTCCCATCTATCTCCTTTTTATGAATGCATGTATGCGTGCTAGGCACCAACCATGCTGGTCCTAGCTCTCATGTACCTCTCTTGGCTCATTATCTAGGTCGGGGGAATATTGAAGGCACCTAGAGAGGTGACTAGGTACCAGGATCAGATATTAAGATCGGGTACCAGCCTACTGCACCAAATGGGAGGGATAACTGTTATCCTACCATGGCATCTATCTTGCCTTCACCTTACCAGAACCACGGTACGAAGTGTTGGGGTTTATGCCCTAAAGATGTATTTTGTAAATGGATTTATGAAATAAATAAAAAGAAAAGTTCAATTCATTCTTGTTGTGTTGTTTATTTTATAACTTGTGCATATATTAACATCCTAGATTGCCGGATGTAATCTCAAACTGTGTATATGAGTGTCATATACGGATGGATACAGTAAGAGACGTGCAATCTAGAGAGTCCATAGATAACAAATAAAGCTGGGTACTTTATTTGTGGTTAATCTATAGCTGCGGTCCATTCCGTAATGTACGGTGATTCTATCCTGAATCATTCATATGAGATATGGGAATGAAGGCACCTTGTATGATGTGATCATATAGGACTGGGCCATGATCTATATGAATATCTCACCAAGATCCGTTTACAGATGAGATTCATATATATCAACTAATGATTGCTATATGTGGGTGATCTTAATCTTGAGTGTCTTATCGACTCCTTCAGGTTAGATCGTGGTCTTTGATATATCATGGGTGAGGTCAGATGCAATTCCTGATCAATATACTCCGTATGTTGGGATTGCGGTTTGGATTGTGGCTGGGAAGGTATGTACACAATAGTGGAATCCACTCATTCTTGTGGAAGTAGATGGTAGTTCCTTTAAGGGTTGATTCGGGGCTTGGACAATATGAGCGCTCTCCTAATTCCGTGAGGAAATAGGATTTATTGTTCATTAAAGAATCAATGGTACTTAAAGGATATATGTAATTAGAGGGGTATAACGGACATTATGACCCAGCTCTAATTATGAACTACTGCGGAGGATCACACCATGTGTAATAGCTATATCGATGGACACCGAGTTGTATCGGTCTGTGTAAAAACGTCTGCAGTTGAGAGAGTGCAGCTTCGGGTTTTTAGTGGAATAACACCGGAGTTAAAAATCAAAGAATATTAATTAAAGAGTTTAATTAATAATTCCAATGATTATTGGAGCTCAAAATACTGTAGGTCCATTAGGTCCCCTTGCTAGCCCGATCAATTTAGGTAACAAGGGTCACGGTTAATTAATTGGATTGTCCAATTAATTGTGTTACGAAAGTGACACGTATTTATTCGGGAAATAATTGAATAATGAGATTATTTAATTAATGAATAATGGTGATTAAATAAATTAAATAATAAGATTATTTAATTTTTTTATTAATCACTAAATGGAGGATGTTAGTTGATATTTGATTTAAAATAGAATAAGATAATATGATTATTTTATTTTATTAAATTAAATATTTGAAATTGAATTTAAAATGTTTAAATTCAAAATAAATATTTAATTATCTTTTAAAATCTAAAGAGATATCAAGAGTTTTAGTTATAATAATATATATATGATATATATTGATAACAAAAATATAGCACACAAAGGATATACACAAGTGTTTGTATATGATACAAACTCATATTGTGTGTAACAAAAAAAGGAGAAACAAGAGAGATAGTGGGCGTGTGATTTTTTTTTTTAAAAAGAGAAACAAGTGATTATGTGCGTGAATCAATCAAATAAAAAAAAGGAAGCAAATAGTACGGGTACTATTGAAACAAAGAAAAATAAATTTAATATATATTTTTTAAAACAACTAGAATTGTTCTAGTTTGTGTATTTTCTTGGAAGAAAAAGTTTCCTCTTCGTTTCTCTACATCCTCCTAAGTTCCTGAGTACGTGACGCGCCCACACGCAGTTACCAGTTCCGGGAATAGCTAGGAAGATCGGTGGTACAGATCAGGAGCATATCGTGAAGTGAAGGAGCCTCCAAACGTTGGTAAGGTTCTAAATTTCTTTTTAATATATTGATTAAAATTTCCTGTGTTTACATATTGTATGTATTAGTTCTGAAAAAATAATTGCGATCCTAAGTTCACTGGTCCCAGATCGTTTATGATCTGTATAAAAATTTTAAAACCTATTTCCGCTGCGTTACCAGTGAACGGGGTTCCAACACGAAGTACCTACCACTCCCGCTGCGACCTCCGGGGTAGCGGGTCGAGGGTGTTGATTGAGATTTTCACCCCGGGTCGATTTTTCCGTTAACAAAAGCTAATCCCAAAAAGATCAAAGCTATCATGGATCTTGAATCTCCCACCTCACTCAGGCAAGTGCAGGGTTTGACCAGGCAAATCGCAGCCCTGAACCATTTCATATCGCGGTCCGCTGACAAGTGCATCCCGTTCTTCAAGGCCATTAAACAGGGGAAGAACATGAAATGGGACCAAGGCAGCGAGCGAGCTTTCCAGTCATTAAAAGAGTACCTCGCTAGCCTGCTCATGCTAGCTAGCCTAGTACCAGGAGAAGGCAGTGTCTGAAACCGCCGCCAGTGGAGCTTTAGTGAAAGAATGCGGAGATGGAGCCCAGCGCCCTGTCTACTATGTGAGCCGTGCCCAAACCAAATCAGAAAAGAACTACGCTCTCCTGGAGAAGCTCGCATTTACACTGGTAGTAGCAGCCAGGAAGCTCCGCCCTTATTTCCTTGCTCACACCATCGTGGTAGTCATTGATCAACCTTTGCGACACTTTCTTCAAAGGCCGGATGTATCAGGAAGACTCGTGCTGTGGGCCCTTGAGCTTACCCAGTTCGACATCAAATACAAAGCCAGGACTACCATCAAGGCCCAGGCTTTGGCAGATTTCATGGTAGAATTCAGTGCGATCACCGATCAGTGTGCTCCCCCAAGCCCGATTCGAGCTCCTTCGAAGGAACAAGAGCCTGCAGATTGGCCCACCGATCGAAACATCTGGATCCTGTATACCGATGGAGCATCAAATCAAGCAGGAAGTGGAGGTGGGGTCGTTCTAACATACCCAAAGAAAATCGAGTGCTGCCATTGTTTCAGATTCTGGTTTAACACCACCAATAATGAGGCTGAATATGAGGCCTTGTTAGTAGGGATGAGAGTGGCAGTAGAGCTGGAAGTTGATTACCTTCTTGCCAAATGCGATTCATAGCCGGTAGTCAACCAAATAACTGGTTTATACCAGGCCAAGGGGGATAACATGATAGCCTATCTCGAAAAAGTGCAAGAGCTGTTGCCTCGCTTCAAGGGTTTCAGGATTGAACAGATACCTAGGCAGCAAAATCATAAAGCTGACGTCCTAGCCAAGATAGCTGCCAATAGAGGACAAGCGCTGCCGAAAGGAGTTCTGCTCCAGGTAATCACTGTATCAAGCATTTCTGAAGGCAAGGAAGTAAACCCCGTGGAACGATTTCCTTGCTGGATGGATCCTATCGTGGAATACCTTCAATCAGAAAAGCTCCCAGAAAACCCTGATCAAGCTCACAAGATTAAAAGAACCTCGATTCGATATTGCTTGATAGAGAGGCACCTTTACCGCAAAGGTAGATCACTCCCCTTGCTCAGATGCCTACATCCTGAGGATGCGAGTTGGGCGTTGAGGGAAGTGCATTCTGGAGACTGTGGAAATCATATCGGAGGAGAAGCATTGGCTTACTAGGTGTTGTGCATGGGATATTTCTGGCCGACTCTGCACCATGTCACAAAGCAGTTCGTACAGTCTTGTGAACCGTGTCAGAAAACGGCCAACCTGTATCACCTACCTCCAGAACGGTTATCACCATCAGCTCGCCGTATTCGTTTGCATTCTGGGGAGTGGGACTAATTGGACCCCTCCCAATCGTGCCAGGTCAGCAGAAGCATGCAATCGTGGCTATTGATTACTTCACCAGGTGGGTGGAAGCACAACCCCTCTCCAGAATTACTGAAGCAAACACAACGGAGTTCATCAAGAAAAATGTGGTTTACCTATTCGGGACTCCGATGGTCATCATCACGGATCTGGGTAAGCAGTTCGACAACGCCAGATTTCAGGAATTCTGTGGATGTTTGGGGATTGAACTCCGCTTCGCGTCTGTGGCGCACCCCCAGACTAATGGCCTAGTGGAGGCTACAAACAAAATCATCAAGAGGCTCCTCAAGAAAAAACTTCAGCAGAAGAAAGGAAAATGGGCTGATGAACTCACAGACATACTATAGGCATATCGCACCACCAAGAGGACCGCTATGGGAGAAACCCCCTACTCACTAGCTTACGGGGTAGAAGCCATCCTTCCTATAGAGCACAAGCTAGTCTCCTTCCGGGTGCAACATTTTGACCCCGATGGAAATGAGGACAAGCTGAGGGCAAGCCTGGACCTCCGAGAGGAGAAGCAGGACAGGATAGCCGAAAGAGTAGTAGTTTATCAGAACCGGATTGCTCGTTACTTTAACAAGAAAGTGAGAAGTCGAAGCTTCAAGGAAGAGGATATGGTACTCATAAAGGTTACCCAGAATACCCGGAAGAGGTCGGACAGAGTGCTATCACCTAATTGGGAAGGTCCGTACCTAATCAAAATGGTGATCCAGGGTGGGGCCTACAAGTTAAATGATATGGACGGACATCCAGTAGACCACACTTGGAATGCTGATCATCTCAAAAGATTCTACCCATAAATTATGTAAGGTAAGTCGGCCAGGATTATTCCTAAAGGACTGACAGAAGATATTAGTAGTCACCAGGAGAGCTGCATAGCATTCCTGATGCCCTGGACCGAATAGATCCATCCAGGAGGATCGCCATAAAACCAGGAAAGCTGCATAGCACTCCTGAAAACCTAGATCATATCAATCCATCTAGGAGGTTCGCCTCAAGACCAGGAAGGACCATATGGCCTTCCTGCTGCCCTGGCCGGGTACCACCCCCCGCTAGGAATGATCCAATACGTAAGAGCATAGTTGCCTGATGGATCAGAGCATAGTTGCCCGATGGATCAGACCTTGGCTGGGTACCACCCCCCGCTAAGAAGGATCTGGATAGTAAGAGCACAGTTGCCAGCTAGATCAAGGCCTTGGCTGGGCACCACCCCCGGCCGAGAAAGACCAGGTGCTAAAGTGGCCTTAGTTGCCTACCTGGATCTTGCTGCCAGTGTTTATTCGCCAATTGTTTCGCCAGGATACCACGATTCCTACAAACAGGAGTGCGAGGTACCTCGTACGCCACTGTTTTCGCCAGAGTACCAAGATTCCTAAAACAGGAAGGCGAGGTACTGAGATTCACCAAATTTTTGACTCGCCAAGGCACCAAAGCACCTATAAATAAAGGAGCGAGGTACCCAGTTTCGCCAAGATACTCCCCTGGGACTCAGGTTCCATGAATTGGAAAGCTAGGTACTCAATCATTCGACGAGGTTCCTAGTTTCACCAGACTACTCGCCATACTGCCAAGACTCTCAGAACTGGAGTACGAGTTACCATGGTACCGATCAACTGCTTTATTCTCATCAGATTTTGATGGGTTACCAAGTTTTGATTAAGTCGGGTTTATGCTGGGGACTCTTGCCCGAGTCTATGCTACTATCAGAAGCGTGTGACTAAATTAAATCGACAGATATAGATGGAAGTGAGTTTTTCTTTTCATTGATCAAATCGGGGAACTCTACCCTTATTTTAAGCTACATACAAGATACAAGAAAGAAAGAGACAAGAAAATAAGTTGAAGGTCTGAAACAGCCAGTTCCCTCTCTAACTTCTCACCTACTTACTAGATCTGCCTACCTAGCAACATTGGTTTAAATCAGAATCCATATTGACGGTGCTGCCACGAACCCCGGAGGTATGAGCAGAGGCCGTTTTGGGATCAGTAAGAATTAGAAGGAAATAAGGATTCCCCCCCCCCCCCCCCCCCCCCCCCCACGTCCAAGATGCAACGGGGCACAAAGCCGCGGCTCGACCGGGTAATGCCTACACCATTGGCAAGGCCGCAGCATCAGAGCCCACCATTCATCCTGATATGAGAATCCCTACTTTCCCTGTTCCTCTGGTAATTAAATCCACCAAGTACAGCTCCTTCCACAATACCAAGCATCATGCCAGTCACAGAGCTGACATCTCCTCCTCCTCATCCCACAATGTCAGGTGATACGACGATCATCGATCAACATATGGAGACTGTCGGCTACAAAGGAAAAAGGGATTGTTTGAAGACCCATCTGACAGATAAGGGGTATTTATAGAGGGAAAGATAGAATATCGAAAATGAGAGAATAAAGTCATTTATGTACACAACGTTTGATACACGGGAAAGGAAAGCCTCTCGAAGTGTGCTTTCCCCCCAAGGCTTAATGATTGGGATAATCGAACCGATCCTGGATCGACATCTGGAAGGACAGTTGAATACAAAATTCGAACCAATAATGCCTACATGGAAACCCGTAAAAAATGAAGCGCACTGATCTATGACCGGTTGAGGTCTTGGTACTTTTCCCGGACCATTCGCGGTATTAACTTTCGGATCACCAAATTCCCACCTGGGTACTAAGAATCATCCCGGAACAAGCATTTCAACCTGGGATGTGATAAATTATACATGCATGAAGTCAAGAAAAATAAAGAAGTTCTCATTACTAGAACCGGGGAGCCCATCCCCCGATCATGGGCTATAAAAAGATAACTTTATCTAGGTGCTACTGAATAAGAGATCAAGCTGGATCAAGCTGGATCAAGCTGGATCAAGCATCCTCCTGCTCCTGAGTGGCCGTCTCCTCGCCAGCTCTACCAGTTATGGTTTCCCCTCCTTCAATACTGGATGGAGCCCCGTCTGCTTCCTGGGCACCTACGACAACCAGAATTTCCATTAAAGATGGATCTCCTTGAAGCCCCCCCTCCAACTTCCTCGATCAGAGCAGCCTGACTTTCCTTTTCCTGGGCAGGGTCAGATGATTAGATAGGCAAGACAGCTTCTCCATCATCAGTAGCAGGCCGATCTCATACCTCCTTACCAGACTCTACTTGAGAAGCAAAGGAGGCAGAAACCCCTCCTCCAGCCTGAGCCACACCAACCTCAGGATCCTTCAGATTTGGAGCTGATCCAGCAATGCTTGGTGGAAGAAAGGAGATAGAGCCGTGGTCCAGTCCTCCTACTACTCCAATATCTCCAACAAACTGGGAGGGCTTTGCCACATCAGAAGGTGCTACCCCAGCTAGCTCAGCAGCCTTTGCCATGATCACTTCCCGGTTCCACCCAGCGATGTCACCTAGATCAAACGGAGGAGGCAGAGCTAGGACCACCTGGTAACTAGTAAAAAAGTAACCGTCCTCGAATGCGGTGTCTACCTGGGCATCTATGGTGGTCACGCTGCCCCGAAGGGACTGGATTTCTTTCTCCAGCTCCACTATTCTCTCCTTCATAATATCCCTCTCCTCTTTGCGGTAGAGGGATCTGAGCTTCTTCATATCCAGAGCATGCTACATCCTCTCCATGTCAACCTTCGCCTCGTCAGCCTCCTTTTGGGTATTTGCCAGCGACTGGTTTAGAACTACCATTCCCTGAGCGGCCTTACCAAGCTCCACTTTAGACCTCTCCAGCTCTGCTGTAGCACCCCTGACTTGCTCCAGAATGAGGCCAACTTGTTGGCTCATGGCCACATTGAATTTAAAAACCTGACAAAAATAATGCACTTGTCAGAGTGTTCTTAACCTCTTACCTGAACAAAAGATTAAAATAAGACAGCTTACCTCAGCTAGAAGGGCAGACCCCCTTCTAATTAGAAGCTCAGTGAGCATGGCGGCCATGACATCTAGGCCCCCACCTGGGCAGGAAGTTACTAAGTGGGCCAGAACTTCATCATGGCTGCTGTCCTTCGACCTCGACCATGCCTTATCTCGAGGTACGACCCGCTTCTTCATAGCAGAATCAGAGTTTTTCTCGACCGGTTTAGGCTGACCAGATGCCACAACGGGAGAAGCAGAAGAAGCTGAGGCACCAGCATCAATGGCTGCTGCGACATTAACTGGTCTGAGGGGTGAAACCTCTTGCACCTGGCTAGAAGCACCTCGATACCTCCCCAATCTGGCTGTAAAAGCCTCCAGCGACCTAGCCGAGGTAGGAAGATGGGGAGCTGGCGATCCTGATACCCCGACCAGAATCCTATCAGAGCCAGTAGGTATTCCAACCCCTTAGTAGGTACTCCAACCCCTACATCGAGATCGGAACTGATTGGAATCCTAGCAGGGGAAGACGAAGGAGAATCAACAGTACCGCCTGTTTGGTGGGTCTCAGTCTTAGGAACCGATAGAGATACTGCTGAAACTACAAAGATTAACTCGGTGAAAATACTCTAGGAATGATTAAACTAACCTAGAGAGGGGGGGTGAATAGGTTTTAACCAAATTAATCGCAATCTTTTTAGTTAGTCAAATTTAATCTCAACAACCCCTAACCTCTAAATCAAACAATCATTGTAACAAAGTGCGAAATATAAATGAAAGAACACAATGATTTGTTTTACGTGAGAAAAGCCAAATAGGGTAAAAAACTCACGGGCCTAATTGCCAATCGAACCCTCAAATCCACTATTTGTAAAAACGATTACAACATAGGTTGACAACATCACTCAATCGGTTACTAATCCATTCTTACTACCCGTAGGCCTTTAATAGTGATTTTAGGCTCTTGCTTGTATACTACTCACAGCACATACAAGACTTAACTCTTAAAAGAAGAGATATGCAACCTAATGTGAAAATGAGAATATTCTAAATGCATAAATGTTAGGTCAACACATTTAATGCTTATCTAGTCATGGATGAATGGTTCAAACAATCCTAGATATCATGTTGCTATATGATATACATATAACTTAGCTATATGAAATTAATGCAAACCTATATGCAATAGCTATCACAATACAAAACCCAACAAATACATAAATATCTGATCTTAAAGATAAAAAATCAAACTTGATGTAAACAAGTCATAAAAGAGCTATCTTGCTAAGTTAGAACACAAGAATGAATGGAGATAGTGTTCTACTTACCATGTCATGTGCTTTGATGCAGATCCATGCAAGAATACAACCTATTATTCTTCTAGTATTTATTTGATGAAGGGAATCTCCAAATAAAACCCTTATGATCCTTATGAGATGATGTGGGGGGTTCTGATTCAAACCCATCAGGAATCCAATGGTTTACGGAGCTGGATTGGAGGTGGAAGGTACCTCCGGAATCTGATTGGCAAAAGGTATAAAAATGTCGAATCTCTATGGGGGTTGGTGGTCCCTTCACTCCGATCTTTTTCCATAGATGTCATAAGCCGACCAAGATCCAATAAGAGTTGGGGGTTAACTGAGCGGGTGCGATTCCCACATCCGCCAAAAACCTGGCAATAAAAGGCTGGATAGGCAGGGTTACCCTAGAAGTGAGCATTGTTCCATAGATGGCAACGGCGCCCAGGGGTGGATTCTAGATGGCTCGGTGATTGCCATGGAAGAGCTTGATTGAATGAGGAATGCCAAACCTCTTGGCATATTCGTCAATCTCCCGGTCGGTAACGACATTTACCTCAGTGTCAAAAGCAGAATGTTGAGTGGCGGAAAATCTCAACAGATGTGTCTGGCGCCTTTTCGGGACATCCTCCAACTTAATTAGTTGAGAAGGGATCTTCAAGTCCATTAGAGGAGAAGCTCTAGGAACATGTTTGCTAGGCTGACCAGTGCAGGTTAATCTCCTCATTTCTTAGGAATGTTCAACATAAGAAATAGAAAGGTTAGTATGAGAAGAATGAAATTCAGGTTATGCACAAGTGTAATCGACATTAAGAGCAAAAGGCTTAGTTTGGGGGGAGGAGACTTGTTGGTGAATTCCCAATATAGATTCAATCTTATAAACGGTCTCCTGGTCACGAATCTTAATAGCTTGACAGTATAACTCAACAAAATGATGGCGAGTGCAAGGTTCCATTAAAAACGAACCTGTTGTTTTGAAAATAAAGTGAAGGAAAAAGCGTTGACCTTGGTGTGAGATCTGAGTTTTAGAAATACAGAGAGCAAAAAAGATTTGAAAAGGCATGAAACACAACAGCTAGGGTTTGGTTTTTCAAAGAAGAGAATTATGTGAGAAGTCTGAAGTAAAGGGAAAATAAAGAGTTTTTGAAATTTATAGAAGGTGTTGATATCATCCCAAATTTGGGAAAAACATACGAGCGAATTGGGGTTGGTGCACGATCCATGAAAAAGGCCACCCACGAGCTCATTAAGAATCGGATAGGTGTCGTTCCGAGAACAAGCCAAGCAGCTGCACATCAAATCAATCATGATAAATCAGTTTAGCTAATCGAATGTTGTGGCTGAAATTAAATACTTAGTTGTTAATACAAGACCTACATTTATAAGCTAAAAGACAAAAGTAGAGGCATAATTAAATATCTCTCACCGAAAAAATCTTCCTTAAGAGCTAAACGAGATGCCCGGTTCAAATATTTAAAGGGGTATTGTTATTGGTACAATTTGAAGGACTAATCAAATTACCAGAGATTACAGTGATTAGTTATGTCACGTCGCCAAAAGTCAGTCAGAAAAGACCAACCCAAGTTGACCAACAAATGATTTCAAGACTTGGTCAGGTTTATCCAAACGATCGGGTGAGAACAATCCAATCAGAGTAACTAGACCGATCGGGTTCAACTAGCTGATCGAATCAAAGAGTCAGGTCGGGGTTGAGTAACATATCTGGGTACATGAGACCCGGTCGAGTTAGATACGTGGAAGATGCAAAATCCAGAAGAACCATGACTCAAACACGCAGGGAAAGAATTCTATCCAAGCAAGGAACCACGAGATACATTCCAACAAGGAAACAAACTTCCTTAGAGAGATTAGATCCCGAATTCAATGGAGGATCTGATATCATTAAAAGCGCAGGAAATATAAAACATGAAAGAAAATAAAGACGACACCCACAAGTTAGAGTCCTACTAAACCTCGTCAACTTTCCTTACTTGTACATTAAGAACTTGGGTTCTATGCATGTATAAATAGATACTCAATACCATTGTACGGGTGTTGTGAAAAAAACATAAGTGAGAATGCAAGGGAAGTTGAGTGTTCATAACAGATCTTTTCTCGCCGTCTTCGGCAACCGTGGTTTTTTCCCTTATTAGGTTTTCCATGTAAAAACTTTGCGTTTTGCATTCTTAATTTTCTATTCATTTCATAATTCAAGTTGTTAACTCATATCAACTTGCTAGACGCATGGTTAATTTTACGTAATCTGAATATCACCTTCAATAGGAAATTATTATAGTGGGATGACGAGAGTTTTGGGATTCAACATAGGCTTGGTGTAACAGTAACACATGATAGGCGGTGTCGTCATAACCAACATTGTCCATCATAGCCCGCATAGGACCCTTACCTTTGCTGGAATACCTTGAACCATCTCCACTTCCACTTGCCATTGAAAAAATTGAATTACAAAAATTCTTGAAAAAACTGTGAAAAAATGGATGGAAATAAATTTGAAAATATTGTTGGAAATGAATTTTAATTGAGTAAAAATAAATGTAACTGGAAATAAAATAAATTTAAATTATTTAGTTATTAAGAGAGAATTGGAGTGAGGGAAATGATTGGGTGTGGAGGGGGGGTTATTTATAGAAGAAAAAAAATAGCAAAAGAGCTATGTAGCCACCGTTAGGCCTCAACGGCTCCAACGGTTAATTAAAAAAAAGATTTCAGTTGATGGAACCGACGGTTCCAAATCAAAACCTAACCGACGGTTTGGGACTGGTGGTTAGGGTCCTGTTTTGGTATCCAAGGAGCCGAAATCAGAATCTCCATGGTTTCGATTCACGGTCCGGTTCCGGTTCCGAAACCATTTTTTGGTTCTGGTCCTGGTCTACATCCTCCAATTCCGGTTCGGTTCCAAGGTTGAAACCGAACCACGGTCATGCCTAATTGTTTTTTTACGAGCAAAAGAGCTAGCTTTAAAAAAAAACAAAAAAAATGAGCTTTTTTAATCAAAAATTTCTTAACAATATTTACATGAGACATTCTAATCTACACAAGTTCATATGTAGTTCCGTACACCGATATTCTCTTGAATGTGAGTAGCATTTGATCGTATATATATATATATATATATAATGTTATCGTATATGAATTGTATGTGATCACAGTAAAACAAAGCTAAATTTTAATGTGATCGCATTTGAATACATATGATCACATTACATGTGAATTGATGTGATCGTATCAAAAAAGACATGATCACAACGAGTGCACAAGTACACTAAAGGGACCCCATTTATAATTGAATAAGAGTACTTATACGTTATATAGGACCTCATTTATAAATGCTTTACAATTTTGTAATGTTAAGTAACCTCACAATATTAGTCACTAGGTTATATACGGTCAGTTTAGTATTGTTGTAACTTTTATTATAATCAATGTTAGTTGTACTGAAGAAATAATAAAATTTTTAAAACTACTGTATAGCTCTAAAGCAGTATACATATGTTTGGAAATTTTATTGCAAAAGTGCTGAGATTAATTACAATAACTAAAATAGACATGATTTTAGAACCCTACTTCATTTTTTTTTTCATTAATTATATATATTAAATCAATATTTCAGTAAAATATTTAAATTAGGAAAAACAAATTCCACAAGAACAATAAAAATATTTATTACAAAAATTATAAATCAAATCAATATTTAATGAGAATATTTAATTTTATGATGCAATAAGATATATAAATCATTTTACTTGATTTCATAGAGATAATAATGATATTTTAAAAGATTCATTAAATGCATACCACTTACTTGTCAAAAATTGTCAGATTATCAATTAATCACTTTTAAAAGTTTTACCAAATATCATTTTATGTCAAAATTATAAAATAGACTGATTTTAACTGTTCAAAATAATACCAAACTAGCACATAACCGAGTAATATTACAACAATTTCACTGTATCATTTTAACATAAAATTCCACTATACATGTGTTATGTATTTTTTTATCACTCGGTAGAGAACAAAAAGAATTTGAGAGGAAGAGTACAGAGTAAGAAAGAGATAGCGAAATTATTGAAATATATTATGAATAATCTCATCCAAATACTGTGGGCTATTTATAGCCTTACAAACGAATGAGTGGAACTGAAAAATTACGAGCAAGTTAATGGAAATAATGGGAAATAAACAATGCTGAATCCATGCCATGATCAACATATTGACCAGGAAATAAGGACCCATTATTTGCAACAAACAAACTAGCTAATACAAACTTGGTCTTCACGTATGCTTCTCAGACCTGGAAACCTGGATTGATTAGGCATACTCGGTGCTGATGTGTGGTGCACACATCATTCCCCTCCACTCGAAAAATCCTTGTCCTCAAGGATGAAATTGGTGGGTGGTTGGCCTAGGGTCGGATAAGTTTCAATCATGAAGAATTGCGGTTGGCTGCATCGATGACCAGGTAGGAACTTTTCATCGCAATAATAACAAAGGTCTTTTTCCCTGCGTTCCTTTGCTTCTTGCCCTGTGATCCGACGGATGGGAATTGGAGAATTTTGGGAAGTCGGTTTCTGGTTTGGCGGTGGACCAAGGAGACCGGTGGATGAATTAGAGGATGTCTGTTGTGGTGGCGCAGTCCCCTGGAAACTACCAAAGTTGTTGGTTTTCTTCTGAAGAAGATTTCGTTCTTCGATCAAACGGGTTACTCCGATGGTGTCGGATAGCATCCGCGGCTGTTTGACCTTAACATCCAGCCTTATTTCATCCCTTAAACCTGCAATAAAACACCCAACTAGATAGTGCTCAGGTAAGTCATCGATACGTTGCGAAAGTTTTTCAAACTTTTCCTGATAAGCTGTGACAGAATTAGTTTGTTTGAGTCTCGTAAGGGCCTCAGATGGATCTTCATAATCGGTTGGGCCAAAACGATGGAGAACCACTTTGGTGAATTCGTTCCAAGACAAAGGTCCTTTGAATTTGTTGAACCACCTATGCCACTGTAGCGCATGATCCTCCAGATGAAATGACTCCAGTTGTACCTGTTGTTGCGGAGGGACTCCCTTAAATTCGAAGTATTGTTAGGATTTGTAGATCCACCCGTGCGGGTCTGTGCCACTGAATTTAGGAAATAAGAGTTTGAGTTGTTTGTAGTTCATGTCGAGCTGATGGTTCTGATTAGTGTGGTGGTGATCAAGTTGTAGGGTCGCTTGTAAGTTGTCTGAGTGGTAATTGGTTCGACTTGAAGTGGCCTCACCAAGTGGGATCAGATTGTCATGTGCATCGTTGGGCATATGTTGGTGACTGGTACGTAAAGCCTTCAACTCATCGAGGACAATCTGTAGAGTGGAGTCAACCTTTTCGAATCTGTCGTTCATGTTACCGAATTTGTCGTTGATGCTTTCGAATCCTGACTCATGATGAGCCAGAACCTCGCTGACCTCGTTCAGAAATTCAGTGTTCGATTTCATACGAGTCTCCATGGATCGATGCTCTGATACCAAAATGTTATGTATTTTTTTATCACTCAGCAGAGAACAAAAAGAATTTGAGAGGAAGAGTACAGAGTAAGAAAGAGATAGTGAAATTATTGAAATATATTCTGAATAATCTCATTCAAATACTGTGGGCGATTTATAGCCTTACAAACGAATGAGTGGAACTGAAAAATTACGTGCAAGTTAATGGAAATAATGGGAAATAAATAATGCTGAACCCATGCCATGATCAACATACTGACCAGGAAATAAAGACCCATTATTTGCAACAAACAAACTAGCTAATGCAGACTTGGTCTTCACGTATGCTTCTCAGACATGGCAACCTGGACTGATTAGGCATACTCGGTGCTGATGTGTGGTGCACACATCAACATGTTTTAATAATTAATCGAATGATATATATAGTCACTTTTCGGTGTGGGATCAATATATAACTTCTAACATTATATGCAGTTAAACAATCTACTAAAAAGGAACTATGAACAAGGAACAAAACCAACCCATTGAAGTTGAGGAGCCTATGCGTCAATAATCAAGTGTGTGTGTATATATATATATATACGAAAATTTTCACATAAGTGCGCACTGATGGAATTATATAAGGACATTGAATGTGAGCCACTCGTTTTACATACATTGACTTGGTATGTATGCACTTGTCAAAGCTTTTTTATAAATGAGTGACTCACATTCAATATCCTTATATAATTCCATCAGTACGCACTGATAGGAAAATGATTGTGTGTGTATATATATATATAACATTTGTAAAAAGGCAACTCGAACATGAGATATTACCAGACTGAATGATCGCTCTTACTACCGTGTCACATTGAGCAGCGGTGTCAATAACAAAGTATTAACCATGTAATTTGTTAATAAAAAATAAATTTATTTCATCTTATTAACTGTGTACTATTTACATTAAATATGATTTGCAATACTAAGTTATAAGTAACAATTTGAAAAAGGATTTAGCTATTATGAAGAACCTGCATAATTGAACGCAAAGTAATGAGAGATGGTTATTTTCTGTTAGTTTTTATTTTTAAAATTTTTTAAAATTATATTTATTTTTTTAACTATAAATATGTGATTTTTATAGACCCCGGATTGAAATCCAATTACTAATAACAACCTAGTAGCTATACTGATGTATGGTAACTGAACTCATTTGAAAATATTCCACATTTATTATGAACTTATAAACTACTAAAATACATTTGAAAAGGACAAAATTATTCACGTCAAAAATCAAAGTAAGAAAAGGTTTCATCGTTGTGTAACCTCGACTAGCGAGGTCAAATATTGAAGTTCCCTAACTCCTGCTTTCCCAAATGAGTTGGTAGGTTGAGAGGATAGATGGCCCAGGCCAATCCCATTGACATGTTCAATCCTGATAAAAAAAGGCACCTGAGAAATAGAAGTTGATTGAAGTATAACTGAAGCCAAACACATAAGAGAAATCAATAGGTAGTCCAACATCCATCAAATTCGTTGGTTGGTTGTTACTTGTTACAACTAAGAGTTTTCAGGAGCAGAGACTCTACACTCTTCTTTGAAGATTAACTCGGTCCATTATCAAGTCATAACCGAACACGTACATGGCCTTCATAGAATATATTCTTCTTTCATTAGGGAACATGTGGCATTACAAATAATGACTTGAGTCACGATGGCCAATCGTTACAAGCCACTTGGCACTGGCGGGACCTGATATCCATCTAGCGATAGATAAGGTAAGACACGCTACTTCTGCTAGACCCCATGAATTAGAAAACTTATACACATTAAACACCCAGTGTTATAGGTAAAAATGAGTCAGTTGACAATAAGAGACTGGCCCGATACTAGTCCAGCCTATAGACTAGATTGAACTATAGTTGTTTCTGAAAGTAAGTCATTTCTCTATTAATCCATCCAAAGTTACCATTGTAGGGTCCCCTTTTCATACAAGTGATGGGGTTTATATAAGCAATCTTATGACATAGGTGATGCGTTGGCGATCCTTAATTGGTTAAAGCTAATAGGTGATTTTCTTATATGTCAGAGGATTGTCGTCTTCCCAGGTGGCCCTCCGACCAACCACTCGGAGGTTATACGTTCATCGAGTGTCTGGCATCGGTGGCCAAATTCCATCATCGGTGTCTGTATGATCGGAGGATCTGGGGGGCGAGGTGTACGTCGGTATCTCTAAATACGGAGGGTGTAAAATATGGACTAACAATTCCCCCTCAAGCCCATCGACCAGAGTGAGCAAAATCTGTAAGTGAAGTGTTGGGTTATGGGCTTGATCCCTGGGCCCACTAGCTTTGGGCTCCTCCCGATTTTGGCCCACTTCAATGTTTCGCTGGTGGGTTACCACGTGGCGTGTGGTGGGGAAGGCGGTTGCCTAGATGTCACATTGAGGAAGTAACCGCCGCGACACTTAATTTTTTCATTGAGTTCTATAAATAGGGGTAAGAAGAGTTAGATTCCTCATTAGTAAATTTTTGAGTAATCAGAGCAGTTTCGGAGTGCTTTCGGCTGACCGTCCATAACTGGTAAGGATATCCTTCGGGACAGGACTCGCATCTCCTTCTTGTCATCAATTTTCTTCTTCCATCTATTTTTATTGTTTCTGTATCATGGTCCAGAAAACTGGTCCTTCGAGGATTGTCTCCTCCTCAAGCACTTTTGAATCTACCTCCGGAGATATTTCTGAGGGAAGTAGTACTGCCAGCGCGTTCGGGGGGTCAACGTTCTGAAGATCTCGTTGATCCGACGGTGTTCAGTATGGCACCCGGAGACTATGAAACGGGTTACAACTCCTACAGAATACTATCAGAATCGAATAGACCATACTAGTTTCGCGATCAACCAAGTAAATGGCAATAGGATCACCGATGCGAAGATTAAACAGATCGAGAAGGATTTCTCGATTCCATAAACGGTGGGTCTTAGAGTGCCATCCGAAGGAGAGCTAGCTACCAATCTCGTGAGTGTTTCAGTTGCTTTTCATCCGGGTTTTTTGGAGATTGGCGCGAGGTTACCTCTTCATCAGTACGTAAGGAAGGTGTTGAGAGAGATCGGGATTGCTTCCGCGTAACTAAATCTGAACGAGTGAAGGATCGTGATTGGGATGTTTCCTCTGTGGAGAAGCAGAGGTTTTCCTGCCCTGACCTTTACGGAGATTGGACAATGTTACAGCCTCTTCTCCTATAAATCAGGGGGTGATGGTTGGTGGGGTCTTGCTTGTTGTGACAACCAGGATGGCGAACCTCTGATCACTGGGCTACCATCTTCCAATAAGGAATAAAAAAAGACCTGGTTTGTCGCAGGGGTGATTGAGGCAAAGACGTTGAGCTCTATGAAAGATGTCAGAGTGTTTGTTCGATGTTCAATCTCCCAGGTGTTTGGGGTTCCCTTTTATCTCATCGGTGTTTTTGTTTTCAGATTAAGCTCTTGTTTTATTGTCTAAGTATGTGGTTTTGATAGTTGCGTGGGAGCGCGTTCTACCGGAGGATCTCACGAGGGAGGAACAGAGACATATTTCAGTAGCATGGTCGATTCCTCTGGAGGGAAGGCATATTGACGTTTTGCTTAACGATCAGAACCTACACGCGCTTGTTTTTATTCCGGAGCTTTCAAAGGAGCGGAAAGAGGCTGTGGAAAAGAATTTGGTCACGAAGAGTAAGGAAATTTCCTATCCTCATTCCTTCGGTGATGTAGATGTTCCTTTCATTCTGACCCTTTGTTTTGTATGTTGTATTTCTTCGATATAGGAAAACTAACCGAAGGTGCGAAGAAGAGGATGTCTGATCGGGGTCATGACATGGAGTCCCGAAAAAAGAAGAGTCGAATCCCCGTTGGTCCTTCGCTGATAAAAAGGACAATATCCTCCAATCTCGATCAAGTGCAGAAAAGATCTCGTACCATCGGGACTTCGGGACCTGTGAAGATATCGGAGCCTGGGACTTTTCCTCCGACTGTCATTCCCCTTGTTGCTCCATCTACCGTTCAGGCAAGGAGACGCCTTTGGTGGATGTGGAATCCGATAAGAACAAGTTTCCCAAATTGCATGGACGTGATCAGAGGATTTCCCCCAACTATTACGTGGAGCCCTGGTTCAGACATTTGATCCTCGAGGGAGTCCTATCACTCCCAACACGGCCGTCAAGTTCATGTGCTAATATGGGAAGAACATGCTTAGGAGTAAAGAGACCAGTTATTTTGGGAAAATGTCGAACACTGAACGAATACGACAATCCCAAGGCACTCTCTGGCAGGTGGGGCATTTTATTTATTAACGACAATCTCTTAAGTCAACTGCTTCGGATGCTAACAATCTCTTATGTCTCGGTGGTCAGGCTATAGGGAATCTCCTAGAGATGGAGAAAAAATACGAGGCTAAGAGGGAGAGGTATAAGGCGTTAAAGGCCTCCAAGGATGAGGTAGACAACAAGCTTTAGGAGGCGTTGGAGGTTACTGAGTCTCTGGAAGTTCGAGTGGGGGAGATGTCTGTGGCATACAAGATGGCGAAGAAAGGGTGTAGAGAAAGGCATGCCAAGCTTTGTGACTATCGGGGCCGGGTTAAATCCGTAAACGAGGCCATCAGAAGGATAAAGGAGTGTCTCAGAGATAATGCGGTTGATTTTTTTCTTGCCTCCGATGAATTCTATAATTCTTAGTCGGAGACCTTTAACCACCCGGTAGGGGAGTTGAAGGAGATGCTTCTCCGAGCCTATCCGGGGTTCGACTTTACCCAGTTCAAGTTGGAGATCTAGAAGGTGGTCGAATCCAGGGAGAGGCCGGTTCAGGATCCGGTGGAAGATATCTCGTTGACCTTTGCTGAGGTATCCCTCTCGGATGAGGATCCGATGGAGGTTTCTGATGATGATAAGAGATTTGTAGAGATCTTGAGGATACTGCAGGTAAAGGGAAGGTCGTTGTTCAAGGATAGTTTATCTCTGATGTTATTATATATTTTTTGTTTGTTTGTTTTTATCTCAAGTCTGAATATTCGGGACTTGTAACTCTTTTGGAGTTTGTTCCCTTGAGAAGATTTTCTGTTTCTAGTTGTAACATCATGTAATGATTCAGATTTATCGAATATAGATGTTTCAGAGGCTTGTTTACATGCTATGTTTTTATGACTATTTTAATTTATAAGTCATTTATTTCGGTTATTACGTTGTACCGGTGTCTCATCCCTTTGATATGTATCATGCCTCTGCTAGATAGGTCTGATCTGATTGTTACAGGTTTGGTGCTGTCTCGGGGTTTTGACCCTCTGAGACCTTGGTGCCCTTCCTTGAGGGGTCTTTGATTTGATTATTGCACGCTTGCTGCTTATCTCGGAGTCTTAACCCTCTAAGACCTTGGTGCCTCCGCTTAAGGGGTCTGATTTGATTATTGCATGCTTGGTGCTTATCCCGGGGTCTTGACCCTCTGAGGCCTTGGTGCCCCCGCTTGAGGGGTCTTTGATTTGATTATTGCACACTTGGTACTTATCTCGGGGTCTTGACCCTTTGAGACCTTGCCCCCTCTTGAGGGTTCTTTGATTTTATTATTGCACACTTGGTGCTTACCTCGGGGTCTTGACCCTCGGAGATGTATCTTGCCTCCGCTTAGGAGGACTTCATCTGTTTTGCACACTTGGTGCTTATCTCGGGGTCTTGACCCTCGGAGACGTATCTTACCTCCGCTTAGAAGGTCTTCATCTGTTTTGCACATTTGGTGCTCATGTCGGGGTCTTGACCCTCAGAGATGTATCTTGCCTCCACTTAGAAGGTTTTCATCTATTTTGCACACTTGGTGCTTATCTCGGGGTCTTGACCCTTGGAGATGTATATTGCCTCCACTTAGGAGGTCTTCATATGTTTTGCACACTTGGTGCTCATCTCGAGGTCTTGACCCTTGGAGATGTATCTTGCCTACGCTTAGGAGGTCTTCATCTGTTTTGCACACTTGGTGCTTATCTCGGGGTCTTGACCCTCGGAGATATATCTTGCCTTCGCTTAGGAGGTCTTCATCTGTTTTGGACACTTGGTGCTTATCTCGGGGTCTTGACCCTCGGAGATATATCTTGCCTTCGCTTAGGAGGTCTTCATCTGTTTTGGACACTTGGTGCTTATCTCGGGGTCTTGACCCTAGAAGATGTATCTTGCCTCCGCTTAGGAGGTCTTCATCTGTTTTGCACACTTGGTGCTCATCTCGGGGTCTTGACCCTTGGAGATGTATCTTGCCTCCGCTTACGAGGTCTTTATCTGTTTTGCACACTTGGTGCTTATAGGACATAAAATGTTCATGCCCATGTAAGGGGATTGATACCGACATAGTTCTGTTACAAGGTTGTTCTATAAGTTCTAGTACATTTTTCTTTTTACTGATAGTACCTCTTCAGGTAGTGTGTGTTTTCTTCAGAGGGACTCTGTCTTCAGTTTTGAGTTTGTAGGCTCCTCTCATGGAGACGGAGTCTACGATGTATGGTCCCGCCCAGTTGTCCCCCAGACTACCTGAGGTGGGCTTTCTAGTGCTGGGAATCACCTTTTTGAGGACTAGGTCCCCAGGGCTGAATCTTCTGGTTCGGACCTTAACATTGTAGTATTTGGCTACATGTTACTGGTGATGAGCGGCTTGGATCCTTGCTAAATCTCTTCGTTCTTCTAGCTCATCCAAGCACTGTCGAAGCTCTTCTTCGTTGTAGCCGGGATTGTAATAGGAAACTCTTGTGGTTTGAACATTTGTCTCTGTGGGTATAACTGCTTCTGATCGAAACGAGAGGGAATAAGGTGTTTCTCCAGTGGTCGAATGCCGAGTGGTGCGTATTGCCCATAAGACTTTAGGGAGCTTATCCACCCATGCTTATTTGCTGAGTTGTAGTTTCCTTTTGAAGAGGTTTTTGATGACTTTGTTGACCGCCTCGACCTGTCCGTTGCTCTGAGGATGTGATGGTGAGGCAAACCTTAGGTTGATGTTGTATTCAGAACAAAGCCTTCTGAATTTGGCATTATCGAATTGGGTCTTGTGATCAGCCACGATGGCGTTCGACATGCCGAATCTGAAGATGACGGAATGTTTGATAAAATTGGTAGTGTTGGCTTCGGTGATGTGCTGTAAGGCCTCCACCTCGACCTACTTGGTGAAGTAGTCAATCGCGACTACGGTGAATCTTTTATTTGAGGCCCCTCTTGGTAGTGGGCCTATGATGTCGACCCCAAATCTGGAGAACGGCCATGAAGATGCCATCGACGTTAAGGGCTCGGGGTGGAGGTAAGGAACGGGAGCTGTCATTTGGCATCGATCACATGATTTGGCATGCTCTTTTGAGTCCTTGAAGAGGGTTGGCCAGTAGTATCCCTACCTTTTTACTCGGTGGCCCAAGTTTTGTCCGGGAGAATGACTGTCGCACGTCCCCCAATGTACTTCTTCCAAGATAAGATCTGTCTGTGATGGGGATATGCATCAGAGGTAGGGCAGTGAGAACCCCCGGCGGTATAGGTTCCCGTTAATAATGAGATAACGGGGAGCCTGTCTCCTAATTCTTTACGAGGCGTTCCTGTCTGCGGGGAGAGTGCTATCCCAGAGATAACTTATAAGGGGAGTCATCCAGTTTTCTACTCTGCTTTCAGTCTTGGGAATTAGGACATTAGTGTGGTGTTCTTCATTAATGCTCGATTGGGGTAAGCGAAACACTGTCACTGTTCGGGGCAACTTCATGTCGATGGTGGAAGTAAGTTTGGCGAGGGCATCAGCCTGATTGTTGTAATCCCTGGATATTTGAAGGATATCACATCTGGTGAATTTAGCCATCAGATTCTTGACTTGGTTTAGGTAGCTGATCATTTCACTATCTCTAGCTTGGTAATCCTCATTCACCTGATTAATAACCAATTGGGAATCACTGCACACTGTGACATGTTCAGTTCCCATATTGAGAATGATTTTCACTCCGGTAGCAAGAGTCTTGTATTCTGCAATATTATTGGTGGCCTTAAAGTCGAATCGGAGGGCCATCTGGACAGTGCTCCCGTCTAGAGTTCTGATAATTATTTATGCCCCACTCCCGTGTTTGTTCGAGGATCCATCCACAAACATTTCCCATTTTGGTATTATATCGTTTTGGAGACTCAAAACTTTCGGTCCAGCATATTCTGCGATGAAGTCAATTATCGCCTGGCCCTTAATTGATACTCGAGGTCTGAACTGGATGTCAAGTTGACTGAGCTTCATGGCCCACTTGATCAGCCTTCCCGCCGTCTCCGGCTTTTGAAGAACTTGCCTCATAGGCTGATTCGTTAGGATGATGATTGGATGTGATTGGAAATAGAGTCTGAGCTTTCTCGATGCAACAATGAGGCTGAGGGTCAATTTTTCGATCTTTGAATATCTTGCTTCAGGGTCGGTCATACTCTTACTAGTGTAGTATACCATTTTCTAGGTTGATCCTTCATTTTTTATCAAGACCGAGCTAACTGCGACTCCGGATACTGCCAGATAAAGAGTTTCGCCAGGTGTTGGCTTGGCTAGCATCGGTGGCTTTTGTAAATAGGCCTTTAGCTCTTCGAAGGCGATCTGACAGTCGGAAGTCCAACATAAGTCACCTTTTTTTATGGTGGGCCTTAAAGAATGGGAGACACCGGTCCGTTAACTTTGATATGAAACGAGAGAGAGCGACGACCATGTCGTTCAACTTCTGAACATCCTTGGTCCTCTTGGGGGGCTGGAGGTCTATCACTGCTCTGATCTTATCAGGGTTTACCTCAATCCTCTGTTGATGAACAACAAATCTGAGAAACTTTTGGAAGAAACCTCTAAGGCACACATAGAGGGGTTCAGTCGCATACGATACATCCTTAATAGGAGAAAGGTCTGCCTGAGGTTCTGAGTGTGTTTTGCGGAAGTTACGGACTTGGTGAGCATGTCATCCACATACACTTCCATCGTCTTTCTAATGTGTTGAGCGAATATTTGATTCACAAGCCTCTGATAGGTGGCTCATGCGTTCTTTAATCGGAACGGCATCACCCGGTAATAATACACTACGCGATCTGTGATGAATGCGGTCTTCCCCTCGTCTTGTTCGTTGATTCAGATTTGGTTGTGCCCTGAATACGCGTCCATAAAACTTATGAGTTCGTGTCAGGATGTGGCATCGACAAGTTAGTCTATCCTCGGAAGGGGAAAGCTGTCCTTGAGGCATGCCTTGTTCAGATCTGTGAAGTCGACGCACATCCTCCACCTCCCGTCTTTTTTCTTCCCCAGGACGATATTTGACAACCATTCGTTGTAGTCTAGGTTTCTGATAAAGCCAGCTTTTAAGAGTTTATCTATCTCGATGGCCACTGCTTCACATCTTTCGGTGTTGAGAGATCTCTTTTTTTATGAGATAAGCTTGAAGGCGGGATCCACACTGAGGGAATGTGTGATGACCGATGGATCAATGTCTGGCATATCCGCGTGGCTTTATGAGAATATATCAGAAAAATCTCCGAGGATAAGGGTTATTTCTCCCGTGAGTTGGAGGGATAGGTTGGCGCCGATGAAGACCATTTTTCCAGGCTCTTCGGCACTCAGGATGACCTTTATCAACGGCTCTGTTGGTTCTCCGGTTGGTCGAGATCCGATCTCGCACGGATCCAAGCTTATGACGTGCAGTTCGATCATGAGAGAGATTTCGCTTGCTTGCACTTCTATTATGTCTCTGATTTGTTTCCTCTTCGGTCTCCTGACCTTACAATTAATCCTTCGGATGTTGGGCCTGCCACGTAGTTACCGATCGTGAGTACCGAGTGTGATCCGATCTGGATACATCTTTTGTATTCTTCTTGGTCCGCTCTGGCTTCCCCCGGCCCATTTTCAGTAGGGAATTTCATTCGCAGGGAATATACACTAATGGCTGCTTTGAGGGTGTAAAGAGTAGGTCTTCCGATTAAAATGTTGAAAGGGAATGGTATATCAACTACCTGAAATCTTACCCATACAGTCTGAATATGTGGGCGAACACTGAAGTGGACTAGGAGGTCAATTTGTCTGATGGGTATCGTACGGTGTTCTCATATTCCTCTGATGCAGTACCTGGAGGTTTGCAACTGTGTTTGAGTATACTCGAGTTTCTGTAGCGGGTCCTAGTGAATGATGTCTAAGGACGAGCCATGATCAATGAGGGTTCTTTTCACTGTTCGGTTTCCTATTTTCACAGAAATGATGATGGCATCATAATACGGGTATTTGATTCCCTGCGAATCTCGAATGGCGTGAAAACGATGGGAACCCACTCTTTTGAGGGGTCCTCCGGTGGTGATGTCAGACATACAGCGGCTGACGCGTTTCTAGTTGAAAAGGAAAGAGGGTCCTCCGTGACAGATTCGATAATGATAAAGTATATAGGTTCGTCGTCATCTGAGTTCAGAGCTGTATTGTGGGATCTGTTGCCTGGAGGACCGCCCATTTTTTATGGAATAGCATTCGAGTTTCCGGAGTCAACGTAATCTTGGAGCTTACCTGTTTGGATCAGTTCTTCTATTTGTTCTTTCAAGTCCCGACAGTTCTTGGTTTCATGCCTGTGATCCTTGTGGAACTTGCAATGGACCTTCCTGTTCCTGTTTTTAGGGGCCGATTGTAGTGGTGCTGGCCATCTGAGTAGGTTTCCTCGTGACGCGATTTCAAACACTTTATCAACTGTAAGCTTCAGGGGAGTGTACCGGCCGAACTTGCTTCTCGGGAACCTTACATTTCGGCCAGCGGAGCCCATGTTTACTTGCTTAGGGGCTTGTGGTTCTTTTCCCTTATCTTTTCTTGGTTTAGGCCATCTCCTCGACGATCCGCCTGATTCGGGGGAAGTCGACGATACCTTAGACTGGCTGATGTCTTCGGTGGTGGCATATTTATCCGTCATTTCCATAAGTTTTCGATATGAGGAAGGTCCTTTTTTAGAGATTGACCAGCTCAGGTGCTCCTACTGGAGCCCATTGGTGAAGGCCATAACTGTTCGAGTGTTGCCGGAAAGTGACAATGGGAAGACTCTACATTTGATAGTGTCGGATGCCCCTTGCATGTTCATCCAGTCAAAGTAGGTGTCGTTAGTGAATGAGCTTTCTCTGTGTCGGTTGTGTCCGCGATTACAAATGTTGATCTGATCTTGTATCTCCGTGAGCTGGTCTTGAAGAATACAAAAGGCTTCGGGGTCAGCCAGGGTGTTTCACTCGGTATCAAAGTTGAGTTGGTCTGCTCTATCCCCCAGTTTCTGCCGTTGCCTTATCCTTCGAGGCATTTCTTCTCGGATATTACCGTCATGTTCTTCTCTGCTGCGGGTGGTCTCTGCTACCCTCTGTGGTTGCTATTGATTCATGTGTTCCCCCGGACTCTGCTGGATAAACTGTGTGGTGTGCTGCTGGTTCCTCCTTATTTCTGTTAGAGGGTTGTCTGCATTTACACCCTCCGCACGAGAGTTGACTTCGTTTAAGTCACCTTGGTGTCCTCCACCGTCAACCACATTGATTACCCTGGTAACATTCTGAGCCAAATTGTCTAATCTGCTGGTAATTCCACGTATTATTGGGTCGTCCACCTGCAGGAAGAACTGTTAAGTTTGCTGTGGAGCGTATATCAGTGGAGGTCCTGATGGGAAGTAGGGGCTATGGAACCCCAACGGGTAGTACTGTGGAGGTCTGTGGAATCCAGGCCGGTACCCCCGAGGCATGTATTACATCTGATACGGGTAATATCCATAACCGGAGTTCTGCGGTGCTTGCCGGATTGTCGGTCACAGGTGCGTAGGCGGTTGAAAGGGAGGATGATGAGGCTCGCTTTGTTGCCCTTGCTGGGTCGCGTTTGGTTCTTGACCTCCAAGGGAACGGAGCCAGAGGTGGAGATCGCCCCCACCCCCTCTCTCATGATTTGAATTCATTCTTCCTGCGAAGGTGCTGGAAACGACCCCATCATTCTAACGCCAATTGTTATAGGTAAAAATGAGTCAGTTGACAATAAGAGGCTGGCCCGATACTGGTCCAGCCTATAGACTAAATTGAACTGTATTTGTTTCTGAAACTAAGTCCTTTCTCTATTAATCCTTCCAAAGTTACCATTGTAGGGTCCCCTTTTCATACAAGTGATGGGGTTTATATAGGCAATCTTTTGACATAGGTGATGCGCTGGCGATCCTTAATTGGTTAAAGCTGACATGTGATTTTCTGATATGTCAGAGGATTGTCGTCTTCCCAGGTCGCCCTCCGACCAACAACGCGGAAGTCATAGGTTCATCCGGTGTCTGGCATCGGTGGCCAAATCCCATCATCGGTGTCCGTATGATCGGAGGATCTGAGGGGGCGAGGTGTACGTCGGTATCTCTAAATACGGAGGGTGTAAAATATGGCATAACACCCAGCATGAAATCAGTGGTCTCTTCTAGCACAAAAAAAATTCCGTCAGTATATTTTCTCCGAGGATGACTGGAGCATTCATCACCATCGATAACGGAAATGAGGCGGTCCTAACTATTCAAGGAATGACCAATAAATGGAAGATATTTCAATGACAACATATACATCAACATGGAGTACACTTTGACTGCTCTACTTTTCTTTGATTTTCCATTTTTTAACAAAATTTGTCTCCTTGATGGTTTCCCAATGAAATCATCATTCCTTAGGTTTCAAATTTCTGACTTGAACATCAAAGTGTGACCACCGATCCCCACAGGCATCACCCCAACCTTTTTTTCTCATTTTGCAGGTCGCCTATCTGGTTTGCAAATGCACATCATCAGAAAGATCTCTTTCATCCAAAGCTGTCTCCAGACATTTTGAGGCCCTGGTCATTTAATGATATTAACAAAAATCGGGGTCCCATATAATAATTATTATCATTAACATAAAAAAAATTAAATAAATGATGATAATAATTTTTGACTATGTTAGCAAAAAAAAGTTAGCAATTCAACTGGACTCTTTTCAAAAAAAAAATCAATTGGACTCTTTTCAAAAAAAAAAATCAATTGGACTGAGACAATTTTGACTCAAAAGATGTAAAACTAAGTTTGATATGTTAGAATTTAATTGGGCTTTAATTTTTATTTCTATTAAATTGAACTAGATACAGATAATTGAACCTTGTTAAAAAAAACAATAATTGGGCCTTGTTAAAAAAAAACAAAGAAATGCTTAAAATTGGACCCTTCTTAAACTAAGATAAATTGGACCTGAGGCCCCAAAAGAAGAAGAACTATATTAGACCATTGGAGGCTCCAGTAAAATGTCAGATTTCCTGCCCCATGGGCCGGCCCTGCTCTCATCTAGTCGAGGTGTACTCGTGTCACGTTTCAACCCAACAAAGTTAACCCCCCCCCCCCCCCCCCCCCCCCTTCCCAAAACAAAAAAACAAAGAAATGCTTAAAATTGGACCCTTCTTAAACTAAGATAAATTGGACCTGAGGCCCCAAAAGAAGAAGAACTATATTAGACCATTGGAGGCTCCAGTAAAATGTCGGATTTGCTGCCCCATGGGCCGGCCCCGCTCTCATCTAGTCGAGGTGTACTCGTGTCACGTTTCAACCCAACAAAGTTTACCCCCCCCCCCCCCCCCTGAGTTCTGGTTAGCGAAAAATTTACCGTCAACAACATTAAATACACTCTATAATTATAAATACAAGTATATGTAATTGTAATTTTGAAGAAAGAACAAAACAAAAATCAACACTAAATGGAAACCTAATCAATAACAGAGAACAAAAGGAAAATAAGGGCGTGTTCGGCGACGTTTCTCAAACATGTTTTTGCATTTTCGATGTATAAAAATTTTACAGAACGTGTCCGGCAATGATTTTGTTTTAAGGATTTTTAAAATCATTAAAATCAATTTTAACATTTAAAGCGTGGGGAGTGAAAACAACATTTTGTTGTTCCCCGTGTTTTCTATTAAAGCAAAAACAACTTTATCACTTTTTTTTGTTTGACTTTTGCTCCTCCTTTATTACTTTTTTTTTCCTCCTCTCTTCGTGGTCTTCTTCTTTCTTTTGGTTTCCTGCCTTCGTTTAGGAAAGAAAAAATTTGTCTTAAGATCTTCTCCATTTTCTCATTCTTTTCAAGGTATGTATTATGTGTAATTTCTTCTATTTTTTCCGTTGCTATTAAGATTTTGTTAAAAAAAATTATTAACTTGATGGAAATTTCTTGGTCTTCATTCTCTCTTCCTTAAACTTAATACAATGTATGTATCCTTTAATTTTATTCTGTTTTTCGTATTTTTGTGTTAAATTTTCCCATTTTATTTGATGTTTAGTTTGAGTGTTCATGAATTTAGGAGTTGATTGAGAGTTTTGAGTTTTTGGGTGTTAACTACAGGGTTTTTTTCCTCTATTTTGGGTATTTGATGTTTGATGTTTGATGTTTCATTTGTTGTTTATGCATGTAGAATGTGTTAATCTTGTGGTGGATGCTGTGAAAATTTTGTTAAAGAATGAAAGTCTTGAGTCGATCAGCACCAATCGGGTTTTGCTGCGAAGGAGCTTGCACTCCTTCACAATAATTCACCTTGCTGTGTTGAATGCCAGCATGAAATACTACAATTACTGTAATTGCACCAGTCCACTAACCAGACCAAACCATTCATGAATTTTTAACTTTTGATGTATAATTTTTTTATGGGGTACAAGTTTTTTTTTTTCGGTAGAAAAGGGGGCATCAGTTGGGCATGTCAGCCTCAACAAAATTTCTAATGCATACTGGGATTCCTCCATCCAAAAGGTGTCGGTCTGAAGCAGCAGAGCATATTTAGCTAAAACTATGGGGTACAACTGTACAAGTTGTAGATCATTGAATTAATGTTCTTTTTAGAAAGATAGAATCTTATGTGTTATTTACATTGGGTGCATAATCAATATAATTTATTAGAAATTATAACTATTTTTTATAATATTAATATTATCTTTATTATTTTTGTATCATAGTTTTCTAATTTTAAAGTATTACTACCGGACGTGTTTTTTATGTTTTGATTCTCTGGATATCGTTTTCAACGATTGCTACCAGACGCGTTTTCGAATCCAAAAATTACAAAATTCAATTTCTCGAAATCAATAAAAACTTGAAAACAAAAAATAAAAAACGAAAACGTTACCGAACAGCCCCTAAAGTTGCGCCATTTCCCACCGCCATTTTTCAGTTTTTCAAACTTAAAAAAAAAGCAAAAAAAAAAACAACAACAACAACATTTTCGGTAATTGATTTGTGAAAGAGGAGTGCAAAAAATTAAAAAATATATATATATATTTGCTTTTAACACATGAAAGCGCGAAACGCAAAGTAACATTTTTCATTTTCTATTTGAATGCATGTGAAGAATTTTAATAATCAATTCAAGTTGAACTAATGCATAATAACATGAATTTATCTTTGTTTTCCTCTATATTGAAATTTTATATGAATAATGTTAAGCTTTTCAAATTATTTCCTAATTTTTTTATCAAATGATGTGGTATCTGAGTTCTCAACATCATATTCATGATCACCACATAAGTTCATGACTTAAAACAGAGATGTAACCAAAATGAAACATCAGGGGGGGCTATTTTTTTTTTTTAACATTGACAATTCGAGAAACTTTTATTAATTAAATAATAAGATACACGTAATCAGAAGGACATAGCGAGACTTACCTTGTAAATTTTTATTCTAAATAAATACGTTAACATAATTAAAAACAAATCAAACCAAATTATAAAAAGAAACATGGAATGAAAATACAATCAAACTCGAATTAAGTTGTATCTTACGATTTTTCAAAAGATCTAACTTATCAATTATGAAATCTTGATCAATAGCACCAATAATCTTTCTTCCAATGTAGACAACCATGAGTTTGTTAAAAATTCATTTTCGATCTTATTAAATTAAACTTAACCAAAATAACACCAATAAGAAATTCATTAAGCATACCGTTATTTAGTAAATTTAAAATTAGATTAACAAATAATTCGATTATTCCAAAATTCTATAAACTAAAAATTATAGTAACCCAAAATTTTTTTAAAAAAATAACATATTTTAAATCCATAATATACACAAACGCATATATGATTTGAAGACCAATTATTGATTTTGACAAAGATTGAGTCAAATTTGAACAAATTATTTTGGAGAACGGAAAAGAGAAAATTGTTATTACATAAAGAAAAATAAAAGAGCAGTGTTTTGGTTTGGAAAGTATTATTAACTCTCTTTTGTTTTTGAAAAATTCGAAAGTATTATTAACTATTATGTCTATTGCTTTGATTTACAAAAAAATACTTTAATTTTTTTATTACTATAAATGTTTTTAAAGGGGCTGGAGTCGGCTTGAGCCCACCCTAGCCCCCATTACTGTACATCTCTGATTTAAAAGATATTGACAACTCACATGATATATCATTTGGGAATGAATTTAAGAAACAAATTTGGAAAGTATGACATTACTCTATTTATATAAATTAAATTAAGCAATTAAGCAATAAATGCATGGATACTTTTTTAATATTGATAAAACACATAATTTTCTTATCATAATTATTTTACAAGTGGAAAGACACTAATTAGTTAAATTAATTTTTTTAAGTATTACAAAAACTATTACAATAGGACTGTCAAGATCTGCCGAGATCAAACAATATATGTGCGGCTCAACTATCTACTCCCATAACGAGAGATAACTACTCTGACAAACCTGGCAGAAAATCCCAACACATGCTTGAAAATGCACATGGTGATATTTGACTAATGTCGAAGGGAGATACACTTTCACATGTGCTAAGAGATGATGTGTAATTAATTTATATTACCATAAATAATAATGTGTGTGTATATATATATATATATATATGTATATATATATATATATATATATGTGTATATAAGTATAAATAATATTGCGTTTGATTGGGTGGAGAGTTGTGGTTTGGGATGAGCATTTCCCCTAGGCCACCCCCCATTTGGGAATGTTTGGCTTTCACATGTATTAAAAAATGATGTGTAATTACTTTATATTACCATAAGAATGTGTATATATATATATATATATATATATATATATATATATATATATATATATATATATATATATATATATATATATATATACGTGTGTGTGTTTATATAAATATAAATAATATTGCATTTGATTGGATGGAGAGTTGTGGTTTGGGATGAGCATTTCTCCTGTGGGGCCACCCCCCAAAATCCAAAACAGGGGTGGGGCCCCTACCCCTATTTCCTAAATGGGGTGGGGTAGGATGACGCCCAATTTCCTCTAAATATATATATATATATATATATATATATATTCTTTTCTTTTAAAATTGTTTTTAACTATAACTCACGTTCACCCGTTAACCCATCTACCACCACTAAGTCACTAAACCACTAACTCATCTATATTACTATAAATATTTATACTAATTTTGAATTAAATTAAACCAATTAAATATTTTAGATTTGATATTTTGATTATGTATTGGATTGGATATTGAAACAGTGTGAATCAAAAGATTGAAATGTCTGAATTCCTAATTCCAAATTCTAAATTATGGATTTCAAATTGAAAAACATTAGAATTAGAAATGAGGAAATGGAAAACGGGGTGGGGGTAGGGGAACCTCCCCTTAAAGACCCCCACACCAATCTCTAGATGTGTAGAGTCTTCATTTGCCATTTGGTAATAGTGGAGCTGCCCTTTAGGGTCTCCTTTGATGAATGGTAGCCTACAATTATTTTATTTTTATTTATTTATTATCTTCGTTTTTATTTAATGCAAGCATATTTTCGACATTCCCCAGCCCATAACATATGTGAACTTCAAGGGATGTGAGTGTTGAATAACGATATTCTATAATATGAATGCAATTATACCAAAACCTCAGGGATGCTAATGCAATTCTCTATTTTAAAACACTTAAATATCTAATATAACTGGAAAATTTTCATTAAAGTCCTTACTTTTTGGTAAAATATCATATTTTCAAACGTCTTTGCCATATTAATACTTATAGAGTTATAGTCTCTAGTTTTTTTTTCAAAATACATCACTTTAGTCCTTCCGTCAGTCAAAGGTTAGTCAAATATAAGCAAACTAGGGTTATTTTGGTCTTTTGTTTAATAATACATGAATAAATAAATTTAAATATTTAAAAAAATATTTAAAAATTAAAAAAAAATTCAAAGGATCTCCACTGTTGGATTTTGATCAATCCAACGGAGGAGATCTATCTAGATCTCCTCCATTTCAACGATGGAGATTTGGATCTCTATCACTTGGCGACGAGATCTACTACGGATCTCTATAGATCTTTATTGCTTGGCGACGAGATATGCTACGGATCTCTATAGATCTCATCGTCGAGCAATGGAGATACAAACGATGGTTCTCAATAGCCTCAACGATGGAGGTCCATCGTCTAAATCTCCATCCCTGGTGGATGGGAATTCGTCGTAGATCTCCATCGCCAAGTGATAGAGACATCCATTGTTGAACCGATACAAATCTCCACCATTGGATCTGGATCGATCCAACGTGGAGATCCTTTGTTTATTTAAAAATGATTTATTTTAACTATTTTTTCATCTTTTTTTGAAAGTATTTTTTAATCATTTCTGTAATATTTTCTATATATCAAAAAAATTAATATTTGCTTATATGATCTATTAGATTTTTTTTCCTATTTTTAAAATTATTATAATATTTCTTTTGTTTTTTTTTTTTAGAAAATAAGTTTTTGTTGTTAATTTAATTTTACAAATCATTTTAATATTACTCTTATTGAAACTCAATAATAAGTCATTTAAATAAATAATAATAAATCATTTTAATATTAAAATCTTTTTGGTGAAAAAATATTTAAAATCTTGAAAGTATTTGAATTATTTTTTTTGGAAAGTAAAAGACTAAAAGTGTAATAACAAAACATTAAGGGTGTGTTTGGTGCGCGGGATAGGATTGAACTATTTTTAAGAGATGGGATTGGACTGGATTGGATTGGATTAATTATAGTGTTTTCCGTGTTTGGTGAAACATTGGATTGGACTAAAAATATTGTTATCATGTGTTTGGTATGTAATGGGATTTGAGAAAAATAATGTAATAATAAATTGTTAAAATAAAAGTTGTTTTTGTAAAAAACAAAAAAAACAAACCAATGAAAATCTTCTTATTCTCTCTCCTCTATCTCTTTGACTCTTTCTCTTATTTTTCCTGATACCACCACGTTTTTGTCTTCTTCACAAAGGAAAATTGGGTCTTTCCTTTCTCTCTCCTCTTTTCTCTCTCTCTTTTCTCTGGATCTTTCCCTTCTCCTTTCATCTCTTTCTCTCATTTCTCTGGATCTTTCCATTCTCTCTCCTACCACGTTCTTGTCTCATTGAAAAAAATTGAATCTCTCTTCCTTCTCTAGCTGGCGATGACAGTGTTGAAGAAGAAGAAAACAAAGGGAGGGGCGGAGAAAAACGCAGACAAGCCGAAGGATGAACTCAGCAAGGATGCAATACACGAGGCTAAAGGCGTCGAGGATGGAGGTGTCTACAATACAGATTTGCTTCATTTTTTATCTTGAAGTTCTTGTGTTTTTTTTTTCAATTTTTGAAATTGATGTGGTTTTGATTGAATTAGATTCAGTAGAATAACCGGATAATTGTAATAGATTAGTGTTTTTTTAATTGATTTTTGAATTTTGGATTTTTGGCTTTTGGATGTGGTATTTGGATCACTGGATTTGATTGAATTAATTTGGATTATGTTTGGGTAGTTAGAAAATGTATGAAAAAGAAAGAAAGAAAAGATTAATTTTTGTTTTTTTTTAATTAAAAAAAAAGATTTTAGCAAGCATACACATGTGTTTGTGGAAACCATACGCGGGGGGGTGGGAGAGTTTGGCTCATAAAACCCTAAAATAAGGTTTTTATTGGCCAACCATGTTCCGGGATGAACAATCGGTAGCTGAGAAGTGCAGTACTTGTCAAAGGATTGCAAATGACATTAAATAGCCACTTGAGCGCATGAAGAATCTGACCTCACCCTGGCCATTCGCAATGTGAGGATTGTATCTGATCGGCCTAATGCCAACGACTACCAAAGGAGACGCAAAGCATGCTATAGTAGCAGTAGACTATTTTACAAAGTAGGCAGAAGCAGAAGCATTGGTGCACATAACTGAGGCTAACACCACTAGCTTCGTGAAGAAAAACGTCATTTACCAATTTGGAATCCTAGATACAATCGTCACTGATAATGGGACCTAGTTCGATAGTGATAGCTTCAGGGAAATGTGCCAAAAGTACCACATCAAAAACTATTATGCCACGTCGGCCCATCCTAAGACTAATGGAAAAATTGAAGCTGTTAACAAGATTAACAAGCACACCTTGAAGGCCAAACTTAACGACAGGAAAGGAAAATGGGCAGAAAAGTTACACGAGGTGCTCTGGGCATACCGGACAACTCAAAGAACGTCAACATGAGAAACACCTTATTCCTTGGCATTCGGGACCGAGGCAGTTATCCCCGTCGAAATAACACACACTTCCCTCATAGTCCAGATGCAAATGTATGGACTCTAGAATGGAACCTGAATGAGTTAGAAGAAAAATTGGACATGGCGAGAGTGAGAAATGTAGCCTATCAACAACAGGTTGCTAGATATTACAACTCGTACGTCCGGATAAGAAAATTCCAGCTCGGAGATCTGGTCCTCAGAAGAGTATCCCCAAACACAAGGGAGAATACAGCTGGATCTTTGGCAGACAAGTGAGAGGGACCTTATCAGTTGGTCGGATTAGCTGGGCATGGAGCATATCGCCTAACCCGACCAGAAGTGGGAGAGTTACCCCGGCCCTGCAACGCTCAATATTTGAAGTTATTCTACCCTTGAGAGGGTTCTTTTTCTACTTTCTTTCAGTTTATTTAGGTACTCTGTTAACGTTAGATTTATTGCAGATTTCATTTGTTCTTGATCGGTTGTTGCTTTCTATAGTTTTTAATTAAGGTCATCAATAAAAGCCATTCGAGGAAAGAATAGTTCAAGAGAAAGTGTTCTAATATTGGTTTCGTTTACAAATGCAACTCGTAGCACCTAAAATCATTAACGATAAATAAGTGCTCGGAGGGCCCAGTGATGGGGCCAAAAGCATGCGTCGTAAAGATAAAGCACACTCACCGAAACTAACTTGGTGTATATAAACACTGTTAGAATGCCTTCATGTCTTATGTGCCTGATGGGATATGCAGAAAGTTGGATGGGAAAACTCCATTCTTATACTTGAACACTAGTTAGTCAGATACCGAGTTAAGACAAGTTAGGTTAATGATATGGGGTCATCACCATTGCAACAAATCTTGAGCAACAGACTACTGGGAGACGTCCCGGTGACTTAGTTGACAGATAAAATACAAGTGTCTATAAATTAGATAGCATGCGAATGGTCCATAAAAAGATCACTACTTGACAAAAATCCAAAAGCTGCTGCTGTTGGGGTTTTTGCCCTAAAGCTTGTAATTTGTAAATGTGAAATGAACATAAATAAAAGAAGTAGTTTATTCATTCAAATTGTTTCATACTTTTATATAACATGTGTATTTAACATCCAAGATTGCCGGATGTAATTTCAAACTGAGTATATGATTGTCATATACATATGGATTCATTTTGAAACGAGCAATCTAAAGAATTCGTAGATAGCAAATAAAGCTGGGTACTTTATTTGTGGGTAATCTATGGCTGCGGTCCATTCCGTAATGTACGGTGATCTTATCTTGGATCATTCATATGGTGATATGAGAATGGATGCACCTTATATGATGTGATCATATAGGACTGGGCCACGATTTATATGAATCTCTCAATAAGATCCGTTACATGATGAGATTCATATATATCGACAAATGATGGCTATAAATGGGTGATCTTAATCCTGAGTGTCTTATCGACTCCTTCAGGTTAGATCGTGATTTTTGATGTACCATGGGTGAGGTTGGAGTTGCATTCCCGATCAATATGCTTTGTATGTTGGGATCGCGGTTTGGCTTGTGGCTGGGAAGGTTTGTACACAATAGTGGAATCCACTCCTTCTTATGAGAAGTAGATAGTTGTTCCCTTAAGGGTTGATTCAGGGCTTGAACAATATGAGCGCTCTCCTAATTCTGTGAGGAATGTAGGATTTATTATTCATTAGAGAATCAATGGTACTTAATGGAAAATATGTAATTAGAGGGGTATAACGGACATTATGACCCAGCTCTAAATATGAACTACTTGTGGAGGATTATACCATATGTAATAGCTATATCAATGGACACTGAAAGTTATTGGTTTATGTAAAAACATCTACAGTTAAGAGAATGCAGCTTCGGGTTTTTAGAGGAATAACACCGAAGTTAATAATCATGAAATATTAATTGAAGAGTTTAATCAATTATTTCTAAGGATTATTGGAGCTCAAAATACGGTGGGTCCATTAGGTCCTGTTGCTAGCCCGATTGATTAAAGGTAACAAGGATCACGGTTGATTAATTGGATTGTCCAATTAATTGTGTTACGAAAGTGACATGTATCTATTTGGGAATTAATTGAATTATGAGATTATTTAATTAAAGAATATTAGTGATTAAATTGATTAAATAATAATATTATTTAATTATACGATTAATCATTAGTTTGAGGGTGTTGATTGATATTCGTGTTTGAATGAAGATAAGATAATTTTATTATTTTATTTTTATTAAATTAAATATCAAATTTGAATTTAAAAGGTTTAAATTCAAAGTTATTAATTATCCTTATAAATATTAGATATTTTAAAGGTTTAATTAATGAAAGTTATCAGTTAAATAATAAATAGACATAAGATATTTATTGATGTTGAAAATTGATACACGTAGAAGAGAATGGATCAGTTATCGTATTCATTAATGAAAGTAACATTAGTTCTCTCATTAATTAATGAAAGTTATATCAGTTCTCTCATTCAATAATGAAAGATATTATTTTGAAAACTGATATGCAAACATGAGGAGATATAAGTTCCCTCAATTCAATTGCATTGATTGGGTTTATTGCGTGAAACCAAAAAGAAAAAAAAAAGATGTGCGGCTAGAGAGAGAGAGAAAAAAATTCTTTAATCAGAGTGGCTGAATTCCACACCTAGAAAACAAGAGTTGTTTTCGTTAGTTTCTTCTACCTCCATTTAAGTTCCTAAAACCCGTGACGCGCCCATACGTTGTTGCCAATCGCGGGACATAGCCGGGAAGATCTTGTGGTTCAAATCAGGAAGTAGATCGAAAAAGAAAAAAAGGGCCTTCAAACGCTGGTATGAAATAGTTTCATCTCTTTCTTATTATTTTCGATTATTACTGTACAAATAGGTTTACTTGATGATTGCATAAAAAAAAATTTAAAACCCCATTCCGCTACGCAATCCAAAACCTGGCAACCAACAGCTGCATGCAACCTGGGCAAACAAGACTTGAAATTATTCGCATAATAGACCAAGTTTGGTCAGTCGATTAAATAACTGATTAGGTCAGTCAAAGGCCAGTTGGTAATGAAACCGACCAGACCAAGTTCAGTCAGTTGATAAGATAACTGATTAGGTCGATAATGAGTAGTTAATGAGATAACTGAACAATTCAAAAATGGTCGGTCAAATACAAAACTGGTTAGATCGAGTGAGATCAGTTAAGTAGATGATTGATCGGATTAATAGCGGTTAGCTGACAATATAACTAATCAAGTAAATAATAGTCGAATAACTAGTTAACTAATCAAGTCAAAACCGCAAATCCATAAAGATCATCAACAAGAGCATTGAGACACGCATATGTAAATAAAGATCTGTATTGTCAAAAATGAAAGAATCTTTCATAATGTAGAAAATTTACAAAGCTATGCTATTACAAGAAAAATACAATGAAAAAGCAAAATCAGGCTCCGGAGTGCGAGAGGGAACACCAGGTCTAGAGTTGCTAGAGGGTTTCCTTCATCCTCATAGCCCTTGGTCAGGTCCCCAAAGTCTGGCCAGTGAATGTCATCCGCCTGGCCATCGGTCATGAATGGCAAGTAGTCGGCATCAGGTAAGGGCCCAGCATCAATTCCCTTAGCCGACATCCCGCTCATCTCGCCCGCGTTGAAGGTCACCAGCGATGATTTGGAAGGATGCTTTAGATGCATAATGTAAGGATCCTTCCCGATAGATCTGCAATAAGCCATTCATCTCATTCTTTGATTCTTTATAGCATATAGAGACTCAGCCTTATGCTTCTGGATCGTCCAATCCCATTTTCTGCAAGCCTCCCTAGAGGATCTCTTCTTAGCCTCAAAGAACATCCTAGCAGTAACTAGCCATCGCTCCAGCTCTCTCAGCATAACTGCTTCAAATGCAAGAGACCTCTTATATCGATCAACGCTTCTGACCTCAAGAGCTAGTTTTGCCTCTTGAGAAAGCACCTCCATGCTGACCTTCTGTTGCTTCAGATCTTCAGTCTGCCTTTCATAGCACAGTTTGGCTTCCTCATATCCTTGCTGGGCCACAAGCATAACCTGTTGGAAGGCGGCCAGAGTCTCTTTAACCGATCTTGATAGGTAGCAGCATGTTCAACCAGAAAGAGCTTCTGCTCTAATTCAGCACACCGCTGCTCAGCTGTAAACAGTTTCGCTTCAAGCTGAGTGCTTTTCCTGGAAAGATCGGTAAGGTTGTTTATGGCAGTATGAGCTCGGGTCTCAGCGGTAGCCACAACTTTCCTTAGAACCGTTTGGTCAAGTCGCATTGCTTCAGCTTTTCTTCATACGATTTCTTCAGTTTTGAATCACTAGCCGAAGAAGAATCAGAATCAAGCGCCTGCTTCCTCCCTTGAAGTTCTTTCTTTAGCTGAGAGATCTCAGTAGCCTACCTCTCCTAAGCGATCATGACCCTAGTTAACTCCTCCACAACCTAAAAAAGAAAAAAGACATGTTGCAGACCTACAGCATAAGGGGTCAGTCAGAAAGTTAAAGACACTTACGTATACTCCGTTGTTGTAAACTGTGCGGACTCACTCATGGTTGTTGGCATTCTGGAACTCTTTCCAATAACCTTCCCCAACGTAACCATTTTCGACGGACATGGCCTGCAGCATGTCAATGGGGTTGATCGAGGCTTCCCTAGAATCAAAAAGGCCGACAATGACAGGTGTTGCCATTACCTAATGATCGTGAGGTTGTTGATCAACCATTCAACCGGGAGTGCATCAGAAGCAGAATGAGTGGCCTTAGGAGCAACTTCCAAAGACGTAACAGCAGTTTTCCCCTGACCAGTGGCTTCGGATGAACCCGCTTCCATGACACTTGCAAGAGGAGCCACTCCAACATTTGGTGAGGGCCCATAGGGTTGGCCCAATCATAGGGCAATTTTGTTAGTATGATCTGCTCCTTGGTCAGTCAGATCATCTTCAATTTCAGGAGCAGGGGGGTCAGTTGATGCTCCTTCAGGTTTAGCCTGCCCCTCGTCAGAATTCGAGTCAATAAAGATTATCTAATGCTTGACCAAAAATTGTATCAGAGTCTTGCCAGCACGTAGCGTAAGAGGTTCAGTGGGGGCTTCAACCGTTGGATGGTCAATTTGGACTGTAGCTGATTTGGATGGAGGTGAGGGCTGTGTTTTTTAAGGGATAGCCTGCTCGCTAACCCTAGTAGGAATTTGATCATCCACTTTGGGCTGATCAGGTGGGGCAACGGCAAATGTAGCCAAAACGCGATCAGATATCCTCTTCGATCGCTGCTCCATCAGGATCAGATCAGTTACCATCTCTTGATCATCATCCTCCTATTCATGAATAATGGGCTTGACTCCAGTCTGATGAGCCGCTGGACCCCTTGTTATTTCAGCCACCCTCTTTTTACAAGTTGCCTCGGAAGCGGAAGGCCCTTTAACCTTTTTGGCCACCTTACTGATCGGAGACCTTTTTGAATATTTGGCCACCTTTCGGGCAGCTATCTCCTTGGTGAATCTCCTTTTCGAGCCTCTAGGAGACCTTTTCTGTTCACTATCTCGATCGGGGGATCTTCTCTCTCGTTCCAGATCAAAAGTACCCGAAGCGGTATTAGGATCGGGCTCATAGGTATGCTCGACCATGTTCTGTTGAGAGGGAGCAATCCCATGAGCCAATTGGGCAGCAGCCTCGTCTCGGCTAACCCTATCAAGATTCTTAACCCTTTTGGCCTGCTCGCCAGCAACAATGTCCACTTCACACATTGAACGATAGGCACAAAGAACATCAGACAAAGCAAAAATAATCCACGCAAATTAATATTGGGAAACAAATAAAACTTATATCAATTGCACCGATTGGAAATGGCGAGGAACAGTCCCAACTTCCAGATTTCATCTCGACGAACAACATCCGACGGTCTCTGGCTTCCTAAGAAGTTTGAGCAGCTTTAATAACATTTCCAGCTTGTTCCTCGTTTAGCAAGGTAGGAGTTTTGTTCCACATATCATGGCTGTAAAAGTGACTGGGAACGCTATTTCTGTTCAGTTCCTGGCGAGGATCAGCAACCACAGACTCGCCTCATTCACTTCGAACAAAGAACCTGGTGTTCTTCCAGTATTTGTTGGATGAGGGAAAACCCCATATGAAACCCTTGTGGTCGTAGCTGGACGCGGGGGTGGGTCGCTGATTATACCCACTAGGAATCCAGTGGTTGAGAGAACTTGACTGAAGATGGAAAGTACCCCCACTATCTGACCGACCTTAAGTGTAGAAGTTACGAATCTCTTAGGGGTCGGGGGTGCTTGGCACCAATCTGCTTCCACATGTGCCATAGGCTGATCAAGACCCGATAGCAATTCAAGGTAAGTTGAGCAGGAGCAATCCCAACGTCTGCCAAGAACTGAGGGATGAAAGGTTAAAGGGGCAGTGTGACTCCCGATGTGAGCATGGCCCCGTAAATAGACACAGCACCTCGAGGGAGATTCCAAATAGCACGATCACCACTCATAAAGAGTTCAACCGATCGAGGAAGGTCAAACCTCTCGTTGTACTTTTCGATCTCCTGCTTACCCACTACGTTCACTTCTGAGTCAATGGCGCTTGGTTGCTTAGCCGAGAACTTCAACAAGTGGGTTTAACATCTCTTGGGAACGTCTTCCATTTTTATCAGCTGGAAGGGGATCTTCAAATCAATCGCAAAGGAATCATTAGCACTTGATCTGCTTCCCAGACCGGATCATGTTGTCTTCGACATATCTGGGCATGTATTAAGAGAAGTAACATGTGGGTTAGCAATATTCGGGTCAAAATATGAAGGTTTAAACTCAAGACGAGCAACTGAATAATCGACGTTAAGAGCTGTGGGTTGAGTACATAAGGGTTTTGGGAACAACCCCACAAGATAAACTCAATCATATCCGTATTTTCCTTGTCGCCAGTTTCAACAGCTCTCATTAGCAGTTCAACAAAACGATGACGGGTAATAGGATCCATACCTGAAGGATTTGAAGTAGATGAAATGTGAACGTTGATGATGATGAAGTAGAAAGGCCAGGAGAAGATAAAGAGCTCTGAGAAAATTTGAAGCAAGAAAAGTTTTGCAGTTTGAAAAAAAGGTTGCGTGAGAGGGAAACTAAGGGTTTCGAAAATATATATATAAATATATATATATATATATATATGAAAAGATGATGTCATGCAAGAGTGGTGGTTGGTGTGCGAATCTTGGAGATCACGCGCCATTTTGAAATTGAATTGGCCATCGACAATTACGTCATACGCGTCAAATCACCTAGGCAAATCAAACGTTTGCGGTTAAAATTTAAAGATTAGCTTTTAAAAATTAATGAGCATTAATGGGCTACAAGATAAAAGACTCCCGAGCTAAACATGTCTCACCGAGTAAGTTCTCTTTGTTGAACAAGATGCTCGATTCGAATGTTTAAGGGGTAATTGTTATTGGTAAAATCTGAAAAGACGACATGTCAGCATAAACGTCATATTTCATGGGAATTAGAAGATGGCATGTCAATAAATGTCAACTAGATCGAGCCAACCTAAGATGACTATAATGTAGCACCCATAATATCTGGTTAGGGTTACTTGGAGGGTCAGGCGGAAATCACTTAACCAAAGTAATTGTATTAACCCAAAATAAAGAAGATGGTCGGGAGTACCCAAGATGGTCAGGTTGAGTTACCCGATCGGGTTCAGATCCCTGGTCGGGGGTAAAAGAAATTTGGTCAAGTTTGGTAGATGGTTGACTATAGCCACACGTGGACAATTTTGAGATGTGCTCGGAATAACGACGCATCAACAACTTAAGATTCAGTGTAATCATGACTCAAATACGCAAAAGAAGAATTTTATTCAAATAAGGCAACATGAAGCATACTTTGATAAGGAAACAAACTTCCTAAGACATATCAGAGTCAAGAATAGGCAAAAGACCCAATGTGTCTGAAACACTAACAATGCAAAACGGGAAAGAAGGTTAAACGACTCCAATAAGTCAGAGTTTTATAGAATTACTACTACCTTTTTCTTATACTTGTACTCCAAGAATTAGGGATCTATACATGTATAAATAAACCCTAAAAATACCCAAAAAAGGGTTTACGAATCATTAGATATTCAAGAGAGTAAGAGATTGAGCTTGTAACAGATTTAACATAATGGATTCTTTCTTCACCGTCACCGGCAACCGCGGTTTTTTCATTTTCTGGGTTTTCCATGTAAAATCTCGTGCGAAAGATCTCTTTTTATTCTTCTTGTTTCACCATACGACTATTAATTCAATAAACCTTGTGTGACGCGTGATAAAATTCACATAATCCTAAACATAGCCGTCAACAATTGGCGCTAGAAAGAGGGGCAAAAACCTTCGAAATTTTAGGAAATTCGTGTAACAGCAGCATGGCAAAGCAATTGAATATAGTGGTCAACATGCAAGACACTGATAAATATTTATCAGTGCGCACTGAGGAGAAAAGTTTCTTAAATATATATATATATATATATATATATTTAAACATAAATTTCCCTCATATTTTTCCCTCCAACTAACATAATTTTCTCTCTTTTTTTCCATTTTTCCCCTCCATTGAAACACTACTCCATTCCAGATCATTATATGTAATATACCCATCACTATTATTTTCATATTATTCAATAATATTTATATGATCTTTATCAAAAAGTCATAAAAAAATACATTAATTGGATGAGGATAGTATGGGGTAAAAAACCGATCCCCTAATGGAGAATCCCCGAACCTGCACCATTTATTTTATGATGGGTATTCATCGGAGATGGTATTTCTTATACAAATTGGTATTGGGGATGGTAATTGAAAACCCGTACCGACCCGTACCATTGGCATCCGTATGCACACCGATTTATGTAGTTAAACACTAAATTTGTGAATGAACCACGTCTCGTAAGGTCTAAATACCTTCAACTTAAATTTTTAACATCAGTTTTGCGAATCCCATATTTTGTTAATACACCTGAAAATTGCTACTTTTCTGTTAGGTTCTTGAGTTCAACGTATCAACATATTATTATGTTCCATTAGTTTTGAAAAAAAACAAAACCTTCATCAATTCTTTATATTTGATACATTTGAGTATTAAGGCTTTATTGTTAACTTTTTTATGTGGAAAATAGTGAGGCAGGAGGCATATGCGAGCTTCTTTTTTTCTTATATATTTACAATTTACAGAGCTTGAGTTTTAAGGCAATCTGGTCTTGTTAGTTGTTGCACATAAAATCAATGAAATTAAACTAAAGTGAGGAAACAAGAACTGTGTAGTGATGATAGTTTCAGACATCAAAAGACACACTAAAACAAAAGTAAAACCATATGATTAATTTCGCCTCTCTTTTGTTTTATTCTTGATTTAAACATGGTTTGGAGGCAACAAACTTTAATTACTCACCTCCCTAACAAGAAAAGTAAGTCTCCTACCTTAATCATAAGTCATGATTTTCCTTTTTCTTTCGGCCACCACTACTAGTCTCTATACAACAGTAATATTGCCTCGAGCATGCAATTCTGAATATGATCACCACCTTGTCATTTTCTACAATCACTTTTATATATAATCAACCCACCATTCGCAACAAGTCAATCTTCTTTTAAGGATCGAGCATTTTTGTTAAAGTCCTCTGGACGTGCTAATGATAGTGTTATATGATAGTTAAAAAATAAAACGTAACGTAAGTAATCTTACCGCAGATGCAGATATAGATATGTAGATATTGGTTTAGGCAAAATTAAAGCAATAAGTTTATACTTTGCTATGAATTCGTGAATACTCAAGCTACTTGGGACATAATTTCTTTGGATTCTCCTTATATACCCAAACATTTTTCTTCTGTTTTCTGACTTACAGGCCAAGAAGTATGTAGTAGAGGAGTGTTACAGGTAAGGAAACTAACATGCCAAAGATAACCCTGCAAAAGAAAAAGAGAAAAGTGTTGTAATTTATGAATTATCATGAAAAGTGCTGTAATAAATATAGATAGATTTTTATATTTTTATTTTCTATAAATGAACCACAACAATCATGATGCAAATCTTGCTCCAGTTCGCACAACTGAAAGGATCTTTGGTCCAACAAAATTTTCATACATCAATTTAATAAGCTTTTTTGAGTCACAAATCTCATAATTATGTCAAATTAGTTGTGTCACCACTCACCACTCACCACAATACCAAAATCTATAATTTCCTTCCCTGCAGGATCTTTAAACTTTGCTAAAGTTGTCATCAAAAGCACTTCCTTTGCAGATTAAAAAGCAAAGTAGCTTTCTTTGGTAGATGTGCAATACAGAAGTAATTATATTATAAAAAGAAAAAGAAAAAATGTTGTTAATTGAAAACTCATACGTACCCAGTACTGAGTATATCAGGATGCAACCCGTATTCCCTGGCGAAGACAAATGGCACAATCCCTTGAGGTAGAGCTGCCTGAGATTCAGCAATATATATTTCAAAAAATCATAAGTATATCTATACAACGCTAACACACACATTTCATGATACTAACTAATGTCATTAATATTTTACCTGTACAATGGCTGCATGTAGTGTTACGCTTCTCAGTCCAACAGCAAGGGATGCCGCTGACATTACAATGGGCCCAAAAATGAATCGGATCACCATTCCCATCGTTGCCCTTTTCGCACCACAAGCTATAATCCTTGGCTGAAGAGCCATGAACAACCCTGTATGTAATTCATCAAATCGATCAATATAAGTTACGTACCCAGTTACACTTACGTAATCCAGATCAAATCGTACAAATTTAATGAACATTGTAGTACCTAAGCTGAACATAGCCATCCCGAGGCCTGCATCTGAAATTATTCCGATTGAATATTTCACCAAACTAGGCATCCCCACATTCCATCTGCTTAATCCGGCCAAAACATATAATAATTATTAGTAACTTTTAGACTTAAAAGTTTAAGTCAATAGGAAAGAATCCAACAATAGTATTTAAACACTTTAATACACTCAAGTGTCACAACGATGTACTGTACCCTAACAATAGTATTTAACCACTCTGCTACACCAGCGAACTTGGCACATAGACCGGTCCCAAATAAAGATGCAGATTGCATAATAAGTACATAACCAAATGCATGTGACTATGTGAAGGGACTCTAACTAAGAATCTTATATCAAGCCCGACTCTAATACCATTAGATTTAGAGGAAATAACCCAACAATAGTTTATAGAGAGGCACTCACTTAAATGAGATTAGAGACCAGAGAAGGCCCAAAACACTTGAGTAAGTATTTGGATTGCGAGATAGCTTCCTTCCAACAACAGTGAGTATGAGTCTAAGCATAACCAGAGCATGTGGCATTTTCTGATTGGTAGTAGTTGTAGCATCCTTGGATTCTAATTCCTCTGCGGTTGGAATTTTACAGTTGTCTCTGAAGCTGATTTCTTTTTCTGAGAATATATTTATTCATGATGGTACAAATCACAAATTCAAACAATACCAACGTCAACTTCCACTTTTACACAAAGCAAAATAATAATCATGAATGTGAATGCTTTGGCCGATCGTGATTTGGTAAATTAGATGCTTTACTATGAATGCCAATTATGGAGTTAAACACATTTTTATAGTCCCACTCCTTATCATTACACACGTGCTCTAACAAAATCATGTTGTCTATCAATTAATGGCTGACATTGAGAAAAAAAAAAGTTGATTATAATTTCAGATTATTTCAACCATCTTTGTGTTTTTTGTTTTTTTTTTCCAGACCTTTTGATTGGCACCTCGCACCTGTTCTTTTCTTCTTATAATTACATTGGTCAAAATTTAAGAGAAAAAAGAAATGTTTTTTAAAAAAAAAATTTGTTTACATCAAAATATATTTATAATTAAAAAGTAAACATGTACATTATTACACTAAATGAGTGTTCATTACCACTGTACTACATTAAACAGTAATAGATAATATGATTTTAAAAATATACTATTAAATAAAAAATACATCAATCTATATTTTATAAAAAAAATAGAATATGATTACTTTGAAAACATGTGTTAATAACTTAAAAGTTTAATAAATAATTCATATTTATTTTTTTAATACATAATTTCTTATATCTTGAAAAATAAATATAATTATTTATTCATTTTTTAAAATCTTAAAAAATAAACATGATTCCTTTAATTTTTCTTAAATAATATAAGATCTTAATTGAATAAAGAATATCTTAAATAGAGAAAAATTGTTCCTGTATCAAAATTTATTAATAATTCAAAGTAGAAAGATTGAAAATTCAACAAAGGAGACAAACAAAATTACAAGCTGCAAGGAAAGGATGTTTGGTAATTGGTCCCAGTACGTACAAAGGTTGATAACTTCATATGGGTCCAGCAGTATTTTTCTAATTAGATCGAACAGCTTCCATTATACAATCAAAGTAACATGTTGTTACAATGTTACTTGCTACCCAACAAAAAATTAAAAAACCTGTGATAAATGCGTCACGTTCAGACAACATTTATACTCTTTCTAGAGTCTAGACAAACCGTACATGCAAACCTGAAAAGCTGCATGTCTCTCTGCTTCATATATTTTTGCCTATCTATCTAAGTTCCAACAATTAATTTCTGTAATTTTATTTAATTTTTTTCCTAATTCTAGTTATGTCATTTACAATCAGATTGTTATTATTTTGTTAGGATTAGGTAAGTTAATTAGTATAGAGTATTTTAATTTTCAAACAAAAACTATTAGGATCAAATTCTGTATTTCAGTGTTGCATTTATAATAATAAAAAAATAGGACTTTAATTGTAACCACAAAACGACAATGTTTGAACAAAAATAGTAAAACATACCAGCAGCAGCTACATCTTTGCACCCTTGTCTGTCTCCTTGAAACTTCCCCGGTGACTCCCACAATGTTTTCACACCAGCAACAACCGGAGATGCCTGTCGGAAAGCTTTTCCGGCCACCGGAGATCGAGCCCACGTAGGCGTGTTTCCCGTAGTCATAACAGTAATAGTATCCATTTCATTGAAATTAGATGCGCGCGGGGTCGGCTGCAACGAGTAAGCGTCCGAGGACGCGTAACCAGACAACCGAGGACTGGTGGCCGAGCCCCAAAACACAATATCGTTGTTTGTATTGTAATTATGATAGTCATGTAAAGGAGCCGGAGTGTTAATAGAAAAAATTTCAGCATTGGACAGATTTGAAGCTCTAGGAGTTAGACACAGTGATGATGATAAAGCAGAGTCCGGTGCGGACGATGTGGACCGTCTGATACGGACACGTATGCGACCGTTACCGTCAGTCTCCGACTCTGTTCTAAGAGGGTCTCGACCGTCGAGTGAGATAACGTCGTTATCGAGTTCGAATTTGGTAATAGACGCCGCATCGGGACCAGGGAACTGTGTTTGGATTAACAGAGTAGCTGCTCTGTATTCAAATAGAAACAGCAAAAGGGTGTACCAAATAATGCACTGAAGAACAACAAGTTGGACCATGAGAGAGCGAGTGAAATCTCCGTACATGGCGTTGAGTAGAGGAATCCCCATAACAAGAGTGTTGGGCAATGTAGCAACTGAGAAGAGAGTGATGAGCCAATCCAAGTTGCTGCCTCCATTATTGAAGAAGATAGAACAAACAAAGAGCAAAACAAGGACTGCAATTTTTGAAAGAGTGTCAGCTAATATGAACTTGGTGTCCATTTGGTATGGGTTGTTTTGTGCTATGAAGTGGAAAGAGAGTACTGGGACGGCGAAAACGGCCACGAATCGGTTGATACCGGAGCATTGTTCTGGTGTGAATATTCTCCACCATTTCACTGAAGCATATGCAACTAGCATTGCAAAGTATAAAGGCACCATTGCACACATCACCTTGTAAAAATCATCTCCTGTTATCATCTTCTCTCTTTCTCTCTCGCTTTAGGTTTTTTTTTTTTTTTTTTTTTTTTGACTACTCGGTCCTTTACAGACATACATAGGGTTCACGGTTGTGTTTATATAGGACATTGTGGACCGATTTGGCCCTTGGACAATTGCTTATTTACTTGACAAGTACTGTATGATCTGCGGGAATTTCGGTTGGTAAAAGCTTAATGATGAACCATGTAATTGTCACAATTGAAGGGAGAGAATTGGATACTTATTAATTGATAACCCTAGTGATTCAAACTTACATAACAATGTTACCATTATTCCATGACCATGACCATGACCATGACCATGACCATGTGGCTTGCTGGTAAAGATCAGTCATTTTGTTGATAAACATCTTTCATTTATCGGACAATGTTTTATATTCAAATCGATGAATAGATAGTGGCTTCGCCACTAATAGGTCTATAGTTAAATTCATCTAATTTTTATCATAAATTTTTTTTATTTACATTTTTCTTTCAAATATTATGTAATTGTCCTATATGCCTTCCAAAATCGATGAAGCTGCCTATACACAATATAGGTAAAAAAAAATTATAAAAAAATCCTCACATAAAGATATGTTGTAGCTTCAATTGATACCTAGACATATTTAAATAACTTTTTAATTTCTTATAAGAGAATACACATTAATTTCATTTATCCTATATCTACATAATGATTTTTCACGTGTCGAAGTATATATAACTGTGCTTTATATGGGCATCTAGTTGATGGGATCAATTGGTAAATAATTTTGCTACACGAACTCCATTGGACGGTAGATACTATTTATCAATGAGAGCTGCAATAATGAAGAGCACTTGGAAATGTGAATTATTCTCTTTGATATTTGGTCGAATATCGTGCTCCGTGCCACACTTCTTAGGTTATTAAGGAAATAACATTTTCAAAGTCAATTAATTAGGAGAATATTCATCCTTGTACTCTCCCAAATATATAAATATATATATATATATATATATATATGATTGATCAATTTGGACCACACGATTGGCCGACCATGCTATGAACAATGATGATCCTCAAGCTTGATGCACAGAAAACAGCGTTCCTCAAAACTAATAATATGCTGCTTTCGATAATTACTATTGTTATTAACTTTACTAGCAACCAAATAAATTGTGGAAATACAATAAAGTGATAATTGAATCATATCAATTTTCTTTTTTCCAAAATCATCCTTCAAAATTCTTTTATGGATTTTTTTTTAGGGCTCAATAAACTTCTAGCACTCCTTATTTTTCTATTTTTAGAACTAGCACCAACTTAATAATTTAAGTTTTGATACCACTAAAAATATATATATTTCTAATATAAATACCATTAAAACACAATTATAAAAATAAGTTTTATGCTTATTTTTTTATCCGAGACTTATTTGTTTGTAATGCAAAAAAAAATTAATAATAAAATTAGGACCATAAATCTCGGATAGATCAAAATAAGTCTTAGAAAGACCTAATACTTTTTGGAAAATTTTCCAAGTTTGTTTTTTTTTTTTCCTTCTTTTTTCAGGTTTATATTATTTCTCTTCTATTTTTTTTATCTCTTCCCATCGATTCATTTTCTACGTTTCATTCTCACGTATTAAATCATTTGCATGTTTCAACCAATTTGTTCATCAAGAAAAAAAAACAATCATAAACACAAAGGTAAGAACAAAACTTTTAATTTTTTCACATCGAAGACAAGAAATAAAAACTCCATTTTTTGCCACTATATATCAACCTATCTGGTCAAGGTATTTTTTTTAACCATTTTATCAATTGTAGGATTCAAGCCGCTGACTTGGGAGTCATTTGTCCAAATTCCAAGCTCTTTCATTTACCAGCGGAACTACGTTCCTGGGGCACAAAAAAAAAACTCTAATTACAGATTTTAAATATGAATAAATCTGAAGTGAGAAAAAAAAAACTTGAGAGAGAAACAAGTTAGCAAAACCAAAGATGATATTTTTGTCTCACAACATACATTGGTGTCATTTAAAGTTAAGTTATTGATTTTGTGACAAAGTAGAGAAGTAAAGAGTGTTCTATTTACCTCTATTCTCACATTTTTTTAACTATTTTTTTTTCTTTTTTGAACATTAACTGATTATTTTATGTGTTCTATTAAATATATAGAATAATCGATAAGGTGCGTATCTTAAATGTAAAAGCTCAATTAGTCTTTTCGGTTCTCAAGCTTGAGTCCTTGACCTTAATTTGTTTCTTCTCATAAAGTTTCTTATGCTTTCCAAATTTTACACTTTGTAGTTTGTAATTGACAATTCATTGTATGAGTAGTGTTCTGTTATATAAGATGTGCAGTAATGTGTTTTAATTAGAAGACTTATGTATTAAGATAAACAGAAATCATCATTTTGGGCATGCCTCAGAAGATTTAAGAGACAATATATATTGATGTTGTTGTATTTGTAATAATTAGGTTAATATGAGCTGAGATCGTTATTACTTGGAGAAGAATGATGAGAACAAAAAAGACTGCTCAACTGCCATGACAAAATTGGCAACTATAAGTAGGAAACATGATTTATAATAAATAATAATTATATTAAGATTTGTTGCACTCCATTTATGTAGGGATAATTCCAACAAATCTTTTGTGGTTTGGACAAACTAGTTTAATACCTTCTTGAATTTTGAAAAATCACCACATAATGTCACAAACCAAATTTCGATTAGGTCAACTTAATTAAAAGATAAAGGGGTATAAATAAATTAACTTAAACATGAAATTTTTTATTTAAAAAATTGAAAAAAAAAGGAGGTAATCAAGAAAAGGGATGTAAATTAGTCAAATTAAAATAGGAAGTTGAAAACCAGATGAAAATATTTTTATTTTATTTTTTACTTTCTGATGTTAAAGATTCTTAGCACCAGATCTCCACATCTAACTCCACACCTTTTGTCTATGAATAATGTTAAATATCACACCAATAATTACATGTTTTTAATTATAACATATGTGGCAGTTGAGGTATCAATTGGTGAATGGATATATGGGTAAGTGAGATAAATCATTATTAATATATATATCTACTCATCCATTGCACCTCAGCTACTATATATATTATGATTGAAAAGATAAATTTTTAAATGAGATATCTAGCATTATTCCTTGTCTATATAATCAATTCTAACTGCAGTTTTAAGTTGTTTAAATTCAAATTTTTAAGCCCATTTGATTCTTAGGTGGGCAACTTCGTACTTTCTTGATAAGACTAGTACAAATGCTTACAAGTTAGAACTTGCTTTTCACAGTGGATTGATTTTACCGTATGAGATACGATGGTTTTTTCTGTCGGAGGTTTTTTACGTAAAATTATTGGTGTAATTGCTTACATATTGTTCATTTAATATTGCATGCATGTTGAATGGTTTTGACGGGTTGTTAATCTTATGATTGGTGAGTTTGCTTATAGTGATTAAAAAAAAGTTGATATTCTGAGTTTATGTTTAGATCAGAGTAAACATGAGAAAGTTTCATATTTAGCTTCTAAACATGAAACAAAACTTTGCTAATTGATTTGTTTGTGTTTCAGTGATCATTTGAGAAATATTATTTATATGTTTAGTTGTTTTTTTTTAATATACATATTTAATTAGTTGTTGGGCAGTAGTATTTGAGTCTTGAAATTGTAGTTTGAGATTTGGAGGTGGTTTAAATAGATTTGCTTAGCGTACATAGTAGGTTCAGGTTTAGATTATTCATGTTTCGATTCTAAACGTTACATCATAGTTCGATTTGATTAATATTGAATTAGTGAATATATATATATATTATTTTAATTTCGATAAGGACCTTGATGAAATCACATTCATTTTTATAAATTTTGATCTGGAATTTTTTTGTAAATGATATGTTTAATGAAATCTATCTATGAATAAAATTTGAGAATTTTTCAAACACTACAACTATTTATCCCGATTTTGTTAAATATGAAGGAATCGGAAAATGAAAAAAAATATAGAAAAATTCAAGAAAAATAATTGATTTATCAGCAACCAAAAACATAGTCAAAAGAGCCATTGATTGGCCTTAAATCACACATTCATCGCATGTCGAGCATTACACAAATCAGTATGCCATATATAGGCCATCATGACCCTTATTGCCAGGTTCGTTAGAATTATAATTGATAATTAAGGGCCCGAGATCCACGGCTACTCTTAAATGGGCCAGCCGTTGAAGGCTCAAGGTCTCTACTATAAATATCATACCCCTCTTCAGGGAAAGAGACCTTGTTTTTTCACTACTTACACGCGAAAGCTCTAATAATATTGCTCCATGATTCTCTCTTATTATTAAATACTTGTTACTCGGCATCCAGGTGTCGACCTAGCTCCTCGAACGTGATAGTCGAGCCCACCTTGACTTAATCTTCGACAATCTACAAAGCAACTTCCAGTTGTCGTATTATGGCTCCATCGATTCCCAACAGAGACCCCCAATTAATCGATTCGACGCTCGACACAACATTTTGAGCCCACAATTTGTTATCACTTATTCTCAATCTCGTTTAGTTTCCTCTTACAACATACTGACTTGAGCGTCGGAGAGTCCCCCCAAGGGACCACCCCCTTATAGGGTTCGACCACCGCTCTTTTTCCTGTTTCATTTCGCAGGTTGCTAGTGCCCAACTCGACGATTCAAGTAATTGCAGATCCAATCGACTACAGTCACATGCCACTTCATATGTGAGGCACACGGAGGGTGGAGATTGTATCACATAAGATTGGTGCATTTTTGGAGGCTTATACGACAATTGAGTGTGAATTTATTGATGTTCCATTTGAGAAAGATGTACAAAGTGGCCTTTGAAATCTGAGAATAGTTGCTGCAGATTTCTGATAATAGTCCTCACTATTAACATAAGATGAGACATCTTCTGGTGCACCATTGGATTTCTGCATGTTTTCTTCCTTCTCTAACTGTTTTGATCTGTTTTCTACACATTGAATATATATACTATGACAATTTGGAATGACGTGATGACTTAAGCATCCATTTTCTTTTGTAAAATATTTTTTAATAGTACATATGCAGAAAAATTTTAATTAAAGACTAAAATACAATTGAATATTCTTTCAAAAAAAATATCATTGCATATGTTATTTTCACGAATGGAAGAACCGAAGTGATGTATTTTGAAAAAATAAGGACTAAACTTGTTAATATGGTAAATAGGTTTTAAAATGTGATATTTCGTGAAAATCAGGTATTATAGTGAAATTTGAGCGCTGACAGGAGGGTGGAGGAGACAAGAGGGTGCGTAAGTGAGATACGATAGCGAAATGACATGTGGGCGTGCTATGGGCCCCATAACCCACCTGACTGGGGTGACAACGCATGCCCCGTCTGAACCGGCTCATTACTGACTGGACCCCACTCTTTTCCTGGTAATCAATCTATCTGCGTCACTCAAAACAGCTTAGTACAGTTACTACTTCATGACCAGGGCCCAGCATGGACCCCTCAGATTTTGTGCTATGTTCTTCAGGACTTCTGCGGAGTTATACTATAGTATAGGAGAGCAGTCAATACTCAATAGATATCGGGAGAAATTCAAAAAACTCTACTGGGTTTGATCCGACTCGGGTATCTACTTCCATAATTCGAAGAAGTCGACTCCCAACACTTATTTTATCGGCAATGGTGAAAATGTTTAAGTTTGAACCTTTATGGATCAATGAAAATGATGAAATCTCCAACCACCGACTCAACGGGACTTTGACAATAATCTCCTTGTTTTGATTGAAAGTATTAATTAGATTTGGTTGATCTAGCATTTAAATTTCTAAAGATGTTAAAACCTCTTCTAAAATTTATCATACATCATACACCCCTCCCTCTATACAAGTAAATTTGCAACTATTTTGAGTTCGTCTATATAAGAATTCGGTATTATTAGCTAAAAACGCATCCTGTGAGAGTAACAAGAAGAATAGGTAAATAGAATCTGATAGATGATTTATCAAAAGCAGCAAGCAAACCTTTTAAAAGGGTTGACAAATAGACTTGTTGGATTGAAGAGTTAAGTGTCCCCTTCTTTCTTTCTTTTTTCTTGTTTCTTTTTGAAGCAATTAAGTGTCCATTCTTTGATCACTCATGAATCATGATGGGGGTAATTAAGTACTATTTGTTCTGCACAAACATCATATAAATTTTTTAGATATTTCTTGTTTTAGTGTTGACTTTTGTAAAATAACTATTGAGTTCTTCACTAACATTATTGACGTTTGATATGTAATTTAATGGTATAAATATTCATTCAATTTATCAATATTTTAAGTTTAAGTCGTTGCCACTATATGTATGATTCGAATCTACAACCTTATCTATATAGATGTAAAGGGGTTAATTGTTTGTCATGTTTCTTTTATAAAAATTATAAATAAATTAAAAAAAAAAACAAAACAAAAAATACCATGGGAGAGTTGTTTGGCATGATTTTCCGTAAACTGGTTTTTGCTTTTTGGGACGTATAAGTGGCTCTTGAGTCTTGAGACTTGAGACTGTTTGAATATACCGTCAAAACTCAAAAGAGTTTTTTTATTTATTATGCAACATTAAATAAATAGCTATATATTGTTACACGGTACAAGAAACAAAATTACGCAGGCACCCAGATTTGAGAAAAAGTTTTACTTTTACATAATTGAAAAACTATTGCCCGCAGTGCAAACATTAACATAATTGATAATCCTACTTTAAAAGACTCTTCCAAGGAAACCACGGGAAGCGTCGAATTGTGGAATGTACCGGAAATGCTGATGTCATGGTCGGCATTTGAATGTGTCGACTGTCGATGATGATGTATGCACCTAAAAATTCACTTTCCTCCCGGTGTAGTGATATTCAGTTGTCATAGGCAAAGAAATGATTCAGTTGTCATAGGCAAAGAAATGGAGCAGTAACAATTCACTGGACAGATAAGATTGGTTCCCTACACACAAAAGGAAGGTTATGGATTCGAGTTATACCCCTCTCCACCAATTCCGAAATATTGTAATAGTTTTTTTCTTTTGTTAAAAAAAAGGGCAACTAGAAGCCACGTTCCAACCTCCCCTTTGTTGTAGCAAATTATATGAACAAGGTACACCCAGTCATTTAAGTTCTCAAGTTAAAAATTGAGAATCACATTAATTTCATGTTTAATTAATATTGCAGAAGCTTGAACTATAAAAGTTCATCACCCATTCAGTTCCATGCCCAGGGTCAGAGATCAACGAGGGCTTCTAGCCGCCTTCAAGTATTTGAATTTCTTGAATTGACACAGATTAAAAAGTGATCTTTATATTAGAATATAAGGAGAAATCTTCGGAACAAAGTTGGCAACTGAAGCAACGTGTGCATGCCATACTTGTACCAGACACACTTAATATCTTGGCCGCAATCCAGTTGACGAACTAAAACACTTTAAATGAATATAATGTGGATTGCACAGAGATGATTTCTGTCTGAGGTACAAGTTCATTTCCAACTCTGAAATGAGCAAAAATAAAAAAGGGAAGGGAAGATTCTCATGAGATGGGCTTCAGATAACAAATGCAAACACTTATTGTCACATAAGTCCTCGAAAATATTAGATCAAAATTATGAAATATCAATATACAAGCTATCAATTCACTTCATGTTGATCATGGTTGTGCTAGTTTTGCTAGTATAACCATGTCTAATATCTTAACATCTAGTGTGTCGTCAACCTTTACAATACCATCAGTACCATCCACACCAATTAATTTACCAGTAGCACCACGTTGTGCACCACCCATGATCTTGATCTTGTCATTTTTCCTCGGTGGCACTATCTCTATATCATTAGGAAGTGATGTGATCGTTTCACCATTGCCACTCGACCCAAGGATCACTTTACAAGACCCATCCTGGATCACAAAGCACATTTGTTAATATAATATTCGAGGAACACACTAACAAGTTCTGCAAATATGCACACGAATGCCATCAATCCATATATGATATATGTAATCTGCTTCTATGCTAAAATAGTAAAACAATGGGTTTCTCCATGGTATGGTGTGTGCGCAATATTAAGGTATTTTCCTTCCTGTGTGCTTATATTGTGTAAAATAATATAAACAGGAGAATAAACCATTCACAGCATATATAGAAATATTAATTTCTGATCTGAAACTGCACCGACATAGAACTAAACAGCAAGGACAGCTGGATAAGTCAATAGCCAATGGGCGATCTTTTCTGATAGTAAATTTGCAAAATGGTTTTCTGTACACTCGATGCAGACCTTGACAGACCTTAAAGTCAGATGCCTTGAATCTAAGGCCAGCTATTAAACTCAAACATGAGATCAAATTTTGGGCAGGATATGCAGAGTGCAGCAGAAGTATTGGCACCAAACCAAGTACTGCTGTTAGAACTAAAGGTAACAGGCAACGAACAGTTTGAGGTTTAATACCATATCACAACAGTGTTGGGGTTATTCTCAATCAATGTTAAGAATACAGGAATGGACTACTAATAGAAACTCCCACATATTATACTTAATAACTAAATCCCCTTTCTCCCTCTATAGATCTAATGGGTCAATTTATCCATACTCTGTTATGACTCTGGAGTATCCTAATTACTACAGTGCTATGTTGAATACCGCCATATAGAGAAACAAAGTACAAAAATAAACTGCTATTACAAGACATACCGGAAGCACTTCTCGGATAACTCCAACAGAGTCCTCTCCAGGCCTGTGTACCTTAACCAAAATGTCAGGCATGAACCATGGTCCTTCATTGTCTGATCCTGCAGTTCAATAAACATTTAAATCATAAAATTAGCTAATAAAAATTCAATAAGTTTTAAACAACAGATACTTTCAATGTTTACAACTTCCATGGTGTATGAGTATAAATTAAACAAAAAGTAAATGCTATAAAGGACTTGTGAAAACCAACCCAAGCAGGTAGACTTAAAGCTTTGTTTAGTCTATAAATTTTTTTGAAACATGTTTAGTATATAAATTTCATAAGCCAAATGACTTTATAAGAAACTATGAGGCAACTGCTTAGCAAGAGTTGTTTATTCTGCACATTCAAAACCACTCATATTATATACCATAATTTTTTTACTGAATCCACTCAGCTTGTTTTGCTAAGCAAATTGAGTCAAAGACTATAAAATATCAAGAAATTATTGGTTTTTATTTTTTATTTTTTATTTTTTATTATTCCTTTCTTTCTTAATTGACCTCCAATCCGTATAATACATTGAACACCAACACCCATCTAGTTGAAATTAGATCTTTGCAAGTTGACTTCGTTCTATAATATAGGTCTGCACCATTGAAATTTTCAGAGAAAACGAAATTTGGAACCAATCCCTTTTCCATATCAAATTCATATGAGCACAACTTAAACACAATCTGTGTCATTTTTTGCCTGACACGCCAAAGATTTGTGACTAAAAACTGAGTGGAATATTAATCAAAATATGGGAAGATAATTTCAAGGGAAAAGTAACCATAGATAGGAAAGAGAAAACTATCATGACACTAGAATATTATGCTACCAAGGAGAGGAAATACAGATCGTACCTATAACAGGAGACATAACATCCAGACCACCAGTTCCTGGCGTCATGGGCTGACCTCCAGGAGTGCCAGGAAGATAGGATGCAGAGTTCGGTGTCATGGGTTGCCCACCTGGAGTTGACGGCAAATAAGGGCTTGGAGCATTGGCTGCAACAAGTACATAATTTTAAATACTTTAAGCATCAAAAAAGGCAGGTAAATAGTTAAAAAGAAATGAAAAAGATGAAAAATTAACATTATGATGTTGTGATAAACGAATTACCATAGCCAGAACTGCTATCTCTTGGTGTTCCAGCTTCGCTATAGTTGCCACCAGGAGTATTAGCCCAGCCTGAACCAGGAGTAGGTGCTTCATATGCACGTGAAGGAGGACTTCCTGGCTGGAAGGAAACAGCAATCACACAACTTTAAAAACAATGAACAAAATAATGTCGTCTATCTCGCTACTAGTGCCATATATCATGCAAGATTCCTAACCTGATATTGTGGACTGGTTCCCCATGAGGCAGGATTCCCATCTTCCCAATTGTCCCTGTTTTGTCATAATCACAAACCAAGGACCACTCATTAGTCATAAAACACAAATTATCTCCAAAATCAGTAAAAATTGAGCACTCAAAGAACTTCTCTAGAGAATTGAAAACTCACAGGCCCTTTAAATACAAAAAACTGTGTAGAAAAAAAAGACATCATACAATGGTATGATACTACTGTAAATAATTTTTTATTTCTTATTATTATTATTTTTAAAAATAATAATAATAAAGGCAACCATTACCATAATGTTCAATATACAAAAGCACAAAAAAGAAGGTACAAGATGTAAGGCAAAATATGATATTAGGCGGCAAAATATGATATTAGGCGGCAAAACCTGGGTGGACTCATCGGCGTATATGGATTCCATGCTCGATCACGCATCGGTGTTCTCATACCATCATGAATTGGTGTTGCTGCAGGAAACAATAATTAAATAAAAGATATATAAATTATTACGTTGATAAGGACACAATAGTATACAATCAATATTATTAAAAGAAGATCCAAATCACAGGGAAACCCGTAGATCAATAAAACATAAAAGTATACCTCCAGCATCTCTCATAGGAGTCATATATGGGTGCAAAGGAGTTCGTGAAGGATGCATGGGAGTTTCACTTCCCATACCATAACGAGGTGCATCCCTACAACAATACAACAATAACAGATGTAGTCAGAATTTTGAACATCAAAAAGAGATGGGGAAAAATACAAATCTTGAGGCATGACTCTATACCGGTAAGGCGTCGAAACTTCCACATTGTCAGAGATAATACTGCGATCAACTGCAAGTATCACAGCTGTTGGTTATCCACATAGAGAACCAGATAACGAGATACAAAATTTTTCCTAGATAACAAGGGACTTGCCTGTAACAACCTTCATGCGGGCCTCAAGCTCAACCCGAACTGATTGGCCTTTAACCTCTAAAACCCGTCCCTTACAACCCTTGTCAGGACCTTGGCGAATTTTTACTGTAGCACCAATTAAAGTATCGTGCCTTCCTCTTCCACCTCTATGCCTTCCTCCATCTGTAACATAAAAGGCGAAGGTAAATCAGTAAATAACTCCAAAAGAAAATTTCAACCCAATTGATGACCACAATGAGAAATATCAAGTCCAGTGATGAAATTTGCATATATCAGATGGCCATTATTATCAGCAAACATACAGTCAACGGGTGGGCCTCCTCTGGGAAATCTCCTTGGGGATTGTGGTATACGAGGTGGAGTTCTTAGACTGTCAAATCTTGAGTAGGCATCACCCTAATAATGGAACAAAGTTAAGCCAGAAAGAGGTCAGTAGTAACCATAACAAAAAGTGCATTCTTTACTAAATAATAACTTCAAAAATTAGAAAGTAAGAGCATAAGAGGCTTACATTTCTACCCCCGTTGGCACGTGATCCTCCCACCACAACACAAGAAGTAGCTTTAGCACATATAAAACCCGCATGCTCAAGATGATGGCGATCATAGATGAATAAAATTCCTCTAAATATGTGTTCTACAGGACCTTGTTTCCCCTAATAAGGCGAGGTAAAAATCACTAACCAAAGACTTGACATAGTAATCAAATCAAACTAGAGATGAGAATCGTACTTTGCATGAACCCTCGAGGATCCTGACAACGTCTTTCACAGATACAGTATTCTTATTCTTATCTTGCACATTAGACTTCTTCTCAAGCTTGCATTTGATTTCTCTCAATTTAACAAGAGCAACCTCGGGTCTATCGGGTACTCCCTTAAGAACCTAAAATGTGTGATATTGCTTATTATTAGTATGACTTTATGAATTTTGAAAGAGGGCTGCACATTAACCTTTGAAGTAAGATAACCAACCTGAAAAGCTTCACTTTCCACGCGTATTACCACGCCAAAGCTATTGTTACTGTATCAAGGTAAAAAAAACACATAAGATAGCAAATAATAAATAAGCAACAATATTTAATTCATGTAAGGAAAAAAAAAATCATACTCAAGCAGCACAAGATCGTGAAGCTCGTAGTCTCCAATTTTGGTTATGCCAGTAGTAACCTCAGAACTCTCCACAACATCATCAGCAAATACACGAATCTGAGGAAAACAGGTAATGCTATAATGTATCTATGACGTATCCTTTCAACACAAAAAGGAAATAAATAAATAAATAAAATGAACAGAATGGAGTATAGGCTCACATGTTCCTTTGTTGTATCAGATAGAATGATAAGAACATGCTGCTCAACCTTCACAACCATTCCAGTCGCACCTTCCTGCGTCCCAGAGACAACTTTCACATGATTCCCAGGTTCAAAATACTTGCAAAGCTCTTTTTGATTGACTGCAAGTGTTTTCTGCAAGAAACCAACCATTGAAAGAATAGTTATTTCCAGTAACCAAAATAATTATTATCACATGGTCTAAAGACTAATTTAAAATCACACACATATATGAGAACTAATTCAATAAATTTAACAAAAAAAAAATACTTGAACTTCAATGAATTCTTACGGGAAGGCCTTTCATTTCTGGTCTGATATGGACATTCTCTTCATCAACCTTCTCAACCCATCCCTTCAAATTTTTGAGATCTCCCTTGATAACAATAACTGCATCACCCTTCATAAAATGCCCTTTCTTTCTGTTCGCAAACAAAGTCGAAAGACTAGCTATATCGTTTTCTCCATTCTCCCCAGGTGACCGAAACTTCTCAAGTTCATCAAAAGTTGGTTTTATGTTTTGAGTGCTAATTGATTTCATCGATACATTTTTGTACAGGAAACCATCCTTGAACAACATTCCACCAATGTTCTCAAAGTAATCACCAGTCATCTGATCTCGTCTACGCTCAACACGAATGTGCAACTCCCTATACATAGAGCAGAAAATCAAGGACCCACGGTTAACAAATTAATCTACAACGCATTCAAAAATAATTATTTTCAGAGAACAAAAGACACAATCAGTATTACCTAGCTTCATCAACATTCATAAAACGTGGAGGAGGGACAAATGGCTTCTTCTTTGCAACATCTCTACCTTCCTGTCCCACAACATAAGATTTTCTTATAATTAACAACTTATATCAACAAATAATGCAAACAAAGGCCCCAAAGTAAAAAATAAAAAATAAAAAACGAAATGAAAATCCACCGTAAGAAGTCCACTTTTCTTAATTTCAATGAAACCTCACTTCTTCAAAATTGATAGAGGAAGATCTTGCTGTTATTAAGACATTGGGCTATTTGTTGAGTCTGTGATATACACATACACAAAATACACACATGTGCACGCACATATAGAAACATTTGTCTGTCCAGGTCTAACATCATACAATCCAGGGAAAAAACTCAAAACATAGGTGAGGAACATCATACCAACTTATTCGCAAGAGCCGGCAAGTCAATCCTTGGGATCAATTTCACTGTAACTCTCTGACGCACATTATCTACATCAACTACCTATAGAGCAAAAAATCAAAGGTGAGATAAATAGCAATGATAAGAGCAGCACATTGAATAAAAGGATACAAATCATACTTTGGCAAGATCCCCCTTATAATTGCCAATCTTCATTCTGACCCATGTATCCCTAGAAAGATCAATTGCCTTGCTTTCAACTGAAAGAACATCGGTCATTTCTCTGATAGGAACAAGCATTACTTTCTGGGAATATATATTCCTCAGACCTTTGCATGCCTGAAGCAGAAGCACATAAATAATCGATTTAACTTCACAATTATTGCTCATGCATGTAAATCTAAATCATAGAACTCCACAAGCAATACCATGCCTGATTCATCAAGTTCAAAATTATGCTAAGACAGTAATCATGATATACCTCCTTCACATGGGCTTCTTTGTCTGCTTCAACATATATATAGTTTTTTAGGTGATCAAGTGCAACAGCAGATCTGATCTGCATTTCAGGTCCTCTATCGATACACTTCTGCATAAGGCAGACAGCAGCCTCTCGTTCACGGCCAATCTGACATACATTAACAGAGAATCAAATTAACATAAACATCACCATCTCCCTGGGAAGGTAAATAAACAACAAAACAAAAACATAAATAGAAATGTACAATGCTGAATAACACACATAAGAACTTATACTCATACCGCACATTTAACCATCCACAGCTTTGGATCCCTAACAGATGGCAAAAGAGCTTGCTGCTCCACGTCTGTGGTCTCTTCATCATATTCTGTGTGACTTGATCTAGCATATCTCGCCTGAATTCTTCTCTCAAGAGCTTCAACATCTTCTTGTTCATCCTCCCGAGATAGCAGTGGGCGACGATGCATCCTTCTACCATCATCTTCATCAGGTATGTCAGCTCCACCATCGACTATGAAGTCTGCATGTTCAATCATAAGTTTATAAGCAATCTGAGGAAAAGAAGGTATATAATAACAAGCAGATGAGCCAAGCTTTATTTGTGCATAATTTCAGTTAACTTATGCAGAATTAATATCTCCTCAAGACAAAAACTGAAAATGTCTATTCAGAAACAGGTGCATGTTTCTCATTTTGATTCAAATAAAATAACTGAAAGACCATTTACAGCTAATGATAATTTATTCACAAGCACAAGGAGGTAGGAAAATGCTAAGAAGTGAGAACCATCAAAATAGGTTTTCACAGAATTCTGGGACACTTTCCCAGGAAATAGAAGCATGCAAACCTAAAGAAGGGGCACCCAAATGACATGAAGAACCTTCATGCACACTATTTCTCAAGGATCAAATAGCATCTTAACAAACTGTAAGTCTAGATTAAAGAATACAAAAGAAGGCATGTCTCCAACAAAGAAGATTTTTATTTATTTACTTAATTGTTTTAATGAAAAACCAAAAAGTACACTAAACAAAGAAGTGTTCCAAGGAAACTGTCCACCAGGAAAGATGTGTCTGGCTTACTGCAATATACATTTGAAATAAATATATTCAATGAAACAGGTTAAGTGGTTAACCATCGTATTTTGTGGCTGAGGGTGAACATATCAGCTAAATGCACTTGTACATGACTAAACATCTTAAATTCCCAAAACGTATAGAAAAATTCTGTACTCCACTTCATCAATATTTGTTAAACATAAACGGAACTTGAGACGCTGGATCAATCAATATAACAAAGTTATGAGCATGGCAAAGATGCCCAATTTTTTTGAGTTTGAAATTTTAAACCTAGAAAGAACATAAGGAATTAGAACATCAATCCACATCTATGTATGCTATTCTAGTACAAACAAATGCCTCTAAACATCGTAACCAATTCAATGCATTCTTGGCACAATAGTTTTACCCAAATAATGATAAAAATAAAAATGTGAATGGTAAAAATAACCTTGATTTCACTTTCCCAGTACTCTACGAGAGCAAGAATCCCATAACCATATTTAGATTACGAATGCAACATTCCATGACTTAAGAGACCCATAAAATCAAGGTTTTAAAACTCGGAAGGCGGTGCGAGGCGGGAAGGCCTCCGCTAGGCGAGGCGGGTGCCTCGAGGCGAACGAGGCGGGTGCCTCAAGGCGAATGAGGCAGGTGCCTCGAGGCGAACGAGGCGGGCGCCTCAGCCGGAAAGTGGAAAATATTTTTAAAATAATTATAAAAAATTAATAACATTCAGAATATTCCATAAAATTAAAGAAATAAGTCATATCCAACAATACCCCAAAACATATGAACCATTAATAAAGATTTACCCAAACTCATAGTCCAAACCCAAACTAATAAACCCAATACCTAGTTTGATAAACTTAGCTCACAAGAATATATAATAATAATAATAATAATAATAATAATAATAATAAATAAAATTTAAAAGCAGCTGCCAACTGCCAGCATCCAGACCAGCTGGAAGCTGTAGAGAAAAAGCAGTTGACAGCTGCTATAATTAAAAAAAAAAGACTAAAATAAATAAATAAGAGATATAGATGAAAGAGAGAGAGAGATGAAGAACAAAATACAAAACAGATGAAGAAAAAGATTTTTAAAATTTTTGAATTTGGGAACCACGCTGCCTCCCACCGCCGCTACCGTCCACTCACCGCCGCCGGAACTGTGCGTGGCCAACACCGACAGAACCATCAGAATCAGACGCCGCCGACCAGCAACTTTCCCCTCATCGCCGACCTCCGGATCTGCCTCTATCAACACAGATCTACATTCGAAAGTTGATCTCGACTTCTTGGCCGTGTCACCATTGCAGCCGAACGAGAGCACGTGGAGTGTCACCGCCGATCCCAGACGAAGCGTCGGCCGCCGATCCTTCTGAACGACCTTCCATCTGCTAACAGAGCAAAAACAAATGCGGCCGAGTGAGAGGAGAGGCGGCCGAGTGAGGGCTGGTCGGCGGATATGCGGCCGCCTCGTGCGGCGGAGGTGGGAGTTTGAACAATAGCATCCAATGCGGCCGCACTAGTATGGTTTCGCTGAGAGGCGGGCGAGGCCACCTCAGGGCGGCCGCCTCAAACCGCTTTTTAAAACATAGCATAAAATTATGCCAACCCTGCCATTAAAATCCTATACTAAATGATAGATTACATGCTGATGACATTGTTGTATATGTGATTATGTACTTCCCTTTCTACATTCATATCCTTCAAGCACAAAAGAATCACAGAGTAGCAAACGAGAGTCTCCTATAGACACTATGCATGAAATCTGATCAATATCCTAGTTGACCCAAATCAAAATTTATTTTTTGCATGCTGAGGACTTCAATACATATTTAAGCACTTAAATTTCTAATATTCTCTTGTAGAGCTATGATTTAATAAATTCTTCACGTGCATTCTAAAGCCTACTCTCAATAACATAGACACTCAACTCATGTTCTTTACCTATCTGCAAATTTCTATATCTTATTCCAACAGAATTTTGTCCACCAAAATGTCTGTCATTTCCAGATCAACATAGTTATTTAAATTCCATCCAGAAGCACACTAAAATACATTTCAACAATTTCCTAATGCTGTTCCCAGAACACAAAAAGGATTACATTATTTGCAAGTGACACCAAAACGCAACAAACCCAAACCCAACTTTATATATTCTACTCTTTTAACAATAGTTACCAGACAAACACAGCCAAAAGTTCATCAGAAGAAAAACAAACAATGCAAGTCCATTACCCAAGCAGTCCACCTGTGCATTTTCCAATCCCATTTAAATACCAAATCAGCACTTTTGAATACTCACTAGAGCATAACAGTTGTACTAACCCATCACATATAGATGCACCATTTTGACCACAACACATACAGATTTCACTTTTACACAATCAGTCACCATTATTTGCACCAGCAGAAAAACAAACGAAAATTTAGACTTTTACACAATCAGTCAATTTTCATATCTACCTAATTCAATCAATTAACCTTCTCTCAACCTAAAGTCACATATCACCAAGCAAATAAAACAAATCCTGCCCAAAAAAAAAAAAAAAACAGAGAGCTTCCTTTTATCAAGTGCCAAAATCCTATTTTACTAAGACGTATAACATTCAAACAGAAAATTTTAAAAATTATGTAAATTCCCAAATTAAACTTGGAGAGACTCTAATGACAACCGAACATATAAAAAAACACGCACCGTCCTCCCCTTCCTCTTCCTCCTCGTCTTCATCGCTATCAACCTGGGCTTCCAGATCGAAAAACTGCGAGCCCCGCTTTTTGGGTTTAGGCCTCCTACCACCGCCGCCTCCGCCGCCATAATCCTCATCGTCATCGTCATCCTCCTCCTCATCGTCATCCTCCTCAGCGGCGTCGTCTATGAAGTCTGATCTCTTTCTCTTCCTGCTAGAACGATCATCTTCTTCCTCTTCCTCATCGTACTGGTCCTCGTAGTCGTCATCCTCCACTTCCTCATCCTCGTCTCTTCGGCGAGGCATCGTCAACAATTCACGTCTCCGTCACCTCTCGCGATTGCTTTTGCTGTAATAATAATAATAACAAAAGCCCTAAGGTTGATTTAAGTTTGAAAACCGGTTGTGGTTGGGGGTGAATATGAATATGAAATCTTTATTTTCTGAAATATAAGAAACCCTAGACTAGGGGGAATTCTAGTTTTAACCGGTTTATGACGTGTTGTGCATTTGTATTTTTTTGATTATTTTTTTGTTCTGACCGAATTCGAACCCGACATATTGTTAAGATTAACGAGCACCTTGATAACTATTAAAAAACGCATTATATTAATGAGCACTTAGGAGTCGTTTGTTTTTTACACTTAAAACTTAATGAGTCTGAATCATAATTATTAAGTTGTTTTGTTTGTTTTTATAAGTGATCAAACAACTTTAAAATACCAAAAAACAACTTAAAATAAAAAGTAAAAAATCCTGACTTTTTACTTAATTGCAAATCACAGAATTGCATTAAATACAATCCAAAATCTTTTTTTCTGATATTATCCCCCATATATAACATATTTCCAATTCCATCATAATTATATATGGTACATAAATATTTATTTCAATATATTGCTTATTTTAAATAGTTTTACAAATAAAAAAGAATCATAATCACTTCTCATATTGGTGTTTAATATCAATACTTTATTACGATATTATGGTGATGTATTTATATATTATTTTTTTAGAGTGTTTTGTGTGAGTTTTCATGCTGCCACTTTTATTTTTTGAAAAAAATAATCTTTCTTTTCTTAGTAAAAATCAAATTATTTGTAATCGAAGAAGAAGATCATGATCATATGTGTTCATATATAATTATTATTTTTGGATTGTTTTTATTTCATATTATATGTATAATTGTTTAACATAGGTATAAATGTAAAATTACTTAGTTTCAGACAATTTTACTTTTAAAAAGCAAACGTGTTGACAATACATTTCAGATGTGAGGAAAAAAAAAACAAACATGTCATTCAAGTTCAGATTTCAGTCCATATTCAGTCTTCAGAAAAATTCAGGACTGTTCAGTCTTCAGACAAAAAAACAAACGACCCCTTAGTCACTTGTACCTGTGATTGGACAATTTTTATAAGTTAGACAATATAAATATTTTTGATATCATAATTATTAATGGACAGTAACGTGAGACAGTTGATTTCTTTTCATTTTAGTTTGTTTTAATTTTTAAATCCTTAATTTTTACACATCCTTAGATTGAAATCTTAGATAATAAAAATTAACACAATAAATATACAATCATGTATTGTAGTTGAACTCATATAAAGGTTAATAGTGAAAAATAAAATGAAATTGATTGTGGTTACACAATTATAAACAAGGAATTCTAATTTGAGACAAATCAAAAATAGTCTTATAGAACATTAGACTTTCGTATTCTCTCTCATCTATTCCCCATCTCTCTCTCCCTCTCATATTCTCTCTTTCTCTCGTCAAACCATTCACTGGATTGACTCGACTAGGCATGACCATCCGACAAAGGCGGTGTCACGCCCACGCGCCTCGGATGTGCGCTACCTGGGCAGCACGAGCCCAAACGAAGCTGTCTGGGCATCACAAGCCCAGTCGACGCTGCTTGAGCATCGTCAGCCTAGGTGACGCCACGCATAGGCAGCGCATGCATAGGCATGGCTACAGCACTGTCAGGGTTTTCCCTCACTAGCAACACTGTTAATAGAAGAAACTGAAAAAAAATCCTAATTGATGAAGGGCAAATTACATAACCATCCCTCCCAAAGCGATGTTTCGGTAATTTTACAGTATAAAAAGTTTAAAACGTGATTTTAAAGAGGATTTTCAGTGATTTTACCTTTAAAAAAATATAAACACGATTTCACCTTTTTTTTCAATATTTGACGAATTTCTCCAAGATTTTAAGTTTTTTTTTCAAGAATTCAAGTTTTTTTTCACAAATTTCAAAAACAAATTATCCAAATTTCACGTTTTTCATAAAAAAATAATTTTAAGAAAAAACTAAGTTGCAGGGGTGTTTTTTTTTTTAAATTTTGGATATATACTGGAATTTTCTTAAAAAAAATGGTATTAACAATTAATTATTTTTATGTGGTTAAAAACGAAATTTCTATGTCTTATGTGGTCATTTTTAGCAATTCCACTTCTAATTTTGGAGGAGAAACAGTATCATCTATTTGAGTTTTTGTTTACGCTAATTTCACTAAAATCCATATTTTTTGGCAAAATGTCACATATTTAAACATCTTTGTCATATTAGCCATTTTAGTCCCTAGTTTTTCCAAAATGTTTCACTTTAGTCCTTCCGTCAGTCAAGGGTTAATCAAAATTAAGGCTATTTTGGTCTTTTGAATAATTAGACATACAACTAAATTTTAAAAAATTAGAAAATTAAAAAAAAAATCAATGGAACTCTACTGTTGGATCTAGATCGATCCAACGGTGGAGATCCACATATCTCCTCTCGCTCGACGATGGAGATCTACGACAGATCTGTGTCGCCGAGAGATAGAGATCCAGAAGATGGATATACATCGCCTTGGCGATAGAGATTCTTTGATGGACCTCCATCGCCTCAGCAATGGAGATCCTTCGATGGAGGTCCATCCTCGACGCAATGGAGATATATCATCTGGATCTCTATTGCTTGACGAAGGAGATCTTTCGCAGATCTCTGTTTCCAAGCAAGAGGAGATCTGTGGATCTCCATCACGAAAACAATGAAGCTTCAGATCTCAATCATTTTAGAGATGGAGATCAAATGGATCTCCACCATTTGATCGATCCAGATCCAACGATGGAGATCAATTTACTTTCTTTTTTTTAATTTTTACAAACTTTTTTATTTTCTTTTTTTTTAAAGCAATTCGTTTCTTGTTTTTTGAATTTTTGAAAGCACTTTCTTTTTTCTTTTCTTTTTTCAAAAGGAAAAAACTTTCTATTATTATTTATTTGAACTGTTTTTTAATATTTTCTATAATCCATTAATTTTATGTTTTCTGTTTTTAAAATTGTTAGATATATATATATTTGTTTTTTAAAATATTTTGTTGTTTAATTTAATTTTATAAATCATTTAAATATTATTTATTTTCTTGTTTTTTTAAAGTAATTCGTTTTCTTGTTTTTTGAATTTTTGAAAGCACTTTCTTTTTTCAAAAGGAAAAAATTTTCGATTATTATTTATTTAAACTGTTTTTTAATATTTTCTATAATCTATTAGTTTTATTTTTTTTCATTTTTTAAAATTGTTATATATATATATATATATTTGTTTTTAAAAATATTTGGTTGTTTAATTTAATTTTATAAATCATTTTAATATTATTTATTTTTGAAACTTAATAAATCATTTTACTGTTAAAATCTTTAAAATAATTGATTTTTGTTTTTGTTTTGAAAAAGTGACGATGTAAAAACATTACATTTTAATGGTAAAATTTACGTTTTCAACTTGTATTATATATTAACAAAGGTAAAGTCGTACTTTTAACTATATATATAGTTAAAGTTTGGTCAAAGGGATTAAAGTGATGTATTTTAGAAAAATTAGGGACTAAAGTTACTAATATGGCAAAATCGTTTAAATATGTGATATTTTACTAAAAAGGTGGGACTTTAGTGAAATTACCCCATTTTTGTTTTGGGTTTATTAATTGAGTTTTCTTCTATATCTCTATGATAATCGTTGTTACTTCTAAGTTCTACCCAGAAGGAAACAAAATGCATTTAATTTTATAGATAGTTACTAAGTTTATCTATGAGTAAATACTATTTAACCCTTAGTCGTTAGTCTTGACTGGCCCTTACACCAGCTAGATGTAAAAAATACAATATTAAACGAGGATTTGGAAGAGGAAGTCTTTATGCGCCTACCACCAGGGTTTGAAAAACGTCTTGGTAAAAGGGAAGTGTGTAGACAAAGAAAATCCTTGTATGGCCTCAAACAATCTCCAAGAGCATGGTTTGAACGATTTGGGGAAGTCGTGAAGGGCCACAGATATACACAAAGTCAGGCAAACTATGTTCTATAAGCACTCAAAAAAAAGAAGGAAATATTGCTATTTTAATGGTTCATGTTGATGATGTAATATTGACAGGTGATGATCATGTTGAGCTAAAAATACTCAAGAGAGTTCTTACTGATGACTTTGAGATCAAGGACTTGGGAGCCCTAAAATATTTTCTTGGAATGGAGTTTGATAAGTCTAAAAGAGCATATCCATGTCTCAATGAAAATATGCGATGGATCTTCTTGGAGAGACAGGTCTACTTGGTTGCAAGGCAGTAGAGACACCACCTGAACCTAATCTGAAGCTTCAATTAGCTAAACCTGAATATGTGAAGAACATGTAACAATTTCAGAGGCTAGTTGGTACGCTGATTTATCTATCGCATACCAGCCAATATATAGCTTTTGTAGTGAGCCTGGTAAGTCAATTTATGCACTCACCAGGTCCAGGACACTTCGAGGCAGTGTACAGAATCCTAAGGTACTTAAAGGGATCACCAGGGAAGAGGCCTGCTGTTTGAAAAGCACGGTCACCTACAAATTGAAGTATATATAGATGCAGACTGGGCTGAGAGTATAATCGATAGAAGGTCAACCTCTGGCTACTGTACTTTTGTTGAAGGGAACCTTATTACTTGAGGTAGTAAAAAGCAAAATGTGGTGGCAAGAAGCAGTGCTGAAGCAGAATTTTGATCAGTTGCTTACGAAATTTTTGAGATTTTGTGGATCAAGAGAATCTTAGACGAACTGAAGGTCTCAAACCCCTCTCCGATAAAGCCATATTGTTATAACAAAGCAGCAATCTCAATAGCACATAATTCTGTACTTCATGACAGAACCAAGAATGTTGAGGTAGACAAGCACTTCATTAAGGAAAATAGAGAATGGGCATATTTGTATGACTTTTAAACCAACTGATGAACAGATTGCAGATGTTCTTACAATGGGACTGTCCATGAAACAACTTGAGAAATTGACAGGCAAGTTGGTTATGGAAGATATCTTCAAACCAGCTTGAAGGGGAGTGTTGGAAAAATGTTGACCAAATCCCTATAAATCTTGTTAGAAGGATTTCTAAGAATCAAATTATATATGCTTTCTATAAATAGACTACATCATTATAATTAGCTAGACGTTAGTGATATGACAGAAATTATGATCTGTAATTAGCTACAATTAGTCCTAGAAATTAGCTAACTAGTATTCTATTTAAACAGAGGATATAATAGTCAAAATTAATCAAAATTAAAAAAAATTATTTATTTCCTCAAACCTTCAATAACATGACTCAGTTGCTAGACGAGCTTCAAACCTTCGAATCCATTTTGAATGAAAAAGAAGGTGAGGAAAATGTTGCCGAAGCCACAACTTCCTCTTCTTGAAAGTCTAAAAAGATGAAGAATAAGAATGGAGGTGGCGAGTTGAAAAAGAAAAAAAAGGGCAATAACAAGGCTAAGAAAAACAACAACAACAACAACAACAACAACAACAAGAAGGCGAAAAGCTCTTACAAAAAGGTTAAAGGAAAATGTTTCCATTGTGGCATAGAGAGTCACTTGAAAAGGAACTGTAAAATGTACCTCGAAGAGCTCAAGAATAAAAAGAAAGGTAAAACATATTTACTTGTTTAAGAAGCTTGTTTAGTTGAAGATGATATGTCTCCCCGGATAGTTGATTCAGGTGCGAAGAACCATGTTTGTTGTTCTATGCGGATGCTTGATTTTGTAACAGAGATGGCAGATGGGGACTACATGATGAGAGTGGGCAATAAGGCTATGGTGTCGACAAAAGCAGTGGGAGAAGTGCGACTTCTTTTTAATAATAAATTTCTTGCTTTGAACAATGTTTATTATATTCCTAGTTTTAGAAGAAATTTGATTTTTGTTTCAAGACTATATGAACAATTATTTAATGTTTCTTTTGATAATAAAGTTGTTATTCTTTCTAGAAAGGGTTTAAATATTTGTTTTGAAATTTTAGATAATGGTCTCTATTTTTTAAGACCAACCTCTAATACACTACTTAACACTAAAATGTTCAAAGTCGAACAACCAAAGTCTAAAAGACAAAAGATTTCTCCTGACGATAACACATACCTATGGCATCTTAGACTAGGTCATGTAAAGCTAAAAAGGATTGAGAGACTAGTAAAGGAAGGCCCTTTACGAGAGCTAAAAGTTTGCACTTTTCCAATCTGCGAATCTTGTCTGGAAGGTGAAATGACCAAACGACCATTTTTGGCAAAAGGTCAAAAGGTCAAAAAGCCACAAAACTATTAAGTTGATACATTCTGACATGTGCGGTCCCATTAATGTACAAGTAAGAGGAGGTTATGAATATTTTGTCACTTTCATTGACGATTATTCTAGGTATGATTATATTTATTTAATGCAAAAGAAATCTAAAACTTTTGGAAAGTTTAAAGAATTCCAAGCCGAGGCTGAAAAGCAATTAAATAGATCGATTAAAACTCATCGATTAGATCGATGAGGTGAATACCTTGATACTGAATTCTTGGATCATTTAATTGAACATGGGATTTTGTCCCAACTGACTACGTCTGGGACACCGCAGCAGAACGATGTCACATAAAGGAGAAATAGAACATTACTTGATATGGTGAGACAGATGTTGAGTTACTGATTATTGCCCATGTCGTTCTAAGGATATGCTCTATAGACTTCTATATACATATTTAATTTAGTTCCATCTAAATATATACCTAAGACATCCTTAGAGTTGTGGAACGGTAGCAAAGTTAGTTTGCGATACATTCGCATATGAGGGTGTCCTGTATATGTACTAAAATGTAAGACTGGGAAGTTAGAACCTCAATCTGCGATATGTATATTTGTAGGATATCTAAATGGAACGAGAGGAGGTCTGTTTTATAGTCCTCAAGATAATAAAGTATTTGTATCGATAAATGCAACTTTTCTTAAAAATAACTATATGACAAACTTCAAACCTCGTAGTAAAGTTATACTTGAGGAGTTACTTTCTAATGAGATCAGACCAACAACGACAACTGTTTTCGAACGACAAAGTGAGAAGACCACAACTCAAAATCAAAATGATTTACCACATTGTCGTGGTAGGAGGGCTGTGAGACAACCTACTCGCAATAGAGAAATCAGGGAAGATCAAGTTGTAATTTTTGATTATGGTAAAGATGATCCAATGACATATCGATGTGCAATGGAAGATTCTGACTATGAGAAATGGCAACAAGTGACTAATCTTGAGATGAAGTCAATGTAATCCAACTCAGTCTGGAAACTTGTAGACCTATCTGATGAGGTTAAACCTATTGGTTGTAAATGGGTCTACAAAAGAAAGATAGAAGTGGATGGGAAAGTGGAAACTTTCAAAAATCAGCTGGTATCAAAGGGTTTTACCCAAAAAGAATGAGTTGACTATGATGAGACTTTCTCGCTAGTAGCTATGCTCAAATCCATCCACACACTCTTGTCCATTGCCACATATTATGACTATGAAATATGGTAAATGGACGACAATACCGCTTTTTTGAATGGCCATCTTGGCGAAAGCATGTATATGGTACAACTAGAGGGGTTTATAGTTAAATGCCAAGAGAAAAAAGTTTACCAGTTGCAAAGATCCATCTATGGACTTAAGCAAGTTTCTCGATCTTGGGATATTAGATTTGATGAAGCGGTTAAATTGTATGGATTTACAAGTACATCAAAGAAAAGAAGGTGATCTTAATTCTTCACGTTGATGATATTCTTCTCATTGAGAATGATACATAATTTTTATCAAGTCTAAAGAAATGACTAGCTAACCAATTTCAAATAAAATATTTGAGAAAGGCAAGCTATGTTCTTGGGATCCAACTTGTACGAGATCGTAAGAACATACTGTTAGCGTTGTCTCAGGCATCGTATATCAATAAAGTGTTAATCAAGATTGCGATGCATAACTCCAAGAAATGTAATCTACTTTCTCACCATGGAGTTACTCTTTCTAAAGTGCAGTGTCTTAAAACACCTCAAGAGGAAGAGAATATGAGACACATTCCATATACCTCTGCAGTAGGCAGTCTTATATATGCTAAATTATGTACTAGACCTGACATATGTTATGCTGTGGGAGTGGTCAGCTGGTATTAGTTTAAATCAGGATTAATTCATTGGGTAGCGGTTAAACACATTCTCAAGTTTCTTAGAAGAACGAGAAACTATATGCTAGTATATTATTGTAGGGATTTGATTCATATTGGCTACACTGATTCTGATTTTCAATCAGACAAAGACAGTCGAAAGTGTTATTTCACAAACATTTCAAATGATTTTTCATGATTTTCAGATGTGCTGATATTTGTTTCGATTAAGTTACTTCTAGGTGCCCATGTATTAATTAACCTTTGAGCTGTCAAAATTATCAAGTTTAACCAATTTCTTTAAAAGATAGATTAATTAACCTTTATCAGGTCGTGTCGTGTCGCACCGTACCGTATCGTGCTTGTATATATATATATATATATATATATATGATTAATATGTATAATAAGAGGGTTCATATCATATGTTAAGCTGATCACAAATAGTTAAAAACAATATATAAATTTCAACCATTAATTACATATATAATTTAATTTGTTAAGGTCAGCACATCAGTACAACATAAAATCCTAATCCATAAAAGTGCCCTACAGAAACAAGTCCAACGTAGCTAAAAAGAGTTGGGAATGAATATCTTGTATTTCTATTATAGAAGCAATCGTGCTACACTTAAAAGAGTTTAGTGTTCACATGCATCATGGACATTAGAAAAGAGATGATCACTTGTAAGAAGTTTCTATAAATAAAGAGATGATAGGCTCTCTATTTGATACATTTTCCTAATTACAAATCTCTCATCATCTTCCAAAATGCTATGTAAAATTAATCTAAAGATTATGATATTTAGTCTATTATCTTTCAAAACTCGTTAAGTATTATAGAAGCAAAACTCCAGGTCAGCTTCTACTCCAAAACATGCCCCACTGCCGAATCTGTTGTCCACTCAGTTGTTCAACAACCCATTAAAGATAACACTGGAGATGCTGCTATTTCCTAAGGCTTCAGTTCCATGACCACTTTGTAGAGGTCTTTGTTTCATTTCTTCCTCTATTTTATTTTTGTTGTTCCTATTTTTGGTATATGTTGTTAAATTTTTTTATAGTATCTGGCGTGTTGTGATAGATCGATATTGAAAAACGTCGATGGTGATAAAGGCGAACGAGATGTACCAGGAAATTTAGGAGTTGGTGGTTTTGTGATTATAGAAGATGTCAAAGCATGGGTGGAAAAAGCTTACCGTGGAGATGTTTCTTATGCAGACATTGTGTCTTTGGTAGCCAGAGACGCAAGGGCGGCGGCTCAACCAATTTTGAGGCCTTAAAGGAGAAAAAAAACCCAAATAATAATAATAATAATAATAATAATATAAAAATAAAAACTTTTAAATATTTTCTTCTTACAATATGTTAAGTAATAAATAAACAACTCTAATTAGTAACCATATTAACATTAACTACTTGATTTATCATGCAATTAGAAAAAATTAAACAAAAACTAAATTATTTTAATTTACTTACTTATTAAATGTTTGAGTAGGGTGGGCACAAAACCGACCAACCGAACCGAATCGGCAAACCGAACCGATCCAATCAGTTTTTTTTTCTAGTTTTGGTTGGCTGGCCGGTTTATTTCGGTTGATATTTTAAGAAATCGACCAGTTCAGTTTTTTCCCGATTTGGTCCTCAAACCGGTAAAACCGAACCGGTATTAAGTATAAATATATTTTTTTTGTCATCTCACATTCTCACTCATCTGCAGAACATCTCTTTGTTCAAGTCTAACCTAGCCTGCCGCACATCTCTCTCTCAAAACTTCTCGGGTCTGACCTTAAGTCCTCAACACCGTCTTGGTCTCCTCAACTCCGCGGCTGGCCATCAACCACCATTAACCTCTTCACTCTCTTAGGTACAAAATATATATCCATCTTTTTTTTTCTAGTCAAAATATAAAAAAAAAAATTTAATTTCTCTTCTAATTCTCAGACCTAGCCCGCTGCCCGCCGCACGACATCTCTCTTTCAAGTCTGACCTCGCCGTCTGGGTCTCTTCAATGCTGCCACAGTCAATGACCTTAAACCTTTTCGTTCTCTTAGCTGGAATCTTAGGTACAAATTCTATTTTCATCTCTTCTTTTCTTTTCTTTTTTGTTTAATTCTAGTCTAATTCAGTATAAATTTTGTTTTGGGGTGATTAAAACACAAGTATATTCCATGAAGAAGGGTTCTGGGAAACTACATATGACAATTTGTTTTGGGGTGATTAAAACACAAGTATATTCCATGAAAATTTTTGTTTTGTTTTTGTTCAATTCGTGCGCTGACAATGTGCCTTCTTATTTTTGGCTTTGTTTTTGCTTTGCTGTTGGTCGTGATCTTCTCTGTTATCTGGGTTTGGTCCATGTCTTTGCTGCTATTGTTGTTGTTATGTGCTTTGCTTTATAGTTCTGGTTGTTTGTTTTGTCTCGGGTGGCTTTGTGTGCTTGTGGGGGCTTTTAACCCTCTTGTGGTGCCTGTTTAGGCTTGATTTTAGGGGATTTTGGGGGATTTGTAACCAATTAGACAGTTAGTCATAATGTTGCAGTTGGTAACTACTAACTTGAATGGAATGGCAACGTTCAATTTCAATCCCCATTATTATATTAGTAGATGAGGCAAAATGATTCATGGATATAGACATCAAAAAGAGTTTTTAATATTTAAAAAAAAAAACTCTTATTAAATGGATGCCAAATAATTTAAAAAATATTTCAAAAGAGCTTGTAAAAAAAAAACTTTTTTTTCTAATAGAAAAGTAATATCTAACACATATTTTTTTTTAAGAGATTGATTCATAAATAATATAACGATTTACAAGTGCACAATATCTTCTTTAACAAAGTTAACGACAGATCGTCTAGATCAATTTCTAGTCCTTTTGAGATAGTCAATTGAGATTTGAGATAGCAAATGAAATTTGTTTTGGGGTGATTATATGGTGATTATATGTACAATTTCTGTTTGGGGTTTCTAGATCTATGACTAAATAATTGTTTTCTTTAAGAAAATTTAAGAAAATCTTGTCTTTTTTTATTGGTTGTTGTAATTTGTAAATGTTAGTTTGTATAGTAGTATATGCATTAGATGATTTTATTTAGGGGTGGGCGTTGATTGAATTGTATATGAATTTAATCAATAAAAGACTGGAAATTATTTTATTGTCTTGCTGTCATGACATAAATGAATGGGGACAATGATTTACCGATAAATGCTTTTGATTCCTCAAATTCTAGGGGTGAGGAGACACCAAATAGTTCCCTTGTAACAGAGAAAGTTAAACTTAGGGGTGGGAAGAGTAAACAATCATCTGATTCATGGAATCATTTTACTAAATACCAAGAAAATGGGAGAATGAGAGCACAATGTAAATATTGTCCCAAAAATTATGCTTATGACTCGAATACTAATGGGACAACCAATATGAATAAGCACATAGAGAATCAATGCAAAAACTACCATGCCAAATTAGCGGCAGCCGACTCAAAGCAAAAATGTTTTGTAAAACAAGCCTTTATTACTTCATATACAACATCATCCAAGGAGGGTTGCGGTAGTAGTTTAGGTTTAGGTATATTTAATAAGGAGGATACTAGGAAGACATTAGCAGAGGTGTTGATTGTTGATGAGTTACCATTTAGATTTGTAGAGAAACGGGGTTTTCGCAAGTTTTATCGTGTGGGTATGCCTAGGTTTGATGTCCCATCTAGAAGAACAATAGTTCGGGATATTTTGTAAATGTATGTCGATATGAAAACGTATTTGATGAAGCAATTTAGAGAGAGTAAGGTGAGGGTTTGTCTTACCGCTGATACTTAGATATCGATCCAAAATATCAATTATATGGTTGTGACGGCCCATTTCATTGATGAACAATGACATTTGCAAAAGAGAATTTTTAGTTTTACTCAAATTTCCAATCATAGGGGGGAAACCATTGGGAAATGTATTGAGCAAATGTTGCTTGATTGAGGTATTGATAGGATTTTTATCATCACTGTGGATAATGCATCTTCCAACAAGACGACAATTCTTTATGTCAAAAGAAAGTTGAAAAGTTGGAATGTAGATGGTTTTGATTTTGGATGGAAAGTATTTGCATTTACGGTGTTGTGCACAAATTGTGAATTTAATAGTTAACGATGGGTTAAAAGAGATGCATGATTCGGCGGTTGCCATATGCAAAGCCGTGAAATTTGTAAAATCCTCTCCTATTAGATTTGAGAACTTCAAAAAATATGTTGAGCGTGAAAAAATTCAAAATAAGGGGCTTGTAGTGTTAGATGTGCCTACTAAGTGGAATTCCACTAACCTAATGTTGGCGAGTGCACTTAAATTTGTCAAAGCATTTGATCGGATGGATGACAAAGATGGACACTACCAGAACTATTTCAGGGAGACGGACAATGAGCCAAAGAAGATTGGACCACCTAATTTTGAGCATTGGGAGAATGTTAAGGTATTTGTATAATTCTTGAAAACCTTTTATGATGTTACTTTGCAATTTAGTGCTATATTGAGTGTTATTTCAAACTTATATTTTCATAAATGGAGCACAATTAACAGCCAATTGACATCAATGAGTGGTGATAGGAATCACTTGTGTGTCAAATGGCCTCCGCAATGAAGTGTAAGTTTGAAAAATAGTGGGGGAGTTTGGAAACCACAAACAAGTTGTTGAAAATAACAGTGGTGTTGGATCCTATGTACAAATTGCAATATGTGTCTTATTGTTTTGCGGTTTTATATGGTGCTGGAAGTCGTGAATCAATAACCGCAAACATCAAAGATGTATTGGTTGAGTTATATAAAAGTTCTAATGCATTATACGGAGGCAAGTACTAGTGGTGGTGGTAGTGTTGATGAAATCCCCTTATTTTGTGGTGGAGAAATTGATGATAGTAGTATATTTGACCTTTCGGTCACTTTTTCTGAGACGGTTGAGAAGCAAGATAATGTTAGGGGTAAAAATGAGGTGGAGAGCTATTTGTTGGAGCCGGTTGAACGTAAGCGACCTAATTTTGATGTATTGACTTGGTGGAATGTTAATAGTGCACACTATCCCATTTTGGCATTGATTGCAAAAGATGTGTTTGCAATGCCGATTTCCACCGTGGCATCTGAGTCTACATTTAGTGGTGGAGGACGAGTTCTAGATTCATTCCGGAGTTCATTGAATCCTAAAATGGTGAAGTGTTTGATTTGTACACAAAATTGGTTGCAAGCCACGTATCGTACAAATCAACTTGAAGAAGCAATAATGAATGCTCAAAATGATGATGCATCATTAAAAAACTTACAATTCATTGAAGATGCCGAAGCCAGTAAGTAGTTATTAATTAATTTGAATACTTACCTATCTTATTTAATTTCATGTTTTATTTTAACAAATTCTAACATACTTTATTTTGATCTTTATATAGAGCTTGCGGAGTTGACTAACGAGTTGATAACATTGACAACATTTGATATGGGAGACTAGTGAACCATCAATGTTAACTAGTAAGGATATTTTAATATTATGATATTTTTTTATTGTAGCTTATTGTTTAATGAATCAATGAAGTTAATTAATGACAGCATGTTTCTTTTTATTTTGTAGTAGGTTTGGACTTTGGAGCAATCAATGCGTTTTATGGAGTAATGAAAAACTTCAAGAATTTCAATTTCATTTTCATGAACTGTTTTTATTATGTTATTCATATTATGTTATGGAGCAATGAAGAACTTTATGAAATGTTGGATTGTTTATTTGTTTAGTTATTAGACTTGTGACACTTGGTAAATGGATTGTTTATTTGCTTAGTTATTAACTTATTATGTTGTGGATTGATATTATGTGGTTGGATTTATTAGACTTGGTATATGGAATGATGGAATATTTAGTGAAGTAGTGTTATTATGAGTATAGATTTATTTGTGTTTATGGAATGATGGATTGTTTATTTGTTTTCAATTTAATATATGTGTTATTTTTTTAGGTGCTTGGTATTGTATTGGGCAGTAATGGGTAATTTGTATCAATATATATATAAATGTATATAATTTGGCACCATATTTGGTGTTTCTTTTTTAATTTAGTCAAAATCGGTCCAATAGGCCCAATACATGGAAAAATTGATGAATTGAACAATTCCAGAAATTTGGCTCATTAGGTCAAAACTGAACCGAACCGGTCCAATTCGTTTGGTTTTTGATCGGTTAGCAAATGTCAATTTAATTGGATCAGTTCACTTTTACAAAAATCGAACTTTATCGGTTCTATAGAAAAACGAACCGATCCAATCAACGGTCACCCCTATGTTTGAGTATCTTCTTAAAAATAAGATAAATAATATATTGGAATAATATTGCAGATCGTAAAGCTGTAACTTGCAAATGGTAAAAGACAACAAATTATAGTAATAGAGAGTTGTAATTGTACTTGTATTGTTGTAGATAAATGAACATGATTTTTTTTAGATCATCTATTTATAAATGGTTAAATATTATTGGTGAGAAGTTTAAGGGTTTTTTATAATTATAATGATGCTTGAAAAGTGAATAATCAACGATTATTTCTAACGGTCAATTGTTTAATATATAATTTATAATATTATTAATATGATTCTATTTTCTAGGCACATTATCAATATACTATTTAATGGTGTAATAATAATAAAATGGAGGCCCACCACTATATTGTTATCAGTAATTTAATTTTTTTTAATAATATGTTCATGCTCAGTAAAAAAAACCCTAATTTTTTTTCCATTTTTGAGGCCCTAAGTACATGCTTTATTGGCTTTGTCTTATAGTCGACACCGTAGAGACGACATCTCATTAGTAATAATATTCATGCATTATTTTCAAATATTATATTCAGCCCTTTATATATGTATATAATGAAAAAATTTAGACGAAGGATTTTCGACATGGAATCCTTGATTGCTGCTAGTGGCAATCTAATAGATACCAACAACAATTGAGGATTTTGTACGGGAATTCCTGTACCAGAAAGTTACTAAGAATACATTTGGTACGTGGGACAGGACGAGACAAAGTAGGACAACTTCCTCTTATCCCACATTTGGCGCGTTTTAAACATGGAATAGGACGAGACTGGATAGGACAAAAAACACCAAAAATTGTCTCACTCAAAACCCTGGGCCAAACTTGTAGAATGCATGGGACAAATCTCAAAAAGTCATTTTTATCCTTAATATTTCCAAAAATTATAAAAATGTCAAATATAAAATAAAACTATAGATTGTGAAATCAGACGACCCAAGCCTTCCCTTTCTCTTTCTCGGTTTGTAGCGTCCCTCTACAACTAAAGAGAGAGAAGACGAAATCAGTTCAAGGATTTTGCTGCAACGGTACATGTAAAATCTGCAGTAATGGAAGATGTTGAATTTCCAGAAAACCAAATAGAGTAGAACCATCTTTTCACTTAAGTGTTTGACTCCTCGTCGGCGGCAGAGATGTTTTCCAATCCTTCTCCACGCGACTCAGTGGTGTCTAATTAGGTGACGGAGATCAACAAAATGATGTTCAAGGATGATGACGTCATTTTGAACAATTGTTGGAGAATTTCTTCTCCGATGTACCTATCGACTCGTCTGGCTTTGGTGATACGGCAACGACTGATAAGAACAACAATGATAATGATGATAATGATCCCGTCTCCAAGAAACGGAGAAGGTATATGTATTATGTATTAATAGATTATACAGTTTTTTTAATTATAATAATGATAGCTATTTGGTTTTAGTGTTTTATAGTTTAGTTGATGGAGATTAAAATACTTGTCCATATAATATATTAATTCAACTTTGCTTAGTTTTTGGGTTTCTATCATTTGATATTTGTAATTGGGGAGAACTTAATTACTCTACTTTTTGGTTGCTGCTTCTCTTTATTTTGTGTTTGACTGCTGCTTTTTTCTTAATGTGGAATATGATTATATATAAAAATTATAATGTATTGATTTGATGCGATATGATTCGTATTTTGTATGGTGAAGAGAACTAAAGGGCTGTATGTAATTTGATTGTTCTGGTATTCCAGGCAATTGAGAAATAGCGATGCTACAGTCAGATAGGTGAAAGATCTTGAGATGAAGAGTAGGTATCTAGAAGGGGAGTGTAGGAGACTGGGGCTATTATTTCAGTGTGCTGTAGCGGAGAGTCATGCTCTTCATTTTAGTTTACAAAACGGTAATGCATCCTTGGCCAAGCAGGAGTCTGTTGCGCAGTTTTTATATAGGGATTTTGATACGGTTATGGATATGTTACCTTTGTTCGAACACAAGTAGCTAAGAATTTATCTTGTAAAGGGATTTTTTACTTTTGGTATAATTAGGCCTTATTCAATGTTGGGGGAAATAAAGAGCCAAGTTCTAGCAGGTCCAATGCCTCATCAGCTTCTTTATCTGATTCTTTGCATAGTGGGTATTCAGAATACATAAAAAGGAATTTAAGAAATAATGATACTATAGTTTCCCACTACTTTGGTGGAAAAAAGTATGCTCATAATTATATACCTACAAGAAAACTCTAGAAATAAAGGGGTTTGTCACTCTTTTAAAGTGGGTTTGCGAGACTATCACCACTTAAATATTTGAGTTTAAATAGCACCTATTATAGTGAACGGACAAAAATATCTACACGGTTTTGATTTTATTTTTTTAGTTTTCCATTTTATTTTAAAAAAATTCGCTCTTCTTCGTTGGACCTCTATTGTAGGTCGAAGTCATTTGACCACCGTTGGAGGTCTAATTGATCTCCATGGATGTCGAAATCAACTTTCAATGGAGGTCGATGAAGAAGAAGATGAATTTTTTGTAAATGGAAAATTTCATTTTATCCACTAAATCTTCTAAATTACAAAAAAAAAACCTTAAAAGTCTTGGAAACTATAAATAAATTTTGGAAATACCTAATAAATTTCAGATCCGAAAATGGTGATAGTCTTAAAATGCACCATCAAAAAGGTGTTATATAATTTTCGAATCCATACTTTTGCTAATTGGGTGTATAATTGGTTGTCATCCATAATATGACTTGCATAAGAATGAAATGCTATATCATACTGATTTATTCATCATGAATACCGAGATTTTTATAGTGTCTTGTTGTCATTATTGGTAAGTTTAAATATCAAGCTTGTACAGCATGTGCGACATTTGCTAAATGCTGATATTATTGAACTAGGGTAATTGTGTGGTGATTACTTGAATTTGTTCGGTTGGATTGTCATATTGTGGCAACATATACACCACCTTAGATGACTAGAATCCGATTATTTATTTACCGGGTTTGGTTAATGTATTAATGTGCTAAAAAAAGTTCATGTTATTGTAATGATTCAAATGATTTGATGGCCTTTAGTTGAATGGCTTGAATTGTATGTTTGCTATTTAGTGTTGGTTTTTGTTGCTACGCGGAATCTCTGCTGTTGGGTTCCCTGCTTTAGTCCATGGGCATCATGTGCCCCAAATCTAGAGTCAGTGGAAGAAAAGGCGCTACCACGAAATCTGGCTTAATGAGGAGCTGGAATTAACCATTTTACCTTGCCAGGGTTATATTCTTGGAGATGCAAAGCTTCAAGAACAAATATGAAATTGTCAAAAATAATTCTGTAAAATTATTAATTAAGAATATTTTTCAATCACAATATTATTATTTTTGTTAAATATGATATATAAATTTATTTATTTAATAAAATCAAATAAATACTGACTTGTTCTGTCAAATATGTCACTATTATATGGTAACAAACATTAGACAAGACAATATGGGCACTCTGGTCATTTGAACCTCATGTCCCGTCCTGTTCCAGCCATACCAAATGCATAACAGTATAGTTAACAGTTTTATCCTAAACATTCTAAACACGATATAGAGCAACTGTCTCGACCCGTCATGTCCTATCTCGTTCCCATACCAAACACACATTAATGTCTATTTAAAATGGTGGATTCATAGGTACGCATGTGAGTGGGCCATTTTATGAGGTTCTAACCGGTTAAAGAGATGGAGAGATTTCAAATAAATCATCGGTCGTCAACCTTCCTAAAGCTGATGACTCAAGTCACTCAATTCAGTTTATCAAATCCAAGTTCTGTCAATTCAAAATGGTCTTTTTGATAAAGACATTGTCCTTCTTAGCGATGGTAAGGCCGCCACCTCTCTATTTCACAAAGCGTTTCAAATGGAGGCTTTTAATTCTATGTTGTGTTGATCTTTGTTCCGATTAAACTTTCATGTGCTCATACAATCGAATGTACTGTTTGTTTCATCAAGCAAAAGTGACTCTACAACTTTATAGATGACCTTGCCGATGGCTCTGATCTTGAATCAATCCTAAATTCCTACCAAAACTCAAAGTTATGTGCTTGTTTAGCCAAGTTAACATCAAAATACCTCTTGATCAAGGGACAAAATTCATATTTGACGATTTCATTTTTCGCAACATCAAAAATGGGTTTATTGTGTTAGCTTCTGATGCTAGGCTCTACGACAACAACAAAACCAAACAAATACTTGATTCCTATATCACTACTGGCTCCGGGAAATCTTTCAAGGCGAATTTTGGTAAAGCAATGGTGAGGATGAGCAACATTGGCGTTAAGACAGGTCCAGAGGGAGATAGTAGGCGAGTCTGCAATGCTATTAATTTAGCTTAATTTCTTGAGTTTTATATTGTTTAATATTACAAGTAAAAATAATATTATTCAGGAATAATCTGACATCAATTGGGTCAGAATCTGTCGGAAACCGATGAGATCAACTGTTATAATTACTATATGGAATGCAACTCTCACTATAAGAGAATGGTATTCCTATACTTTGCGATTTTATGGACAAAAGCAAAAGTAAGATTCGAATCCCTATCACAGAAGTGAAGAGACATATATAACCATTTTACTAAGAGTAGATATGGTAGAGAAAAAAGTTTCGAGATTTGAATCATTATCATAAAATTGAAAGGAAATAGAAGGGATCTGCAAATAGAAGTTTAGATCCAGGCATCCAACTGAACCTGCAATAATTTTTATTCCAAATGAACATTCTATTAATTTGATGAATGAAATGATACCAATAATGTCTGCTCAAAATATTTATATGCAATTACTAAATAAGTTTTGGATTCTTTTCTTAATTTCAAATAGTTTCGACTTTTCCATTTTATGCCAAACTTACCGAGTGTTGTCACAATGTTTTTCACAAGTACATAAATGGAACAATTTCAAGTATTCAACCTTTCCAAGTACAAGTAGATAATTATTCATTGTAGGGGTGATACAATGGAAACAATTTTGACCTTTATAAGTTTAAGGGTGTGTTTGGTATGACTTTTCAAGCAGTGCTTCTAGACTATACCTTTTTACAGAAAAGCTTTTAATGAGTAGAGCTTTTAACAAAAAAAGCTATAAGTTGTTTGGTATTCAATTAAAAAAGTGCTTTTAAGTTGGTAGATGGTTCGGCATTGTATCTTCAAAAGAGCTTTTGATTGTGATAAATTACAAATAAAGGCATGAACAAACTAAATATCTATAGATAATCAAGAGCTTCAACAATTGGTACAAATTAAAAGAAAAATCACATGTACATAAGTTTAACAAAAATCACAACTACTTCATTTTAACAAAAACATCACATAAATTTTAAAAGCACAGGTAAATGAGTTTAAAAAAATCACAGCTACATGAGTTTTTTTATTTTAAAATCATAGGCGTGACAATGATTTTTGGATTACTTAAAATTAATCACGTGTCTAACAAGTTAATACGAATTAGTAGTCAAACTATGCAAAAAGAAAAGAAATTAAACATCCAGAACACTAAGTTTTACGTGGAAAACCCAATAAGGGAAAAAACCACGGTTGTCGGATACGGTAAGAATAGAACTTCACTATGAACGTTTTGTTACACCTCAATCTCTTTTTTCTCTCTTGCGTACTTCTTTGCGTAGTTTTCTCTAACTCTCATGATGACATCGTTAAGGTCTAATTATACATGTATAGAACCCTAATTCATGGTACACAAGTAAGGAAAGTTCTTATGGTTCAATGAAACTCTGACTTGTTGGAGTCATTTTTACCTCCTTTCCTGTTCTGCGTTGCTTGTGTTTTGAACGTATTAGATCTTTTACCTAATCTGGACTCTGATATCTTTAAGGAAGTTTGTTTCCTTATCAGAGTTTGTTTCGTGATACCTTATTTGAATAAAATTCTTCGTCTGCGTATTTGAGTTGTGATTGCATTGAACTCAACGTTGTCCACGTGTCATCCAACCGAGCGTCTCCCAGAATTATGTACGTGTTGCTTAGCTAACCATCTTACCAAACCCGACCAAACTTCATTCACCCTCGACCAGAGATCTAGACCCGACCATTTGAGTTATCCCGACCAGATCATTTTTACTTGGTCAATCTAATTACCTTAGTTAAGTTGCTTCCACCCAACCATCTAAGTAACTCTGACCAGGTATTATGGGGTTATCTTTGGCCAACACAAGTTAGTTCAATTCAGTTGACATTTGTCGACATGTCACTTTTAATCCCCATGAAGCATGGTGTTTATACTGATGTGTCATCCTTCCGAATTTTTACCAATAACAGGAGGTACTTAAGTTTTAAAAAAATATCGTAGGTACATGATTTTTTTTAACGAAAAAAATCATAGATACAGAAGTTTAAAAAAAAAAATTACACGTACATGAATTTGTTTTAAAAAAATTTCATAAATAGATGAGTTAAAAAAATCACAGATACATAACAAATCAACAAAATATATAAACTTCGTAACAATAAACAATAAACATAAGAAGCATTTTTTAATTAATAAAAGTTGTCGTCTTAAGGGGTTGCAGGTGTGGGATATGAGGCTTTTGGGGTGCCAACCTAGTTGAGATGTTTTGAGTCTTCTTTGATGCTTTTCTCCTCTTGATTGATGCAATTCATAAAATAAAATAAAAAAGTAAACATAAGAAGCATTATTTAAAATAAAAAAAAACATGTGTATTATTGCTTATGATTATAAAAAAAATTAAAAATGATGATTTGAACTTCCGGTTGAAAGATGAAAACTTCAATTGTTTGAATGACAATAAAGATTAGGAAACAAAAATAATGTCCGATAAGTATTCAAGATAAATTAGTGAGATTTTCCCTTATATTTGTCATGTTAATTTTTATATTACATTATTTTTATTTATTACATGTTATAAATAAAAAATAGTTAGTGGAATGTGGACACCACACAAAAAAACCAAGGGGTTTTTACTATTTATTCCCTATGTAATTGGTAAACATTAGAATTTTACTTACGATTTGATTTTTCGTCAAAATAATCCTTATATAATTAAAAATAGCTCTTTTTAATTCTAAAACTAGTCAAACTAACGGTCAATTATCTCAAAATCAAGTAGAAGTCCTTTTTACACCTTATAAATGCTAGATTAGTGGAAAGATGAATTTTCCCTCTAATTAAATAGTTTTTTCCCCATAATTGATAAATAAGAAAAAAATTAAATAAATTGATGGATATCCACTAAAAAAATGATACATAATTTAAAAACAATAAAGGAGAAATATTAGATAGAAGGATCTCCACTTTCCATCTCAGAGATGGACAGTGGAGATCAGGGTGGAGATCGAATAAAACAACGAAAAAAAAATCAATTTCGCATGACCTCCACTGACGGAACTCAATCGCGTGAGATGGAGATCTTAGGGAAGAGGTGTGACGCCTCCTCCCAATGAAATCGTGGAAGGAGGCACAACCTCCACTCGACGAAATCGATAGAGAAAGTGTGTGATGCCTCCTCCAGACAAGACCAACGGAGGAAGCGTCGTGCGATGCCTCCCTGCGATCTCTATCACTCAAGATCCATCTCTTGCGATGCAGATCCATTAGTGGATCTCTACTGAAGTTGAATTTTTTTATCCTTCTTTTTTTTAAAAAAATTGTTTTAAGTTTTTTTGATTTGATTTCTTTTTTGAAAAAAAAAACTTTCCTATTTAAAAAATGGGATCAGTTTTTTTTAGTTGATTGAGGAAAAAAATCAGTTTTTTTAAGATTTTTTCTTTTTATTTTTTTATTCATAATTTTTTTAAAATTATATTTTTTTTACAATTTTTTATTTCTATTTATTGTATTTGTCAACTAAATTCTAGGGGAATAATAGACATAATGACTTTTCTACCATTCTAAACGTTAGTTTTGTAAATGTTTGACTAACTTTAGAACTAAAATTAGCTATTTTATTAGTTACGGACCAACTTGATGAAAAATCAAATAATAAGTAAAAAATTGACTTTTCCAAATTATATAAGAACTAGAGTGTAAAAACCCCAAAAAACAAAGTCAGGGGCTTTTTGTTTTTTGTTTTTTTGTTTTTTTTTGTTTTTATCTTAAATATTAAAAGACCTTATTTTAATTAAGTACAGCAGTATCTCGTAATATCTAAGACACTCATATTTGGTTGTTTTTATATAAGACACTCCTATTTGGTTGTTTTTATATTTGAGATTATTCCACTTAACATTTAAATGTTTTTGATTTTACTATTCTACCCCCATTGAACATAGCATTTAATTTATTTTAGGATTATTAGCATCAGTCCCCCTGAACTATATTCGAGTTTGCATTAACCCCCCTGAACTTTATTATTTAGGAGTTAAACCCTCTAAACTCATGTAAATTGGCAACCATTGACGGAATGGGGACGGAACCCTTATTCCGTTTGGTTTTTATGGTAAATTGTACTAAGTTCCCCTAATTATATGCATAATTGCATCAAACTGAAAACAATATAATAATATAACTCACATACCCCTCTGACCAAATTTTATAAATCAAATTATAAAAATTTTAATTTTAATTTTAAAATTTAAATAATGGTTAAATAATAATAACATTCTGAATTTATTGATAAAAAAAATTAAATAAATATAGAAATGAAAAAATTAAATTGATTTAAAAATTATTTAAATTATCTTTTTTATTTAAATATCCCTAAATATAAAACCTAGATGAATTATTTTTTTATTTAAATATCCCTAAATATCACTTATTCATTTACAATAATAAGGGAATTAATAATGTCAAAAATAAAATAAAAATATTAAATATTAATAATAATAATAATATAATAATAATAAGAATAACATAATAAAATAATAATAATGATAATAATAATCATAATATAAAAATAATAATAGTAATATAAAAATTAAAATAATTTTTTTTTAAAGGTAGATATTTAGATTGATCTCCACCATCTATCTCAAATATTCATGGTGGTGATCAAATTACAAAAAACAATTATTATAAAAATAATAAAAATATAATAATAATACTAATAATAATAATAATAATAATAATGACAATAATAATCATAATATAAAAATAATAATAGTAATATAAAAAATAATAATAAATTAAAACATTTGTTTTTTCAATTTTCTTGTAATTATTTTTTCTTATTATTATTATTATTTGTTTTTTGTAATTTGATCACCACCATGAATATTTGAGATAGATGGTGGAGATCAATCTAAATATCTAACCATTGTTTTTTTTTTAAACAAATTGTTACTATTTTTTATACTACTACTATTATTTTTATATTATGATTATTATTATGATTATTATTATGTCATTATGTTATTATTGTTATTAATATTTACTTTTTTTATTTTTATTTTTGACATTATTATTACCTTTGTTATTGTAAATGAATAAGTGATATTTAGGGATATTTAAATAAATAAGATAATTAAAATAATTGTTAAATCAATTTAATTGTTTTCATTACTCTATTTATTTAATTTTCTTTATCAAAAAATTTAGAATGTTATTATTATTTAACCATTATTTCAATTTTAAATTTTAAATTTTTATTTTTATAATTTGATTTTTAAAATTTGGTCAGTGGGGTACTTGAGTCAAATTATTATATTATTTTTGGTTTGTTGCAATTATGCATATAATCAGGGGAATTTAGTGCAATTTGCCATGACAGAAACCAATGTTGCCAATTTCAATGAGTTCAGGGGGTTTAACGCCTAAAAAAAGGTTCAGAGGGGATAATGCAAACTCGGGTATAGTTCAGGGGGGATTGGTGCTAATAAACCTAATAATAATGATAATAATAATCATAATATAAAAAATAATAGTAATATAAAAAATAATAATAATTAAAAAAAAACAATAGGTAGATATTTAGATTGATCTCCACCATCTATCTCAAATATTCATGGTGGTGATCAAATTACAAAATAATAATAATAATAATAAGAAAAAATAATTACAAGAAAATTAAAAAAACAAATGTTTTAATTTATTATTATTTTTTATATTATGATTATTATTGTCAATATTATTATTATTTTATTATTTATTATTATTATTATTATTATTATTATTATTATTATTATTTTTGTAATTTGATCACCACCATGAATATGTGAGATAGATGGTGGAGATCAATCTAAGATCAATCTAAAATAAATATCTACCTCTGTCACCGAGTTTCATCTACCACCGCCTCTAGTGGTGGCAATTTGGGCCGGACCCAAACAGGCCGCCCCGCCCGGCCAGGTTTTTTTACGGGCTTGGGCAGGCCCGGCCTGCTAGCAAAACGGGTCAGGCCCAAGCCCGTTTAGCTGGCGGGCCAGGCCGGGGCCCCATTTGAAAAAATCGGGTCGGGCCCGTTAAGGCCCGCAAAGCCCACAGTCCAAAAAAATTTTGAAAATTTTTTTTCTGGCGGGCCCTGATCGGCCGCCCGTGGGAGCGGTCCGTCAAGGCCCGCCAAAATTATTTTTTAAAAAATTTTGAATTGAATGGTGGATTTTATAATTAGCCAGGTGACCGTTAGGGAGGAAAACTATTCAAAATTTTTAAAAATTACATTTTTTTTAAATCTTTTACAATTTTTTAAAAAAAATTCGAAGCCCGTTCAAGGCCCGGCCCAAGCCCGACCCGGTCTGTACCTACACGGGCCCTGGACCCGGGCCGGGCCCCCTTTTTATCTAACGGGCCGGCCCTGGTCAGGGCCTAACGGGCCCGAGCCTAATGGGCCGGCCAGCCCAGATTGCCACCACTAACCGCCTCCACCTCCATCGCCCCTGCTTTCACTGCTGCGCCAATCCAGGGCCAAGCTTACCAAATCCTCCTCCCTGTCAGTTATAGGGGGTCGCCTTATTCCTCGCTCCTCCTCCACGGCTATAACATCTAATCTCCAATCCACGCCCGCCATTCGATCCTGACACCTCCGAAGATGAGGCCGTCATTGAAGGAATCGAATCTGATCATGATTGAAAGTGAGATTAACAGCAACAATGGTGGCATAGGTGATTTGGAACTGTTCAATCTCTCAGGCTCCGATTGGAAAAGCTTCTGCAAGTAGATCTTTTAATAGTAGATCTTTTAATAGTAGATCTTTTATAGTAGACATTCTACAAGTAGAGCTTTTAATGAGAAGATATTGATCGTTTGGTTGTCAATTAGAAAAAGTTTTTTTAAATGGTAGAATTACCAAATATTCAAAAACTATTTGACATGATAGAGTTATATTAGACATTTTAGTGCCCATTTGGAAGAGCTTGTCTACTAGCTAAAAGTGCTTTTTTAATTAAAAAAGCTCTTTTCAAATTTTTTTTGTGTTGTTTAGTTGTCACTCAGTAGAGATTTTGGATGATTAAAAAAGATGTTTTACGTCTACTTGGAGAAGCTCGAATTTTAGGCTTTTCCAAGTAGATCTTTTTGAGTTTTTTTAACAACACTAAAATGTCTAATATAACCCTATCATTTAAAATAGTTTTTAAATGTTTTGATAATCCTACATTCCTACCATTAAAAAAAGCTTTTTCTAATTGACAATCAAACGACCAACATCTTCTTATTAAGAGCTCTACTTGTAAAATGTCTACTTTAAAAGATCTACTCTTAGAAAATCAACTTGAAGAAGCTCTTCCAAACAGATTCTTAGTGTTATTAAAAAAGCTCAAAAAGATGTACTTGGAAAAACCTAAAATTTGAGCTTCTCCAAGTAGACATAAAACAACTTTTTAATCATCCAATAGCTCTACTGAGTGACAACCAAACGACACCAAAAAAATTGAAAATAGTTTTTTTAATTAAAAAAGTTCTTTTAGCCAGCATACAAGCTCTTCTAAACGGGCAATCATTCTTTAAATTCTTCTCTCCTCCGGTCAAATCCCAAGGAGGCATCACCGGTGCCAACGCCTCCTCCTAGGTCAATTTAGGGTTAGGGTTAGAGTTGTTTCGGAAATTAGGGATTTTTTTATTTTAGATTATTTTTGGTAATAGATATTTGTTCAAATTAACCGTGAACGTGTTAATTAAGACTTATTATATAAATAAAAAGCCAAACATATATATCTTAAAATAAAATATAAATAAAAAAACAAATCTATTTCTCATAATTTAAGTGATAAGAGTTATGGGTCGTTTGTTTTTTTATCTGAAGACTAAACAGTCCTGAATTTTCCTAAAGACTGAATAGGGACTGAAATCTGAACTTGAATGACATGTTTGTTTTTTTCTCCTCACATCTGAATATATTGTCAACGCGTTTGTTTTTTAAAAGTAAAATTATCTGAAACTAAGTAATTTTACATGTATACCCATGTTAAACAATTATATATATAATATGGAATAAAAACAATCCAAAAATAATAATTATTTATAAACACATATAATCATGATCTTCTTCTTCAATTACAAATAAACTTCATTTTTACTCAAAATAGAAAAAAAGTTTTTCTTTTCAAAAAATTACTCTAAAAATATATATATATAAATACATCACCCTAATATCATAAATAAAGTATTGATATTAAACAGCAACATGAGAAAAAATTAGGGTTCTTTTTTTATTTTTAAAGCTATTTAAAATAAACAATATATTAAAATAAAGATTTATGTACCATATATAATTATAAAGAAATTGGAAATATGTTATATATGAGGGATAGTATAGGAAAAAAGATTTTGAATTGCATTTAATGCAATTTAGTGATTTGCAATGAAGTGAAAAGTTAAGATTTTTTACTTTTTATTTTAAGTTGTTGTTTTTTGATATTTTTAAGTTGTTTGACCACTTATAAAAACAAACAAAACAACTTAATAATTATGATTCAGACTCATTAAGTTTTAAGTGGAAAAAATAAACAACCCTCTTAATAAGATTTATAATGAAAAAAAAAAACAGCCCCTTAGCGTAATAGATAATATGTGACATACTTAAAAGTTAAATCTGTCCCTACAGAATAAGAGGAATTTATTTACTAAATAGAGATAATGTTTTACTGCCTGAAATTCTGAAGCCTAGTTTTTCTTAAAATAATTTTACTTTATTTTATTAGTTTATTTGGGAAGGGGAAATTCCAATTGGACATTAAAACTTTGTTGAGAGGTGATTATCGCTAGACTATATTTGCAACCACAATTTTTTTTACTAAATAGTAAAAGAAAAAAAAATAACCATATTAACCCAATAAAAAACATAATAAAAACTAGTTTGAGATCTCATGTCAAGAATAATATCTACTGAATATGGAAAATGAGAAGATAAAATAGTTTATCAGCAATTCTACACATCCCACCTATAATCCCATAATTTTCATCCCAACACACTTGGTAACTGAGATGTCACTTGGTAGGTGGACATACATTAATTAATGAGTGAATATATGGATAAGAGAGATAAATATCAATCAATGTGTATACATTCACCAAGTGACACATCAGCTACCACGTATGATGGCAGGGCCGTCTCCAGACATTTTGGGGCCCGAGCGATTTTATGATATTAACAAAAATCGGGGCCCTATATAAAATTATTATCATTAACATAAAAATCGATGGTGATTTTTGGGGTTGATTTTTCTGGGTATGGTTTCGAAGAGAAGGGATTTGTGGGTTTATGGTGATTTTTTGGTTGATTTTTGGATTTGTAGAGAGAGAGAAGAGAAGGGATTTGTGGGTTTATGGTGATTTTTGGGGTTGATTTTTGATTAATTTCTTTAAAAAAAATCTCATCCATTCACGATTATTGAAGGGCAACAATGTCTTTTAACATGAAAATTAACTTTTTGAATGGAAAATCTAACGGTAGTGGGGAAATGACGAATATGGAAAACTACAAGGGTAAAAATTGTCATTACTGAAACTAGAGAGGGTAAAGTGTCTAATATGGCCAACTAAAGGGGGGAAAGTGATTATATCCCTTAATTAATTTATTATTTGATAGTGTAGTGATGTGGTCTCATAACCACAATGACAAGTTTATTGGGCCTGAAATTTTGATGGTTTAATTAAATTAGTTCATTGGGCCGAAAAGGAATATATATAAAAGAAGTAAAAGGTTTTAGAATTGGGCCGTGTTTAAAAATAATATATTGGGTTCTGAGGCCCTAAAGAAGAAGAATTAAATTGGACCGGTTGGGGGCCCCAGCAAAATGCTGGGTTTGCTGGCCCCATGGGCCGGCCCTGTATGTTGGGATATAAATGATGGGATTGTAGATGAAATGTTTAGCATTATTCGTAGTTTATATTTGAAACATGCTATTATGTGGCAAGAAAGGCAAGTAAGGATCCAAAGCTATTGGCCTATTAACCTTCTTCAATTCTCAATTCATTCATGCAGATTAGTGATAAAAATGATAAAAATATCCACCTATTAAAAGGAAATTATTGAGAAGACAAAAGAATGTGTAGATAATGTTAGTTTTCAATCGATAAAACAAAAATATTAAAATGAATTTTGTTTACAAAAACGGAATCAGAATCGATTTGCTTATATATACATGCATAGGGATACAAGATTATCAGATAGAAGATTATTAGAAGAACGTACACTTCAGTCTTCAGACTTTGTGTGTGGACACAAGTACAACAACCCTAATTTCTTTATATATTTTTTTTCTCTAACCCCGATGTCTACATATAGGAAGAGTACATGGAGCCCTACTCTGATCTTAGTTAAGCTGGGAGGGACTGACAGACCCATAGGTTTCCTAGTTCCAATTTAAAAGACCAATCCAAATCATCTCATGACCCACTAGAATTTTTAAATTAACTTTGGGCTATTCGATTAAAAGTCCAAAACTGCACTCTAGTAATCCCTGTTATCATGTAAAACTCATTTTAAATTAGAATTGGGTTTGGTCTTAGACCAATAATAACCGCAAAATTAATCCTCTAGCTGATGCTCATAATTAATCTAGGCCCAAAATCATTGTCATGCCTTATAATTACTTATTTATTCCTAAGTCACCGAATGCTCTAATGGTCATTTTCAATATGTGGAAATGGTTTAAAATGTCACATTTTTAAACTTATTTTCCGCATAAGTAAGTGCTTTGATAAGTTATGTTTAAAAGACATCTATTATGGTGAACTATCAAAATTGCCCTTAGATAATCAATTTTTTATTCTCTTTATACTTCCATCTTAGCTAACATCTCAACACTTCCAACATTCAACTCAGTAACTGTCTCTCTCTCTACAACAAACTTCTCTGAAAATTGAAATCCCCTACAGTAAAAAGTTCAAGGTTGCCTCCCCTTTTGTAACACTATCCGAGTCTTTTGTAAACCTTAAACTGGTTGTGTGAATTTTGAATCTCCGAGCTTTTCTAAGCACTGTCTGAGCCTTTGTGAAGTTGTGTCGAAGCCTTTTGCATAGCCGTTAGGTTTGTCAATGAAGCAGTGTCTGAACCTTTTAAAGAAGTGTCTGAACCTTTTAAAGTAGTGTCCGAGCCTTTTACATCAATGTCCAAACCTTTTAAATATCCTTTAGGTTTATCAATGAAGTAACTTCCGAGCCTTTATAATTACATTTCAAGCATTTTGTAAGTGTTTCACAAAAATACAAAAGGCTCGGAAATTACATACAAATGCTCGAAAACTATTTACAAAGGCTAAAGAAGTTCACAAATGCTCGAACATTACTCACAAAAGCTCAGAGATACAAATTTCAAAAAAATACAAAAGGTTCGGGCAGTTTATGAAAAGGCTTTCTTTTACAGAAACTATTTACAAAGGCTCGGGAAGTTCACAAAAGCTCGAACATTACTCACAAAGGCTCAGAGATACAAATTTCACAAAATTACAAAAGGCTCAGGCAATTCATGAAATGGCTAGGAAATTACATACAAAGGCTAGGAAACTATTTACAAAAGCTCGGAGATACAAATTTCACAAAAACACAAAAGGCTCAGAAATTACATACAAAGGCTCGGAAACTATTTACAAAGGCTCGGACCACAAGTTAAAAGGCTCGGACAGTGGAAGATTCAAAATCGAAACCCAACTTGGGTTTTAAATTGAAAAAAAAGCTCGACCCCCGAGTATGTCAGTGTAGCGCCACTTCATCGTCGTTAGAGTGATTGTTTGGGTTTCAACGGGAGTTTCTCTCTCTACTTCACAACTCTGTCACTATAAACTGAATGAAAAGAAATATGATATGAAAAGAAATCTGATATGAAACAACTATTTGGGGTATTATTGTCCATTCACCATAATATGTGCATTTTAAACATAAGTTATTAAAACAGTGACAATGCTGAAAAGTCACCTCCAAAAAGTGCCATTTAATTTTTGGACCCTTTTCAATACATCTACATTTGTAAAAAAAAATTACAAATAAATATTACTACTCAATAAACAATTTATTTAATAAACTGCAACCACATATTTAAATGATCAAGTCATGCAAACAGCTTAGGTGAGCAACAAAATATAGATTCTATATTACAAATATGTTCCTACAATCCATAAAATTAAATCTCTAAGTCATCGAGGTTTTGACCATATATAATAGGTCTCACTCTGTGATAACTCAAAAGAAATACTCTATGAATGTACGTCTATTATTTGCTCAAGATTGAGATCAACTAAGGCCATCTCTAATAGAGAGTGAGAGCTATAGTTATATTTCGATCTCAAATAGTGCTGAGATTGATGTTTATATAAACTTTTGCTCAAGTGGTGCTGAGAGTAATATCTGAGAGTGATATTTTGTAACAAATTTGATTATATCTAATTTATAATAAGTAGTCAATAAATTGTAATTTATAAACTTTAACATTGATAAAAATAATACCATCGTAAATTTCTCAATAAAATCTTTAAAATGGTAATAATATTTAATATATTTAAATATTTTTAAATTATTACCAAATTGGACCAATTTGCCGCCCTTCCACTCATATTGATCACAAACACAATAAAAGAAAGAAAGAAAAAAAAATTAGAAGTTCAAACTACGGATGAATGTGATGTAAAATTATGTGGGAATGAAGTATATAGGCAATTTCAAAAAACTAGACGTTGGAAGAATTTTTGAATTTTTCTATAATTTTTTATAATTTTTTTTGTTGATTTTCTAGTATTTTTGTGATTAAAAAAAAATTTATTTCTAATTTTAATGTCAGAAAAATTGTAAACCGTTTATCTCTAACGGTCAACAAATCTAATCCGTTCATCTCCAACGGTCAACAAATCCAACTGGGTCCCACATATTCATCTCTCTTAATTATGATATGGGTCCCACAAAAAACAAAAATACCATTATTTTATTCATCCAACACATATGTCCCACCACCTTACACATGAGTCCCATCATATAACTCTCACTCTCCCTCCCACCTTTAATAAATATAACTTACTCAAATAACTCTCAACCTATTTTAACTCACTTTAGCTCTCTATTAAAGAAGATTTTGAGACTTAAAATGAGCATATAGCTCTCTATTGGAGATGTCCTAAGTTTATTAAAGCTTACATAAGCCATGATCAAGTGATATTTGTTTATATGTCTTATTCAATGTATATCGAATATACACTAGCTTTCTTAACTCGAAGTCTCCACAACTACAATTTTATCATTATGAAATGCCAATTTCATAAATAACTGTGAAGAAATTTTACTTATAAATAATTTGTGATTTATATTTTCTGTATTAGCATCTTCACACACGGCTCTTTGTATAGCATACGCTCAAACATATGAAATAAACACAACTTTATAAAATCATAAAAACAATGTGATAACAACTAATGCTTTACGGGCAAAAAAATAACATTATGTCTACCAGATAAATTACCATGGAACCAAAACAGTGACATTCTTACACTAAACTGTCCCAGTCAGCTAGAATTGTGAACATGAGTTCCTTCTATGGTCGGCTAATGGTAAATAAAGAACAGAGACAAACACATGCTTGAATTAAATCTAACATATGCAACGATTTTTGAGGAATTTCAAGGTGAATATGTTGTATATGCATACAAAGTGTCCAAGGCTAATACCTTCCGGTCATGTCCACCTCCCCCAATCCTAAATTGTAATAATTCTAAATAATTAAATAAATAAACTCTCCACCCTGGATTGGTCAAAACCAACATAACCTGTAATACTTGAAACTTGACAGCTAAAGAAGGTTCAGTAATTACACATATTGCTAATGTAGTTTCAAGGTTATTTCAGATCGCCACTACCACTAACCACAAACTTTCCATTCATGACACCAAAGAATATTGCTACCTCATCTCTCTGTTTTGTATGAATTGATTAATAAAAGATGAAATCATAAAACCACACAGATGAAACAAGAGATCATCAGGAACAGTGATTAATTACTACTTTCTCCAACAAGGCTGGGGCATTTTCAAAATTTTGGGAGGCTTCCGCTTCTAGCAGCATTTCGCCTCGCACAGCATCCCACAAAGTATATTAATGACTGGGGAAATAGAACAAGAAAGAAAAATCAGACCAAATAAACACTGATACTTATAAGATACCAAAAAAAAAAACAGCAGCAACAAGTCATGGTAAATATTATATGATGTTAATCAAAGTTCAATAATATTGTAGCAGAGTATTGAAGTCCATCCATCTCTGGCAATAAATTATACGGCCCTTCTTAAGAAATAATCGATGCCAGTTCAATTTTTTATGATTTTCCTTTAAAACATTCGAGGACTGTCACAAATCGGTGATTAGTTTCTTACCAACACAACAAACAAAACCAAATTAAAAATTGCCACCACTCTCCACTCAGTTTTCATGTATTGTGCAACTCCAGCCCTACATAAAGATTGAAGAAAAGAAAACGGCATTGAGAATATTTATATAATAGAGGAGACACAAGAATTTTAAAAAAATAATAAAAAAAATTGAGGAGACAAAAAATGACAAGAAAAAAAATATATGATAATATGATATTTACTTGCAGGAATCACAATTGTAGCACTTGACAGCCCGTGAATTTTTGTAATGTTTGCAGTCCTTGTTGGAACTAATGGGATGAAAGCTCAAGTCATAGTATGAAGCATTGACAGCAGGGTAACCACATCTACACATGAAGTCAAATCCCGAAAAAAAAAAAGAATTATATAAGTAATCCGAGGTATTCATTATCATCAATGATAACACAGTATTAACGGAAAATATAAACAGCTGTCTGATACAAACTGGATCTACCTTATTTTACACAATATATATTATACTGAAAAGTACAAGGGAAAAAATGTGTATATTTATAGCATGGAGTTTAGGTTTTTCAATTCTAATAAAATAAATAACAAGCGTAAAACTAGGAATTTGATCAATGATGTTAAATATATGAAAAAAACACTTTACTCTATTGATTAAAAAATAAAAAGTAGTAGAGAATGAAGACGCCTACTCTGATGGCGGTCGACAGCAACCAGCTTCAATGGGGGTCAGTTTTGCTGACTTGTACTGTTTAAGAGTCTGCAATCAACAAGAGAAAATTACAACTGATGTAGCAGAGATAGATGACCAATGAGAGCTTGAAGTTGAAATAAACCTTGTATCTTTTGGATAGATTGTTGCAGTCCTCGGATTTTACTAGACAGCTCTTTAAGCGCTTCCAGTTATGCGTATTGTTTAGCTGAAACAAGAAGAGAAGTTCTAAAAATAACAGTTTAACAAACCTTGGCCTCTTAGGGTGGACAGGGAAGGGGATGAGATTGGCACAAATGGCATAAAAAAGTTCCAACTCTCTGTTCTAGGTAATATACATAATAAATAAGAGAAAGAAACCCTTACCCGTTTTAGAAACCATGGACTATAATCTTTAAGTTGATACTCCTTGTACCTGACCAGTAAGATTATATTACTACTTATCATACCAATATCAGTTTATATAGCTCTTTTTCTATCAAATATGATGTAGTGGGTCCCCCACAACTCAAAGGCAGTGCACTGCATGGAAGGGGGCTGTCAACCCAATCCGGCTCAGAGGCGGCGCACCGCATGGCCTGGGCATAGACCACACCACAAGGCCTACAGACCAGGCTCTCCAACCCATCATGTGTGCATTTCCACGCACACATAGGTTGTTCATGCTAAGGATCGAACCCTTGATATGCTTTGATGCCCTCAATGGTTGATGCCAATTGGGCATCAAAGCATATCAAGGGTTCGATCCTTGGTATGAACAACCTATGTGTGCGTGAAAATGCACACAGGATGGGTTGGGGAGCCTGGTCTGCAGGCCTGATGTGGTGTGGCCTAGGCCCAGGCCATGCGGTGCACCGCCTCTGAGCCGGATAGGGTTGACATCCCCTTCCATGCAGTGCGCTGCCTCTGAGTTGTGGGGGCCAGCTACATCAAAATATGAAGTGCAAAACTATTTATGAACCAGGTTTTCCGGTTTTCCCACCCAAAAGCAAAAAAAGAAAAAAAAGATGGGAATAGCAACTTTGTTTTGAATGAATCCAATGTTTCTTACCTCAAACCAGTAACATTGTGACCTGATGCATTATTAGTTATGATAAACCTGCAATAAATGGTAGAGAATTACTTGTTAACAGTGAAAGTGTGTGAAACATTCATATTGACTCAAATTAACACAATAAACAAGCAGTGCCTAATCAATTATTCACTTAAGATTAACTTGAGAAGTTTTGACAAATAAACGGTTTCCTCATTTCTTCTCATTTTTCATTGATTACATTCCAGATAAAAAGGACTAAAACCCTGGAGAAAAAAGAATACTTATTGCTGTTACCACTCACATTTACTATATGATGAATTCTTGCAACACACTAAAACCAGTAGTGACCTAGAAGTCTGTCCATACTAAAACATCTAATCACAAAAATATTTTAAAGACAAAAGAAAATCGGAGATGATACAACCTACTCTCTTTAGGCACATCAAAGTAGAATACTCCTTGACAATCAGTGATCACTATTTATCTTGCTACTGACAGGGATAGTGTAAACATACAAAAGATACCTCAAGGATATGTGGAACTTTTAGCAATAAGTCTAATGAACCATACTTTTTTTTTCTAGTCATTGAAAGTTTGGAAAAAACTTGCCTCTCAAAAACTTCACAAATGATCATTTTTTTGGCAACCCTTGTTCCATTTGAAACAAGTTTAACTACACAATTCTATATCCTTTCTTCACCTTAATGTCCCCAGTCCTATTTTTTCCAACGGCACTATAGTGTTACTTAGGTGAATTTGAGTTTAAAAATATGGCAATTTACCCTTCACGGCTAACTTTAAACAAAGGCACCAACTTTTCGCAAGCATTATGAAGATCTAACAGGCAACCACTTGTCCATAAGGCCGAAAATAAACAATTTCATGAAGAAAAAGGAGCCCTTATGAACTAATCATTTGAAACCATGACCAAGTATTAGCTAATCAAGAAGCAAATTATTTCTTACTGCATTTTAATACAACAAACCAACCTTGAAGTAGGAAAAAAACAAGCAGCATTACACGACACCGCAAAGCTTATTGGTATTTAGAAATTGTTGCAAATTGTAAAATTTAGATTCATATGGAATGAAGGAAGCTGGGTTCAGAATAACAAAAGAACATTAGTTCAAAGCAAATGTGGTGTAAATTAAAACACGAATATTTTCAAGGTTGCATATCATGACAAAATCTTAAATAAAAATCAACTTAAACAGTAGCAAAAGAAATACTTACGCCAATACCGTGAATACTAGAATTGCCACCAAAATGATGCACAATAAGATTAGATACTGCAAGTGAAACGGTCAAGGAATTGCTTTCCACTGAAAAATCAAAATCCAGTTAACTTGAATGTAAAAATATCATTTGCCTCGCAAGGATACAATCCACAACAGTATGGAGTTCCTCTTCAATGCGCCCAAGAACCCAATTATAGATCTAAAATCAAATGAAAGAAATGTACATGTAACAAAGTATACAATGTTACAGAAAAACAAATCAAAACTTCAAACTGAAACCTTACATTACGAAGATGAAAGCACCGAGGCCTAAGACCGGGAGAGTTAGGGTCCTTCGACAGCTGTCATGATGAGTGCTCATCCACACCCCAAAAATGATAACAGCTATCGCTAAAAGCTGCACAGTATAGATATAAACAATAAGCATAAAATCATGGGAACACAAATTCAAGACAGAACTCAATCCCTCTTCTTCCTCTTTTCTTTTTTCCATTCTATTTCAGTAAAATTCAAATTCCACCACAAGATACAACAAATCCACAGTATATATCATCAATGTCAAAGCAAAATGTACAGTGATATTTAAAATACTAACAATATACAGATGAACAATTAAAAAGAGAAAGGTCCAATTAAGAATAATTGGAAACATAGTGAGGCAAGACACTTTTGACCCAGAAACATAAGAAAACCCCTTAGAACCCAATTGACAACATAGTAAGCGAATTTTCAGAAATGCAAGAAAAGCGAAATGGAATGGAAATTTTACCATGGTGAGAAAGTTGATCCATCTGATAACAAAAGTGCTCGTTCCCATACCCATTTTATTTTTAGCTTTTCCTTCTTAAATCAACTATGAAACCAAGCAACAGAGCTAGAAAAGGAGAGACATTTTATTAGCAAATATAGGAAACGAGTACTGGTTCTAGTAGCTACTGGTCGTAGAGTAGAGTGGCACTTGAAGCAGAAGAAAATCAGAAATCAGAGCAGGGAAGGGAAGAGGGGACAGCGTGGAAATCATTTGGAAGGAGTGAGGGTATTTTCGTCAAGCAAAAAAGCATGCACATAATTCAATTTCAATCTAGGTCGTGGTGTGGTCAAACTATAATGTTGACAACTGTCTGTCCGTAAAATGGAGGGAAACTTGGGTGTAGCCGAATTTTAATGCATCTCCCTTGTACTTGCGCCACGTTACAAACTTTGCCACATGGCCGGATTGTATGATCATCCCGCTGCACCCAAAATATTTCCCTTAAATAAAAAGTGGTGCTATTGGCACACCCCCTACTGATCTATTCATACCCTACTTTTTTAATTATATAATATTCTTTTTTTTTCCTTTATCAAAATTACTTAAAGAGACATACAATTTAGGAAAGAAATCTTCTACAAAGTAAATCTATTAAAATTTTATATTCCTTTTCCAAAAAAAAAAAAAAAAACCACCCAGTAATCTGTTTCTTCAAAATAAAAAAATTAACTCTTAAACCCTAAAATCTATTTCTTATATATATATATATATATATATATATATATATATATATATATAAGATATTATGGAAGAGTTTGAGAACGATATCAAGAATATTGAAAAATTGTTTAAGAATGACATAAAGTAAGAATTGTCTGACAATGATAGTAAGCATCTGGAAACAATTCATTCTCTGAAAATAAGTTTGATATTTTTTAGAATGATATCAAGTTGTCATGATGTTGAAGTACCCTGTTATTTTTTATTTTTATCGTTTCCATCATGAAATAAGAAGAAAAAAAACTAAAAAAAAAAAAGAAATAAGAAGAAAAAAAATAAATCAATCAATGGAGGTGAGAGTGATGTATACAGATACAGATATCAGAGATAGATAGATCATATATGGTATGTATTAAGTTTGAAAAATAAGTAAAATGGGTAGTTTTGGAAATAAACCAAAAAATTTAATAAAAATATTTAATTTTATTTAATTAAATCAAAATTTTAAAAAGTGGGGCATGAATAGATCAATAGGGGGTGAGTCAATAGCACCAATCTATTAAAAAAAAAAAAAAAATGTCACACCAACTGTTATCCATCCAGAAAACACAGGAATTTTTTTTTTTAAAAGGGTCAAATTGCACAAACATTCTCGATTTTAGATCTAATTTCAGCTAGATAAACCTTTGTATAAAATTACATTAAACTCTCCTACTGTCATTTGACTTCCATTAAACATAACCGCTGACCAATTTTTGGTATAAAATATCAAAAATACCCTTAATGAGATATTTTACTTAGAACTTGTTTGATTGAGCTTTTAAAAAATCTTTATTGGTAAAAGATCTACTTGTAGTAGATCTATTAGAAATAGAGTTTTTGAAAAGAAAATAAAATTATAGTTGTTTGGTTGGTAGACTTTTTTTATAAAAAATTATTTATTTAAAGAAGGTCCTCCCCATGAGCTTTTGCCTAGTAGAGGTTTAAACTCTACTAACATCTACTCAATTTAAAATAGACAATCTCAAAAGTCCAACCAAACGACTCTATAAAACTCAAATAGTCGTTTGTAAACCTTTTAAGGCAATAGAAAGATCAATCAAACGAGCACTTACTATTTTATTATTTTTCTTCAAATATAATTTTATTTTATTTTTAAATCCCTCCTCATGCCTCCACTAAAAACTAATCAATTCAAACACAAATTTCCCCTAACCACACACAACTCAACTCCAAATCACCAACAATGGCTTAACCCCTACTCAATTTAAACATAGATCCAAATCCATTTCAAATTCAAAACTTAGTACCACAAAAACCCATCACACCCATCTGTCCCATCCACAAACCACAGTCACCATGGCACTGTGCCGGAGGATCTTATCGCTCCAACAAACATAACAATTCTCTCCTCCACGACGAGTGATCGCTCTAGGTGCAATAGAAAAAAAAACTTTTCTTTTAGTATTTTAAAGTTAATCTTTTATTTAGAACCCAAAATCAACAAAATAGGGAGAATAAATTGGCTGTAACACTAATTTTTTAAAGGGTTGTTTTTGTGATATACTATAAGGGTGCATTTGGTACAGGGACGAGATAGGACAACGTAGGACTAGACTGAACTGGACAATTTTTCCGTATTGTGTTTAGAATGTCTGGGACAGAACTGTGAACTGTACTGTTATGCGTTTGATATGGCTGGAACAGGACTGGACAAGCGGTTCAAATGACCAGAGTGCCCTCTTTATATATAATAATATATATTATAATATTATATAATAATATTAAATAATAATATATTTAATATATAATAATATGTAACATATTATTATATATATATAATAATATGATATATTATATATAATATATATATATATTATTATATATACACATTAATAATATATTATATATATATATATCCTATATATAATAATATAATATCTATATATGATATATTAAATATTATTATATATATAATATGTATAAAATATATATGATATATTAAATATTATTATATATAGGATATATATATATTATTAAATATATATAATATTATATTATATTATATATGTAATCATAATCTATATATATTATTGAAATATATATATATATATAATACATTGGACATGATTGTATTTTTTTGAACATATAAAGGGTAAATTGGTCTATTTTACACTTGTCCCATGCTATGGGACAAGTAGTCCCATGATCTGAGGTGGGACATGTTTTCCGAATATTTGTCCCATATTGTCCCGTGCTGTCCCATGCTATTGTCGTGCCAAACGTGGGACAAGAGAAAACTGTCCCACGTTGACCTGTCATGTACCACGTATTAGGGTGCGTTTGGTACGTGGTATATGACAGGACAACGTGAGACGGTTTCCTCTTGTCCCACGTTTGACACGACATTAGCATGAGACAGCACGGGACAACACGGGACAATGTGGGACAAAAATTAGGAAAAACTGTCCCACCTCAGACCATGGGACTACTTGTCCCATGGCATGAGACAGATGTGAAAAAGACCAATTTACCCTTGATATGTTTAAAAAATTACAATCATGTCCAATGTGTTATATATATATATATATATATATATATATATATATATACACACTTCAATAATATATATATATATATATATATATATATATATATATATATTATAATTACATATATAATATAATATTAAATATATTATATAATAATATATATATATATATTATATTTTTTTTTATATTTTTTATATGTAGTAATATTTAATATTGTATCTATATCTATATATATATATATAAGATATATATATATATATAATATTATTGTATATTAAATAATAATATATATAATATATAATAATATTAAATAATACTATATATAATAATATAATATTAAATAATATATTAATATTATTATATATTAATATATAATATTATAATGTATATTATTATATATACGGAGGGCACTCTGGTCATTTGAACCTCTTGTCCAGTCCTGTCTTAGCCATACCAAACGCATAACAGTACAGTCCATAGTTCTGTCCCAAGCATTCCAAACACAATACGGAACAACTGTCCAGTCCAGTCCTACATTGTCCTGTCTCGTCCCCCGTACCAAACGCACCCTAAATGCACAGTTAAGTTTTATGGATGATAATGAAAGATTTGGGTAGGATTTGTCGATGGTTATTTCGAGTCGGGGAGGTAGCCTCATCCCTGCCCTCGAAAACTGACATTGTTCCTCGTCCATTGCCTTTGTTAATAGTAACATGTACATGGGCGAGGGGAGGTGCCCTTGACCCTATTCCTCTGTTCCGTCGGTCTCATAATCCTGTTTGATCTAAAATCTAAAAATAATTCCAATAAGATATTATTTTTTATCACCTTTTAATTCATAAATCTCTAAAAGAAATGAGGATATAAATAAATAAATAAATAAATAAATAAATCATTGATTTCCATCTTTTTTTTTATACTTTAAAATAAATCCACACCATTCATCTTTGAGATGAACAGTAGAGATTCAATTTTTTTATATATAATAAATCTTCATTTTTTTCCTTTGAGATGGATAAAGGAGATCAATTTTTTTAGTGAATGAATCTTCACCACCCCTATCTCCATCCCCAAAATGGATGGTGGAGATCTAATTTTTAAATTAGGGGCATTTTCATATCTTTAGTATTTTTAGGATGTTAACCGTAACTTAGGGGTTGTTTGTTTTTTCCACTTAAAACTAAATGGGTATGAATCATAATTATTAAGTTGTTTTGTTTGTTTTTATAAGTGGTCAAACAACTTAAAAATGCTAAAAAACAATTTAAAATAAAAAGTAAAAAAACCTGACTTTTCACTTAATTGCAAGTCAGTGAATTGCATTAAATGTAATCCAAAATCTTTTCTTCCGATACTATCCCCTATATATAACATATTTCCAATTTCGTCATAATTATATATGGTACAAAAATCTTTATTTTAATATATTTCTTATTTTATATAACTTTAAAAATAAAAAAGAACCCTAATCACTTCTCATATTGGTGTTTAATATCAATACTTTATTATGATATTAGAGTGATGTATTTATGTATTATTTTTTTAGAGTGTTTTGTGTGAGTTTTCCTATTGCCCATTTTATTTTTTGAAAAAAAAAACATATATTTTCTTAATAAAAATGAAGTTTATTTGTAATTTAAGAAGAAGATCATGATCATATGTGTTTATATATAATTATTATTTTTGGATTGTTTTTATTTCATATTACATGTATAATTGTTTAATGTGGGTATAAATGTAAAATTACTTAGTTTCAGACAATTTTAATTTTAAAAAACAAACATGTTGACAATATATTCAGATGTGAGGAAAAAAAAACATATTATTTAAGTTCAGATTTCAGTCCTTATTCTGTCTTCAGAAATTCAGAACTATTCAGTCTTCAAAAATTCAGAACTATTCAGTCTTCAAAAATTCAGAACTATTCAGTCTTCAGATAAAAAAACAAACGACCCCTTAATGTGAGGAGAGGTCGACGTGTGTTAATTCCTTTTATATATCTATATAAGTTGTTTGTGAGTGTAAATCCCAAAACCTCGGATATGCTGAGTGTAATTTGTTCTTTTGTAAAAGAATAATTGATAATATACAACCAAATTTACCCCTATGTATAACGACGTCGTTTGGTAAGCTCTGGCCTGGCTTGACTTAACGGAAAATCGGAAACCTGAGTAGTGAGTAGAGAGAGAGAGAAATGGGAAGCATAAGCAACAAACCCAGAATCTTCACAGCCCACCACCACACTCCCTGCACTCGCACCCATCAGATCGGCGCCCTCTTCCTCGTCACTGCTACTTTCTTCCTCACCAGGCTCCTCGACCAGTGCCACTACTCCTCCTCCCCCCTCACTCAAAATGACGCCACTTCACAACTCAACTTCGACGGCGAACGATCTCTCTCCTGGCCTCAACGAGGCTACGGCTCCCACCTCTCCGTCAAGATCTATGTCTACGACGAGAACGAGATCGACGGCTTAAAACACTTGATGTACGGACGAGATGGAACCATCTCCGCCGATTCTTGCCTTAAAGGCCAGTGGGGCACTCAGGTAATTTCCTCCGCCCTTTGAATTATTGAATCTTTGTGTTAAATTGTAAATGTCGACGTCACGGAGATTATAAAATGATTTGAGAAAGTGGTGGTTTAGGATTTGTCAATGCCATGCTCTTGATCAGCTTATAAAATTGTCTTGTGTATGGACCTAGAGTAATCTATTAATGCTTCTTTAACCAAATCCTATGCCTCAGATCAATGAGTGGCCTCTTTGATTTATCTAATTACTATTAATGAAATTAAGTTTGAATATGGGGATCCAATTAGAAAACTTGTTGTATGCTGGTTGCTTGGAAGTGCGTGCTAGCCTCTCTTATTCAGTTATGGGTTTTGTAGTGATAGTGATCTATTTTAATATTCACTTATTTTTTATCTGTTGGTGTTTTAGGTGGAACTAATATGTGGACTTTGTTGTTTTCAGAATTATTGAAGAACTTTTGAATTAAGAATTACGAGCAATTTTCCTATTCTCACTTAGTCACCAATTTGAAAAGTAATTTGACATTTTTCTAAATAGTAATTTTCCTTGTTTTTAGGAGAGAAAATCATTCATCTATGGTTCCATATTATTTTACCTTATAAAGTTTGAAGATAAAGAAAATGTTATGGTCTACAAAGTAAAAAATATTTTCTTTCCCTTCAAACCAGATGTACCTAGATTAGGTCCATTTATAGATTGGCCCAGCTCAACATGAAACATGAGCCAAACATGAAACATTGTACTTGTTTATTGAACAAATATTTGAATAACTTACAATTGGAATTAGTTGTTTGCTAGGATCAGGTTATGGAATTTGAAAAACTTATGTTCAAACGACATTTTTTTTTTCATGTGTATAAAACAAGTAGGTTAAAACACATAGATTTCTTCTGAATTCAAGATTTCGGACGAGAAAGAAAGAGGAAGCGGATTTATTCTTTGTGCCTGCTTATGCTAAATGTGTTAGGATGAATGGAGGTCTTAATGATAAAGAGATTAACCAATCCTATGTCAAGGTAAAATTTTTATTTTCAGCTTCAACCACATGCACTTGCCTTTATATATAGAGAGAGATAGACACACACTCACCAAATATTGTTGATGATGCCGTTTTTCAGGTCTTGAGTCAAATGCCGTATTTTAGGAGATCCGGAGGCCGTGACCATATATTCGTCTTCCCAAGGTATAGTTGTTTTGGGTTTATCATTTGTTTTTTATGCTGAAAAATCGTTGTGGCAAAACTAGATAGATAACTTAGCTGTAAATACCTGGATTTGTGTTTGACTGATTTTGATGGCATAGAAATATCTTTGGTCATGCCTTTTCTGGTATTTGTGGTCTTCTCACCCCTTTTCTTTTATGTACTTTTTGTCTGTAAGCTGAGTCACAATAGTCTTAGTTTTAGTATTGTAATGAAGGAATGCAAGCTTGAGCCTGAAATATGCTTCTAGTGATTTATTACTACAGTAAAGAGAAAAAAATAAATTAGAAAAAGAGCATGACAGGAAGTATTAATCTATTTTTATTAAATTAAGTGATAAGATTCTTTACTGTAATAAATGTGTTCAAAAGTTCATGACTCAAATTTGTTGTACAGTTACTTTCTGATAGTATTGTTATTCTTCTTGTATCTTATTACCATGGCATGTAATTAAACAATGGTGGAACCTGCAACAATTTTAATAGAGTAAGATTTGTTTGCAAGATCTTAATTAATAAAAGATGAACATATTTAATATAAGTGATTTGTGATATTTCCGGCAGTAATTTTTAAAAGATGAACCCCTTTAGTCTTGTGTTTGTGATATTGGCAGCAATATACATTGATATGTGGTTTCTTTTATGTTTGTACATATTTGTGAGTTTGTCTTCATAGTGATGTAATTATGATTATGCAATTGTAGTGGTGCTGGAGCTCACTTATTTAAATCTTGGGCAACATACATAAATCGGTCCATAATTCTCACTCCTGAGGTACTATCCTTCCCAACACATTTATTGGTTAAGCTAATACACACATTTCTTTATGCTATATTGATTTGATTTATGTCCTTAGATGTTTCTTCTTTCTCGATTTTTCCATACCAGGAAGCATTTGATTCTTATGTTGTGAAAACTGGATCTAGAATTATTAAATCTGTATTAAATTGTAAATGACGTTGAAAATGGAGATTATAAAATGATTTGAGAAAGTGGCGGTTTGTGAATTCCTTCTTTATTTAAAATGTTGCGGATTCTGCATACTGAACAGGATTTGTCAGTGCGATGAGTCATCTCAGGCTCTTGATCAGCGTATAAAAATGTCTTGTGTATGAACCTAGAGTAATCTATTGATGCTTCTTTAACCAAATCCTATTTCTCAAATCAATGAGTGGCCTCCTTGATTTATCTAATTACCAGTAATGAAATTAAGTTTGAATATGGGGATCCAATTAGAAAACCTGCTGTATGTTGGTTGCTTGGAAGTCGGTGCTAGTCTCTCTTATTCAGTTATGGGTTTTGTAGTGATAGTGATCTATTTTAATTTTCACTTATTTTTTATTTGTTGGTGTTTTAGGTGGAACTAGTATGTGGACTTTGTTGTTTTCAGATTTATTGAACATTAATTGAAGAGCTTTTGAATTAAGAATTAAGAGCAATTTTCCTATTCTCAGTCTCTAATTTGAAAAGTAATTTGACATTTTTCTGAATAGTAATTTTCCTTGTTTTTAGGAGAGAAAATTAATCATCTATGGTTCCATATTATATTACCTTATAAAGTTTGAAGATAAAGAAAATGTTACGTCTTTTCGTTCAAACGGGATGTACCTAGACTAGGTCAGTAGGTCTATTTATAGATTGGCCCAACATGAAACATGATCCAAACATGAAACATTGTACTTGTTTATCGAACAAATATTTGAAAAACTTACAGTTGGAATTAGTTGTTATCTAGGATCAGGTATATGCTCCAGACATTTTCTTGATTTGTGCTCTACTGGACTTCTTATTGTATTTCTTTCTTCATTTGAGGAGCTAATTGTCCATACACTGGTAATGGCCTCTACGAATTTGCCCTTTACAAGATGTGACTTCTCCAACACCTACTTCCTCAGTCCTCACACTTCTATATAATGGAATTACTATAGAATTGATTTGATAGCCTATTGTGACTTCTAAGTTGGCATTCTTGCCTGTATTATGCTGCAAATTAATTTGCATTAAAAGTTTGTTTCTAAAAATAAATTTAAAGGGAAAATAAAATTAAAAAAGCCTAATTTCTAGGCACTTGTTGAATATGGGCAAAATATCTATTCTTACAACTAGGCATAGTAACCATGTAGGCGAGGTATTGTTTTTATGAGATGGTCAAAATTGATACTTGGCTTGGATTATGACATAGGCATCAATTGCATAGAACTTCCAATATGCCTGAAACCTTAATCCATGGGCACTTTTATATGATTTGCTTAAATGTGAGAAGAACCATGAGAATTGTTTTCTTCTTGATATGAGCTTAGATTGATAATCCTTGCTTTGCATGGTGTTGGACATGGACTTGTGTCATTATCATTTTTATCCTCTTTTATTTCACCTCATCTGTTTTTTTCCCTTAAATATCATAAAAATGTTGTATTTGCCCATGTTACTACTTTTTTGGGGTTTGTTATCCGTGTTGTCGATGGTGTATTGACACTGATGGTGTTTTCATGCTTGTTCCTTGTTTGACTAAACATTGTTGGTTTGTGTGTTCTGCAGGGGGATCGAACTGATAAGAGAGACACAAGTGCCTTTAATACATGGAAAGATATCATAATTCCCGGGAATGTTGAAGATGGAATGACTAAACATGGCCCTAAACTAGTACAGCCTTTGCCTCTATCAAGACGAAAGTATTTGGCAAATTATTTAGGTCGTGCACAAGGGAAGGCTGGCCGTCTTCAGTTGATAGAGCTTGCAAAGCAATATCCAGATAAGGTATGCTACTTCTTGGTCCAAGTTATTATTTGAATCAAATATCACCTTTGTTAAACTTCATATTTGTAGTCTAGTTTTGGCTTAATGTAGAGTTCAGTTGAAACTCAAACATTCACCTATATCTAAGATTTGGTGTTCGTCATGGTGTTTTGATTTGGAGGTGGCTTAACCATTTACTTACATTTTGGAAATTTGTGAAAGCAGAGGTCAAGTATACGATTATTAATACATAAGCATCACCAATTTACCTGATCAAGTGCACAGGAAAACATTTCTTGCATTATTGTGAAACAATTGCTCTCTAATATCAATGTTGAGTCGCTGACACTAGTTTGGAGATGCACTACATAGAAAGTATTTGGCAGCACAGTTCAAATATTTGCATCATGCTCATTCTTTGATACCTGTAATGCCTAAAACTGTGAATCAATTGCATATTGTATTGTAATTGGCATTGTTCTGTGCTTCATATTTGATTGCTTTTCCAAGACTTTTATTTATTTATTTTTTAAATGTTTGTATGTGTCACTTGATCTGGCATGCATTCCTTTTGTGTCCACTTTTTCCGTTTTTTTGAGTTGGGCTGAGAAGGATTTCTGTATGCCAATGGATTCTTATGGTGGATCAGCATGCAAACCATGTAACCTCGTATCATTAGGCCCTACTTCCAAGCACTGGATTCTGATAACTTTTACTTTTCATTTTTGTTTTAAGCTATATAGAAAATATGCATATTGATACTATAAACAGTTGGAATCTCCAGAGTTGAAGTTCAAAGGGCCTGATAAATTGGGAAGGTTGGAATATTTTCAACACCTGCGCAACGCCAAGTTCTGTATTGCACCACGTGGAGAGTCATCATGGTCGCTTCGTTTTTACGAATCTTTTTTTGTGGTCTCATCTCTCTCTTCTCTCTCTCCCTCTTTTCCCAGAATTTCAGGGGTGATTGATTGACTGAAAATAATGGAAATGGTATTTGCTGTAGGAGTGTGTTCCGGTCATCTTATCAGATCAGGCAGAATTTCCTTTTCAAAATGTCATCGACTACACTCAAATATCAATCAAATGGCCATCCCATCAAATAGGTCCCCAACTTTTGGAGTACCTAGCTTCAATTCCAGGTCAGATTCTGCAATCCTTACTTCTTGCTTCCTGCTTCATTAACTTGCTGTGTTTATATCGTCATGCAACTCAAATTTGGCCTGCTTTTCAGATGAAGACATTGAAAGGATGATAGCCAATGGCAGACAAATAAGGTGCTTATGGGTTTATGCACCCGAATCAGAGCCATGTTCTGCAATGCAAGGAATAATGTGGGAACTTCAGAGGAAAGTGAGGCAATTCCACCAGTCGGCTGAGACTTTCTGGCTGCACAATGGATCTATTGTGAATAGAGACTTGGTTGAATTCTCCGACTGGAAACTTCCTATGCCATTGCCTTAACCGTGATCACTTGGCTGCAATTTTTCTATACACACGGCGACAGTTTCCATATATTTCCAGCCTTTTTGGACTGTGGCTATAAGTTCTGGGTTCCTGCCACTAATCTGAGTTGTAGATTATGTTCACCTAGTAGAATAATAACCTTTCATTCATTCCTTTATTTTTTTCTTCTATAAGTCGGATATTGTATAGAGAGATTCAAATGATTGTATACCTTGTAAAAGAAATCGTTAATGATATTTATAATAGCTGATTGTATTTCCAGTGGCATGCTGCATTCAGATTATATACTTGCATGTATCTGTCACCGGATATTCAGAGGCTAGAACATATGCTTTGCTACTTCGTTTTTTGAAAGGTCTTCGCTGCTTCGTTTTAGGGCAGTTTGGTATTGATTTTGCAAATTTAAAATCGTTTTATTTTATAATTTTGATAAGAAATGATGTTTGGTAAAACTTCCAAAAGTGATTAATTGATAAATTGACAAGTTTTGACAATGATTTTGAGAAGTAGGGAGTTTTTCTTTCATGGGCATACATTATAGATATAACTATAGTATATTAATACACATCACCATAATTTTACCATGTAAACAATATAACTTCAATCATAATGATACACATGGTAAAAGTGTGGTGATGTATATTAGTATGCTATAGATATGCCTATAATGTGCGTCTATGAGAGAAAAAATTGGAGGTGAGGTTACTTCTTGAAAGTGATTATGTAATAGAGTGGTGCTATTGGTATATCCCCTACTGATATATTCATACCTTACATTTAAAATTCTGATTTAATTAAATAAAATTAAATGTTTTTATTAAATTTTTGAGTGGTGCTATTGGCACACCCCTTATTGATTTATTCATGCCCCAGTTTTTTAATTATATAATATTCTCTTTTTACTTTATCAAAATTACTTAAAGAGACATACAATTTAGGAAAGAAATCTTCTACAAAGTAAATTTATTAAAATCTCATATTACTTTTCCAAGGAAAAAAAAAACACAGTAATCTGTTTTTTTAAAAATAATTTAACTTTTAAACCCTAAAATCTGCTTCTTACATACATATAAAATATTATGGAAGAATTTGAGAACGGTATCAAGAATATGGAATAAATGTCTAAAAACGATATCAAACATATTAAAGAATTGTCTGAGAATGACATAAAGTAAGAATTGTCTGAGAATGACATAAAGTAAGAATTGTCTAACAATGATAGTAAGCATCTGAAAACAATTCATTATCTGGAAATAAGTTTGAAGTTTATTTTTTTCTTTAGAATGATATCAAGCTGTCGTTGTGTTGAAGTACCCTATTATTTTTTATTTTTTCTTTTCTATCATGAAATAAGAAGAAAATAAATAAATCAATCAATGGAGGTGAGAGGGATGTATACAGATACAGAGATCATATATGGTATATATTAAGTTTGAAAAATAAGTAAAATAGGTAGTTTTGGAAATAAACCAAAAAAATTAATAATAACATTTAATTTTATTTAATTAAATCAAAATTTTAAAAAGTGGGGCATGAATAAATTAGTAGGGGGTGTGCCAATAGCACCACTCAAATTTTTTGGTTTATTTCCAACACTACCCATTTTACTTATTTTTCAAACTTAACACATACCATATATAATCTCTCTATCTCTGATCTCTAGATTTGTATATATCTCTCTCACCCGTTCGGAAAAACTTATCTACAGGTTAAAAGAGCTTTTTTAATTAATTTTTTTTATAAATTTTTTAGTGTCGTTTAGTTGTCATTCAGTAGAGCTTTTTGATGATTAAAAAAGTTGTTAGGTATAAAAAAAAGAGTGGTGCTTTAAAATTTTGATTTAATTATATATAATTAGAGTGGTGCTATTGGCACACCCTACCGGTCTATTTATACCTCACTTTTTAATTATGTATTATTCTTTTTTTTTTTCGTTTATCAAAATTACTTAAAAGGACATATAATTTAAGGAAAAAAAAATCTTCTACAAAATAAATCTAATAAAACCCTACATTCTTTTTCCAAAAAAAAAAAACGCACGTTCTTGTAATCTGTTTCTTGAAAAAAATAAATTCTCAACTCTTAAACCATAAAATTTGCTTCTTACACACATAAAATATTATAGAAGATTATGAGAACGATATCAAGCATATGGAAGAATTGTCTGAGAAAGATATCAAACATCCGAAAGAATTGTCTAAGAATGACATGAAACATTTGTAAGAATTGTTTGATAATGATATCGAGTATTTAAAAACAATTCATTCTCTAGAAGTAGGTTTGAAGTTTATTTGTTCTTTATAATGATATCAAGTTGTCTTTGTGTTAAAATAACTTTTTTTTTCACCACTAGACAAGAAGAAGAAGAAGAAGAAAAAACTCAAAAAAGAGGTGAGAGAGAGAGAGACGTATACATAGATCAACGATAGAGAAATCAGAGAAGAGATGTATTAAGTGCTCGTTTGGTTGGACTTTCTACTGCTTCAAAAGATCTACAAACCTCTATTTGAGTTTTTTAGAGCTGTTTGGTTGAGCTTTTGATATTGTCTATTTTAAATTCAGTAGAGGCTAATAGAATTTAACTTTTACTAGGCAAAAACTCATGAAGATGAGCTTTTTCAAATAGATATTTAAAAAAAAAAAATCTACCAACTAAACAATTATAATTTTTTTTCTTCAAAAGTTCTATTTCTAAACAAATAGATGTTTTTCAAATGCCCAAGCAAACAAGCTCAAGTTTGAAAAATAAGTAAAAGGTGTTGTTTTGGAAATAAATCAATAATAATAATAAAATCAATTAATTAAATCAAAATTTTAAAAAGTGAGACATAAATAGACCGATAGGTGTGCCAATAACATCACACTAAAATTAAATGGTTTCATTATTTTTTTTGATTTATTTCCAGGATTACTCTTTTACATATTTTTCAAACTTAATACACTCCGTATCTCTTACAAAAAAAAAATACACTCATCTCTAATCTTTATATACAGTTTTCTCACATCGATTCACATGACTTATTTTTTCTTCTTATTTTATGGTGTAACCATCCTTATTAGATGCGTTTTTTGTTTTTTGTAATCGATTGAATTGTTGGTGGTAGATTGTAAGTGTGATATTAATCGTCTGATGATTTTTTTGAACGATTGAGTTAAGGTTTTGGTTTCGTTTCGTTTCATTGGATATTAGGTTTTCTTGGTTGCGATTCTTGGTACGATTTCGTTATTTTTGTTGTTGTAAATAACATTAAATTAACTTTGGAAGATCCGGAATAAAATCTACAAAAGTATTGATACAAATCATATAATGCCCGAGAGAAAAAAAATAACAAACATGGATCTGGAATTTTAAAAGAAAAACAAAACAAACATATAAAAGAATAAAATCAATAAATACTAAATATGAGAAACATGAGATCGAGATTTGAAAGCAAATATAAACAAAAATAGTAAACATTCAGCGATTTGAAATATTCGATGTCATTAGGGTTTTGGAATAAGGAAAGTAGGGTTTTATTAATTTTATTTTGTTCATGATTTTTTTTATAATAAAAATTGTATACGTCTTTAAGTAATTTGATAAAGAAAAAAAAAATACAAAATAATTTAAAAAGTGAGGTAGAAATATTTAATCATGGGGTATGCCGATATCACCGTTTTTTTTTTTTGTTATCAAAGAAATATCAATATTCTACTAAGGTGGTCTGTCCTGAGATCTAGTACTATTAACGTAGGGCTTTTTTTTTTGACAGAAGGACATTCATTAGAAAAAAAAAAAAAAATACAAACAGCTAGGAAAATCTTCAGGTAAGCAACGACTCACAAGTCACAAGGAGGACTATCATCCGATCAATATTGATCTTCACTACTCGATAACGTCGGTTTTGTAAGAAAATGAGCAACCTGATTCACCTTTCTACGCACATACTCTATATCGACTCACAAGGAAGACTATCATCCATCCAGTACTGATCCTCAATACTCGATAATGCCAGATTTGAAAGAAAATGAGCAATTTGATTCGCCTTTCTTGGCACATACTCCACGGCTTTACGATTCATATTCTCTAACAACAGCATAATATCAATATAACTAGACCCACATCTAAACACAATTGTTTACCATTTTTAATCCATTTTACAATCGCTTCAGCATCCTATTCCACCATTATTGGTTTGGTTGTAGGCCAGTATCACGAGTCAGCTGAATTTCGTGCAGCACAGCCATCGCCTCCGGCATACGCTGGGAACCGGAAGCCATAACTTGTCAGTATACCAATACTAATTACTTAACGTAGTTCATCTGTTTACTCTCTAACAAATATGGATGAAATGTTTCTTTAATATATATTTTTTATTGAACAAGGTGGAATTGAACCTCGTTACATATGTAGCTCATGTATTGGCAAATTGTAATAACATACGTTGTTGAGTTGTGCCAATAAGGCATTAAGGCTTGATGTTCAACTATTGATCAAAAATCAAAATGATACCAAGTAACCTTTCTCCATGGAGGCAACAATCCCCCTTCTTGAAATCGGAGATACTCACCGACGATAGAGTTAATATTTTTCAAAAATGTGGATTTGGGTTTGATTTGTAATTATAAAAAATGACAGGATCATTCATAGATGGTTATGAAATGTTCTCCAACCGTTAACTCGACAGTTAAGTTTGACCGTGTTCAAACTGAAACATTTTGATCGTGCCACGTGTCAGGCTAGAAATGCTGATCTTCTATCCTCAGTCCTCACTAATCACTATGGACACAGCTAGCCTGTGACACCATGTCCACAAAAATCACCTCGAGGGCCTCAAATTCTACAACATTTTCCCACTCACAATTTTATCCTTTGATTCGTCTCTTTAATTATTTTCTTCAAAGAAACTAAAACTCAGCATTCTTTTTTTTTATAAAGAAAATGGGAACATCCTTATTCACTAACTGTAGCTTTTCCTGGAGATATCACCATACTTCACCAGAAATTGGGATTTCGAGGGTTAAAACAGTTGCATGTTGCAGAGCAATTGATGGAGAAACTGAGATACACAGTGGGGATGTGAATAGAAGATCCGTTTTGCTATCTGGGGCTTCTTTGGGTTGTTCTACAGTTTTAGGATTCCCTGGAGAGGGTCTAGCAGTTGTGAAACAAGGTCTGTTAGCCGGGAGGATTCCTGGTTTATCTGAACCAGATGAGCAAGGTTAGTCTTAATTGTTGTATGCATATTCATATTGGATGATGTTTGTTTCTATATTTCTGTCGGAATATTAATTTTAAATCTTTGTTTTTTGTATACTCTTGATTCTTGAATTTAAATCCAATGACTAATAACAAATAAGTAATTATACTGAAACTGTACGGTAGTAGAACTCATAGATATCATGTTCAAGTTTCCATGTAGAGCCACAAAAGATCAACTGGTTCTTGTTTGTTTAAAAAGAATGTTTGAATCTTGTTTCACCTTCATAAGGAAAATATATGCTCAGACAGGTTGGAGGACTTATCGCAGACCAGATGAGAAATCTGGAGGGCACGGTGTTGGATGGAGTCCAATCATTCCGTATGCCTTTTCGATCCCTCAAGAATGGGACGAGGTATTTTTCTTCTTCCTTCAATTGACATTAATGCTTAATTCCTATTACAATATTGAGAAATTTATCTGTGTCACAGGTTCCAGTATCAATTGCAGATTTAGGTGGCACTGAGATTGACCTGAGATTTGCCAGCCCAAAGGAAGGAAGATTGTTTGTCATTGTTGCTCCTGTTCTCAGATTCGCAGATAGTGAGTTCCAGTCTTCCTAATAGCTTTTTGCTATTGGATCTATGTACTTAGCAGTTGGAATACATGATACAATTTACCTAAAACTTTTATTACATTTTTGTTATGATTATGTTTATGATGTACAGATCTAGGTGACAATGCTACGATTGAGAAGATTGGGCCTCCAGAAAAAGTTATTAATGCATTTGGACCCGAAGTGATTGGGGAGAATGTAGAGGGGAAGGTTTTAAGTATGCAGGTAGCAGAACACTCTGGAAGAACATATTACCAGTATGAGTTGGAGGCGCCTCATGTGCTGATTACAGCAACTGCAGCTGGAAATCGATTCTATATGTTCAATGTTACTGGAAGTGGTAAGGATTTTCGCCTACTTTCTAATCATTCATACAATAAATTGAGTAAACTATTATAGCTTTAAATGCAACGACTATATGTATTTGGTATCATTTTTTAGGTCTTCAATGGAAGAGGCATTACAAGGATTTGAAGAAGATAGCGGACTCTTTTCGTGTTGTCTAGTTGGATCTCTATATTCGGGACAGCACAAAGACAGTATGCATTTTTTCATATTATAGTTTTAACATCAACTACAGAAACGAGAGTTTATTTGTAGCTTTGAGTTCAAATTGAAACTATACATTTTCGTTCAAAGACTCAAAGTACCCATTTGGGAAAATCTCTCTAGAATGTACAACAAAATAGAATGTATCTACTGCACAAACGATCAATATTATTTCAGTTATATAGATATTATTGTGTTCTATTGTAGAGAAAAGCTCTCCAGAAGCTACCTCTCAGTTTTATCTACTATTGGCACCAATCTGTTGCTCAGTGTTGCTGAGCATTACAGAACTGCGCCCTGGACTTTTTGGGATCCCTTTATTAGCCATGACCACTCTCATTGATTCCGCCCTCTCCCATCTATCAGAAGCAGCATATATGTTTGACAGGAGCACATAATGCGAATCATCGCCAGATTCAAGGCTATTTGATGTGCCTAATTCTATGATAATCTGTTCCACCAAATTTGTGTCCCCATGAATGCGGCAAGCTCCAAGCAGAGCTCCCCAAACGGCATCATTTGGTTTAAATGGCATTCTTTTAATTAAATCATAAGCCTCTTTTAGTTTTCCTGCACGTCCCAGAAGGTCGACCAAGCACCCATAATGCTTAATGTTTGCTGCCAAAGCATATTTCTCCATCTCTGAGAAAATTTGCAAGCCTTCATCAACATAACCACCATGTGCACAAGCTGAGAGAACAGACAAAAATGTGATCTCATCGGGCCTCTTGTTCGAACTCTCCAATCTGCTAAAGAACTCAAGAGCCTCTTTGCATTGTCCATGAATGGCAAAACCTGAGATCATAGCATTCCAACTAGCATTGTCCCTAATCCCCATTTCTTCAAAGATTGATCTTGCATGCGTTAAATCGCCACACTTTGCATACATATCAACTAATGCATTCAAAACAAACTGATTAAGCTTTATCTTGTTATGATTAATCATACTATGGATTTCTTTACCGGAATCCAACAATCCCAACTGAGCACAAGCTGATAAAACACTAGCAAAAGTAATTTCATCCGGTTCAAACTTCTCAGCCTGCATTTTCCCGAAAGCTTCCAAGCCCTTCTCGCATAATCCGTTTTGCACGTAACCAGAAATCAACGCATTCCAATTCACCAAATTCCTGACAGGGATTCGATCAAACATAGCCTTGGCCTCCTTTATATCACATCTCTTGAAATACCCAGAAATCATTGATGACCACACAAAGAAGTTCCTTTGTGGCATCTCCTCGAAAAGATCCCTAGCAGCCTCCATCTCTCTATTGCTTGTGTAACCATCAACCATCACGGTCCATGTCACCACATTCTTCAACTCAGGTGGTACCTTGTTGAACAAGTGCCTAGCTTTAACTGTATCTCCATTTCTCGCCAACCCTTTAATCATTTCTATCCAAGTTACTTCCGTTCTATACGACATCTGATCAAACAAAATCGATGCAGAATCCATATATTTATGCTTCAAGTACCCACCAATCATTGCATTCAAGGTAACAACATTTCTTTTAGGCATATAATCAAACACTTTACGGGAAGCCAAAATGTCGTTACATTTCGCATACATGTTAATCAATGAGGTTCCAATCATAACATCAAAATCAGCACCAAACTTGATAGACTCACCGTGCAAAGCTTTCCCATAACTAAGGCTAGATAGCAAAGCACAAGCCTTGAAAATTAAAGGGACTACACTTAAAATGTATTCTTCTTTACGGCGAATTTGGTTGTATACAACAAGGGATTCTCTTGGAGAATTTTGAGAGAGGTGTTTTCTTATGAAGTAAGACCAACTGGGTGGATCTGCATCTGGGTATGCTTTTGTTTGGTAAAATTCAGAGTTTCGTTTAAGCAAGTTCGAATTTGAGAGATGGTTCAAGTTTTGATGAAGGTGCTTTCCAACTTCATGTTGCTTCCGGGACAATACCATTATTCTTATTTGTCACTTACTGTATAATGTAATATGGAGGGATTTTTTGCTCTTTTAACTAACAAGAGCACAGTAAACGTGCGAGTCACGACCTGTCCTCAACACAACTAGGATGGCAAAAATCCTGACTTGCCCCAAATCGGGATTCGGGAGTGATATGATCCGTTTGAGGGTTGGGAGTACTTAAAACGAGACTCGGATTGGGGTCGGGTTAAACGTTGTTTGTCGGGTTTGTAAATAGGTCGGGTATGGATCAAATCATTATATTATATCCCTTCCATCTCAGTAGACCTGATACTTATATAATTATTTTTTGAGAGTTTCTCCTTACGCCTCATAAATTGAGCAAATTACACGGAACCTACCTGAGGTTTGTCTCGTGACACTCATAGTCAACTTTTCATAAAATTAACACTCACACCCCTTAAAAGTGACAGAAGTCTATTAAGGATAGGTTGCTGAAGGGCAAACTAGTCATTTTAAGCATTGCACCGGACATGTCATTTCAACTTACTTTATTGAGAGCTTCTCCTTACAATCCACAAATTATCTATTTACACCTCAATTTAATTTATTTTATTAATGACAATTTTAACCTGAATTAAAATTACTAAACAAGACAAAAAAAAAATAATAATTCTGAAGACACTCCAAACTAATTAATTATTAAAAAAGAAACTCTCTCCTAAATCGTTAGATTAAATATTACCAATTAAAATCACTCTCCTAAATCTGTTTTTACCATATTAAAAGCTCTCTCCTAATTACTCTCTCCCTCTCCATTTTTCAAAAAAAAAAAAAAAATTCTATCGCCATACTTTCTCGATCAATCTCTGAATAATAGTTAAAGAAAAAAAAAACTTATGAATATTTTGGTTTTTTACTATAAAAAAAAATTTCTATCGCCATACTTTCTCGATCAATCTCTGAATAATAGTTAAAGAAAAAAAAACTTATGAATATTTTGGTTTTTTACTACACACACACATAAATAAATAAATAAATATATATATATATATTAAAAAGTTAATACAAATACCTTATTTAAAAAAAAATAGATATATGAAAAATAGGGTACTTGTTTTTTGAGTTTTTTTTAATATATACATATATACGATTCCTAAAAATCAAGCTTATTTGTAATTTTTTTTTCTTAATGGTTAGTCTTGCTTGAGAAAGAATAAAGATAAAAAAATTAGAGATATGTATTGAAGGAGAGAGAGTTTAATATGGTAATTAAAAATTAGAAGAGAGAGTTTAATATGGTAATTAAAAATTAGAAGAGAGTGTTTAATATATAATATTTAATCTAATGATTTATGAGAGATAATTTCTTTTTTTTTAATAATTTAATTCAAAAAAGATTACTCCTCGGATGAATCCAAATACTACAATGGTTCGTCCTAACATTTATTAAAATAAAATGGAGTGTTTTCAGAATTTTATTTTTTAAATAGAGTGTCATTAGAATAGGAGTGCCAAAAGATAAAAAGGATAATCTTGGAACAAAATAAAGTATCTTTTGAATTTTTTTTAAATTTAAATTTTGAGAATGAAGTGTCTTTAGAAAAAAAGTGTAAAAAGAAAAAAATTAGATTGTCAAAAGAAACTCTCTACTTTATTAATTAGATTTGACTGCTAAAAAAATAAAAAAAATAAAAAGAAAATAAAAAGACTTTAGAGAGGCGCCAATCCAACAAACCATCAAATTGCCCATCTCCATTCCCTCTCTAACTCTACTTTTGTAACTCTAAGGTTGCGTTTGATTTTTCGTCTGAATACTGAACATTGCTGAATTATACTGAAGACTGAATAGTGACTAAAAACTGAAACTGAAAAACATGTTTGTTTTTTTTCACTGAAAATTGAATATAGGTGATAAGTTGTTTGTTTTTTTAAGTTACAAATATCTTAAAATAAATACTTTTACGTCCATGCCCTTTCAACTATTATTTGTTATATATTTATATTTTAATATATTAAAAACAACTAAAAAATCAATTTAATAATATAATAACAAATTTATAAAAAAATATTACTATATAAATATAACTCTTAGAGTATAAAAATTGAACAAATTAATTGAAGTTTAGTTTAAGAAATAACAGTAGATTAGAGTCGGCCATTAATAATCCGTACAATATTTATACTATATATATGGAATAATAATATAATAATAAATTTATAATGAAATCTATATCTCTATCAATTTTTTTGTTGTGAAAGTGACTGCTAAAGCTTTTTAAATAGTGAGATGAAAAAAATATATTAATATAGTTAACGGATGCAAGAGAAAAGTAAATTGGAAATAAATAAGATTTGTAAGGATAAATTTGGAAGTAAAAAATTGATATTTATTTCAGTCATTTTTCATTAAGTGAAAAATGAAAAAATTTCACTTTTTTATAAAAAGTGGTTTTAGGAGCTTATTCAGTGGTTTTATAACTTAAAAAATCAAACGAAACAACTTAATAACACACATTAAGTGCCATTAAGTGTTCAGTGGAAAAACCAAATAGACCCTAAGCCCATGGATTTCTCTCTCTAGATTTCTCTGCAAACCCTTGCTTACCCATCTCCTGTTTTTCAATTTTTCGAACCTCGTAATCTCCGTTCACAACTTCAGCGTTCATTTGTTTGGCGTGGAGGCGACAGTTGAATTTTTATGAATTTGACAACATAGTTTATGTTTATGTAGTATTCTCCAGAGTTTGGGTTTTGATTAATTTGGGTTTTGATTAATTTCTACTCATGCATGTGTACTGTTTGTTTGTGAAATTTTTGTATTGATTAGTTGTTTAAATATATAAAATTCCACTTTTGATTTTATTTGTTGGTGTTTTGAAGTTAGGATTTGTATCTGAGTTTTAATAGTTATCAGGTAAGAATGTTACGTTTTTTTTTTTAAAAATGGGTTGGGTTTTTGTTGATGTTTGTTGATGTTTTGTATTTTTCTTCAAATTGTTTGAAAAACAAGAAAAAAAATGATTTGTTTTCTTATCTTAGAGTTTACTTTCTATGAAGTTTGTTTGTATATATTGTTTGGATGTAAAAAAAAAAAGTTACTTTGTTTCTTTTTTTTCCTTAAAATCTGTTGTCTTTTTTCCTATGGTAATGTGTGAAGTAAATTATGCTTTGTCTAATGGTATCATATTATTATTATTTTTTTGAAAGAAAAATATCATCCAGGCGAAAGGATTACAACTGAGATGGGCGATCACCTAGGACAATCGGGGTTACACAAGGAGGAACCTCCTCCATCCAAAACAAAGCATCATCTAGAGACAAACCAAACCTAGCAAGGCCATGAGCAGCCATGTTGGTTTTCCTTGAAGCAAAGACGTAAAGACAATCCTACAATCTGGATGCCAATCCAAAAAAAATAAATAAATAATATCATCCATATTTAATGGTATCATATTATTTGTAAAGTATGTTTAATGTTTTTTTTGTTGTTGAAGAATTACATTAATTCAGGGTTTTTTAGGGAGAGGAAGGATTCGAACCCACAACTTCGTAGTGTAAGTGTGAGGGATTTACCTCCGGACCAACACTATCTTGTCGTCTATTTAATGTTAAAAAAATGGTATGTTAACATTTTGATTGTGTTTGTTCGTATGATTATTATTATTTATGATAGTTACTATTTATGCATGTTTAATGGTTTGTAGGAGAAAATTTTTCAATGTGGTGCACCCGACCACTGATATTCTGACACATCAACATGTGTTAGATTTAAAAATATTAAACAAATCAATTCAATGTAAGAGATTGAGAAAAAGTAAGAAGAGAAAATCTGAAAAATAAGAAAACAAATCTGACACTTATTGATGTGTTGGAATATCATTGGCCGGGTGCACCACTCAGTTTGAGCACCCGGTGCACTGAAGATTTTCTTGGTTTGTAGTGTCTATTATTATGATTAATTTGGATATTTTTCAATTCTTTCGATAAATTGTGTGTGTGGTTTGTTACCAGGGCCGACCCTGACATTTTAGGGGTCTGAGATGAAAATCTAAAATGGGTCACTTATTCATTTTCATAGTTTTTCAATATATATATATATACACATATTATATATATATATATATATATATATAAATCTGTTTTCATATATTTAGCCCGAAAATGATAATTTCATTAAAGATAAAATAATATCATATGATAAATACATTTATTATATAAATAAATAAATTTCTCATATAAGTCAAGCAAAATGTGACTAGAAGTACTGAATTATTTATAATATAATGTTATGCATCAAAATTGTTGCTAATAGCTTGCAAAATTACAAAATATAGACAACTCATAAGCATTTGCAAAGTAAATTATAAAAGATAGACCACTCATAAGTATTTACAAAGTTCCAAAATATCCCGACAACAACTTTTCAATAATATTCAAACTATCACGTAGTCCTACAAAACAAACTCACAATACGGTAAAGAATATCAAAACCTCATCGGAAATGTCTTCTTCTAGCATTTTGACAAACAAATTCATTAATAGTATATTCAATTCCAATCTTTTCCAACATTTCATTTTCAATACACTCGATTACCAACCCATTTAACCTTTATTGTGACATAGTTGACCGTAAATAAGATTTCAACATTTTTAATTTAGAAAAACTTATTTATGCAGATGCCACAGTTACATGTAGAGTCAACAATATTATACAAGCAATTGAGTCTTAGAGCGATTTGTGACCATAGAGAGGTTCCATTTGTCCTCTCTTAGATTAGTATTTGGTTACATGGTTTTATACCATGATTGTGAGAATTTTGTTATTGACCAATTCTGACCTTTGGTCACTCTTTTAACCATAAATCTTTCTACGTTTATCCAAATCTTGTTTTGTTAATTGGAGTAGAAAGTAGACTTCCATACCTTTCTAACGGTATATTATTCATAATATTTTATGACCGTTTGGTTTGGTTTTAAAGTCTCCAAAGAGCCCACTGAAACAGAGCATCTCTGCTGTTATCCGGTTTTGACCTTTGATCACTTAAATGACCATAACTATTTTTACAGACATCAAAACCTCATTCTGTAAATTGGAGTAGAAATTAGACTTCCATACCTTTCCAACGGTATATCATACGAAAGGTTTCGATGTCGTTTGGTTGTGTTTTGGGTCGCTTGTTTCTGGAGCTGGTGTGCTGTCCAGTGTGTTAGGCGACATGCAAGGCCACTTATGCATGTTGCCTCCAATGTCGCCTCAGACATGTTTTTCTTCTCCAGAACATTAGGCGACATGGTAGGCGACTTCATGTAGCCTCTCATAGGCTACTTGCATGTAGTCTCTCATAGGCGACTTCATGTAGCCTCTCATGTCGCTTGGCACCAAAAACGGGACATTTTGGTCTTTTCGAGTCAGCCCGTTTTCCCACCTTTAAAAACCCCTCTTTCTCATCTTCTTCCCCAACTCTCCTAAATTTACAGAAACCCTAGAGAGAGAAAGAGAGAGTCTAGAGAGAGAAAGCTTCATTAACTCTCCAAACCCAAAACCCATGCATCCAAAGCATCAATCATACATGGGTCTTCATCATTCATGACTTGGTAAGTAAGAACAAACCTTTAATCTTTGATTATTGTTCTTTAAGTCCAAGAGTTCGTTTTTGTTGCATATAATTTGTTGAAATCGTTTTTGAATGCATATTATTGTTGAATGATGACATGTTTGAGTTTTGTTTGCGATAGCTTATTTGATTAGGTTGTTTCTCTACCTAAAAAGCTAGGTTATAAATATTCACATGTGATTCATTGTTGACTAGGTTAAAAGATTGTGTTTATTCATCTAGTCAAGGTTCTTGAATATTTATATGTGTTGTATTTTGATAGCTTGGATGATTAGGTATTTTTACCTAAATAGCTAAGACTTGATTATTCTTAAGAGATAAATTGACAACTAGATTAATAAATTTGTGTTTATTAATCTAGTTGAGCTCTCTTGAATATTCAAGGTTGTTTATGACAATTAGGTTGTTGGAAAATCTCTACACAACTAATTGAATTTGTTTGTGATAGACTTTTGTCTAAGACTTGCATTTAGTAAATGATTAAATGCTTTGTCTCAATCACATGAATATATGCTAAGTATATGTTGAATACATTGTGAGCATATTTGTTGATTCATTGTGATTGTTTGTGATAACTATGATTGTTGTTATTGATAACATCTAGCTAAATCTTTATGCTTTGCATTTAGATATTTGACAACTTGGATTTGTTTCTACAAACTTCTAGTTGGGCAATTTGTGTGAGTCTAGCACTTGATTGCATTTGAGCATTTTTCACATGTTCACATTTAGACATTGATCTCTTCATTGAGTTAAGTCTTGTGGCTACGGGTGGTAGTTGCACAAGCAAGAGAAGCTTTGCAACAAATGGTGTGGTTGGCAATCATTGTGTCGGGAATCCATTGTAAAAGGCCTGCGGGTAGAGTAGGAGGTGCTCACGCCAAGAGTAGTGTATCAGGGGATATCACTAGGGATTAAACCAAGAGTGACGAGTGGTAGTGTCTATAGCCTGAAGTTATCTAGAGTGAGAGTCCGAGTATCACTTGAGGGTGTAATCTTTTATTCATATAGTAGATTTCTATTATCGTCTGTGGCTATAAGGATAGCCCGTGGTTTTTCCCTTGTCGAAGGGTTTCCATGTCAAAATCAAGTATTCTTTATATTTCCGCACTTTTACTTGATTTTGTATGTTTGTTTTAATTGGGTTATATGTTTAATATTGACTAATCGAAAAAGTTGGTAATAATCGATTAACAACCCATTCACCCCCCCTCTAGGATGTAGACACACGCTTTAGAGTGTATTTTCATGGGGAACTTGATATTTTATAGCTTTACCACTATCAATACGATTTTCACAACGTGTAGTGGACAATGTTTTGAGAGTTAAGTCATGAACATAATCTTGCAATTTTTTCCATCTTTTTGTCGAACTAGAAAACAATGAATATATTCGTTGAATAACTTTGAAAAAGGATACCGCTTTAACACAAGAGTTATCCATATCACACACAATTAGATTAAGAATATGAGAAACACAAGGCATTTACAAACACTCTAGGATATATTTCAAGCAATCTTTTTTGTACACCTTGGTGTTTCTTTTTCATGTTAGATCCATTATTGTAACCTTGTCCCCTCATATCATTAATATCAATACAAAGAGATTTTAGTACAACTTGTAATACATTAAAAAGCCTCATTCTAAATGTATCATCCACTTTTAAAAACTCTAGAAAGTACTCTTCTACTTGTATATTACTAGTGGACATGTCTATCCATTGTATTATCAAAGTTATTTGTTCTTGATGACTTATATCGAGAGTACAATCAAGTATCACTGAAAAATATTTTGCCTCTTTGATTTTCTTGATGATTGCACTTTTGATATTAGAGGCTAACATAGAAATCAACTCATTTTGAATTTTATGATCAAGATAGTAATAATGAATCTCGTTATGATTAATGCGTGGAATATGCTCTTGTATTACTAGATCAAACTGTGCTATTATTTCAATTAAACCCAAAAAGTTATTATTATTATCTTTGTAAATTTTCTCATTGGTTCCACGAAAAGCCAAATTATGCTTAGCAAGACATTTCACAAAAGCAATGATTCTTACAAGAACTTCTTTCCAACGATTTTTCTCTTTTGTAATTGGCTATTGTATATTTTTATCATTTGTTTCATTCTTTTTTAATATGTTTTGTAAATCAATCAAAATGCTCATATTAGTGATATACTCAATACTATTCTCATGTTCTCTAAGCCTCCCACTAAGATGCTTCCAATCATTGAATCCTTCATGTGATAAAAAAAAGAAGAAAAACTCTTCATTCCTATCTTGGACAACTTACGACAAAAATAATATATTCTGTTTATATGCTTTGAGTAAACTAACCATTTCCTATCTTGAGTATCTCAATTCGGTAATTTTCAAGTATAATATGAATATGAAAAAATGTCTAGAATTACCATCCGAAGAAAAGATGAGATTGAGTTCTCTTAAATGAAATTTTCCACTAATAAATCAATCATTTTATTATCAAGGTTTGCTCAAATACTTGGATCATAAATATCCAAATGATGAGTTGGTTGTTCTATTCCATTGCCCACATTCTCATTTTCATTCATGTTAATCGCATCATTATCATTGAGTTGATTTTCATCATTTTCAATTTCATTGCCAAATTTTTATTATCATTAATACCATTCACATCATGATCATTGTGTTGACATATCAAATGAGGAGTTGAGTGTTGTGATTCATTGGCTAATCCTTCAACTTGATTTTCAAGTGAACAACCCGACTCTACTTTTTTAGGAAAGAATTTTTCTAAAACTCTCTTCTGATACTGAGTCAATTGTTCTATTTTATGTCTTCTTTTTTTCTTTTCCTTTTTTTTTTCATATCCAGAAGGTTGTTTTTTAAGAAACATATTACTAATATCTAAAATAACAAACAACGAACAATGAAACACACAAACAACGAACAATAAAACACTGTAACTAAAATGACAAATAAAGTAATATTGTAACAATTAAAGTGAAACGAAACTGAAAATGTGTCTAATGCAAATACAATAAACCTAAAGGGGGTGAATAGGTTATTTACCAATTAATCGATTATGTTACCAAATTTTAAATTGTCAATTTTAATGGCAAACAACACTATAATAAAATCAAGTATTAATGCGGAAATTAAAACACACTTGATTTTTACGTGGAAACCTTTAAACTGGGAAAAACCATGGGACTAGCCTCGCTAGCCACTTGAGCCACATAAATCCACTATATGAAAAGAAAGTTACACCCTCAACTGATACACGGACTCTCACTCTCGATAACCTCAGACTATGGTCACTTCCCACTCACCACACTTGGTTTAATCCTAATGACATCCCTTGATCCACTACTTTTAGTGTGGGCACCTCCTAATCTACCCACATACCTTTTACAATGGCATTTGGCACTTGCTTATGCAACCAACACCTTGCCACAAGACTTTCCAATGCTTGTCAACCACCACTTATGACTACAAGACTTGAACTTAATGAAGAGAGTTATATGTCTAATTGTGATCATGAAATGAATGCTCAATACATAGAATGCAAGACAAAACAATATATGCTTAATTAGGTGTGATAATAGCTAACCAACAATCCTAATTATTAGCTAGCCCCAAAACAACCTCCACAACTTCAAATACATGTAATCAATATGAAGTCAAAAGAAGGAAAGAACAATAAATAAGATGGAAATTTGTTCTATCCTAACAATGGAGATGTCCAAATGCAAAATATGCTAAACAAACATATAATACTTGACTAGGTTTAAAAATTAACTACTCAGCAACTTGGTTATTAACCAACCCTCAAACAATCTCCAATTTCAAAGAATATGCAATAAATGTGAAGTTAAACAAGTAAAGAACAATTAATGAAGGAGTTTTTTGTTCTTACCTAACAATGAAGATGGTTAATGAAGACCCATGAATGATTGAGGACTTAAATGCACATGGCACAGGGCAGGAGAGTCAAAAATAAAAGCTTGGAAGCTTTCTTTCTCTAGAGACCCTAGCTTCTCTCTTAAGGAAGTGATTTTTCTTGAAGAGTTGATGAGATAGGTAAAAATGGTGTTTTTGGCTCTTATTTCGGCTGAAAGGTAAATGAGAGGTATATATAGTGTGCCTCAACGAAATGACATCGTTTTAGCAAATCTGCTCAAAAAATGGGAAATTCGATGGCTTTGCCAGCCGAATCAAGGTAGCCGAAACCACTAGAATCATTTGGCGGTCTGTAATAGATGAAGTTTGGCCGCTGAAATTCGACAGGAAAAATCGGCGGCCTAGGACCCTAGAATTGCACTACAGCACACGTCTCAATATTCGAGAGTACCAAAACATGACCAAACGATATTGAAACCTATCGTGTGATATACTGTTGGAAATGTATGGATGTCTACTTTCTACTCCTTTTTACAAAATAATATTTAAAGGCCTGTAGAAAGATTTATCGTCATTTAAGTGACCAAAGATCAGATTTGGATAACAACAAAGTTGCCATGTAGTGGTTTCTTTAGAAACTTCAAATCCAATCAAAACAGTCATGAAATATTATGAATAATATACCGTTGGAAAGATATGAGTGTCTAGTTTGTCAAGAGTTTTTGAAAACTCTATTTGAATCTTTGTATAAAATGTTACAGTCGTAAGAACATACAAAGGTCAGTTTTGAAAAAACTTTTAAACCATTGAAAAACTAATCTTTCGAAACTAGACTCTTTGCTCCAAACAACCACTCCATATCTAATACATATCAAACACATGCATACAACAAGATATAACATGATGAAATGCAATGCATAATCACACAAATCAAATGTGTGAGTGTGTGAGTATGATAACCAAATCATGATGGAACGTCGCGAATGAACACAACACAATCGAATTATGCAACAAGACTAGAAATCAATCTAAATATTTAATGCATGAATATATGATCAAAATGTGTGTGTATAAGTGTTGCACAATGATGTAGGAACACAAGTATGCAAATTATTTGTGTGTGCGCTAAAGTTGCTCAACAATATAGGGACACATATGAATGAATTGTGTGTGCACCCAATCTCTTCAAGGGTACAAGTCGAGTAGATTTACCTTTGAATCTTGGCTCTTGAAGATATTGGAATACTGAGAAAGTTGTCTTCGATCATGATTACAATGCTGATGACCACATCAAGAACCTAAACTACCCATACGAGGGCACCCCAATGTTTTGACACATCAGTAAGCCAATTACACGATACTTGCACTTACAGAAACAGTAAAACATGTCAAGCAATTGGATTCAACAGGTTGCACACTCGCGCCAATTCTGCAAACCGTAGTACCATAAGATTGATTTTTTTTTTCTTTGGAAAAATAAAATAAAGTCATTTATTAATTATATGTATCATATTAACACACAGAGTAAGTAAATCTATTTTTTTCTTTGAAACTAATAATTGCACACAGCCACACACACATGGCCACAAGCCACAACACAAGTGCACAACACACAACAAAAGATTGAAGAAGATACAATTAAAAGGAATTGAACTAATATATCAATATCATACTAGACTACTAGTATGCAGTAACTAGTAAGTAAGCCACTAAGTCTATTTGTAAAAACAAAATACATTAATACCAAACCAATCTTTTCTTCTCATTCTTCACTCCCCCCTTCCTATAAACCCCTCACTCTCTTCCTTTTTTCTCAATCGCAGTCTTCATAGATTTCAATTTAGGGTTTTTGTATTTTCAAAACCCCATCTTTTTTTCTCTGTAATGTTCAATGATCCACTCTAAAAATCTCTAAAGTTTCATTTTTTATATATCTAGGTTTGTTTAATAAATTCTCATCGATGCTTAACTATCTTTGTTTTTATCTCTATTATCAATTCAATCTCACATCTCAATTTTCGTTTTTCAAATGTTCATATTCATTATTTTAAAAACCCCATATCTTTTTCTCTATTTTTGTTTTCTAAGATCTACTTCATAAAGCATTCAAAGTTTGAATTTTTATTTATTACTTACACTAATATTATGGCTTCATTATCTAGTTAGTATGGATTTTATCAGTTCCAATATCATTAAATCCTTAATAGTATATCAATAATAATTTGAAAAAAAAAACAAAATTACTGGCACAATGAGATTGAGAACTAAGACTCTGAGATTTTAGAGTGAGAGATGCTTGAATGGATGAGAGTATGAGACTGTGAGACTTTATAGAAAGAGATGCGGTAGCTGCGTTTGGTGGAGAAAATTGAATTAAGTGATGGTGGATGATTGATGAATTGAAACCCTATAAAAAGGGTCTGAAGAAAAAGTAAAGGCAATTGAGCTTTAGTGAAATGTGGGTCATTTTTTGTATTGTTGGGTTTTGTTCAAAACAAATACTTGGGTCAATTTCAATTATCTACAGCAAAAATATATTTATTGGGCCATTTTAATTTCAACCCATATACATATAACTCATTACATCCAAATAGAGGCCCATTTAAATGTCGAGGCCTAGGAGAGCGCCCCTGTAGCCTAGTGATTGTACGGATAAATACACCTTTTGAGGTCCCCATTTCCTATCGTTTGCTTTTGTTTTTGAGCATATTTTGGTATATAATGTGTTTTGTGAGCCTTGTGTAGGTTATATCCCTTAAAATAAGGTGTTAGAGCTTAATTGAAGTGTTTGGAGTTTTTTGGGTTGAAATGGAAAATGGCCCGTGCAGAACACCCAACTTCGGAAGGTCATATCTCCCTCCTCCATTCGAACTACGTTTCCCATTACCTGTTTTTGGAAATCCCCAGATGTCTTCTTTCCAACGCTTTTAACAGATTGCAATTCTGAGGTTTCTAGAGGAAGTTATGGTCATTTCCGTAACGGTGCGCAGGTGTACCGCGGCGTACCGCGGAATATACAGCGGAAGACCAAATTGTGTACCGCGGAAGTGGGCAGAAAGTGCTAAAAAGTGGTCCGCGGTTCTCCCGTCAAGGCGTACCGTGGAACGTACCGCGGAAATGCCCAGATTTACGATTTTAAGCCATTTTCTGAGGGGTATTCTTGTCCTTTCACCCCCAAATCTTGACCTAACTTCCCAACACTATAAATACCTCATTTTCTCTCCTCTCTTCAGACATCCTTCCCCTTCTCATGCCTCCTCTCTTCTCTCTTCCCTTTTCTTCTCTTTTCTTCATCTTCTTCACCAATAAGTGTGAGACCCAGCTCCCATGGAGGTTTTTCCTCCATGGGAGCTCACCATACACCTCTACCACCATTTTTAACACTTCATCCACCATCTTCGAGTAGATTTCAAGGAGCTAGGAGTGGTCTTTGGACCAATTTCGAACTTGGAAGCAAGGAGCATCTTTGGAGGAGTTTTTCTTCAAGGGTTATACCTCTTTTCACTATTTCCTTGTATATCTTGTTTTCTTTGATGTAATCACCAATTTGGGAATTTCGTAAACCAACACTTATGCATATATGTATGATTGTTCTTAAATTTGTTTGGGTTTTGTTATACTCTTTGTTTATGCATGAATTAATTCTCTTATTGTGATATTCATGTGTGTGGAGAGTCTAAATTGATATGTGTCCATGAATGGGATTAGGATTAGAGTAATTTAATTTAGGAGCAGTGTAATTTAGCTTCCCATGATTGTTGATTGATTAATGGATGACTTAAAATGCCATGTTTGAATGATTAGAGAAATTGAGTTTTAGCTCTAGAGAGTGAGAGAAGTTTGATTGATGCATTCACATGCTAAATTAGACTTTGATTCATATTCTTGTGCTTAATGGGTCTTTGTATTAAGACACAATTATCCATCATTGGCCGGATTGGATGATGAATTGATTTAGGTGTATTCCTTAATCAAGAGAATGAACCCCTAACTTCGATTGAATGGTCTTAATGTTAATCAACCAACTTATTGCATATTGTTGTTTGGTAAACTTGTTTTCCATTTTTAGCCATCCTAGGGAGATTGATAAAATCCAATCCGTATCTAGAGTAAAGATAAACCGAATTCCTTTTGTGCTCATGTACTTATAGGGGTATTTTATTGCTTAATGCTTTCACTCGGTTAGCCACCTTGTGAATGATATTTAGGTTGTATATTATATATCGCGTGGTTCGCATTAACATGCTCATCGTGGTATCCTTTACATTTGATCAGAAAGTTGAGAGATCACTAGGCTGGCTTGTAGAGCTCGTGTATGTGTCCCACAGTCCTTAATGGATTCATGTTTTTGCATGGACGCAATCTCTATACACTCGAGAGAGGGTAGAGATTAATTAAGGGGATACGAGCATATAACATACGTGTTGTATATGTATCTTGTATTCTTAATGCTTTCACTTGGTTGCCATCCCGTATTTGGTTAGCCTCGTGGATGAATTATTGGCAGTAGTATGGCCCACGCGGTTGCACATTACATGCCCAACGAAATAACCTGTGTATATGATCAGAAAGTGAGAGTATCACTAGGCTGGCGTACATGGCTCTTTTGTATGTGCCACGACACTTAATGAATCCATGCAATTGTGTGGGTGTGATCTCTAAGATATCGAGAGAGATTAGAGATCAATTAAGGGGACACGAGCCTATGATATACTTGCACATTTGAGGGACTAGGTGAGTCTAGTGCTTAATTAGGAGGATTGTTACGGTTGAGTCATTTCTCTAGCTTATCCACATTTCATGCATCTTTCAATTCCATCCTATCACTGTACATATTTTATGTAGTTTGTTAGTTAGTTTAGCATTTACTTTCGGCATATTCTTTTGTATACCCAACACACGAGTTTGCTCGGCGTGTTGTATAGCTAGAACTAGAGACGGTCGATGAATCCCACCTCCCTGTGGAACGATACCCTCGCTTACCGCTTTACTAGTTTTCATAACTATAGAGCACATTGCGTAGGAATTTTTATAAATATCTTTTTGGGATCCACAATTCCCTAACGACAGAATAACGGGTTATCACCTAGGCCTAGGGCCGACCATGTTGGTTATGAATTTATAGAGTTATTGTGCAAGTGTTTTTCAATGCTCTGTTTCTTCTTCTTCTTATCATTTTTTTTATGTTTGTAGGATGTTCACTTTCTATACTATAACAACTTTCTTTGGTAAAAACCATGAAATTGGTCATTTTATCAGGGACTACATCAGCTTGAAGATGGTTTGGGATAATGTCATAAAGCTGACTTTGGGTGTGTCTACAGTGATTGTGGAGAAGTTTAATCAAGATGTAACAATCCCATGGAGGGATGAAATTAGAGACATTGAGACTGATGTTGACTTATTTGACGTCTTGGTAGAGTTTAAGGAGAGAAAAGTCCATCAAATCAACTTCAATGTGGATTATCTCTCCCTTGAAAATGTAGATTCAAATGGGTCTAACCAAGACCAACCTAACTAGCAAGTAGCAACAGCTGAACCAACATCTATAACAGCCTAACCCACATCATCAACAGTAGGTCTGCCCCTCAACAAGATCCAATCATTATCTTAAATTATGAGTCCTACCCCAATTTAGAATATGATGACAGCTTAAACAGATTAGTTGAGAGTGAAAAAGATGGTGATGACACTGTGGGTGACAAGACCCACAATGAAATGGATGGGTAGCATGGAGAAGATGAGATTGAAATAACCATACATGGGTAAAGCATTTATATTGAGTGAGGATGGACGAATTAGACTAGAGGTGGGTCAATTGTTTAGGAATCTTAAACATTTTAGAGACGTCAAATTAGATTATTCCATTCAAGAGGGATTTAAGCTTAATAGAATTAAGAATGAGAGAAACATAATCACTTTTTTTGTGATAAAAAAAAGGTGTCCGTGGAGAGTGCATGAGAGTCCAACCTATGATAGGACTACCTATATGCTCAAGAATTTAATAAATGAGCACAATTGTCTAGCTGTTTCTAAGAATAAAGATGTCATCTCTTTATGGATTGGAAAGAAGTTTAAGACTTTAATCAAGGAAAATTCGCAGATGAACATTGAAGTGTTGAGTTCTATTGTATTGCAAAGTTATAGTGTAAATGCCCTCAAGCATACTCTATACATGGCCACGAGATATGCCTTAGACATTGGATTTGAGGATCATAAACAGAGTTACAATAAGCTGTATAGGTATGGTTAATATCTTAGAGAGAGGAACTCAGGTTCCTCTGTATATCTAAGTATTATATGGTACAATCTAGATCTTAATGTGCCGGTACATTTCAATAGATTTTTTCTTATTTTCCACACACAAAAATGGGGTATTTAGAAAGGTGTAGGCCATTCATTGAGTTAGATGGTTGCCATTTGAAAGGCCCATATGAAGGTATATATTTTTTTTGTGCAATTGCATTGGATGCAAATTACGGGGTTTATCCATTAGCTTTGGGTATGTGTGAGATTAAGTGTTTTGATACTTGGAAATGGTTTGTTGCGTTGCTGCATGAGCATATGGGCATGCATGAGAAGAGGATAATGTGTTTTATGATGGATAAGCATAAGGGAACTTTTAGAGTGTTGGCCCAATAACGCTTCTAGGTTTTGTGGTAGGCACATACTGCAAAACATGATGAGTAAATTCAAGATAGACTACTTGAAAGAGTTATTTTGGCATGCTACTAGGAGTTCAAACATGACTGAATTTTTTGAGAAAATGAAACTATAAAGTAAATAAAAGAAACACGTGAGGAGGCCTATCAATATCTAATGGGTAGTAAATTAGATGCATGAACAATTCATGCTTTATAGAGAACCAAAAATAGATCACAGCACAATAATATTGTTGAAGCATTCAATCCTTATATGAACAAGTATAGAACATTGCTTTTGTTAACCATGATGGAGATGGTTAGGAGGAAATTTATGAAACGAATTCATTATCGGTATGAAGCATCCATGAAATGGGAATCCAATATTCCACCTAATGTTAACAAAATGTTTTAAAAGGCCCAACAAAATGGGAGGTATTGTTACTCTCTTTAGTGTGGACAATGGCAATTTGAAGTAATAGATGGAAATAGACAGTTTGTGGTACGACTTGACAACCATACATGTGACTATTGAGGGTTACGTGCATCATTACTTGAAAATGACTCATATTTGAAGTCATATTCTCATCTCATTTATCCAATACCTTATGAGAATTTATGGCATGATATTGAGTGTGATACTGTATTACCACCACTAAAGCGAAAGAGGACTGGCAAACCTAAGACACAAAGAAGAAGAAGAGCACATGAACCACTAACAATGAAATTATCTATGAGATTTAGGTGTCATACATGCAGTTAGGTTGACCACAATAATAGAACATGCCTAAATAAGGATAAAGCAAGTGGTTCTAATGCTAGAAAGAATAAAAGAAATGCGGTAACAAATTAGAAGTATTTGCATTATACTTTAGAGATTACGCTGCTTACTTTTTGTCTTTAAATTACTAACATTTATTATCTTACTTTTAAGACTGCAAGCACCTTAACAACAACTTCCAACAAAGGGAAAGCACACAAATCCAAAAGAATAGAGGTATATAGCTATTTCGTTAATTGCACGAGACAGTTTTTACAAATTTGTTGGAACTTTAATTTTATACATGATTTTAACTTTTAACAGGTTGGTAGCAGCTCCAATCATGTTACAACCAGGGTTAGCCAAACAAGATCAGCAACAGATTGATCCAGCAATTCAACAAGGCCAACCTCAGTGACATACCCATCCACTTTACAAACAAGACAAGTCTCACAACCAGAACTATTACTAGGGTAACATAACCTCACCCAAATGGATTAGTTTTCACTTTTCAACAATTGTTTTTGCATTTTAAAAGTTTTTTTTTATGTAAGCATTTTAAAAGATTCACTCATTCAAATTGTCATTCGTAGGTGCTTTGGTTTCCAACAACACAACCACCTGCAACCAATCAATTTGAAGTTGGGTCTTCTAGTCAACCTCTTACATCTAATGCACCTCAATTTTCTCAGAATGTTCAAGGTTTGTAAACATGTCGAATACCTTTTTTTAATTGCAAATATAAATGGACAAGAATTGTTTTTTTATCAAACTAATACAACAAATTGCTTTTAATCAAACATGAACATAAGGGGCTGGTTTCTTTTAGTGATGGTGATGTTGCTAGGTTGCTTGACATTTTATTTGTAGCCAGATTATTTGACATGATATTTTTTGTGATACCAGATTGTTTAACTGGTATTTTTGTGATGCCAGATTGTTTTACTAATACTTTTATGAATTTTGAGTTATGGTGGCGTTGCTAGATTGTTAGTAAAAGATATTTTTTTTATATGAGGATGCTGTCGAATAAATTTACATGACAGTTTACTGAGTGTGTTTTATGGCTGAGTTATACAACTTTATAATTGGTTATATGTTGCAGTTGAAGTATACAACTTCTTTACAAACTTAGAATTTGCTTTGCTATCCAATGAAAATTGTTCTAGTCACTTTAATATGAATGTATGTGATTGTAATGTAAGCAATACTACTTTTTTTTTAATTTTTTTTTTACCATTTATACAAATAGTCAGAACATAAGTTGAATAACCTCCATTAATTCCACAACTTACACTATGTTTGGTTTGATGAAATATGAGGGAAATGGAAAGAAAATGAGAGAATATTTTCTTCTTGTTTCACCAAATTTGGTTTCCATCCAAATTTGGGAGGAAATGGAGGGAAATGAATCTAGAATTAATGATTTTTTAAATATCCCAAAACTAACCCTATTAAAATTGGGTACTCATATTGTAGAAAGAATATTATTTTCGTAAATAGAATAACATGTATTCGTTTATTTCTCCCATTCAAATAAGATTGGTTCATTTGCTTTTCTTTTCTATTTATAATAATCCAAACAATCATTAAAACCACTTTCTTTTTCGTTTCTCATTTACCTTTCCTTTCCTTTCTCTCATATTCTACCAATCCAAACATAGTGTTAATGTTTCAAAGATTTTTGTTTTGAATGTCATTTTATAGGCAACCAAATAATTTTTAACCGTTTAGCAAAAAATGAACCAGTGGCTGCGAATGGTCAAAAAGCACCATATTTTCTCCACCTAAAAAATAATAATTTTATCCTTTTTACCAGTATGTAAATATTCATTTTCAGTATATATATTTCAGTCAAAAAAAAAAAAAATTACAACAAAACTGTAGACAACTTTCCCGCCAGTTCCATTATTTTTTCTTCGTCTTTGTTCCTAGGTAAAACAAAAGTCAAAAAAATGATTTTCATTTAAAAGAATGGTATTTTGGTCTATTCCGACATATGGCAATGTCAGATGTTAAATTTAATAGAATTCAGTTACTTTCAGAGGGTGTGAGTGTCAATTTTATGAAAAGTTGACTATAAGTGTCATAAGGCAAACCTCGGGTAGTACTATGTAATTTGCTCTCACAAATTATATATTTACACTTCATTTTAATTTTTTTTATTAATGATAATATTAACCTGAATTAAAATTATCAAACAAGACAAAAAAAATTCTAAAAAGACTTCAAACTATTTTTTAGGGAAAATTGTAATGAAGTACCTTAACTTTTGATGAAAATGTAACGAAATCGTACTTTTGCCAAAATTACAGAAACATACCCTTGATTAACCCTTTGATTGTTAAAGTTCAATTAAAGTTAACATATGTCTGAGTGTCATAAGGGCAATAAAGTCATTTTACTTTTAAAAATTAAAAAACAAAATATAAAAGATTTCTGGTTCATAATTTTTAAAAAATTATATAAAAACCAAAAAATTAAATAAATAATTAGGAGATCTGGTATTCTGGTAACTTTCTCATATATATCTCAATGGAAAAGAAATTTTCCAGTTCTCAAATATTTATAAATAAATTAAATAAAAACAAAGTTTTTTCTAGAAGAGACCCATCTTCAATCAAAATCAACAACCAAAGAAAAATTGATCCGAAAGAAAGTTTCTAGTACACAGATTTTTTAAAAAAAAAAAACATTAATGAAATAAAGATTATTTCCCTAAAATATGGGCCTGTATCTCCATATCTCTATATCTTCTTCTTCGACCATCAACAAAAATCATCATCATCAACAATATTTTTTTTCTTCTAAATCGTCTTCATCAATTAAAGAGAAAAAAAATCCTCTTCTTCAATCATCATCAACATTTTTTTTTCTTCTTCAACCATCATCAACATCTTCTTTGTTCTCAAACAGAAACATAGCTCTATAGATCTTCACCCACCACCAAACAAACAAAAAAAAAAATTTAAATCTCCATATACAAAAATAAAATAAAAATTACTAGCGTTTTTTTTTGTTTTTTTTTGTTTTTCTAAATGCTAAAATTAAAATTAAAATTTAAAAATAATAATGGGGTAATATTAAAATAAAATAGAGTGTGTTTAGAATTTTTATTTTTAAAAATAGAGTGTCTTTAGAATATGAGTGTCAAAAGATAAAATGGATAATTTTGGAACAAAAGGTAATGTCTTTAGAATTTTTTTTTTTAAAATTTAAATTTTTAGAATAAAGTTTCTTTAGAAAAGAAGTATAAATAGAAAAAATTGAATTATCAAAAAAAAGCTTTCTTATTTCTTAAAATATCAAAAATATAAAAGGAAAAACAAAATTTTAATATTTTATCTATTTCCCTAATTGTATTTTGTATTTGAATTTAAGGTTGATATAATATAGATGTTATATCTATTAAATTATTTGTAGTTTAGGTTTAAATTTAAGTGTATGTTTAAATTAAATTAAAGTTTATTTTTTTAATTTAAATGCATTTTAAATTTAATTGAATATTAAAATTTAAGCTTATGTCATACAATGTTCAATTGTATGGTAAATTTTGTATATTTAATGGTTTGAACTTTTTTTTTAAATGAAACGTGTCATTTCGGGTCACCACCCATACGGCCACGAGTCAGGTATGAGGCACTTTGACCCAACCGGATTTCGAGTATGAGGCATGTTCACATGAACTTGTACGATCGGGGCATGGGTCAAGTCAACAGGTTTCAAGTACATAACATGTTAATTTGACCCGATTAGATATGTTGTCTTCCCTAAACACAACCCTTCTATTAATAGTTCACATGACATGAACTTGTATGTACGGTATCAAATGGTGAGGATTTTACTGACGAAATGAGGTTGATCCGAAAGTAAACTCCTCACACATGTACCACGAGGTTGCGGGTCGAGTTCTCGCCTTTAAAAAAAAAACCTGAATTAATTTAATACTTATTTTAAAAAAAATGGTGAGGATTTTACTAACGTACAAGGCTACAAGTCTTATTAACGGTATGACAGTAAACTGAAAACTCAAAAAAAAAAAAAAATTAAACAGTTTTTGAACTTTTTGAAAGAATAACCTGAAATGTTGTTTTCTTAAGGACCGTTCCATGACTATGTTTTGAAACACCAATCTCCTCAAAATGAAGCAACAAATTCTCGAAATATTACAGAATTGCAAAACAACCGAACAACTGAAACAAACCCATCTTCAGATTTTAATGCATAAACTACAAAACAGCAACTTTATAATACCCAAGCTCATCACTCTCTCTTCACAGTTTGATCATTCATTTGATTACGCCATTAAAATCTTCCAAAATTCACAACATCCCAACGTCGTTTCATACAATACAATAATAAAATGTTGTATAGGAAGATCTTACAAAGCTGCATTGCTTGCTTACAATCAAATGAAAGCGTCTGCGGTCACGCCTAATAGCTACAGTTTTTGTTTCATTTGCAAGTGTTGTGATTCATTTGAGGCCTTCAAATATGGTCAGGTGATTCATGGTGAGACTGTGAGGCTCGGGTTTGGCTCTAATGTGTTTGTGCAGAATAATATTTTGGATCTTTACGCAGTATGTGGTGGGAATTCTGAGTTAGCTTGGAAGGTGTTTGATGAAATGCCCGAGAGAGACGTGGTGTCATGGAATTTGATGGTTGATGCATATATGAGGCATGATGAGATCCAGGCTGCAATCGATTTGTTTGAATTAACGCCAGAAAGGAGCATTGTCACTTGGAATTCAGTTGTTTCTGGACTTTCTAAGAAGGGGAATATGGAGTTGGCTCGTATGGTTTTTGAGAGGATGCCAGAGAGAAATGAGATTTCTTGGAATTCTCTGATTTCAGGCTATGTGAGAATAGGTGATATGGAAGCTGCAAAGTGTATTTTTGATCAGACGCCTAAGAAAACTGTCGTTTCTTGGACAGCTTTGATCACAGGATACACCGTGATTGGTGATCTTGAAGCTGCAAGCAACATTTTTAATCTTATGTCATTTAAAAATGTGGTTTCGTGGAATGCTATGATTTCTGGTTATGTTCAGAACCACATGTTCGATCATGCTGTTAATTTGTTTCACCTGATGCTAACTGATGCAAAGTGCAAGCCTGATCAAACTACTTTGGTTAGTGTGCTTTCTGCTTGTTCACATTTGGGGTCTCTTGAACATGGGAAATGGATTGATTCCTATATTGAGAAGCACAAGTTTGAATTGTCGGTTTCATTAGGTAATGCTTTGATAGACATGTTTGCGAAATGTGGTGATGTAGAAAATTCAAAATCAGTTTTCCATAAGATGGCTAGTAGATGTATAATTACATGGACAACCATGATTTCCGGGCTAGCTGTTAATGGGCAATGTAGAGAAGCGTTAAGTCTCTTTGATAGGATGCAATCGGAAGAAATAAAACCTGATGATGTCATTTTCATTGCTGTTTTATCAGCTTGTGCACATGGAGGATTGGTTGAAGAGGGTAAATGCGTATTTGAACAGATGGTAAAGGAATATGATATTAGACCCCAAATCGAGCATTATGGTTGCATGATTGATCTTCTTGGTCGAGCAGGGAAGTTAGAAGAAGCACTCAGGTTTATTGAAAGCATGCATCTGAATCCAAATGCTGTCATTTGGGCCAATTTGTTAGCTTCTTGTAAGATTCATGGAAATGGAGAGATGTTAGAATCAGTGGCCAGAAAGATTTTGGATCAGGAGCCTTCGAATCCGGGCTATTTAATGTTGATTTCGAATTTGAGTGCATCAGTTGGAAAATGGGAAAATTTTTCGAGCTTTCGGGTGGCAATGAGACAGCATGGGGTAGAAAAAATTCCTGGTTGTAGCTCAATTCAAGTGGGAGACAGTGTCCATGAGTTTCTAGCCAAAGACACCAGAAATGTGCAGAGAAAAGAAATTTATGGTTCTTTGCACAGTTTAAATGGACATTTAAAAGCTGTGAGAATGTTTACAAATGTAGAATGGTCTGATGAAACAAAAATAGTAAACCAGAGAACAGCCGGGATCATATAGTGATTGTGATAGATAGCTAGAATGGTACATAATTTTTTCAGTAAATTCAAGTGTGCAAAATAGATTGGAAGTTTACTTTATATAGGTGAATAGAACCATGTTTTTTCTACAAACTTACTTTATATATGCTCTTAGTTTGGTTCTCGAGTTTTTAGTACACCTTGCTGTTGAAATTTAGAGAGATGGAAAGAGAGTATTCATTCCATTTTGAGAAGGTTGAGGATTTGGAGTACAGGCCTGAGTAATAATTTTCTCAGTTTTGTTGAGCAGTCATGTTCTGTTTCTTTGGGTTCTCTTTGCCATTGGAACCCGAAATCTAGGAGCTGTAGCAACACATATTTTAAGGTTGTATCAATAATATCTGACATGAATGACATTTAATTTGTAGCTTTAGCCAGAAATAATAGTTACTGAACTGATGTTTGAATATTCGAGGATGAGATTCTGACGGTTTAAGGAGACGAAGAGCTGCAGACCATGATCTAAATAGGTGTTGGCAAAATGTTCTACACTTTCTAATGGACTTTTGAATGGTCTTGTGGCCATATGTATATGTTCTCGCTGCTGGGAGGTTATGCAAAATTAGCACTTCAAGCTGAAAAGCTTGTAGGTCTTCAAGCACAGGGATTTGCTAGACAACAGAGTAACAATTTCCAAAGTGGTTTTCTCAAAAAGTAGAAGGTTGATCTTATTTCCTAGAGTATTATATTCAACTTCAAAGATAACAGTAATTATCAGCTTGCGAGATGCCATAGCAATTGGCTGTCCTGTCTTGAGATATTAACTTGTAAGTTTTATCTTATGCTATTGTATTGGTTTCAATTGAGGCAGTCTAGTTTCAGATGACAACGACACAGACTTGTTTTGGCTGATCCTTGATGTAATTCTTCACTGGATAATGATAACTTTTAATTTTTTTTTCTTCTTATCTTGATGCAGTTCAGTAGTTAATATTATGATGTATTTGATGCTTTCAAGTATTAAAGACAGCGAAATTTTGTCTTTCATTTTCACCGTTGCCTGTTAGATTGTAGTGAACAATGCAGGAGATGGATTTGGTGCAATTGCGAAATATAGGTAGAGGTAGCATGCTACCAATCTTCCCTTGAGCTTCCACTGAGAATGCAGAAGTGGAAAATGTTCACATCTGGATACCTGGGTAAGACAGCATATTATTTCCTCTATGCCTTTGATTGAGGTAGCAATTAGGTTCTGATTCATTTGAGCTTTCAGTGTGAAATGTGAATGTTATAATCAGCAGTGGAGGTGTATATATGGATTTATAGTTGTAACAGTGTTGTTCTTGTAATGCATGGTTTATATTAAAGATTCTACACAAATCAACATTGTTTGTCCAAAATTTTTTTTTTTTTTTATCATGGAAATTGGAAAGTCACCTTTTCCTGTTGGTAATGGAGTCAGAATAAATACCATTCCATGGATATGTCAAAAAAAAAAAAATTCAATGGAGGCATTGAAAGGTACAGGTCTATGGAGTTATACATAGCTTGTTAATTGTCATGACCTGGTTAGGGATGACAATGAATCGGGTTCGAAAGGTTTTGCCAAACTCATACCCAAACCCATGACATTAAGCAGGTTAGGGTGCAGGTTTCACTCGTACGTTTTGAAAAAAAAAGTAACTTAAAAAATTGGCCCAATGGGTATACATATATAGTTTTTCCATACAAAATTATGGGTGACATAATTTTGGGTGGGATAGATATACCTATAACATTATGAATTTACTTATTCATAACATGTCATATGATATAAAATAAGTATGAGTTAGGTGAGAGAATTCTTTTTGGTTTTGGTTCCGTGAAGTTTAATCAAATCAACGAATGAAAGGTACTGAATTCAAGGAATATTTGTTTGAATAAATGATTACGTGACAATCACTGAAAAGCATTAGAGCATAGAGTAGTCAATAATGCGATGATATGATAGAAATACCGACCACTGACAAGTACTCATACAAAGGGAGCGAGTTGTGCATGCAGTCAAGTTATTCTTGTTTTTGTTACTTGTATATGTCAATTGCTTATTCTCTCTTTTCATATATTTCAAGTAATCCAATTAACCAAATCCTCTTACGTAACCGATAGCAAATATTATGTTTTATGTGTAAGTAATAAAAGTAAGCCTTACCTTTTTTTTCTCTTGTCATTATCACATGTATATAATATATATGCCAACCTGCAACAATGGCTTTTGATGGATGTCAGTGAGTAATTGACTATGAATGTTAGAACAAGAGAGCAAGGCAAAAGGTTATTCTGGTAAAGGTTGGCGATTTTGTCTCGAGGTTTTTATATAAATACCAAGATCCTGCGGGGATTAGAATTGATTAATTCTATCGAATCATCTAGAAATCGAATAAAGCAAAATGGGTCTTCTATTCTTCTTCCTTCACAACTGGCCAACATCACAAACTGTCCAATTCATCATATTAGATTGTAAAATTGTGAACTAAAGTAATAGACATCTTTAGATTGAGTCATTCATGATAGATCTATTATTTTAATTTCGGTAAAGATCTTGATGAAAATATATCGATTTTAATGAATTTTAATCAGAATTTTTTTTGTAGATAATGAGTTCATTGAAATCTACATATGAACAAAATTTGAAAATTTTTCGAATACTAAAACTATTTTTCTTGAATTTTCCTATATTTCATCTATTGTCCGATGCCTTCATATTTAACAAAATTTGGATGAATAGTTCTAGTGCTCGGAAATTCTCAAATTGTTTTCATATATTTCATTGAACACATCATCCACAAAAAAATTCAGATTAAAATTCATTAAAATCGATGTGTTTTCATCATGGTTCTTATAGAAATTAAAATGAGGATCCCTTGTGAAAGACTCACTCGATATCCATATAATTTATGGAACCGGCTATTTTTTCTTTTTGTAAGCAAGAATAAGGACTCAAATCAGTTGTCTAAAAATAGTGTTACAATTTGTATCTAACCAATTGAGACATGTGTCTACATATAAATTTTTTTTTCAACTTCTTCTGTAAATATAGATACACATTCAAATTTGGTTGGTTAGATACAAATTAGGACACCATTTTTAGACAACTGATTTGAGTCGGAGAATAATATTTCTACCCAAATATCAACAAATTTAATATTTCTGCCCAAATATCAACAAATTTAATCAAATCAAAGTGTGCCATCTGACTATTTTAATAGAGGAATATCAACTGTCCACTTAGTTTCAAGACTGCGCTATATAACACTTGAAATTTTTCATTTTATCACATAACCATATAATTAAAAGTAACAATATTTGAGTATAGAAGAAAGAAAACAGGGGAGACAGCTATTTAAACACTCATATATATATATATATATAAATTTCTATTGTCAGTTATAACTGATATAAGATATATCAGTTTCTTACATGTGTGCCATTGGATTTAAATGCTTTGACTTTACTGCATGCACTTGTCAAAGCATCTTTTAAATCCAATGGGGCACATGCAAAAGAACTGTTATATCTTATATTAGTTTGAACTGACGATAGAAAGACTTAATATATATATATATATATATATATATATATATATATATATGGGTCAGGCTATAGAACACCGGTGTACCCAAACACCGTGTAGGAAATATTGTGATTGTAATTTGAAAAAGTGTGATCCAACCTTCGATCGCAATAATTTCTACACGGTGTATGGGTACACGGGTGTTCTATAGATTGTTTATATATATATATATATATATATATATATATATATATGTATATACGGATAATGTTACAGGTTAACACAATAAATATTACTATAAAAGGAAATCAGATAATGTGGTTATTGTTTTGTTTTAACAAATACAGAGATTAAATGCATTGTATAAATTCTATTTATAGTAAGGGTATAGGTTAACTTCACCCTATATATATATATATATATATATATATATATATAACTTTTTAGTGTGGGATTCCGTATGAATTTTTCGTTCAGTTTTATTGATTCCAACCGGTTTGAATCAATGAAACCGTACAAATTTTTTATACGGAATCCTGCATTTGATAATTTCTAATGTATACTAATTAGTGGGGAGGAGGAGATAGTCATTAATTTAAAGGTATTTGCACTAAAATAGCAAGTGAAGTTGTAATATTTGAATCTCTTGATGCCCTGATCATCAAAAATTAATAGGGCTCAAAAAATAAATAGCACTTTTTGGAGGTGGTATTTCAACAATGTCACTGCTTTAATAACTTATGTTTAAAAGGTACCTATTATGGTGAACGGACAAAAATACCCCCAATTGTTGTTCCACATCAGCTTTCTTTTATTCAGTTTACAGTGACAAAGTTGTGAAGTAGAGAGAGAAAGTCTGGTTGAGACTCAGACAATCACTTGAACGGTGACAGAGTGGCGCTATGCAGACGCATTCGGGGGTCGAGCTCGGCGCTTTTATGAAAAAGCTCGGAGCCTTATGCAAAAAAGCTCGGGCAGAGCAATTCATGAAAAAGCTCGGATGAAAAAGCTCGGAGCTTTTATGAAAAAGCTCGGAGCCTTATGCAAAAAGCTCGGGCAGAGCAATTCATGAAAAAGCTCGGAGCTGTTATGAAAAAGCTCGGATGAAAAAGCTCGGAGCTTTGATGAAAAAGCTCGGGGCTTTTATGAAAAAGCTCGGATGAAAAAGCTCGGAGCTTTTATGAAAACGCTCGGATGAAAAAGCTCGGAGCTTTTATGAAAACGCTCGGAAAAAGCTCGGGCAGAACAATTCATGAAAAATCTCGGACAGTTCATGAAAAAGCTCGGATGAAAAAGCTCGGAGCTTTTATGAAAAAGCTCGGAGCCTTATGCAAAAAGCTCGGGCAGGGCAATTCACGAAAAATCTCGGGCAGTTCATGAAAAAGCTCGGAGCTTTAATGAAAAAGCTCGGAGCTTTTATGAAAAAGCTCGGAGCCATATCCAAAAAGCTCGGGAAGGGCAATTCATGAAAAAACTCGGGCAGTTTAAGAAAAAGCTCGGAAAAAGCTATGAAAAAGCTCGAAGACTTATTAAAAATGTTTGGAGATTCAAAATTGACAAAACTAATATCCTTGAAAAAAGCTCGGACAACAATTTAAAAGGCTCGGATAGTTTTACAAAAGGCTCAGACACAGTGTTAAAAGTCTTGGACCCAGATCTTCATCATCTTATACATAAATTTTACCAACTCAATTTTCAGACAAGTTTATTGTAGAGAGAGAGAGAGGAGTTACTGAGTTCATTGTTTGAAGCGTGGAGATAGAAGTACAAACAGAATAAAAAATTGATTATTTAAGGGCAATTTTGGTAGTTCACCATAATAGGTGCCTTTTAAACATAACTTATTAAAGCAGTGACGTTGGTGCAACACACCTCCAAAAAAGTGACATTTATCACCATTTCCTCAAATGAATATATGCATCGAATGTTCTAGGAAACAATGGCTGGAAAACCTAAAAGATCAGGTAATTGGGTTCTAATTTTTTTTTTGGTTGGTTAAAGTATAATAAACATGATATTCTCTAATGTGTATGTTTAATGGTTTCAAAATTCAATTTCAATCGCAACCCAATTCATCTTTTAGAATGAAAATGGATTCTTAAATCTCAATCAAGAAAATAATGCAATTTTAATTTGACATCCAGAAGCATGTAGAGGTTATCCCTTTAGCTTTTCACATGGATACGATATTTATTATTTAGTGGTTCACCATTTATAATCTCTTAGGCTCTTAGCTTTGCAAAAAGGATTCTCTGATTGTGTTCACTTTCAGAAATTATTTGTACAGGACCCCACCCATGCATGCAACTGAATAAATATATAGATTATGACGGAATTACATAATAAATACTCATATATAGCAAATTCTGTTAAATTTCAAATCAATTATTGATTTATGAGTAAGAGTGTTTACTAGAATAATCAAGTTATGTGAGCTCCACCCACATCAAGATTTACGTTCATGCTAGAAAGAGAATTTAATTTATATATCTTGCCAGTTTCATTCCCGATTTAATACTAATTAACCAAACATTCCTTTAATTTAGATTAATATTAGAAGTGATAGAAAACGAGTTTGAGTACGTGTTTGACCTTTTAATCGTGTAGACTTACCTAGCTGAGAGGACACTAAAAACTTGCATCATATCATCAATATTCAATTTAATGGTAGCTAGCTAGGTGATGAAGAAATTGCGTCCACAAGTTGGATTCGTGTTTGCGTAGTTTGAATGAATTATTGAGGGATGGCTTTGGCCATTAATTTTGTCACCATACCATCCCAAATCCCAATATTAGAATAATAAATGCTTAGCATTTCTATATGTGGCCGAAACAAAATCTGCTCACTGCTTGAGAGAGCCCCTCTTTCAGGGGCAATGTCGCTTCTCAATTGTTCTATGCTTTTGAAACTGTCCATGCTAACAAATAACAATGGTCCCCATGAAAAAAGGGCGTGCCTTCAATCTTCATTTGTTAATCATCACACACACCATTACACCGATTCTTTTTCATTTTTGAGGGAATTACACTTTACTCCTTATATTTTGGACCCGACATATGGGTATTAGAGTCTTTGGTACTAAACATTTTCGAAATTACATCAAAATGGTTCATTCGTCAGTCAACAATTAATCAAACTTAATAGAAACATAGGTATTTCTGTATTTACACCCTTTATATACAATAAATATACGCATATTTCCGTTAAATTTGACTAACCGTTAACTAACAAATGGACCATTTTGATTTATTTTCTAAACGTTTAGGACCAAAAACTCTAACACCCCCTCTAATAGGTAAAAAAGTGACGTTTTGCTAAATTATAGGGATTAAAATGTAATTTTCCTTTCTTTTTTTCAAATAAGCAGAACGGGAATGAAGTTCGCAATTTCTGGTTTGTGTTTTCCATTCAAGAAAATCGTGTGAATGTTTTAGAAAACAGAATCGAACATACTCTGTATTCTCAAGCGATAGAGACAGAACTAGTGTATGTTATATGTTACTTTCCGGGGCCAATAAAGCTTCCACAAAGCTCCAAAATGAACCTGACCCGATTGATACAATGTTACAATATCCTGCGGAGCAAGCAAGAGTCGTCTGTCATGTGGTTTCTAGTTGGACGACCCCACTTGAATTATACACAAGTTTGGATTGCGTTAAAGTAATTAACCATTCTCTAGAACAATAAGTTAGGTAATAATTATGAAGATCGTGATGGTTCGAAATACCTTCTGCTACTGCCTGCTAATAGTGACCAGTTTCAACCACTTTTAAATGGTGCCCACTTCATATATTTAAGAGCCTAATCTATTCAAAAGAACCAGACAGAATCTCAAGCTCCAAGTTGGTCTAATTTAAGAATTATATTTTTAAAACGCGTTTTCAGTTGTAATCGTCAAAGAGAACAGCAGCTGGTGTAGTAATTAGAAGCAAACAAGTGTAATTAGCATGAAAAGCAATTGTTGTGGTATATGTATATTATATTAATGGTCTTGCTATGCTGGCTGCTCCCTCACTGCCTACTAGAAACACAAGGCATTTTCCTACTGATCCAGATAAGATGAAAATAAAAGAAGAAAAGACGGTTTTGTCAAACACATTGAAAATGAGAAAGTTATTACGAGAGAGAGAGAGAGAGAGAGAGTAGCAGGCATTCTTGGCAATGGATTTAAGATTTTGATGGGACCCAATTTTGGTAAACTGTTGGTTTTGGTTATAAATGGAAGATGATCTAGGTCCCTGACCCCAGTTAACCTTAGATAATTTGATTAGATGCTTATGTTTCTTGACATGACTCGAACCTTCCATCACTGACTCAAAAAATGATGTGTACTTAACCAATTTTACTATAAGAGGTAATGAACGTTAACCAATATTATTAAACAGTGCAATTTGTATTTCAACTATGAGATTATCATAATTTAGACATATACAATGCATTTGGCTATTGAAATTGTACCATGTTGCATGAGTTATTTGTATATGCTATATAGTATAATATTATTAAATACAGTGCATGACAAATTGACAATATATTGAAGTTTTTATCTTCTAACATATGTAGTTTGTGCATAAGAAAGTAAAAAAGGAACAGTAATAAGTTTGTCTTCTGTAATTTATAAAACAAGACGACAAATAAATGTGTTTCGGCAAGCAATTTGCTGTGCTAGCTGTGCTAAACGCCTAAACAATCAAACAAGGAGGGATGTTTGCTTACTTCATGATATACAAATTAAAGTATCTTTACTTGAGTGAGTCTCACATGGAGAATTGCAGAGTCTGTTTAGCTCGAAATCACAAAGTATGTCACGAGTCACTGATTGGTCCAAAACAAGTAAGCTTTGCATGTACATACAATTAGAGCTATTGTTCTGATCTGTTGCCTTGAAAATATTGTTTGGTGCGGCATGTGATATCGTCAGTCGATCACAAGATTATTTTACATGTCATGTCCAAACTATGTACCGTATTTGATCGTGGGGTTATATAATAATATAAACCTTCTTGGGACTTGTAACTTGTGATCAGATTAAAGTTTTGATGCATCGGATGATTTTCTTCCCAGGTTGATATGAAAAATGATTAACTTTTAAACCTTTTAAGCATTGATGCATCAGATAATCTTCTTCCAGGTTGATATGGAAAATTTGTGTTTGCACATGAAGTTTACGAATAACCCTAATGCGCCTAATAAATAATCAGATCTTGCGACAAGACGAGGGTAGTTCGAATGTAAGACCCTCACACATGCACCAATTAAGTCGTGGGTTCGAGTCCTCCCCCTTTCTAAAACAAAATTCCGAATTTATGTAATATTGTACTTAAAAAAATAATAATCAAATCTTGCATTTATGTGAGCAATTAGGGCCGTAATAAGTCTAGGTGATCTAAATTTGGATCAATTCTACTGATTTGATCTTTATCCTGACTTATATAAATCTGGTAATAAATGATTGAGATTTATTTATTTATTTATTTTATTTCCATTACCTTTAAACGTAGAATATTACCTTTAAATGTAGAATATTAACTTTAAATATTTTAAATCATAAAAAAGAAATCGGTTCAATAGAGGATCAAGATCCTAACATTCTCGTAACAATTCGAATTTGCGTACAACCTGGGACAGAAAAATGAGACAAGGTAATAAATGTCCTTCATAATTCAATATATTAGCCTATATTTAATATGGAGGTTATGATTGAGTAATCATCCCCTCCGTATAAAATATACGAACTCACTATAAACCAAGTACATATACTTTTTATTTTAGGCAAAATTCAATCTAAATCACTTTAGATTTTCTTCCAATAAATCTATGTACCGTTATAGTATAAGAGAGGTGTATTGGTTCAAGATTTTATTAGACAATTTGGGGAAGTAAAAGTCTTGTTGTATTGGATTGAGACTTTTTAACAAGTTAGATAAGTCCACTGGTATTCGATCAAGACTTTTAAGATTTTTTTTAAAAGTTCATATTGTCTTGTGGTATTGGATCTAGACTTTTAAGATTTTTTTTAAAAGTCCATATTGTCTTGTGGTATTTGATCTAGACTTTCAAGGGGCAACAAATTGTTTGGTGGTATTGAATTGAGATCAAGATTTTTAGGATTTTATGACAAAATGGATTTTTCAGACTTTTTAGTGATTTGTATAAATAGCTTGAACCCAAAATTGTCTTGTCCTCTCCTTCAATACTTTCCCGACTTTTCTCTCTCACTCAAAATCATCTTCACGACTTCACCTTATCTCTTGCTTCGCTCTTTTTGGTTTCTGGGTTGTTGTCATAACAATTCTAAAGACATTTCCTTTTGTTCCAAAATTATCCCTTTTATCTTTTAGCAATCATATTCCAAAGACACTCCATTTTTAAAAATAAAATTTTCAAAGACACTCCATTTTATTTTAATATTATCAATTATTATTTTTGAATTTTATTTTTAATTTTAACACATAGCAAAAAAAATATTAATAGTTCAAAAAGATATATGCATTATTTAATGTATTTAAGTACATACAACAAAAATGATAGGCTCTTGATGATCAGTTGAAAAGTATGTTGAGCAGAACATTCATGTACATATATAGAGAAAATAATGATATGAAGAAGATACCAAGTCGACAACATCACGAGCAGCAAGTGCTAAGATATCATCACAGGAGACGACAACATGGCATAAGGCTTCTAGTTGTGTTTTAGCATCATCGACACTTCTAAAATTTGGGGAGAAAATTGAATACTACAATCGAATCTTGAAAGTCCGTATTTTTAAAAGTCTAAAAAGTCTTAAAATAAAGTGTAGATAATCCTAATAGTCTTTAAATAAAGTCCAAAGATTCTTTTAGAATCCTTAAAGTCTATTCAATATAATCCTAATAATCTTAAAAGTATAATCATAACAATCCTAATAATCATAATAGTCTTGTAAATCCATAAAATCCTTACACCCCAAAATTGTCTATTAAAATCTCAATCTAATACACCTACCTAAATGTCGTGTTGGGATTTATGAAGCCTGAAATCAACAAAAGAAGTGAAGTCCGCAGGATACCGCAACATAGATTGTGGGGCACCAACCACGGTGCAGACCACAGTCAATTCCAGAGGTGTAACTAATAGGATCTAATATTTGTGTAAGAATGAATTCTATAGTGTTCATTGATATGTGTTGAGATTTATACAGAATACAACATATCAAGAAAGGAAAGTAATTAAACCTTAATACATATGGAAATATAGTAAATGATGTATGTATGCTAGCCTAAATATACATGATCAATTAAGAAATGTAGACTATGTGATATCTTGTGAATCTCTGCAGTTATTACTACCATTATGCCCCCGCAAGATAGAGCTACCGTCGAGGATGCCTATCTTGGAGCGATGATCATAAAACTGTTTGCGGGAGAGAGCCTTGGTTAATGAGTTGGCCAGCTGATCCTTCGTATGAACGTGTGAAACATGCAACTGTTGTCGAGCCACCTGATCCCAAACAAAAAAGAAGTCAATGGCAACATGTTTCATGCGGCTGTGAAATATGGGATTTGCACAAACAGAAGTAGCTCCTACATTGTCACAGTAAATGACAGCAGTGGTGGGAACTCGTAGCTGAAGCTCAAATAGAAGATGACCGATCCAATTCAATTGAGCGGCAGCAGAGGCAATAGCACGGTACTCCGCTTCAGTTGACGATCGAGCACCAATATGTTGCTTTTTGGAACACTAGCTGATCAGAGTGGAACCAAGAAAAACAACGTATGCTGTAGTAGAGCGCTGATCATCCGGATCACCTGCCCAATCAGCATCGGCAAACGCATGAAGATGAATGAGAGAGTTGCGACGGATAAGCAGGCCATGACTGAGCGAACCCTTGAGGTATCGAAGTACTCGTTTTACTGCATTCCAGTGAAGGGTGGTCAGACGGTGCATAAATTGAGAGAGCTTATTGACGGCAAAAGAGACATCCGGACGAGTCAAGGATATGTACTAAATGGAGCCCAAAATCTGCTTGTATAGAGTAGCATCCGCAGGTGCACTGCCATCATTAAGTTTCAAGGTTTCAGTGAGTGAAAGGGGTGTAGAAACTGAATTTGCATCAAGCATGTTGGTCCGAACCAGGAGATCACGAATATTTCTGTTGAGAGAGAAATAACCCATGTGTGGAATGTAGTGCTTCAACACCAAGGAAGAACGACAATTGACCGAGATCCTTCAGAGAGAAACGACGAGCAAGAAGGAAAATGAAATCATGAACATGTGAACTGTATGAGCCAGTGATGATGATGTCGTCAACATACACCAGGAGATACAAAATCTGTCCAGATCGGTGTTGAACAAAGAGAGAGGCATCACATTTGGAATTAATAAACCCAGCGACTAGGAGAACGGTACGAAGTTCATTACACCAGGCGTGGGGTGCCTATCGGAGACCATAGATCGCTTTCCGAAGCTTGCACACGTGATGCGGCATGGTGGGATGAACGAACCCAGGCGGTTGCTCCATGTGTACATCATCAATGAGTGTTCCTGCAAAAAGGCATTATTAACATCTAGTTGGCGCAAAGGCCAACCGTTAGTAATAGCAAGTGTCAGAATCAAGCGGACAGTGACCGGCTTCACAACGGAACTAAAGGTCTCGGTGAAATCGATGCCAGGGCGTTGATGGAATCCTTTTGCAACAAGTCGAGCCTTGTATCGAACCACTGAGCCATTTGGGTGACGCTTAATTTGAAAGATCCATTTGCAACCCACCACATTTTGAGATGAATGAGATGGAACCAATTCCCAAGTGCCATTTTTGACAAGGGCATTGTATTCAGTACTCATAGCTTGACGCCATTCCAAGATTTTACAGGCTTGTGTTAACGTGGCCGGTTCGGTTTGGGGAGGAGAATGGGTGGTGGTGTTAAGATCAAATATAGCCTTCGGTTTGAAGATGTTGCTGTTGGAACGAGTTTGAATGACCCTTGTAGGAGAGGTGAGGAGAGGATTGTTTGACAATGGAGCAGACTCATTATCTGTTGTAGCTGTGAGGGTCGGATGAGAAGCATGTGTTTCGGAAGGTGGATTGGTGTCCGCTTGCGGAGCAGTAGAAGGAGTGACACGGCGCGGTTGACATACTGGAGAGGCGGAATGAGGTAATTGGGTAACCTGATGTGTGGGTGGCGGAAGTTGAAAGTGATTATTATTAGAAGATTTTGGAACTGAAATAATATCAGGGAATGAAGTACCATGATGAGAGAGTGAGTCTAGAGATATAGAAGAATCATTTTCATGTTGAGATCTCACAGTAGATGAAATAGAATTAAGCCAATGATGGACATTTATTGGAGGATCTGGGGACACAATACTGTTGGTATTGGCAAATGGAAAAACTGTTTCGACAAACACGACATGACGAGAGACATAGACTCGATTTGTGTTACGATCTAGGTATAGGTACACATTGTGTTCATTAGAGTAGCCGACAAAGACACAAGGCTTAGAACGAGGTTGTAGTTTATGAGACGTATACAGACGTAACCATGGGTAGCACAAGCATCCGAATACACGTAGTTTCCGGTAGTTCGGATCTTTGTCGAAGATTAAGGAGTATGGATTTCGTTGATTGAGGACTTTTGTGGGCATGCGATTAATTAAATAAATCGCAACTTGGAAGGCTAGTGACCAGAATTTTAACTGCATCGACGCGTGGTAAAGCAGGGTAAGTGCTGTTTCCACCACATGTCTATGTTTACGTTCAGCAGTGTCGTCATGTTCAGGAGTGTGAGGTGGTGATTTCAGGTGCTGGATACCAAAATTGCTTAAGTCGAGACCAAGGGACTAAGCTTCCCCACTACCATCTGAGTAGACGGTTTGTATACGGGTATTGAAATTTTTTTCGACAAGTGCCTTGAAATGTCTAAAGACTTTTGGAACGTCGGACTTATTTTTTAGTGGATATAGCCATGTATATTTTGAAAAATAATTCACAAAAATTACATAGTAACGATAATTATCAAAGGATGGTATATGAGCAGGACCCCAGACATCAGTAAATAAAATTTCTAATGGTTTATTACTGGTCAAAGTTGATACCCCAAACGGTAATTTGTGACTTTTATTACATAGACATGCAGGACAATGAGAAAATTGAGACTCGGACTTGGATACTGGAAGACTGTGAGATGAGATGACCTTTTGGAGAACTTGTAAAGATGGATGACCTAGACAACAGTGCCACGCCAAAGATGAGACGGTAGGGTGTAAGGATGTGGAATTGAGATGGACGTTTGACCCAAAGTGACACAGTAGATTTTACTTCGGCCAAACATAAAGATTGTCTTTATTCTGGCCGCGGACCAAGGATGCCCCCGTGTTCAGATCCTTCACAAGAAAACAGTCAGGAAAAAAACTCAATTGACGTATTATTATGAGAGCAAAACTGAGATACAGAAATTAAGTTTTGTGAGATGTGGGGAGAACATAATACATTTTTGAGTGAAAAGAATTAGCAGAAGTATTTAACATGATAGAACCAGTATGAGTTATAGGAATTGTTTTATCATCCCTAACCATAATTTCCTCTGTGCCACCATACTCGGAATGAAGAGAAAGATTGTGGAGGTCTGATGTCATATGGTGAGAGGCACCAGAGTCAAGTATCCAGTTGTTGCGAGAACTTGACTGATCATATGTCATGTGATTCGCTTGTGGCCAGGTTTGTACCACTGGTGGTGGATGAGAGCAACAAGTGCGGGCTATATATCCAGCTTTGTCACACAATTGGCACACCGGCCGAGATTGATTACCGGAGACAAGCGAACGCCATTGATTCTGGTGATAGGATTGAGATGGATTGTTTGGCCGGTATATACTGTCTTGGCTCTGTGAGAAACCACGACCACTGCTTAGAGTTGTCCCAAAATTCTGCTGTTGGCTTTGGTAATTGTTGATGCTGAAGATTTGGTGGTTGCCCATATTAGATGATGAATTTCCTTGTTGTGCCGTGATCGATGGACCACCTTTTTTTGTTTCATCACGTCGAAGAAAAGCTTCATGGTCAAGTAATTTGTCATAGAGTTCTTCAAATGAAATCGTGGTATCTCGAGCTCTAATGGCAGATGCGAGTGGCATATAGGCAGGCCCCAACCCATTCAGAGTGTGTATTACGGTCGCACCGTCGTCAACTAGGTGACCGATCAACTCAAGATTATCAAGAATGTTTTTTATTCCTTGCATGTATTCCGCAACAGATTTGTCTGCAAGACTGACGTTTGTGAGTGAGTCAAGAAGTCCAAGCTTGCGAGTGTTGGAACGATTAGCATAGGCAGCTTCAAGTTTCTCCCACGCTTGAGCAGAGGTGGCTGAGCGAGTGACTATTGATTGTGCCACACCTGTGCATGTGACTTGGATCGCATGAAAGAGTAGTCGATCTTAACGAAGCCAGATGTGATGATCTGGATTCGCAATAGTACTTGGAGATGTCTGATCGTTGGAGGTCTTGGATGAGTCTGCAATGGATTCAGGAGGACACGATTTGGTACCGTCTAAATATCCTATAAGATCATAACCAAAAAATAGGTTTTCAAATTGTGATCTCTAGGTAGCGTAATTCCCTCCTTTGGATAGTTTGATGGGAACTTGTGTTGCGTTGATAGCAATAAAGGATTGTGTTTGGTTGGAGTTATTCGTACCCATGAGAATGACTTGAGGAGAAGAGGTAGAAAAGGATACAGGTGTGCTAGGTGAAGACATATTCGACGGCTAGTGTTTGAGGAAGGTATTAGTAAGAAGGAAAAAGATAAGGGAATGGTCTTCTAGGGTTTCAGGATCTCAAGCTTTTTCACAGCTTGGCTCTGATACCATAATAGGATCTAATATTTGTGTAAGAATGAATTCTATAGTGTTCATTGATATGTGTTGAGATTTATACAGAATACAACATATCAAGAAAGGAAAGTAATTAAACCTTAATACATATGGAAATATAGTAAATGTTGTATATATGCTAGCCTAAATATACATGATCAATTAAGCAATGTAGACTATGTGATATCTTGTGAATCTCTACAGTTATTACTACCATTAGTAACCGCAGGGAGAGCTCTGTACACAAACCACGGTACATATGACGATGGATTCCAGAGGTTTTACCGCGGGGCACACATACCGCGGTTTTCTTAGTGGTGGAAAATAGAGGAAGACTGCAGTTCGGGCACGGGATGCATACTGCGGTGACGACGAAAATTGTGCTAAACAGGAAATCTTGTGCGGGAAGAAAATAACTCCTTTAGGGTTTTGTCTTACCCTATTGCTCCCATATAAATACTATTATTTCCCTATGCTTAAGGGTATGTAGAAAATAGCAAGTGAGGCTGAGAGGAACTTATAGAGAGATTGAAAGAGAGAGATAGAGAGATCGTAATCTAACTCTGATAGTGGATTGAGTGCAGGTGTACTCCGTGAATATAGGCAATTGCTGAACCACGTAAAATCTTTTGTGTCGTCTTCTTCTTTTCTTTATTGCTTTCATAATATCTGCATGTGTGATTGTGATTTGAGTAACCTGTGATCGCGGATTTTCTACAAGAAGTCGGTCACCAACCAAGGCTCCCAATGATTTACTCGTTATCATTTTCTAGGTTTATGAAGCCTTGAGTGGGAAGGGAAATCCTTGGCTGAGAACTCTTGAAGCAACTTGAAAATTCCCTTGTAAGTTTATTATTTAGGTGAAATTGTTGTCCATCTGACGTGTATTGTTGATTGTTTGACTAGTATACGTGTCATTTTGTCTGGTTAAAATTTTTGTCGACCAAATTTTTTCGTCAACAAATAATTATGTCATGTTAATGTAGACAGAAAAAAAAAACCATCTTGTTCGTGTTAGGTCAAATACGACCCCCAAACTCGTATTGACAGTCCCATATACAGGACTTATGTTGTCTTAAGCTTTTTTTAGTGTTGCATTTCTAATGTTCTTTAGTCTTTAAGGGTCGAAAATCCTCAAATCAAACCTTGAAAGGAGTGTGGAAAAAAAAAACCTTGAAAGGGGATTCGGTTTATTCTTCTCATTCCAAACTTTTTTCTTAATTCTAAATAGTTTACAATATTTTAATTTTTTACCAAATTAGTCCTAACTTTTTATGAAGTTTCAAATGAGACCCTAAAGTAAAAATTTTGTTAGTCAACTTAACAGTCAAATGGTGAATTGGATATAAAAAGGTCAAAAACTACTCGAAACTAAGAAAGAAAATTCGAATCTTATTTGGTAATTACCTTATCTTATTCTTTTATTTGTTGTAAATTATAAGTTTTTGTTGTCATATTCACCAATTCACATAACAATTAACATTAGTATTCATTTACGCAAAGCATGTCATTTAAAAAACGAAATTAATTAAAATTTGGGTGGAACTATATTACGATGGGTTCATCACTCAAAAGAAAATACATGATTTTTGAATACTTTCAACTGCGTCACATATTGTCTTCCCACGATGATACTGTATCACTAAAGTTAATTTTTCTCCACCTAAAAATGGATTTGATTCTAAACTGCTTTCTTTAGCCACTTAGAGCATCTCCAATGATAAATAGACATTCTGTAAATAATTGTGTCTTCAATGCAACCGTGCATATCCAACCTCAAGCTGACGTGGCAAAAAAAAAATAATAGACATTGTCAATATGACCGTCCATGTAAGACCCTAATTTTTGTTTCCTTCTTTGTTAGTAGTAATAATAATAATAGAAATAGAAACTTATTTTTGGCAATAAACCAGATCAGTGATTGATTCTCCAGTATTATTATAAGTTAATTTCCACATTTAAAATAATTTAAAATAAGTTAATTTCCACATTTAGAGTGATTTGAAATAAATCAATTTCTATATTTATAGTGATTTGAAATAAGTCAATTTCCACATTTAGAGTGATTTGAAATAAATCAATTTCCACATTTAGAGTGATTTGAAATAAGTCAATTCCACATTTAAAGAAATTTGAATATTTTAGCAAAATCAGTGGAATTGTATATCTTCATTATTTTTATAATTATTCATATGTGTGTATATATATTTACACAGTAATATCAACTAAATGCTTTCATACAAAAACTCTCACTTTTCTATACTTGTTTCCCTACCAAAAGATCATAGCAAAATAATATCAATAAAAAGTATCAATTTCATTATACCTTTACTCTGAAACTCTTTGAAGGTACAAGTTCTTGAACTTTGTTTCATTTTTTATTTTGATTAAAGATGTATTCCTTTTTATACTCTTTGTTTTCTTTTAACACAAAACATCTCATCAACAAAATTTAGGCTTCTAACAATTGCTCAACTTTATTTATGGAGATGTTTTAATGAATGGATAAAATATAATTATACATGAAGCTCTATAATTAATTGCTGGAATTTTTGGAGTTCATTAAAGAGTTCAAGTTTGAGTGTTAGTGTAGGTTGAAATTGTGATCTGTTTTAATATTAGTGAAGCAACTTACTGTGTTGTTTATTTTAGTTATATTTGTAGGTTGCGATTGATGCTGAATTTTGGTATGAGAATAGTAGACATATATATCTACTTGTGTTATAATATTCGGAATTTTTGGTGGTGTTCATATTAGGGAGACTTTAATTCTAAATCGATTACATATGCAGATTTTCTGAATCATCAAACTGACCTTATTGTATTGGAGTAATTTTAAATTACAATTGGGGATGTATTTAAGTTTTCTTTTCGGTATTGTGGTTGTAGAGGCATAATTGAATCAGGATATAAATTATCGTGAATTTTGGTGTCATATAAGTATTTTAATTCTTTGAGTATATTTGATGTTTAAGCCATGATATTTAGGTTGACAGTCATGAGCTCTTGGTGTTGTAGGAATTTTAATTCTCAAAGGGAGATAGGTAAAATTTTTATTTTCGGTATAGGGATAGAGTACTGATATATTAGTCTATAAATAAAGTTTTGGAATTTTTTGTAGTCTGTAGGATTGTTAAAATGTTATACGAAGTCTGATTGGAGGATCAAAATATATACTGTCAGGATTGACCCTTGTGTGTTTAGAATATGATAGGAAATTATCGGTGTTTGATAAAATTATGATATTTTGAGGGGAATTATTAATCTGATTTTTAGATTTATTGACTAAGTTTTGCAATTTTTTGAGGCCCTTAAGATTTTCGAATCACTAACGTTTGAGCACTAAAAACTGTTTTTCTGAAATCTCTTCATGAAAATGAATAAAAAAATGTACTTACAAAGTTGAGTTAGATTTCTTTTATTTGGCTGGTTTAATTGAGGGATTATATTCTATATGTTTAGGTTCCTCTCGTGATTTCCCAATATCGTTAGTGAAACCTTAAACTTGCTATCACCGAAGGTAAGTAGATTTCTTTTTTTGCATAGTATGTAATTGCACAAATGTTTTCTTAGAAACCAAATTTATTTATCATATTGTAATGTTCTGAAATATTTTATTATATACGTTTATATATGTTTATAAACTCATTTTACTACTTAGGGGTCGTTTGTTTTTTTGTTTGAATACTGAATAGTCCTGAATTTTTCTGAAGACTGAATAGTAACTGAAATCTGAACCTGAATAACATGTTTATTTTTTTTTCTCACATCTGAATGTACTGTCAACATGTTTGTTTTTTAAAAATAAAATTATCTGAAAATACGTAATTTTACATTTATACCTATACTAATTAAAAGAAGTAATTTAATATGCATCATTATTTATAACATTTTGTGTATTTTTTTTACAAACAAAGTTCAATTTAACAAAAAAAATTATTCAAAGACTATAATTTTGCATGTTCTGCAAACAAAGTTTAAGTTAAATTTATTGCAAAAAAAGTTACAGTTCAAGTTCAGTTTTGTATGTTATCCACGCTTTCGGTGAATATAATTCATGAAACCATTTTTGTTTCTTTGGTTTCCTGGATCAGATGCACCGGAAACCAAATAAAAAAAAAGTTCTTGAATTTTTTACATACAATAATTCTATAACATCTTCAAGCCACGAAATTTACTCAATATGATAGACAAATTTATTGAGCACTAATCGAATAGTTAGATAAAAAAAAATAAAGAGTTCTTACCGGGACTTGACAGGAGAGAAATTCAATTGTTCAATCTCAGAAAAAATTCATTATAAGAAGTAATTAGAGTTTTTTTTTTTCTTTTTTAAAACCTATGTAAATAAGAAATATATTAAAAGAAAAAAATTATACCATATCAAATTAAGATAAATTTGGAAATATATCTTTTTTTGGAGGATAGACTTGGAAGAGAATATTTTAATTGCAATCCAGTGATTTGGAATTAAGTTAAAAGTCAGGATTTCTTACTTTTTATTTTAAGTTATTTTTTGATATTTTTAAGTTGTTTGACCACTTAAAAAAAACAAACAAAACAACTTAATGAGTTCAATTCAGACCCAGTAAGTCTTAAGTGAAAAAAACAAACGACCCCTTAGTTTTTACTTACATATTTGTTATTTAATTCTTTTTAAATAAGTTTTACCTTTATTAGACATTTTTGCTTAAATGCTTAAATGTTTGGTCCTTTTATGATTTAGTAATGTAAATGTATTGTTATATATATATATATATATATATATATATATATATATATTGAAAGTAATGTTTTAGCAATGAAATGTGAAATGAAATGTTGATCACCGGTGATAATGTAAATGCAACGTGCGCGACAAATGAAATGTTATGATTTTGGTCTTGTACCAATTTCTGAAATGTTATGATTTTGGTCTCGTACCAATTTCTGAAATGTAAATGGCCGGGTCACCGGGGGTATTGGTGACACTACTTGACTTGAGCTTATTTTTATGAAATGTTATTAATCGTTATCGTACAATGAAAATGCTACTTTTACAAGTTTTACTTGTATTTGAAAATGTTACTTTTACAAGCTTATTTGTATATTAATATGTTACTTTTGCAAGTTTTACTTGTATTTGAAAATATTACCTTTGCAAGTTTAATTGTATTTGAATATTTGAAAATTTATGTACTCTTTAAATGTTATTATAAATTTCATAAATGTTTTCGATTACTTATTATGCAATACTTATTGAGTTGACGGCTCACCCCTTGTCGTTAACATTTTTGCAGACTGAGTTTTTAGAAGCTGATCGCTAGGGCATTAGACTTTCAGAAGTTGAAGTGATTGAGATTTTATGTAATGTTTTCCTTTTTTTTTGTTACTTAGAATTTGAGTTTAAGTGCCTGGTATTGTTTTATTTCCCTTTAGAGTGTTTTGCACCTTATTGATGGATATATTTGGAGATATATTTTTCAGTAGAGAATGGTATATTTGGAGTTATTCAATGATTATTATTTTGTTTTTGTGAAGTAATTAATGATTTATAACATAACATCTCATATCAAAGGGTTTAATTACTCTTTGAGTTTTGGGGTGTTACAGTCCACTTTCAGACGGTCTGTTGCACAACCCTTTTTTAGGTTGACTCAGCAAACATTTAAAATTGATATTAATTTTTCATCTATTTTTGGTAAGGAAATAAAATAAAAAAGAAAATAGGAAATAAAATAGGAAATAAAATGGACACGTCATTAAAACAATATGTGTTTTAAACAAAAGCATTGATGACCAAATTTTAAGTTGGTTGTCTATCAAATCCATATTTATACCACATAGAAAGCAAGTCTCTTGACATTGTTGCCATGTTATCAATTATTCATATGCAAGTCATTTTTACATTGGAGATGCTCTTAGGTATACTTAAAAAATTAGAGGAATTCTCTACAATTTGAAGATAAATTATAAGATCATTAGAATAAGTTGAAAGCTTTGATGAGTACGAATATAAGTAGCTTTCTATATCTTATATCCCATGTGAGTGAGTAGTTTTGGTATGTCCCATTCATGCTTGCCACTAAGAGCTGTGGATACTAATTTGCATGAAAGAAGTAGGTTTAGATTAGCAATTACAGGTTGCTTTGATCTTCTAATTACAGCAAATATTTGACTCTTTCACACCTCTACTTTCTAAATTATTGCTCAAATGTATTGAGGCTATGTTTGAGATGGCTTTTACTTGAAAAATAATCACTTATTTCTTAAGTTTTGAGTAAACATGTGTTTGGTAAACTTCCCAAAAGCAGCTTATTTTACAATTTGCTCTTTCGATAAGTAGCTTCTAAGAAGTTGGCTGAGGGTTGCTTTTTGAAGTAGAAGCTAGCTTATTGCTTTTGCAATGTCTAGAATACGCTCACTATTTTAGTAAAAGACAATATTACCCTTATTTAATAATAATATAATAAAAAAGTAAAAAGTAAAAAATTTAAAATTTCTTTTTTAAAAAATAAATTAAAATTTAAAAAACTAAAAATGGGAATGGTGGCCATCGCCGGAAAGTGATGCCGGAGAAGGACCGGCATCTCTGGTGACTAAGTTGCTGGAGGAAGCTAGCTCCTCCGGCCACGGAGGAGACGAGAATGGAGGAGAACTTTCGCCAGAACAAATGGAGGAGAACTTCGACGCGCATCCAATTGCGATTCCATCGCAAATTCGTCGCAAAGGTTAGTTCTGCTCCGACCACTTCGACAGAATCTCAAAAAGGACCACTCCTACCACTTCGTCGCAAAGGCTGATTCTGTCGCTGATTCGTCGCAAAGCCTCCTCCATGATGCAACTAATCGGCGACGGAATCTCGCGATTTCAAATTCTTGTTTCATCTCTGGCAAGGGAGAGGATATTTGTGGCAAGTGAAGGAGGCTGATGACGATCTCGGTGGAGCTGGAGACGGAGGAGGAATTGGAGAGTCGTCGCCGGAGTTTGCAGAGGTTGATTGTTTAGTGTGTTGGTGAAGAAAAGGACTGAGTTGACTCGGCGGAGGAGTCTGAGTTGACTTAGTCATTTTTTGTTGTGTTTCAGTTATGAACTGAGTTGATTCAGTCATAATTTTTTTTTTCTTTAAATTTGTTATGTTATTTATTTCATTTTATATGCTTCATATTTATAATATTTATTGATGTCTTAGTCATTTTGTTCAATACATTTTCCATCATTTCAAAAGTTAAACAATTTTAAATTTTGGTTTACGGAACACCAACCTATATTTTTCTTAAGTTGATTATTTTTTAAGTTAAGCTATAAGCAAACTATAACTTAAGCAAAACAATCCCAAAAATAGCCTAGATATCTCAAGTCATAATCTTCTTTTATTAATGTTCATGGGAATGTTCCCTTTCAATAATTTTGCCTTCTTCAAGCTAATTAACATATGCTAATTCTTCAGTCATTTATACATCATCCCCTGCAACAATTATATTCTTTCAATAATTGATTCCTTTTCTATTCTTGTCAATATTCACAATAGTAAAAAAAAAAAAAAATTCTTATAACAAATTCTATTATGAAGGAGTCATGATGTAAGAGAATATTTTAAATGTATAAATAATTGAGCTCTGCTATACCCTATGAAGGAAATTGTTGTCCGATTTTATGAAAAAATCCATACATGACTGATTTCAGATCATCAAAATCTATCTATTTTTGAACCATATCTCAAGAGAGAAGAAATATTAATTTATGTTATTGCATGTGCCATCTATGTGAATTAGAACTACTAGTTAGTACTGCATCACAATTCACAAACCATGCATTCAAAAATGTGAAGAAATTAAACTACTATCAGCATACGTTTTAGCTCGAAATTAAATCACTCTTTCAAATTCATTATTTTCTGCAAACAATTGGTTGCCGTTCGTAATTTGGTTTGTTGTAGACTTGTAGGTGCCTTTTAAGCCATTTTTGCCTTTCTTTATTTTCCCTTCTTCATTCATTAGATCTGTAAATCTCATTTGTCAAAAATACGTTACAGGTAAAATTCAACATTTAATTTTTAATATGTCTATTAATTAGTACCTAAAATTTCACTTAGGATTTCAACTAAGGTCTGCTAATCAGGTATTGATGCTACTGAAAATTTATTATTCTATATATATATATATATATATATATATATATATATAGTAATACTATACAACCTAGATGTGGCAAATGAATTGTCGTCACCACACAAATCATAAGATGATATGACAAGAGCAAATCGCTTACCACATTATTTGTATTTGTTAAATTTGGGCTAAATTTTTGGAATTCCAAATCTTAAAAGTTTAGTTTGGTTCTGATAAGGGAAAAACTGTATATATAGTTGTTTTTCTATTAGTGCTGATTAAGCATAAATACTGACTTATGCAGAGTAGTTGAATTTAATGACTAATATATATCACTGTCGAGAAAAGAACTGATATATATATATATATATATATATATATATACCAACCATTGATGGTGGCAGCAATTCGAACTTGAAACATTAGTTGTTAGTAGCATCAATATGTCAATTCGAACCCGGTACATCTAATCAGCAGACATTTCAAATTTTTTTTTTTTTTTTTTATGAACAATTTTATAACTATTTAAGTGATTCATCATATATATATATATATATATATATATATATATATATGGTATCATCTAACCTACTATTGTTTTTCACTGTTATCCTAATACATCAGTGTGACATAAAACATGTATATGATATTATGATATGATAACGAAATAAGTTTAGTAAATCTAAAACGATTAAATCAAGTTAAAGGTAACTTTTACACCATTTGTAAAACACTGACACAAGACTCAATAACATATGATTCGTCACCTCTATGTGGCTATTTCCATTTGCAGTCTTTTCTTCTATGTAAATAAGATTATCGATCAACTCCTTCTATATTTTTGTTCATCCAATTAAATTCTGAATAAAAAAAAAATTGCCATCTGTTGACGTTTCATACAATTATAATGAGGTACAATTTTAATAGTTATGGCGGGGGCTTCAACCTTTCTTCACAAGTCTGGCTACTAAGGATCATATAGTAGTGGTCAGAGCCAGATTAAAATTAACAAGCATTGAAATTAAATTATATCTTAATCATACAAACATTAGCTTGTTTCGATTATTTCCACTTTTTGAAAACAAATATTGTGTAAACGAAGAAACTTTGCTTATTTTTTTTTAATTGATTTCCATTGAGATCAAATAGAAGTGCTTTTTTAAATACCAGTTACGCACCCCTTTCACATCGTGTGATGTTGTAATTAACACACAGCCTTCATATGTGTGATGTTTTAACTATCTTTAAACATGTGAAATCTTTCACGAGAATTTACCTTATACATAACCTGTATAGTTACAGGGAATTTACGGGTTTTCACTTTTCAGTATTTAGACTTCTAACGTGATCCGTTAATTAGTTTGGATTATGATTATCTCCTTACATTTTTTTCCCTAAACTTTTTTTAATCTAGTGACATTTAAACATAAAATAAAATACATAGTTAGGATTTATTGATTTTTTTCTCTATCAAGTAAATGGGTGTTTTTTTTTTGAGAGGATGCAGAAGGGTGTTTCACTTGTCCTAACTCCGTTTCTTCATATCACATAGTAGCTTGATGATAATAGTGTAAATTTAAATATTGTGGCATAACATTGACGTGGAAGAACGGGACGGGCCCAACCAAGTTTTATCTCGTCCTTGACAAAGTGAAACATATATGCGAAATCCTCATCCTCACCGTTTGCATTTCTTTGTGGGACGGATGCCTCAAGAATAATGATAATTTAAATAAGTAAAAAAAATAAAAACACGAAAGATATTTCACTGTTTTTTATTTAATTTTAATTACTGATTTTTTGACCCTATTAGCCGGATTTAGCAACAGTTTCAGAGTAGAAGAAGTTAACATCCTTTTCTGTGCTTGAAAAGCCTAAAGCGTCCACCATTTCAGTTTTTTACTTTTCAGCGGTTAATCAGTTATTTTTCTTTAAACCTTTCTTTTTATCTTTTCTTTTCTATATAAACCCACTTGCTTCTCACAACTAATTACCATTTGCAAAGAAACTCGTGCTTGTTTGTTTGTTTTTTTTTTAAAGAGTAAATCGGCTGATCTGCCTCTCGATTTTCCTCTTCTGGGTTGTTTGTATTTCTGTCAAAGATTTGAAGAAGATAATGGAAATCGCACATTTCATATTCGGTGTTTTTGGTGGGTTTTCCAGTTCTTGCAAACTTGATTTTGTTTGGCTCGTTTTGATTCATATATCATTCGCTAAGTTTCTCTTTTTTTTTTTTTTGTCTTTGTTCGTCACAGGAAATGCCACTGCTCTGTTTCTCTTCTTGGCTCCAGTGTAAGACCAAAAAACTCTCTCTCTCTCTCTCTCTCTCTCTCTCTCTCTCTCTCTCTCACAATTTCACCATAAACAAGGCAAACACAAAGATCAGTTTTTTGTACGTGGGTTTTAGTCTATCAAAAATTAGAGTTAGAACTGCAAATAGGTTCTTGTTCTTCATGAAGAACAAGATTTCTTCAAGAAATCAACCCCTTTCTTTAAAAAAATTGTGAACTCTCTTGTTGATCTATTCGAAGGAGAAATCAAGGAAATTATTAACGGGAATATCCAATCAACATGCAATAAGGACAAGTACTTTGTCATTTTTATTTTTTGTAGTATTATATGATAATTTATTTATTTTTATTTTTTGATTTGTTGTAGGATCACATTCAAGAGGATCATAAGAAGCAAATCCACAGAGCAGTTCTCTGGCATACCCTACGTGATGACCTTGCTCAACAACCTCCTTTCTGCTTGGTATGTTTTTCTCAAATTTCTTCAACTGCCCTTTTTTTACTTTACCTTTTTACCCCTCTCTTAGTACTCTATTCGGTTGGGTATTCCTGTAAATTTGTATTAATTGTCAACAAATCGTCTTTGATAAATCTGGCCATAATTTCCCTTCAAGTCTACACTACCAAACCTTTTGAACTGTCACTGGTTTTGAAAGTAACAATAGTTTTGTTGTTACACATGCATATGTGTGTAAATTGGGCAGGTATGGTCTTCCATTTGTGTCTGAGAACAACATTTTGGTATCAACAATCAACGGCACAGGTGCTGTAATCGAGTCCATTTATGTGCTCATCTTCTTAATATATGCTACTAAGAAGGAGAAAGCAAAGATATTCGGACTCCTGATGTTCGTGCTCAGCGTGTTTGCCGCGGTAGCCCTAGTGTCGCTGTTGGCCTTGCATGGCAACACTAGGAAGATTTTCTGTGGTTTTGCTGCTGCTATTTTCTCTATTATCATGTATGCCTCACCCCTCTCTATAGTGGTAAGTAACACATTTAATTACTCTTTAATTTGTCTAAAGCCTTTTAAGGAAAAATCAAGAATTCTAAAGTGTTTGATAAAAAAATGCAGAGGATGGTGATCAAGACTAAGAGCGTGGAGTTCATGCCATTTTTCTTGTCACTATTTGTGTTCCTGTGCGGCACTTCTTGGTTCATCTTTGGTCTACTTGGTCGCGATCCTTTCGTTGCTGTAAGTTTACTTTCTTTATAATTTATATGTATAGTATCAATCCTGTATAATCGTGTACTTGTAATTTGCAGGTCCCAAATGGATTTGGGTCTGGGCTGGGAACAGTGCAGTTGATATTGTACTTCATCTACCGAAACAAGGGTGGACCAAAGAAACCCGATCCAGCATGGAATGGGTCAGTAGAGATGGGCCCAGAAAAATCCCAAGTGAACCAGACATTAACCGTGTAGCATATTTGTAAACTTGGACTGCTTTGTCTCAAATCCCTTTACTTTGTTGTATCTTGTGCGTTTTTGTTGTATGACAGAGCAAAAATTAGATGATGATGAAGATGTGTACAAAATGAAAGATACTTTGGCTATGTTTGGGATTGTTTTTGCTTGAGAAATAAGTGTTTATTTCTCAAGTTTTAAGTAAATAGGTATTTGGTAAACTTTTTAAAAACGGTTTATTTTACAATTTGCTCCTCCAAGAAGTAGCGTTTGAGAAGTTGGCTGAGGGTTGTTTTTTAAAGCAGAATCTAGCTTATTGCTCATGCAATGTCCAAACTATCCTCACTATTTTAATAAAAGACAAGATTACCCTTATATTTAATAATAATCTATTAAAAAACTAAAAAGTAAAAAAAAAAGCTATGAAAATATAAAAACTGATCGGGAATGGTGGCCACTGCCGGAAATAGATGCCGGAGTAGACCGGCATTCTCCGGCGACCCAGCTCATCCTGCAGTATAATCTGCGGCGAGAAATGATCGGAGATCTGACGAAATCAATGCTGCTGTTGATGCTGTTGTCGATGTTGTTGATGATCGGAGATCTACGACAAAATCAAGAAGATCGACAAGAATCCGCTGAAGAGGAGGGAGCTGGAGGAGATGGAGAAGATGAAATCGAGGGCTGTTGATGATCGGAGATCTACGACAAAATCGAGGAGATCGACAAGAATCCGCTACGGAGGAGGGAGCTGGCGGAGATGGAGACGATGAAATAGAGGGAGGCTCTTCGGTGAGAGGCGGAGAAGCGAAGGATAGAGACGGCGAGGTCGTCGGTGGAAGGCGGCCCAACTTCCTCCGGCGGCGTGGTTCTTTTGTTTTCAATTTTAAGTTTTTATTTTTTAATATATTTAAAAAAATAGTAATATATCAGATTTATTTTAATAAGATTTAATTTGTAATATATAGTTTATTTGATTATTTTTCAATTGGTTCAATGTTGTCTATTTTAGTAATTTTATCAAATAAATTTTCCATACTTTCAAAAGTAAAGCAATTTTTAAAATCGGTTTACCAAATACATACCCACTTTTTTGTAAAACTGATTAATTCTAAAGTTAAGCTATAAGCGGATTATTTTCAAAGTAAAACAATCTCAAACATAGGATTTGTCAATAATTGTTGATGCTTTTTGAAAATTCAATACTCTCAAGAAAATATGTGAGGATTCTCCTGTTCTTCTTTTTCTGTATGATTGAAATGTGTGAATGGTAAATCATTTTACCAACTTCATCTTATCTAAATAATAGACTTTAAAAATAACTAATTGAGTAACCAATGGAAAATTGGAAATTTTGTTGAGATAAAATTTAGAGGTAATTGGTGGATCGAAACTTGTACGCAAAAGCACAACTTTAATGTCTTTTCTTGAGAAGGACCTTAGGCCTTGGACGGTGGACGGTGAACCAAAATACAAAGTCGACCTCAAGATTATATATTACAAATAACTTATAAAAGAAACATTATATATTACAAATAACTTTAACAAATGGGAAATTTTTAAAGATTCAAAACTTAATAAACGAAATAACAAATATTATGCTTGTATGAGTATATACTGTCATGGGTTTCAGTAGAAAGATAAATTGTTGGTCGAGGTAATGCGATAGTGCTAATCTTCATCTTTCTGAGGAATTAATGATGCAATTTGAGATTGACAAATTGCTATTATATGTTTGAAGTGTATGATTAATTTGGGATTATGGTTTTGATTTCAATAAAAAAAAATGACAGTATTTAAAAGAAGTTGGGTGTGCTAGCTATAGCTGTCAAAACATGCCGGCACGACCCCTTTAAGCCCCGGCTGCCTTAACGTGCCGTGCCGGCATTTGAAGGAGCCATGCCGAGCCAGGCACGGCCTGTTAAGGAAACGGGTGGCACGGCACCGCCCACTTTAATTTTCTTTAGTTTTATTTTTAAATTTAAGAAAGTATTAAATTTATTTGTTATAATATTATTTTTACGATTTAACATATGTATCTTTAATTATAATTTGTTTATCTTATTTATTATTACGATTTTCTTATAAAAAATAATTAAAAAAATCAAACGTTTAGATTTAAAAAAAAAATTCTGACGGACCGACAGCCGACCCTCCGTGGCAGTGGCATGGCGGTATGCGTGCCGGCCCGACGTGCCTAGCACGGGGGCTTAGTGTGTAGTGCCATGCCGGCACCCTTAACCCCGCATGGCATGTGCATCGTGCCGTGCTAGCCCAGGCATATTAGACCCGACCCCAATTGACACTTTTAGTACCGGCTAGCAAGTGGTTTTAAAAATAAAAATATGTTTATAAAATAAGTTAAATCCTTGTAAGCCGGCGGTATTAAAATAAAATAAAAATTACAAACCGATAGTATTTAATTGGATGCTTATAGTGATAGTTGAATCTTCAAAATTTGGTATATTTATAAATTAAGTATGTAAATCATATATACCGGTGTGGCAACATCGACACCCTTCTACAAAATAGTCAATCATACAAATATACAGTAATAGATGAAATTATTGCAGTTGATTTATTCTTTAATAGAATCCAAAAGAGGTTTACTTCAATGCATGTATATAGGTAGGGAAGATGGGGTGTATGGAAAACAGTTAAAAATTGGTGATATTTCTTTCTTTAAATATATATATATATATATATATATATATATATATATAGAAGGGCAATATTTATACCCTACTAAAATTGTATATATACCCCATACGTAAATACACTGTTTTATAGACCATATAAAATACTCTGAGATATAATTATAACTCACTTAATATGAAAAATATTATTTATCGTATTATATTTTTGTAAATAAACTTCACTGAAACCATATTTTAAATAAAGTATAATTTTTTTTTAATAAAATTAATGGAGTATATTGTTAGGGATTCGAACCGATGATCGCTGAAACATCATGCCTAATATACACCCATAACTCATAGCAATTAATAACGTCAATAACAGAAAAAATAAGATGAGAGAAAATAAACCAATCACAACACAAGATATACGTGGAAAACCCAAATCGGGTAAAAAACCACGGGCCGTCAGGACGACAGAGAAAGTTCCACTATATGATAAATTGTTACAATCATATACTTCAGGATTCTCTCTCACACCTCAACCCCAAACCACGCTCACAAGATCCTCACCAAGAACCCCCCAATATCCCCTAGGTCTCCCCTGAATATCACCCACGGATCTCTAACTTGATCCACTGATATTCCCTTGGATCCCTCCCCGGATATTCCCTTGGGTCTCTCACCCTGATCTCACCACTCTCTGATGTTACATGGTGTTTCTTGACTCCACTCCAAATAACCTAATTACAAGGTCTATTTATACTAGCTATAGGGAGTTTAAGATAAAAGGAAATCCTACTCCTAAACATACAAGAATTACTTGTTCCACATAAATACTGTTATAGGTAAAAATCATCATTAAGGATACGTCATTACAGTAAGGGGCCACGTAAGCAAAGTCAAGAAAAGTCAAGCGTTAAAGGGCAGAAATTCCCCAAGGGAATTTACTCGGCAAAGAGCAAAGCAGCCCGACCACAGACAAAGAAATCGGCTCGGGCATACTTGGTCATGCTCGGGACCAGATAATGAAGGCGAGTACTTCACAAACATATGGACAGAATCAGCAACAAGCAACTCCACAATAAGCAACGATACGACTATCAGAGTTCAACTGAAAGGCAAACAGATTTCCCGTGGATAAAGGGCGAGGAATCCGACGCAGATTCGGACTCAGTCAAAACAGGAAACAGGATAAACTCCAGAAAGAGACAGACTTCAATTAGAACTAGGAAATCACACAAAATATGGGTATCACAACACCAAACCCTAGCAGTACCATAAACCCTAGCAATAACATGTATAAATACCCATGTAAGAAACATAACAGGGAGAGATGAGAATTAGCAGGAGAAGTCAGAGAGAAATACCTTGTAATTGAGTTTTTCATAGTGGATTTGACTCTGTTGCTCAAGCAACAACCCGTGGATTTTTCTCCAGTTAAAAGAAGTTTTTACCACGTATTTGTGTCTCTTGATTTATTATTTTCTTGCGGTATTACACTTATCTGTTCTTATTTTCGCTTGATACAAGTTCGTTGATAGTGACGACGAAAAATCACCATCAACAATTGGCGCTAGAAGGAGGTGGAATCAAGCAAAACTTGTGACAATGGCTGGCGAAGGAGATGGTAGCGATTCCAGGTATAGTCAAGGATTGCCAATCAATGAATTGGAGGATGATGCCACCCTTAACACTGCGGAGGTAACCTTGGCAACGGCAGATCAGTCAACTGCCCTGGCTGGCATTCAGCGTTTTCCTCCAACTAACGAAGAGATTGCGAACGATTCCGCGCTTCCTTGCAGCAACTTATATCAGACGCTGCCAGGCAAGGGGTTGATCTCTCCACCACGGAAGGTTTGATGTCGCCTCACAATCTTTCTGCTCCAAATCAACAAGCAAAGAGGTTGCGCTCCACAGTGGTGATACCAACGCCTGATGCACCCATAAAGGCAAGCCGTGATCTGATTGACAGGCCGGTGATTTTTTCTGAAAGGCCAACCAGGGGAAGCGGAGAACGTAGAGAGGGGAATGACTCGGACAGAAGGTATGGTCATGACCAGACGGCTAGGGATAGAGACCGTCTAAGGAGGCGTACTCATCGGAGAGATCGATCGTCGTCCTCGGGAGAGAGTGAGCAGAATTATCATCACAAGCGCCAAAGGAGCACGGTTCGGCTGCACGGTTTAAATCGGGATCAAAGAGAATCGAATCCGGAAGAAAAAGGCCAAAAACTGACTATAAGTCAGAATTTCAATGCTGTGGGGGAGCCGGAGGGAGACAGAGATATACTCATACAGAGTTTGACCCGGGAAGTGGAGAACAACCGCCGACAAATGGATGCGTTAGTCAGGCGATATGGGCGTAACGAGTTGTCAGATGATGAGTCCGGGAGCCCTTTCACCAATAGGATCCTGAGGACGCCATTCCCGGAGAGGTTTAGAATGCCACATGTAGAGCAATTCAAAAAGGACACGGACCCTAAGGAACATGTCAGAAGATACAAGAGTGCCATGGCCCAGTATGTTTACAATGATGCCCTACTATGCTTAAATTTCCCTCAAACTCTTGGGGATCTGGGCTCTAGGTGGTTCGGCAGGTTACCAACAGCCAGCATAAGTAACTTCAGCGAGCTGAGTAAGGCTTTCTCAAGGCAGTTCCTCGGGAATGTGCACAGAAAGAAATCGGTGGCCCACTTGTCTCAACTTAAGCAAGGAAAGGATGAGTCACTTAAGAAGTATTTGGGAAGATTCGGTCAAGAAATGTCTGAGATTGGAAGTGCACAGAAAGAAGTCGGTGGCCCATAATTGCAGCATTCATCAATAACCTCCAGAATGGTCAGCTGTCATTTGACCTGAGAAGAGCCCGTCTAATCAGTTATGCTGACATGATGGATATGGCTGGGGGCTATGCCTTGGCGGAGGAAGAAGAAATTGCCACGGGAGGATACTTCGTGCATGGCGGACGCCCGGAAGGGTCTAAAGCCAAGGACCAAGCGAAGACGCCCGATGCGAAAGGTGATAAACAAAAGAATAAGACACGGGATAGTCGGGATAGTCGTCGGGCATATGATCCGAAGACAGATCAGCCGCGGCAGAAGTTCCAAGGCAGATATACAAACTATACCCCACTGAGGAAGGATCAAGAGGAAATTCTGGCAATTCTGGAGGAGAAGAACATATCTAAAGAACCTCCTAGGAAGTCATCCTATGCCCGGAGGGACACCACCAAGTATTGCAGGTTCCATAAGGAGAATGGCCACGAAACTTCCAAGTGTTTTCAACTTAGGGATCACATCGAGACCCTCATCAGGGAAGGACACTTGAAAGATATCGTCCTGAGGAAAACCGACAAGGTAGATGGACAGAAAGATAACCGACAAGATGGTCGGGCAAGAAAACCTAGCCCCAAGAAAACTGAGGATGAAGGAGCGATCAACACGATTTTTGGTTGACCATCAACGGGCAAAAGTAATAGGGAGAGGACCCAGGAAATTCGGGAAGCCATGGAAGCTAGGAGAGATCTAGACGACAACTCCATTGAACCGGACCCGAAAAGGATCAAGGGAGGCTGGGATCCCATCATATTCACAGAGGCTGACTCACATGGAGTAGATGTAAGACCGAATGATGCACTGGTAATCAGCGCACGTATCGGCCATAGGGAGGTCCATCTGATTTTGATCGACAATGGAAGCTCAGCGGATATTTTGAGTACAGAAGTTTATGACTAGCTGAGGCTGGACAGGAAAGACCTGCAGCCTTTTCCTACTCCTCTTAGAGGATTTGGCAGGGTGGAGGTAAGGTCGCTCGGCACAGTGAAATTACCGGTGAAGGTTGGGAAGGCTCCTTGCCAAAAGACAGTGTTACTCGACTTTGTAGTCGTCGACACAGAAAATTGGCCATACAACGCCCTACTAGGCAGACCGTTCTTGAATAAAGCTAAGGCGGTGACAGCGACTTATGCCTTAATGATGAAGTTCCCAACAGAGTTTGGAGTTGGAGTGGTCAAAGGATCACAAAAAATGGCTCGAAGGGCAAATTTGTCAGTATACAAGGACAGGGAAGTAAACCAGGTATACAATGTGACAACCAAGCTGATAACTGATGAGACTGAAGAGTCAGAAGTACCGAAGGATTTTGAGTTGGATCCCAGAGAGGAGCCCGAAGCTAAGAAAGATGAGCCGACCGAAGAGGTGGCATTGGACCCAGAAGATCCAGGCAGGACGGTGAAAGTCGGGGCAAATTTGAGTGAATGTATAAAAGTCCAACTTGTCTCACTACTAAGGGATTACAATGATGTTTTGCTTGGAGCCACGAAGATATGCCCGGGATAGATCCAAAAGTGATATCACATTGCCTCTCCATCAATCCAGAGTTCCGCCCGGTAGTGCAAAAGAGACGGCTGTTCAATCCAGAGAGGAGTATGGCCATTAAGAATGAAGTAGGCAAGTTGCTTTCTGCAGGATCGATAAGGGAGGTCAAATACCCAGCATGGGTGGCCAATGTGGTGCTGGTCAAGAAGAAGAATAATTAGTGGAGAATGTGTGTAGACTTCACCGATTTGAATAAGGCCTGCCCGAAAGATAGCTTCCCATTGCCGAGAATAGACCAACTGGTGGATGCAACAGCTGGGCACGAATTATTGAGCTTCATGGATGCTTATTCAGGATACAATCAGATCAGAATGAATAAAGCAGATGAAGAAAAGACGGCCTTCACCACAGATCAGGGTTTGTACTGCTATAAGATGATGCCTTTCGGGCTGAAGAACGCTGGGGCAACCTACCAGAAACTGGTGAACAGGATTTTTACCCGGCAAATCGGAAGGAACATGGAAGTTTATGTGGATGATATGTTGACCAAGAGTGTCACAGCGGAGAGGCATTCAGAAGACTTAAGGGAGACCTTCGAAGTGCTGAGGAGATATAAAATGAAGCTTAACCCGAGCAAATGTGTGTTCGGAGTGCCATCAGGGAGATTTCTTGGTTTTCAGGTACATCAAAGAGGGATTGAGGTGAACCCCGAGAAGATCAAAGCGTTGGAAGATATGGCTTCGCCGAGGACGCTGAGGGATGTACAGAGGCTAACGGGATGTCTTGCGTCACTTAACCGATTCATAGCAAAGTCGACAGACAAATGCGCCCCATTCTTCAGAGCAATAAAGAAAGGAAAAGGCCTTGAATGGAGTGAAGAATGGGAAGCTGCCTTTCAGAAATTGAAAGAGTATTTAGGGCGAGCACCTATCCTCTCAAAGCCGGTGGTCGGGGAGACGTTGTACTTGTACCTCTCAGTCACAGAGGTAGCGACAAGTTCAGTGTTGATTCGGATGGAGGAAGGAGTGCAAAAACCGGTATATTATACCAGCAAGGCATTGCTGCCAGCAGAAACTAGATACTCACCGGCCGAAAAGGTTGCACTCGCCTTGGTCACGGCAGCCAGAAAACTAAGGCCGTACTTCCAAGCGCATGCAATAGAGGTGTACACCGACTGCCCGCTGAAACTCATCCTGTAAAAGTCAGAACTGTCGAGAAGATTGATTAAGTGGGCGGTTGAGTTAAGCGAATTTGACATCAAATATACCCCAAAAGCTGCAGTTAAGGGACAAGCGGTGTCCGATTTCATATCAGAGTTCACCGAGCCAGATATGGAAGTACAAAGGATGATAGAAGGCGAACAAGTGAGCAAGTTCCAATGGAAGTTGCATGTGGATGGATCGTCGAACACCCATGGCAGTGGGGCCGGAATAGTCATAACAACACCAGTAGGGGATGCTGTGGAATGCGCCATGAGGTTCGACTTCAAAGCAACTAATAACCAAGCAGAGTATGAAGCTTTGTTGGCTGGTTTGAGAGTCTGCATAGCATTGGGGGCAGATGAGTTGGCGGTATACAGCGATTCCCAGGTTGTGGTTAACCAGGTGCTGGATGAATACCAGGCGAGGGAGGAGCATATGATAGCTTACTTAGACATTGCAAAGAGCTTGCTTAAAAAGTTTAAGGCGTACAGGATCCTTCAAATCCCTCGGGAGGAGAACGAAAAAGCAGATGCTTAGTCTAAATTAGCCTCAGCCACCACGAGTATTAGGTCGAAAGCAATACCAGTGGCGCACCTGACCAAACCAAGTACGGCAGAATCTGAAGAGGTCATGGTGTCAGAAATCCGGTCAGGTCCAAGTGATTGGACGACCCAGCTTAGAGAGTATTTGGAGAGAAACATATTACCGAAGGATGCTGTGGAGGTAAAACGCATCAGGTACAGGTCAACTCGGTACACAATTCTAAGGGGAGAACTATACAGAAGAGGGTTCTCAAAGGTGTTACAAAGATGTGTTACCGGAGAAGAAACCTACAGGATTCTGAAAGATGTTCACAGTGGGGTGTGTGGAAACCACACTGGGGGTAAGAGTCTAGCACACAAGGTACTTCGGCAAGGTTTTTATTGGCCGACTTTATTTGCTGAAGCACAGCGATTCGCGGAAAGTTGCAAGACATGTCAAAGAATAGCAAACGACATTCGGCAACCCCTAGAGTTACTCAGAAGCTTAACTTCCCCTTGGCCTTTTGCCATGTGGGGCCTCGACCTGATTGGTCCAATGCCCACAGGAACAAGGGGAGGAGCAAAGTACGCAATTGTGGCAGTAGACTACTTTACCAAGTGGGCAGAAGCAGAGGCATTGGTGCACATCACGGAGGCGAACACCATTAGCTTTGTCAGGAAGAACATCATATATAGGTTCGGAATCCCGAGCATCATTATAACGGATAACGGAACTCAGTTCGACAACAGCAAGTTCAGGGAAATGTGCGAGGAGTACAAGATTGCAAACTACTAAGCGTCACCTGCACATCCTCAAACCAATGGCCAAACTGAAGCTGTGAACAAAGTGATCAAGCACACACTGAAAGCAAAGTTGGAAGCAAAGAAAGGCAGTTGGGCAGACAAACTACCAGAGGTGCTATGGGCATACCGAACGACTATCAGGTCATCCACAGGGGAGACCCCTTTTACACTAGCATTTGGAACAGAGGCTGTAATCCCGGCGGAAACAACCTTTACGTCACCCAGGGTGCAACTATACAGCCCCGAGCACAACGTCAACATGTTGCAGCGGAACTTAGACGAGCTTGAAGAAATCAGGGACGCAGCTCAAGTGAGAAATGCAGCGTATCAGCAGAGGGCTGCAAGGTACTATAATTCCCATGTTCGTGTGCGTAGATTCCAGCTAGGAGATTTAGTGCTAAGAAGGGTGTCCCCGAACACTAAGGACAAGTCGGCAGGATCTCTCGCTGACAAATGGGAAGGCCCGTATATCATGAAGGGAGTTGCAGGGCACGGAGCCTACCTGATAGCTCACCCAGAAGGCAGCTTAGTACCCCGACTATGCAACGCTCAGTATCTCAAGATTTTCTACCCCTAACAAACTCATTCATGTTTAATGTTATTTTAGCTTTACTTTAACTAAATTATAGTCATGTTAAGAGGTTTCTAATTCTTATTGTTATCTAATAAAGTTCGTTTGCTAATAAAGAGGTTATTCATTGAAGACGATGAAATTCACGATAAAGAATGTTCAAATAAGGCAAAAACAACAGTGGCCACCTCGTCCGAAAACAAGCAGACTAAATTTAGTCACCTAAAACAAACCGATCCGAGTAAATCTGGTTCAAAAATAATCATGCGCTACGAGGCCGCGGGAGAGCGGACAAGTAGTTCTTGAAGGGCTGAGAAGCTGGAACAGCACGCCCGCCTGGTTTAAGCAGTGCAAACGCATTTCTTAACCAAAAGGCAAAACCGAGGCACCAGGATAACTGGAAAACTGCTCGGAGCGCCGCCAGGAAGACTGGTGAGATGCGCAGTCGTGTTGGCTGGTCAACATAACCACCAACGATTCGACGAAACCTTGCACAGACAAAACCGGGAGACGTCCTAGGTGGCTTGTGTAAGGACCTTGACTCATGGTTGTGGTGAGCCTCGATGAAACGTTAGGGTAAAACGATCTTCACAAGATCGGAGAAATTAATTGCCAGTTAAATAAGATACTCGGCTTAAAAATGTTGCCAGTTAAATAAGATACTGGGCTTTAAAAGAGAAATTGCCAGTTAAATAAGATACTTGGTCCAATAAATCAACGGTCAGTTTAATGAGATACTCGGCTTAATAAATGAGTTGCCAGTTGAATAAGATACTCGGTTAACTTTGGTAGTCGCCAAGTACTTGGTTGAAATTAAGATTTCCAAAAATTCTTAAGATCTATGAGCCGAGTATAGGGAACTGGACAGGCAGAATAGTGAATAGATTTTTTATATATGAGCGAAAGAATATACAACGGTTGTTACAAAAAACAATTGTTACAAAAAAAGAAAAAGAAAGAAAATTAATCAAGAAGATGCCGGCGGTTGAGAACTACTTCCACCAATACTCGGGTCCGGTTCCATCACGTACTCACTCAGGAGGCTGTCATCAGAAGGCCAGACAATCACATCTTCCGGGGCATCGTCATCTATCCAAGCGCTATAATCTACCCCGGGAACGGGCCCAACGTCAGAAGCCTCACCGTCGATCCCCACTTTCTCACAAGCATGGAAAGTTGAGAAGGAATCAGCAGTGGGAACTTCCAGGTGCATGGGATGTGGCTCTTTTCCCTTACTTCTGCAATATGCTCGCCACGTCTTCATCTGGAGCCGAAGAGATTCCAGAGAAGCATCCACATGCTTTTTGACCGAGAGGCTCCAGTTGGCCCTGGCCCGATCAGTCGCTATGTTCTTCTTCTTGAAAAATTCTCCGTCCGAGACCATTCCCCTCTGAAATTCCCGGAGAAGTAAAGCATCATAGGCTGGAGATCTTTTGAAGCGATCGACCTCCTGAATCTCCAACTCCAGCCTAGCTTCCTTCGACAGGGACTTGACCGTTAAGGCTTGACGTTCCAAGTCCTGAATCCGGCGCTCGTAGGAGGATTTTGCATCTTCAGCTGTCTGCTCAGCCTGGAGTAGAGCCTCCTGAGTAGATAACAAATGGTCTTTCAAGGTTTGGGCCTCTTCAGAAGCGAAAGACGCTTTCTGTTCAGCCTCTAGTTGACGCGCTAAGCACTGGTCCAGAAGCACCTGACCCGACCTGGTCCCTTCCTGACAAGCCAGTTCGGCCCGAGCACGGCGATCTTCACTCTCCTTCAACTGGGCTTCAAGCCTCCTTATTTTCTCCGTCTGACCATCACTAGTCTGGCAGACTTCAGTCATCTCGGCTACCATCTGCAACGAGCCAATAACAAGTGACAAAAATGAAGTAGCAATAAAAGAGATAAATATGTAGCAATAAAAGAGATAAATATGAAAGTCTAAGAGTTACTCACATAATAAGCGCTGTTGAAGAAATGACAGAGCCGATCAGATAACGAACCGACCCTGAGATCGCTCCAACGATCCTCCCCTATATATGCTTTGTCCGAAGCCATAGCTTTCAACATGGTCTCCGGGGTAGGTACGCTAGACTGGGTTGAAGGGTCAGGATCGCCAAGATTAGCTTCGGGGAACCCAGCAGTAGGTATTGCCTGAGAGGAACTAAGAGGGATGCCAGGTTCGTCCCTCATCTGATCCCGTGGAGGAGAGTTCTCTATTGTTCTCTCATTCTCAGCAGCCTCCGCTACCTCCTCCTCATCTGAGGATGACTCGACGAAAGCAACTACTCGAGGAATCTTGGGGGCTGGACGGCCAGGTGAGAACGAAGCTTTTCTTTTTCTGGGTTGCCTCCCACGGGTATACAGGTCTGCTGTGGGTTCCTCAAAATCCGGATCGGAACGCCCCATTTCAGCACCACTTCCAGACGGCGCAGTGTTCAGTTCGGCAGAAATCAGAATCTCTGGAACTGTCACGTCCGGATGCTCCCTGGCAGTTTCCGCATTCAGGGAAGTGGTACTAGACTCGACTACAGCAAGCTGAGGAGATCTAGTTCCGCAGGAGAAGGTAACTGGTTCGGAAGACTCCCCAACCTTCTCATTCCCCTTAGTCGAAGGACCTGCTTGATTGCCTTCATCTGCTGCATGGGCGGCCAACTCTTGATTTTGAGTTTCCTCAGGCATATAATCCGGCACGTTGCCAGCACCCCCCTCGGGAATGTCCTCGGAAGAACTCCCATCGAAGTCACCTTGAGGAGGGGCTATCCCCGCATCCCGTTGACGTTTAACTTCCCTCCGGCTCGCCTCCACAATGCCTTTCATCCGGCGGGCTTGGGCATCGCACACTACATCTATGTCGTACACTTAAAAAAAAAAGTTTTTTTTAGGAAGCTGATAGCCAGATAGGTAAAGCAAGTAAATAGCAAGGCAGAAATAGAGAACTTGCAGCGACGCCGGTGTGCGGAAAGTTGAGGGAAGAGGCGAGCTGTTATCATCTTCTTCTCATCGAAGAGGTAAGGTCTGCCCCTCTTTTCCACGGGACGGAAGGTCGCCCGAGTCATGGTTTTGAGTTCTTCATCCGTAAAAGACGAAGTCATGTGGTTCCACTGGGGTGCGCAGAAGTACCGAGGCACCCGGCGAGTCATCTGAGAGCCCTCAATGTCAAAAGAAATTGACCGTCCCCAGTCTCCACCCACGAAGAACCAACTATTCTTCCAGAACTTGTTTGAGGTGGGGAAGCCCCAAACAAACCCTTTCATCTTCTCATCAGCGGTCGGCATCACCTTGTTCTTCACGATCACGTCCTTGGGGACCCAACTCTCGGGCTGAGTTGAAAGCAGGAAGTAAATCCCGGTTTTTCCCAAAGGCCTCAAAGAATAGAAGTGCCTAATTTCCCGAGGAGTCGGGGGTGGTCATCCCATCCTATGCCACATGTGCCACATGCACATCAAGATCCGATAGCTGTTCGGAGTTAGTTGAGCAGGGGCGTGATGAGCTTCAGCCAAAAACCACGTAATGAAGGACTGAAGCGGAAGCGTCACCCCGTAAGAAAGCATCGCCCCGTAAATCGCCAATTGACCGGGCGGGGGGTTCCACGCAGCCCGACCGTTAACAGGGTTTAATGAGATAGTGTTGCTGTCCAGATCAAAACGGTTAGTGTATTTAGTGACTTCTTCGGGGCCGACCACATTTGGGCTCAACGTCGTAAGCGCAAACTCTCTTGGGAGAGAAAACGATACGAGCCTCCCTATGCTCGTCCTCAATGTCTTTTTCGACTACCCTCTGGGGCCCGACTCGGCTTTCCCGAACAAATGAACCTTTGTTGATGTCACGATTGCTTTGTTTCTTCCCCATTCTTTTCCACGGCCGAGAATTATCACAAGCAGCAGAAGCAGAACTGGAATCGGTCCCAGGCTGATAGGATTCAGGCTGTGACGAACTGGAAGAAGCTGATAGAACTTCACGACGCAGTCCAGACAAGTTGAGTCCGGAGACGTCAGCGTCTGTAAATCGGGCTGATCGAGAATTGGATCACCAAGCAACCTGTGGACAGCCGTAGCAGTACAAGTATCACCTTGCTCAATGGCAATCATAGCAATAGTAAAAAGACGATGTCTAGCAGAGGGATCCATGAGAACTAACCTTAAAGGATTGAAGAGACTTGAGGTACGGCAGGATCTTCGAGAAGGTCGAGAAAAGGTTTGGAAGCCGAAAGAAATAAATCTTCGCAGGACGAGATTACAGGCAGGGAAGCGATGGCAGAAATCTGGGAAGTGATGGTAAAAACTTGAAAGAGAATAGGGTTTTTCCCTTTAAAGCAATACTTCTATATATATAAGTATGCAACCGGTCCCAAGACACGAAACCCTAGAGAGGGTAGGTGAGGAGAAGCGGGAAAGATTGGGATAAGAATCATGACGTAAGCTGTACGGGCACGAACAGAAGGGTCGCGTCTCATAAATGCCACGCACCACGGCCAAACAAAAGAAGACAGGTGGCAGTAAAGAGAGGCACCGAGCCGTCGAAGGGACAGTCAGTCACCATCAAAAGATCTTCGAATAAAAAAAGAATCAAACGCGTGCGGGCGTAATTAAGACACGCCATTAATGTTTCGAAACGAACGAGGAATTTGAAATCCGACATTGATGAAGAAGACGATAAACGAGAACAAGTCATGAAAGAGTTAAATATTTATCCCGAGTAAGCAGGATACATCCGGTTCAAATATTTAAGGGGGTATTGTTATAGATAAAAATCATCATTAAGGACACGTCATTACAGTAAGGGGCCACGTAAGCAAAGTCAAGAAAAGTCAAGCGTTAAAGGGCAGAAATTCCCCAAGGGAATTTACTCGGCAAAGAGCAAAGCAGCCCGACCACAGATAAAGAAATCGGCTCGGGCATACTCGGTCATGCTCGGGACCAGATAATGAAGGCGAGTACATCACAAACATATGGACAGAATCAGCAACAAGCAACTCCACAATAAGCAACGATACGACTATCAGAGTTCAACTGAAAGGCAAACAGATTTCCCGTGGATAAAGGGCGAGGAATCCGACGCAGATTCGGACTCAGTCAAAACAGGAAACAAGATAAACTCCAGAAAGAGACAGACTTCAATTAGAACTAGGAAATCACACAAAATACGGGTATCACAACACCAAACCCTAGCAGTACCATAAACCCTAGCAATAACATGTATAAATACCCCTGTAAGAAACATAACAGGGAGAGATGAGAATTAGCAGGAGAAGTCAGAGAGAAATACCTTGTAATTGAGTTTTTCATAGTGGATTTGACTCTGTTGCTCAAGCAACAACCCGTGGATTTTTCTCCAGTTAAAAGGAGTTTTTACCACGTATTTGTGTCTCTTGATTTATTATTTTCTTGCGGTATTACACTTATCTGTTCTTATTTTCGCTTGATACAAGTTCGTTGATAGTGACGACGAAAAATCACCATCAACAAATACTATTTCCTATTTATGACAAGTCTTCTTGTAAGTAGAAATCTTTTCCTTCAAGCATAAGACTTTCCTATTCTTCATGAAGACAAACTCTTTTTCCTTTTCCAATAAGCACAAGAACTTTCCAGAAGAAAACCTTTCCTTTTTCGCGTAACATTTATGATCTGGGCAAAATCCGCTATTACCGTGGTCTAGGTCGCGGTGTGCACCCCGCTCCCTACACCGCGGAAAAGCCACTGAAGTCCACCACTCAGAATACCGCGGTTGGTGCCTTTGCCTCCGCCGCGGTCTACACCGCACTATACATACTGGAATTGACCGCTCCCTGTGCCACGATCCATGCGCTTGTCCGCATCGCGGTCCAAGCCGCGGTTTCTTCCAGAATCCGTTTCTTCAGTTCTTATTCGGTCTTCAAGCTCCCTCAAACACCAACTCTAACTTCCAAACGTATCCTACGTCTCCAGGAAGTTCCAACATCAGTTGAGTCTCGTTTGGTTCACATTGGGTTCACTTGAGAATACGAGCCAAAACCTAACATATATTTACTAAAGTAGTGCGCCTGTGCACGTACGATTTTAGGATGTACATATCAGCGTTCAATTGAAAAAAAAATGCTATATCAAAAAATTTTCTTAAAAAAATAGACAGATAGAATACAGGGCACTTTTGGGAGTCAAAAGATAGGAACCGAGACTGGGCATAAAATTAATTGGGCTGCTCTTGGCCCAAAGAAAGTATTTCAAAGCCTACTCTTCCAAAGGTGCTTTGATCAATTTGCCATTTTGCCTTTGATTGGATCCAATTAGTCAGGTTAAGAATTTAACAGTTTTGTCATTTTAAATTGTTTGCATTTTACGCTACTATTTCCACTCTACATTTCATTTGTGTATAAGAATCAAATGAAATTGTTTCAAAAATAATCAAATCAAATGAAATTAAAATTAGTTTTTAAACTAAAAATTTATAGTTTAATATTAGAGTTTCATTAAAGTTTTATTTGTAACAAAGTCGGTGCCTATAAATAACATTTTTCGTTTTATTTACACCTCTGTAAAAAATTATGTGTACCCTTTTTTTCTAGTTAACACACCCAACGGTCCACACATTACCAAATATATCATTTCTCTTAATTTTGAAAAATTATTAAAAATGAATAAATTAAAAATATGGGAGGATCCCACCTCATTTGGGAGGAGGCAACGGCCTTCTCCTTAATTTTTTTTATGAAAGAGGTTGATTCCTCCTCCATCTTTTCAAGCTTAGGAGAATGTAATAGTTTACTCCCGCTTTTCTAAGTTTTTTTTTGTTTGTTTGTTATTTGTTATTTTTTATTTTAATTTAGTTTGATTAGTAAACTTTTTTAAAAGTAAAATAGTTAAAAAAAATATGTAATTTTGAGGGGACGTAAATATTGCAACTCTATAAACATTAGAATTGTAGTTTGATTTTTTTTTTTTTTTTATGATGGAAGAATTGCAGTTTTTTACTAAGAAAAAGAAAAACAATTATTAGGGGGGCATTTTAGTAAGTAAAAGGGTGCAAGTAACACGACTCTAAGTTGGTCAAGAAAGTGGGATTGCGGAATTATAAAGCGCAAAGATGAAAATAAAACAAATATAAATAAAAAAAGGTGACCAGTCTTATTTTGCACCCCAGCATATGCATCTTTAGACCCCTTTTCTAACAAAATTTCATATATAAAATTTCATTCTCGTGTGAAATTATTTAATACTGTGAAATTATTTAATATGGCCTCCAGGGTATTCCTCAATTGGTAGATGAACGAGTTTAGGGTTTGAACAAATGACTTCCAAGTTAACGATTCGAATCCTACCAATGAAAAAAGTTTCAAAAAAATACCTAGTCTAGATATAGATAAATACTTTCAAAAAAAATTAATATTAAAATTACAGGCGAGCCTTCCACCATGTCCAATGGAATAATTACATTGGAATCTATCTTAACGAATAAATTAAAGATATTAAGTACACATTAAGTATATCGCCCAATGTCCCAGATTTAAGTTGTTGCTCGTATATAGGGTATATCAATATATATATATATATATATATATATATATATAAGCATTCTAGTTGTGTTTCATATTCAAATAAAAATGTTAAGTGCCAACCAATCTAAATAGAATATAAGAACACTTTGGAGTATATAATAAATTTGATTAACGAGTCCTCAAGTCTAATCTAAGTATTTGAGCTAAATCATTTTAAAACACATGCAAACATAAATTAGTTTATAATATAATGAACAATATCTATTTATATCACTAATCTTGTTTGCTTCCAAATTCATGATGTCTAAAACTAAAAGTTTGAATTATTACAAATTCGGAAGTTAAAGAGAAAGGAACATGCAAGATGAGATTAACCTAGTAATTTGTCTCTCACACCAATATCATGAGATTGTGGGTTTGAGTCTGTCCACCTCCATAAATCGTGAATTAATGTAATATTTAATAACAATAATAATAATAAAGATAGAGGGACATGATCCCAACCCATAATATCATTCATGTGAATGTAGGGATGACCATTCCCCCCCGGGGCCCCAAATCCTCACTCCCACATTCCCATTTGGGGGAAATTTTTTATGGGAAAATAGGGAAATGGGGGGGGGGGGGGGCGGGGGAACCCAAATTAAAATGAGGATGGGGATGGGGGACCTGACCCTATCCCCATTTCCCCATTTCCTCCAAAAATTTCTAGAAATGGGGATGGGGATTGGGCTGGGGGTTGGTGCCCCCATCCCCATTTCCCCCAAATATTATAATATTATATATAATATATTAATATATATTTATTTTTATATTTTCTATATTTTTATTATTTATATTTTACTAACAATATATACATCTTTATTTTATATTTGAAATTAATGAATTGTGTATATGTGCGTTTTTTTAATATGTAATTTTTACTGATACAAGGAAAATGGGGGAATGGGGAAATGGGGAATCTTGGGGAAATGGGAGAACGGGAAATAACGGGGAAAAATGGGGGAAATAAGGTTGGGGATGGGGGACCTCATTAAAATGGGGATGATTTTTAACCCAAATTAAAATGGGGATGGGGATGGGGGACCTGACCCCATCCCCATTTCCTCATTTCCTCCAAAAATTTCTAGAAATGGGGATGGGGGTAGGTGCCCCCATCCCCATTTCCCCCAAATATTATAATATTATATATAATATATTAATATATATTTATTTTTATATTTTCTATATTTTTATTATTTATATTTTACTAACAATATATACATCTTTATTTTATATTTGAAATTAATGAATTGTGTATATGTGCGTTTTTTTAATATGTAATTTTTACTGATACAAGGAAAATGGGGGAATGGGGAAACGGGGGATCTTGGGGAAATGGGGGAACGGGAAAAAAACCGAAAAAATGGGGGAAATGAGATTGGGGATGGGGGACCTCTCCCCAAAACTACCCCATCCCCATTTTCCCCAAATGGGGAAATGGGGGGGATGGGGGAGGATTTGGAAAATAGGGATGGGGATGGGGGGACCTACATCCGCCCCCATTTCCCCATTGGCCATCCTTATGTGAATGCTTGTCTTAATAGAATGTGTCTTGTTACCAATGGCCTATTGCCTTGATGGTTGGAATCTTCCAAGTGTGGTTCAACCACCAAGGTTCAAGTCTTGGTATGTACATACTTATTGTCCCACCTTTGGCTATTAGGGTGCGTTTGGTACGCGGGACGGGACGGGACAGGACGGGACAACTTTTTGTTGTCCAGTGTTTGGCGCGCCATAAGCTTGGGACGGGACGGGACGGGACAAGATGGGACAAAAACCATAAAAAGTTGTCCCACCCCAGACCCTAGGCCAGACTTGTCCCATGCATGGGACAAGTCTGGAAAAGACAAATTTGCCCTCAAAAGTTCAAAAAATTACAAAAATACCTAATATAAATTAAAAAACAATCTTCATCAGTTTTCATTTCATCTCTTCCTCAGCTGCTTCACCCTTCTCTCTCTCTCTCTCACGCCGCATCATATCGTTGCCGACACCGCCATCAGATCGTTGACATCGCCTGCCGACGACGACCGCCGCTGCAGCTCGACGACGCCCGCCGCTGCTGCTCCTCGCCGACGCCCGCCGCAGCTGCTCCTCGACGACGCCCGCCGCTGCTGCTCCTCGCCGACGCCCGCCGCAGCTGCTCCTCGCCGATCCCCGCCGCAGCTGCTCCTCGCCGACGCCCCTCTCTCTCTTTCTCACAATTTTTTGATTTGTTTTCAGATTTGTGTTGGTTTGGTGTTGATGAACTACCAAATTTGATTTGTTTCATATTTTTTTCTGATTTGCATTGTATGTTTGGTTTGACCGTTGATGATGATGATGATTTGTGGGAATTCAATTTTTCCAGAATTTTTGTTCGTTGTTTGTATTCCAGAATTTTGTTATTTGTTTAATTGATTTAAGAACAAATTAATTATTAGGATGAATTTTGTGGAATTGATTTGTTGTTTTTGTTTGTGGAATTTCATTGGAATTTCATTTTGTGGTGTTTGGGAAGTGAGAAAATGAAAGAAAGTATTAATTTTTAATGATTTTTAATTAGTTTTAATTCAATAATATTTGAAATTTTTTTTGGTACAAAAGAGGGCAATTTGGTCATTTGAACCTCTTGTCCCGTCCTGTCCCAGCCATACCAAACACATAACAGTACAATTAACAGTTCTGTCCCATGCATTCCAAACACAATATGGAACAGCTGTCCTGTCCTGTCTCGTCCCGTTCTGTCCCGTCCCGTCCCGTCCCATCCAGGTGCCAAACGCACCCTTAGGGTGCGTTTGGTACGTGGTACAAGACAGGACAACGAGAGACAGTTTCCTCTTGTCCCACATTTGACACGACATTAGCATGAGACAGCACGGGACAAGGTGAGACAAAAATTAGGAAAAACTGTCTCACCTCAAACCATGAGACTACTTGTCCCATGGCATGGGACAAGTGTCAAAAAGACCAATTTACCCTTCATATGTTCAAAAAATTACAATCATATCCAATGTATTATATATATATATATATTATTATATTATAATAATATATACTATTTTATATTACAACCAGATGTTTTTGTTTCTCCTTTTTTTATTTTTTTGTTTTCTTTTTTCCGACCCCCTCTTCTCTTATCTCAATCCCCTTTTCTTTTATCCTTTTTTTCCACCTCTTCCCCTCCACAATCTAGGCTAGCCTATGTTTGCCACCTTCAATCCCAGGAGAGACACGTTAAAAGGGCAACAAAAAAAGAGGAGCATAGCCTAACATAGGTTTGCCACCTTCAATCTCAAATAATACGGTAGAGACACGTTAAAAGGATGAAAAGAAAAGGATAAAAGGGGAAATATAAAGCAGTAAAAAAACAATAGGATATGAAGGGAAATTAGGCAATTGATCACTCCATGAATTACCTTTTTGTAAAAATAAGGCACTTTGAAAAGAACGCCTCTTCTCTTCTTATTTCAATCCTCTTCCTCTCTCCTAAAACCCAGATGAGAAGCACCCAGATCTCTCGGTGTCTTGTTTTAACTTTTTAAAATTTGTTAAATAACGTGGTCTGTGGAACCCATGTAGAATTTGTTATAGGTCATCTAAACAATTACAAAAAGATACATTCTCAATTTCTAAAACAACCCTAATTGTAAACATGAAATGACATGTTTATCCTTCATAATTATTCCTGTAGCATAAATTTAATGTATTTTTTGAACCCTTGAAGGGTTTTTTCGTCTTTTTACTGTCAAAAAATTAGTAAAATAGTTTTCAATTTGCAAATTACTTTTCCACCCTTCTGCTAAATAAAGTATTCACAATTAATTAGGAAATACTTAAAAGAATGGGGGTATATAAGTCTTTTCTCAACTAAAATGAATCACAACAAAATAGAAAGGTTAAAAATGTTGTCAGAACTCTCCTTTTTTATATAGAGTGTATATATATATATATATATATATATATATATATTTATATATAATAAATTTGATTAAATTACATTGATTTTAATTATTATTATTTTTTTGAAATGTTACATTGATTTTAATTAGATGCATATAAAATTTTTGAAAGAAATATAGAAATTGAGGTGGCTAGTGGTAGACCCTATCGCACCCACACACCCACACATTTAGGTTGTGGGTTCAAGTGACATCCATTTTCTGAATTTTAAATTTGTACACAATTTTTCATAATTAATAGAGTTCATTTTTGCTCACAGCCTTGAAGGAGGTGAGCATTATCCATTACCCACATGTTGACATGTGTACATTCTTTATGCTTGTGATAGTTAATTTTATCAACCTTTAATTAATAAATGAACACATATCAACATGTAGAAATGTCAAAAATGAACTCTAATTAATAGCTTACTAATTTGGTTTAAGGGTAATTTCACAAAAGTCCCTACTTTTTAGTAAAATGTCACTTATTTAAACGTCTTTGTTATATTAGCAACTTAAGTCTCTTGTTTTTCAAAAATACAGTACTTTAGTCCATTTGACCAAAATACTAATGGTCAACTCTAACTATATATATATAAGTACAATTTTACCCTTGTCAAAATGATTTATTGAGTTTAAAAATAAATCATATTAAAATAGTTTATAAAAATAAATTAACAACAAAAATTTATTTTCTATATATATATAATAGTAATTTTAAAAACAGGTAAAAAACTAATGGATTATGAAAAATATAAAATTAAAATAAATAATAAATTGAAAGTATTTTCATAAATTTAAAAAACAAAAAAAAATAGAAAGTATTTCAAAAAATAAAAAGAAAGTTTTTTTAAAAAAGTAAATAGATGTCCACCATTGGATCGATCCAAATCCAACAGTGGAGATCCATTTACTTAAAATAACTTTCTCTTTATTTTTTGAAAATACTTTCAATTTATTATTTATTTTAACTTTATATTTTTCATTATCCATTAATTTTTTTTTCTAAAATTATTAAAGAATTATATGTTTTTTCTTTTTTTAGGAAATAAATTTTTGTTGTTTATTTATTTTTATAAACCATTATAATATTATTTATTTTTGAGAATTGTTCATAAACTCAGATTACCTTCTGCTAATTTATGAGCAAAATTATTCCTCTAAATATGGCTAAAAACATGAGAGAGATACACTTAAAAAGCATATCCCAACAGAGCTTAAAATCACCTCAGCATATGTATTTTTGAATTTGATCTAGTTAGTTTTGAATGTTACAAATTCGTAATAAATTGAGCAACATACATAAGTAAATGGAAACTAATTATTAGATAACTGTAAGAGAAGACCATACATCATTACATCATATTGAAGGAACGTAAGTCTCTCCCTTTACATCACATAACTACAACACACGAAGAGAGAGACTGAAGATGGATGAAAAAGAAGCCTCCTAAACTAGGGGCGTTGGAAGTTTTGTCTTCGCTCCCTTTGTGGTATTCACAACCTTCTTTTTCTGATCGATCAATTATATTCCACAAATTTTTAATATAATTTAAAAATCATAAAAGGATCACCTCTTACGAAAAGTACATGCATGTAACGATATTGGAGTCCAATCACTTACAAGGATGCATTCCTTGTCAACTTTTACGGTTTCCTTCTCGTGAGCTTGCCTACCCGCTGCTTCCAATATATTATATAACATAACATAATTAAAGACAACAAAATCTATATACTTAGAACTTAGAAGAGTAAGAAGCTAAGAGGATATAATTGAGAAAGCAAATTATGTGTCTTAAAATACCGTAATTTTTTTGAATTCTTCCTTGGACATTGTACGTGGCTCTGCCTCCAGAGAGTTTGAGCGCTGAAGATGCGCACATTGTTGTTTTTCCATAATCATAAACAAAGTTGCTAGCTACTTGGGTAAGTTTCGTTATATTTAAAGAGTATTTTTGCTAGTTCTTATGAAGAGAAGAATTTCAAGCTCAGTATAAATAAATATGAGAGATTGAGATTGACCAATGCAAGAAACATGTACGATTGAGATTTGGAACTTTTGCCTGCATTTCTGTACAGAAGATTAGTACTAAATTTTTTTTTCCTCTTTTTTGGTCATGCTACTTCTCCAGTATCTGTATTGTTACAGGCTGATTACTTGTCACAGTATTTTAATCGGAGGTCCATAAAAATTAAAAACTAAAAGAAACTATTTCACCCTTATAATTGTAATTGTATTGTTCCAACATAGTAGTTAAATCCCATTTTTTTTATATTGAAAACGAAGGAGGTTTAACTAAAAGGAGTTTTTTTATATATAAAAAAAACTAAGATCGAGAAGACAAATGTTTTAGGTATGCTTGTACATAGCTCAAATATGGCAAAAACTATTAGAGAATAAATCCAAATTTTGCTCACACCTGACATGCTTAAATTGTCTTTTTTTCTGTCTGTCTTTATGAGCACTTCGAAAAAGAGTTGAGTTACACAAACCCTGGCTCAAATCTATGCTCACAAGAAAAACGTGCATTTATGACGGTTAAAAACCATTATAAAGTTGCTTTCATGACGGTTTTAAACCATTGTATTTCACGGCATCATAAACGAGAGATAATGGTTCTGAAAACCGTCATAAACCTATGACGGTTTTAAACCGTCATAAACATATGACTGTCATAAAACGTTATAAATCCATGATTGTTTGGAACTGTCATAAACTTTATTTTTTTTTGGTAATTTCACTAAAGTCCCTACTTTTTAGTGAAATGTCACATATTTAAACGTTTTTGTCATATTAGTGATTCAAATCCCTTCTTTTTCTAAAATACATCACTTTAGTCCATTTGACCAAATTACCATCGGTCAATTGTGACTAAATATACCAAAGGTCAATTTTGCCTCTAAAAGTTTTCTGTTGTTACATTTTAATTTTTCAAAAAAAAAATTCAAATTCTTTTTATATTTTAATATTAAATAAAAATCAAATTAAGAAAAAAAAATATTTCTTAAAAAACAGAAAATTTATTTTATTATTATTATTAGCAGAATATTAGTTCTAAAAAAATAAAGAGCAGAATATTAATTTAAATATTAAAAAACAGAAAATAAAAATAAAATAATCTTTTTTAGATCCACCAAACGATTGAGATCTGGAAATTTCCAGATCTCCATCGTTTTAACAAACTACAAGGCTATTCTCCCTCTTATATTCATATACACAATTAATGAATACAACAAGAAATTAGAAGAGAGGGAGGTGAACGATTCAGCCGACGAGCAGCGAGTAGCGAAAATAGGGAAGGTGAAGAAGGATTTGCTGACGACGGCCCTGTGGAGAGGAGAAGAAGATGATGAATCGCATAAGCTGCAAGTGACGAGCGAGCCGGTTCCACATCAACATTCCCAGTTGCCCAATTAATCAGACTTAACTCTCTGTGTTTGTTTTCCTTTTCCTGATCTTTAATTCACGCACGGAACATGTAGTTTTTTCTTCCATGGACTTTGACAATTTTCTACCAGAGATGCAAATTTGTTGTCCTCTCTAATGGTGACTTTTTTTCCATTTCTTTTTTGGATTGATTTCTTTTTTGTGGAATTTGATTGATGATGAATATGTGTGTTTAGATATGGATCCATGAAGTGGTGTTTGATGAAAATGTATTTTTTGGATGTAGATCCATGAAAAAGATGAAATTTGTTTTATGTGGAATTTGATGAAAATACGTTGATATGGATTGATGATTTTTTTTTTGGGTGTGGAATTTGATGAAAACGTATTTCTCTAGATTGATGATTAAAAATAGTTTATTTAACAAATTAATTAAACGAAATTATGGAAATGTATTGAAGATGTCCGGTAATGGATTAAGGATGGAGAGAAATTATGGAAATTGATTGAAGATGTCTTGTAATAGATTGAAATTGGTGAGAGTGGTTGACCGAAGACGAAGAGATAAGGTTGAAAAAGTTTTTAAATATTCTTTTTTAGGATAAGTTTTAAAATTTTAATTAATGGCAATTATTGTTTTTTTAATATCGTAAAGACAGTATATTTTTTTTTTAAAAAAAATATACCGTAAAGACCAAAATACCATCGGATATGTTATCTTTAACAAACCGACTAAAGTGATGTATTTTAAAAAAAGAAAGAACTAAAATCATATAACAAAGATGTTTAAATAGGTGACATTTCACCAAAAAGTAGAAACTTTAATAAGATTACCCCCTTTTTTTTATAAAAAAAGTAATAATTTACTTTTGAATTTCATTACTCAGCATATTTTCGAATATTATATAATTTCATTATCCTACGGTATTTTCAAAATAAAATAAAATAAATAAAATAAAATTCATTGATAAAACGAAATCCATAAATCACTTTTGCATTCTTTTATACATAAATCCATGAAACTGTATGAAGCTATAAACAAAATATAACTAGATACATAAAAACAAAATCCATAAATCATTTTTGACTTGAACATCCTCACAGCCACATAAAGGGGATCCAAAACTTAAACTAGCAAAACAGTGAAAGGCCCTAGACCATACCCCATAATTTTACGGACTTCATAGACGACAAGGGCGTCTATATCGCTTTCCTAACAAGCTGCAACAAAGCATATGAATTTCATTAGAAGCAATCCAAGAGCAATTTGTCGGTAAAAAACAAATATTATAAATAAATAAATAAAAACATGTAAGCAATCAAATTGCATCATTGAGTACAATATGAAGTAATTTCGTTTAACACCAACATCCAATATCAAGGGACATCTGCATGTTTCCCATTACGAAAACAAGTGTGTGTGTGTGTATATATATATATATTCAAGCATTTTACAGCTCATAACATCCCATGCATACACTTGTCTTAAATATAACCCAGACTTAGCTTTTGAATGGAACAGAATCCTTCAAGAGTGCCACAATGCACCCAGTAACATATTATGAAATGCAACTTTCCTATGCATATAAAAAAATATATTCATATACTTAATTTCATTTTTTTTCCCATTGTTATCTGCCTTGCTTACGAAAGTTAAAATTTTTTCCAGCACTAGATATGCATTAACGTAATATAACAGTACTTCCATGAATAAAAGCTAGATGGCTCAATTTGACCCAAATGTTTGGTAATTTTAACATTGAAAACAACTCCTGTAAAGTTAACTTGGACTTGTCAATTAAGTAACTTGCATCAAGAAAACAGCAATGGAAACAAATCATTCAACCCTTGGCAAGTCAAAAGCAGTGAATATCATACCCTCCCCCAAGACAATCAGAAAGAGTAACCTCCTTTACCCTTGTCATTTGAATTTAGCCAACAGTTGTTAATGCAAACAATCAGAAAGAGTAGCCTTTTTTACCCTTGTCATTTGAATGTAGCCAACAGTTGTTAATGCTTTTATTGTCGATGAAGATATCCCACACTCGTCAAATCTTAAGAATCAAAGACAATAGCATCACCTATCAACAAATAAATTCCTTAAATCCACAACTATAAACCTAAAATACATTTTTTCTCTATCTAACTCTTCTAAACAACAAAACATACAATCATTACTTCAACAAGATTAGCAGCCAGTCAATTCAGTAACACTGTAAATATAGATGCAAGCCCATGGTAAGCTTACAATTGATTCAAAACCATTAAGCCAATATTCACATAATACAAGTTATAGCTGATCATTTTAAGCAACTCACTCAAATAAAAAACTAGAAGCATATAATCTGGGGCTTCCAAATCCAACCCACTCAAAATTCCATCAACCTTCAAGAAACTGAAACCTGGAATGCTATAAGAACAAATAAAAGTTTAGTTCTAGAAGCAAAAACTTTAAAATTCCATCGACCCACTCAATCAGCTGCATCTCTGACGTCTTTCCTGTTACTAAAGTCTAGTTGTTAATGCTTTGAAATGCATCTTTCAAAGTTACAACAAAATTCGAAAAGGGAAAAATGAAAAATTAAACTAAAACGAACTCACGACGAGAAGAAGCGATTCTTTGGCGCAGTCTTTCCATCTCCATGGCGTAGGCGGCATGAGCGCCCTGTACGGCCTGGACCAAGCCTCCGCAACACAATTTGTGGTGAGTTCTCCGGTCATTCTCCACCACCTTGATTTTTGCCAGAATCTCCCTCAGCACCATGAAGACAACACGAACTGATTTTTCAATTCGGCGAATGGGTTTTCAACTGAGCACCACAAAGACTTGAGAGAAGTTACTGGTTCAAATACTCACCAAAAAAAGTTGAGAGAAGAAATTACGGAAACATACAAAATACTCACCAAGTTCGAATCACATCTCAAGACGAACGAGTTGTTCACTCGACATCTGCGGCGGACTTGAGAGAAGGACTGCATCGGAATTGAAAGAGAGACAATGATGGATTCGAGAGAGGGACAAAAAATGTTAGGGTCCTTGAGAGATTTGGGGGAAACTGGCTGTCAACAGTTTTGAGATTTGAAAAAATAATAGGTTAGGGTTTTTTAGACTATAAATTTTATATACATAAATCGTTGTGGATATAGTGGCTTTTACCGTTGTGTACAATACACAAAATATCTACACAAAATATCTCCCCATTTAATCTCACCGCCTCTCTTGCCTTAATATTAGGGGTGGGTATTAAGTTCAGAACCGAACCGAATCGAATCAAACCGAACCGAAAAAATGGTGTTCGGTTCGGTTCATATAATTAATTCGGTTTAAACCGGTTTAAAAATTGAAAACCGAAAAAGTTTTCGGTTCAAACAGGTTTTCTTTTCTGAAAACCGGTTTGAACCGATTAAACCCTCTAAAAAAAAAAAACCCCTAACATTTATAGTGTTCTTTCTCTTACACAACCACACAACATCCCAATTCTATTTATTTGTGGGGAGGTATTATTATGTAGTGTACTATTATTAACATATTTTGAACTTTTATTTACGAGTTCAGATTTTGGAATGTATTAGTATGTTTTTATATTTTGGAACGGATTTGTTATTAACTTATTATTATGTATTAGTATGTTTTGGAATGTATTAATATGTTTTTTATATTATGTAATATGTTATTTTGGCTTTGGGTTATTCAAATGGCCAAAATTAGGCCCATTAGGCTATTCATTAATTTTACAACAAATTAAAAAGACTCATTATGCTATCCGGCCCATTAGGCCCAAAACCAAATTGAACCGAACCGAACCGAACCGATTAAAATTAGTTCAGTTCAGTTCGGTTCCTATTTCTTATTCGGTTTAAACCGGTTTAATTTTGGATGAACCGAAATATTTTCGGTTCAATTAGGTTTTACCCAAAACCGAACCGAACCAAACCGTGCCCACCCCTACTTAATATATATGTTTAAGTTTCTTTGTAATTGGCTGATCATAGAATATATACAAAATGCTTTCTCTCTTACTCTCTCATGTCTCTCGTCTCTCTCTCTCCATCTCTCTTAGATTATTATTCTTTCATTTGTTTTTCATTTATTCTTAGATTTATAATACGTTATCAGCACGAATATCGGTTATAGACTAGGCAAGTAGTAATTTTGTTCCAGATAAAGTTCGTGACAGTTTTTAGCTTGGTTTTGATTGAACCTAGAAAATTTGAAAAGCTCGAATCGTTTTTTCTGAGGATACCATTGTGTTTTTCTTGGAAATATGATTTCGACGCCGCTGACCGCATCTCAAACAAAGCTCTAACGAACTCTCTTGGACCGGACAAAGTCCGGTCCACGCCATTTGTCCCTAGAATTTTCTGCAGTTTTTCCAAGGTTGAAGATGACACTGTAGCGCCACGTCAGAGCCACCTTATCACCCCAGTTAGAGCCATGCCAGCATCCAGGTGTGCTACGTCAGCGCCATGTAAGCATCCCGGCACGCCACGTCAGAGCCAGGCGTGCCACATCAGCATGTGCGCCATGTCAGCAGCAGGTGCGCCACGTCAGCCATACATGTTTTTTATCCGTTTCGGTGCAATTTTTGCCCGTTTTCGGCCAAACTGAACTTATTTCTAGCTATTTCAACCGTTCCGGATGCAACCGAGCCATCCGTTTTAGCTAATTCCACTTGTAAGTATTTTTTGACTTATTTAAGCTTTATTAACTCTGTTTTCGGGCGTGATGGAATATTCAGAACCTGGAGATCTGGATCCAGTATTATATACATGTTAGATACAATATTCAGAGAAATATACACTTCCAGTCGGATGTTGTAAGCATCATAAAAATAATCTAAGATCCTAACGTATAATGAAATTGGAATAATATTTTATTCATTTCATACACATCCAACAGGATGCTCTGAATATCATAAAAATGATTTAAAATCCTAACGTACAAGATGGCTTATGCCGTCAAACGGAAATTATATGTAATAGTTCTGGATTTATTTTTATGCACATCGTAGGTGATCTCATGGCCCTGTAAGGTGATCTTATGACCCTGAAACCATTTATTTTTATGCACATCGCAAGTGATCTCATGGCCCTGTAAGGTGATGTTATGAGCATGAAACCATTTATTTTTATGTAATATATGAGACTGACTTATGTTGTGTCTCTGGACTGGCTTATGATATATCTAAGGTGATCAGAAATTGTTTATTTTTATGCAACATATCAAACTGTGTTATAACCATGATAGAACCTGGAGATCTGGATCCAGTGTTATATACAAGCCATAAGGCACGGTTTTGAAAACCGATGAGAACATGGAGTTCTGAATCCAGTTTTATTACATGAATGTCATACTTCATTATTTGGAACCTGAGTTTCAAACACGTTCAGAATATGACTTTATCTCATATATATATATATATATATATATATATATATATATATCAAGTGATATTTTTACATGTCATTTATTTGAGAGAATGATACACACATCCAACAGGAAGCTGTGAGTATCATAGACGAGATTTAAGATTGTAAGGACCACGATTTTATGATTGGCTTATTTCATGACAAACCACCACATTGGGGATGATTGTGTAATGGGTAACTTAGGTCCGCATTGGCAAACTTCCAAGCATCTCCATGACTTCAAGAGCAAAAGGTATATTCACTTGACTTTGTCTCTTGAAGAGTTTAGGTGCACACACACACTTCATGCATGTTTTGTTTATCTTGCATTTGTGTTCTTTATTGTTTGTATAAGTGTGCATCCTTTTCTAAAACACTCACTAGCTTACATTAGATATCATATCTTGCATTGTATCTTAGTTGATAACATGTTTGACATGTTAATTGTGCTTCATTGTGTGCATCTCACTCACTTCACACTTGCACAACATTCATGTAAGATTGACTTTTGTCTTGAGTGTTAAAAAGGGATTTTTCCCTTTGGCGCGGCCTAGACCACTCGGCAGGCTTTGCTTGCACCGCGGCGCACGGAGCGGTATTCTCCAGTGCGTCATGCACGACGTGGACCGCGACCTGTGCACTTGTACGCACAGCGGTCCCAACCTCGGTGTTGTCCAGACGGTGCACTGCTGTATGTACCGCGGTCTGGACACTTACCTGAGCCGCGGTCTAGCAAGCGGTTTTGACGGGATTCTGGTTCCCAAGTTCAAAACGATGTAGTTTTAACTAGGGCTTCATATATATTCTTCCTCTTCTCTTCTTGGCCGACTAAGAGCTCAAAAATTCATTTTTAGAGAGAGGTTAGAGCTCCTAGAGAGAGAAAGCTTCAAGAAAGCATCTTTGACTATCCAAACCCAAAACCCATCTCCATCTTGCATCATTCAACATCATATGAGCATGGGTCTTCATTGTTTCATGACTAGGTAAGCAAGAACTTCTTTGAATATCATTTATTGTTCTTCTTACTCTAGATTAAGTATTTATTGCATGATTAAATACCTAGACTCTATTATTGCATATTTATGAGTCTTGATAACATGATTGAGTTTGTATTTTGATAGCTTAATTGATTAGGTCATTTTTGCCTAAAAGCTAGGTCATAAACATTTATTTGTGATTCTTTGATAACTAGGTTGAAATATTGATTCTTAATCAACTAGTTAAGCTTATTGAATGTTTATGCATATTTTGTGTAACAATTAGTTTGTTGGAAATTCTCTACAAATCTAATTGAGTTTGTTTGTTGATAGACTTTTGTCTAAGACTTGCATTTAGTGAATGATTAAATGTCTTGTCTTAATCACATGAATATATGCGAAGTTTATGTTGAATACATTGTGAGCATATTTGTTGATTCATTGTGATTGTTTGTGATAGCTAGGATTGGTTGTTATTGATAACATCTAGCTAAGTCTTTATGCCTTGCATTTAGACATTTGACAACTTGGATTTGTTTCTACAAACTCCTAGTTGAGCAATTTGTGTTGTCTAGCATAATTTGCATTGAGCATCATTTACATGATCACATAGACACATAATTCTCTTCATTGAGTCAAAGTCTTGTGGCTTCGGGGTGAAGTTGCACAAGCATTGAAGTCTTGCAACCAAGTTGTGGTTGGCAAGCATTGGTCAAGAATCCATTGTAAAAGGCCTGCGAGTAGAGTAGGAGGTGCTCACGCCAATAGTAGTGTATCAGTGGATATCACTAGGGATAGAACCAAGAGTGTCGAGTGGTAGTGTCCATAGCCTGAAGTTATCTAGAGTAAGAGTCCGAGTATCACTTGAGGGTGTAACTTTTTACTCATATAGTGGATTTGAGGATCGTGTGTGACTAGGAGGATAGCCCGTGGTTTTTCCCTTTGTTTAAGGGTTTCCACGTAAAAATCAAGTGTTATTTATTATTCCGCACTTTACACTTGATTTTGTATGTTTGATTTAATTGGGTTATTTGTTTAATATTGACTAATCGAAAAATTGGTAATAATCGATTAACAGCCCATTCACCCCCCCCCCCCCCCCCCCCCCCCCCCCACCCCTCTAGGTTGTAGACACACGTTAAGAGTGTATTTTCAATTGGTATCAGAGCGGGTTCCTAGATATACTTAGGTGATCCTTGCTCTTGATTGTGTGTGTCTTGCATTTGTGTGCATCTTGTTTGTTGCATTCATTTGCATTCATATTACCCAAACACTATGAGTGATTTTGGGATGAGTAATGAGGGGGCATCGAGCATACGACCTCCTTTGCTCAAGGGTGACAATTATGCCTCATGGAAAGGCAAGATGGAGTCCTATATTTGCCAAATAAGTGATCGAGCTTAGATGGCAATTGAAGATGGCTACACTCCTCCAACAATGACCACCGAAGATGGAAGTGAAGTCTCTAAGCCTAAGTCTCAATGGAGCACACAAGAATTTGAAGCTTCAAAGTGGAACAACAAAGCAATGCATGCTTTGTTTTGTGCAGTGAATGAGAGCCAATACAAACTCATCCAAATCACCAAAAATGCACATGAAGCTTGGAATATTCTAGAGATAGCGCATGAGGGAATCGAAGTGGTTAAGGATTCCAAGCTCCAAGTTCTTCAAGCACAATTTGAGACGATCAAGATGGAAGAGCATGAGTGCTTTAATGACTTCCAAGTGAAGTTGATGGACATTGTGAATCAAAGCCATCAACTAGGTGACCCGTATTCGGATAGGAGGATCAAGCAAAAGATCATGAGGTCACTTCTCGCTAGATTCGAATCCAAAGTGACGGCTCTTGAAGAAAACAAGGACTTCAAGACTATGAAGCCAAGTGAAGTGATTGGAAGGCTACTTGCCTATGAATCTAGATGGGGTCCTACCTCCACACCTCCCAAGAAGCAAAAGGGGTTAGCCTTGAGGACCTCCAAGATTGGGAAGGGGGATGATGACTCGGATGAAGACATGGCTCTAATGGTGAAGAGATTCAAGAAATTCTTGAAGCTACAAAAGAGTGGCCATGGCTCTAAGGAAAATGACTTCAAGAAGAAAACCCACTTCAAGAAGATTGAGTCAAGTCAAGAGAAGCCTTCAAGAACGGGGATTCAATGCTTTGAATGTGAAGGATTCGGGCATATCTCTAGGGATTCTACTAACTTGAAGGACAAGAGAAGAGAAAAGGCGATGGCTATCTTTTCAAGTGATAGTGAGAGTGTAGAAGATTCCTCGGATGATGAAGAACTTGCCATTAACTACACGGCCTTTGGAGTCTCTTATGTGGAAGTAGAAGAAGGCAAGAATGCCTTGTCATGTGACCAAGGCGAAAGTCTTGATGAGGAAGTTGACTCATTTGATGAGAGGCAAAGTGAAAGGAGTGTCTCACTCTCTAATGTAGGAAGTGACTCTGATGAGGAGATGACTCTCATGGTTGAGAGATTTAAGAGATTTACAAAATCTCAAAAGAAGGGCATGACCTCTAAGGTGAAGGAGGAAAAGAAAAAGTCAAGGAAAGATAACCCTTGCCTTGAGTGTGGTGGAGTTGGCCACCTTGCCTCCATGTGTGGTAACTTGAAGTACAAGAAGGGAGGAGAAACTATGATCGCTACTTGGAGTGATAGCGAAGTTGAAGTAGTTGAAGAGTGCTCCACAAGCTCGGTTGCTAGTGAGATCAACTACTTCGCATTTCCGGGTTCCTACCATGAAGAAACTCAAGCCATCACCAAATGTTTATCACTTGAAGATTTCAAGATGGGTGGCCTTGAACTTGGAAACCGAAAAGAGGAGCATGCTTGAGTGAAGCAAGCCTTGATGATATGACTCTCACAAGCATAAGTGGGAGAAGCCTTGATAGTGATGGATCATGCTCCGGGAACTCTTGTGACAACAATGTGCACAACCAAGAGTTCATTGACTTTCTTCAAAAGTCCTTAAAGGAGAGAGAAAATGATATCCTTAAATTGGAAAAGGATAATCTTCGATTAAAGGCTAAGTTAAATGACTCCTTGAAGTCGGACATGATTGATATGTCCGAATATGAGAAGGAGATTAAAGATTGCCATCAACGGATGAAGGCCATGAAAGAAGAACTTGCCAACAATGAAAACTCCTTGAAGATTGTCAAGGAAAGAGAGATGAAGTGCCTTGAAGAATTAAAGAAGGCCAAGGTCAAACAACCTCAAGTTCAAGGCAAGAGCAAAGCTTCATCCAAGCAATCTTCCACTCAAGGAAAGTCCACACAAGCCTTGGCATCCCAACCAAAGCCTAGGAAATCCAAGAAGAAAGGACAATTCCTTGAGAAGCCAACCACCTCCTTTAACAAGTCAACTATCAAGAAAAGAGGTGACCATAAGTGGTATGATCAACCTGCTCAACCACCTCAACAAGCTAGACCACAAAGGTGCAACCAATCGGCTCAAGTTCCAAGGACAAGCCAACCGGTGCATCATCAAAGACAACCTCATCACTATGGCGATGCCTCGATGAGATCACAATGCTATGGTATAAATCCTTACTTTGTACCTACTTGTCATTATTGTGGTATGATTGATCACTTAAGACCAAATTGCTTAATTTACATTAAGAGGTGTAGATTAGAGAGCATGAAAGAAAAACGGTTGAAAAATATGGCAAGTTTGCATAAACCTAGGGAACCTAGAAACATGTCTATGACCACTAAAAATGTTAAAGTGGAACCTAGGTGGGTTAGAAAGAATGAACCCGCTTGCCTTAGTGCCCATGTGACTCCCGTAGATGCAATTAGGTCCATTGGACTTGATAGGTCTATAGGAGCTCATGTCTCCCATTGACTTGGTTGGTATTTGACCCCATTTGGGGAGCTCAAGCAAAGAGAGTGATCTTGCATGATTTGCTATATGCAAAAAGTTGGCTTATTTTATGCTCCTTTATGATTGCTTGAGTGTGCTTGGTGAATAACATTGATTAATAATTGTATAATGTTTTTGATTACACCATTGCACGGTTGCTTTGTATGATAATGCATGTATTCTATTATTGCTTGAGCATGCTTATCTTTTTGAGGAATGTTCTACGTGTTAGTACATTTGATTGACCTCAAATTATTCTCCATGTTCATGATTCCTAGATACACATTCTTAAGCTCTCTCTTGAAAAGGGCTACTGGCAATGTGACGTGGAGCCGCCCAATGTTGGAAAAGGCTACTCATTTGAAACCGAGTGAAAGCCATCAAGAGAGTTACATTAGCATGATAAACAGAAATACATGCTTACTAGGAATATGGAGAAAAATAGAAAAAGGAGAAAAACAGAAAATGTTGTTATATGACTGTCATGTGTGGTGTTGCATTGCTTATTTTTGACATCAAAATTGTTGATTGATGATGTATCTTGCAATGAAGAAAAGATGATATACTTTTGTTGTGATTAGTACACTTGCACACAAATGCTTGGATATATATCTTCTTATCATAACAACAGGGTCTTAATTGGTTTGACTTCATTTGGAAATCCTGTTGAGTGTTGCTTTGATTGATTTTTATGCATGAGAATAATAGTATTTTGTATTACATGCTAAGCAACCTTTCACACGCACACATTTTTTTTTGAATATAATCTCCTTGAATCTCTCTCAATTATTTAAGTTGCATAAAGTTTGTGTATATGATTATGCAATGTATTTGTGCGAATAGCTCTCTTTGCTAAAGCAACCCGATAGGGGGAGCTCCTTTGCCTATCTCATGACAAAAAGGGGGAGAAGTCTTGAGAGAAATAGGGGGAGTGAGAGATATAAGGGGAGCATTATTTATGCTATGCTTTGGGGGAGAAATCATGAGGGAGAGTAACCTTTTAGGGGGAGCATTGCACATGCATTCTTTGTATTGCTTTATTTGTTATTGAGTGCAATGCTTGTTTTTATTTGTTCACCTCACTTGCACTTGTTCTTGGAAAGTGCTTCTTGCTATTGTGTGTAGGTACATTGATGACTCTACAAGGAGATAGAAGATATTGAATATTTAGATTCTAGGAATCTCTTTTGTATTGTAGAAGTGATCATGGACAATAGCTTTACTTTATTTTGTGAGAAATATTTGTGAGTGGTTGTTTTCTCATGAAATAGCCAAAGGGGGAGATTGTAAGGACCTCGATTTTATGATTGGCTTATTTCATGACAAACCACCACATTGGGGATGATTGTGTAATGGGTAGCTTAGGTCCGCATTGGCAAGCTTCCAAGCATCTCCATGACTTCAAGAGCAAAAGGTATATTCACTTGACTTTGTCTCTTGAAGAGTTTAGGTGCACCCACACACTTCATGCATGTTTTGTTTATCTTGCATTTTTGTTCTTTATTGTTTGTATAAGTGTGCATCCTTTTCTAAAACACTCACTAGCTTACATTAGATATCATATCTTGCATTGTATCTTAGTTGATAACATGTTTGACATGTTAATTGTGCTTCATTGTGTGCATCTCACTCACTTCACACTTGCACAACATTCATGTAAGATTGACTTTTGTCTTGAGTGTTAAAAAGGGATTTTTCCCTTTGGCGCGGCCTAGACCGCTCGGCAGGCTTTGCTTGCACCGCGGCGCACGGAGCGGTATTCTCTAGTGCGTCATGCGCGACGTGGACCGCGACCTGTGCACTTGCACGCACAGCGGTCCCAACCGCGGTGTTGTCCAGACGGTGCACTGCTGTATGTACCGCGGTCTGGACACTTACCTGAGCCGCGGTCTAGCAAGCGGTTTTGACGGGATTCTGGTTCCCAAGTTCAAAACGATGTAGTTTTAACTAGGGCTTCATATATATTCTTCCTCTTCTCTTCTTGGCCGACTAAGAGCTCAAAAATTCATTTTTAGAGAGAGGTTAGAGCTCCTAGAGAGAGAAAGCTTCAAGAAAGCATCTTTGACTCTCCAAACCCAAAACCCATCTCCATCTTGCATCATTCAACATCATATGAGCATGGGTCTTCATTGTTTCATGACTAGGTAAGCAAGAACTTCTTTGAATATCATTTATTGTTCTTCTTACTCTAGATTAGGTATTTATTGCATGATTAAATACCTAGACTCTATTATTGCATATTTATGAGTCTTGATAACATGATTGGGTTTGTATTTTGATAGCTTAATTGATTAGGTCATTTTTGCCTAAAAGCTAGGTCATAAACATTTATTTGTGATTCTTTGATAACTAGGTTGAAATATTGATTCTTAATCAACTAGTTAAGCTTATTGAATGTTTATGCATATTTTGTGTAACAATTAGTTTGTTGGAAATTCTCTACAAATCTAATTGAGTTTGTTTATTGATAGACTTTTGTCTAAGACTTGCATTTAGTGAATGATTAAATGTCTTGTCTTAATCACATGAATATATGCGAAGTTTATGTTGAATACATTGTGAGCATATTTATTGATTCATTGTGATTGTTTGTGATAGCTAGGATTGGTTGTTATTGATAACATCTAGCTAAGTCTTTATGCCTTGCATTTAGACATTTGACAACTTGGATTTGTTTCTACAAACTCCTAGTTGAGCAATTTGTGTTGTCTAGCATAATTTGCATTGAGCATCATTTACATGATCACATAGATACATAATTCTCTTCATTGAGTCAAAGTCTTGTGGCTTCGGGGTGAAGTTGCATAAGCATTGAAGTCTTGCAACCAAGTTGTGGTTGGCAAGCATTGGTCAAGAATCCATTGTAAAAGGCCTGCGGGTAGAGTAGGAGGTGCTCACGCCAATAGTAGTGTATCAGTGGATATCACTAGGGATAGAACCAAGAGTGGCGAGTGATAGTGTCCATAGCCTGAGGTTATCTAGAGTGAGAGTCCGAGTATCACTTGAGGGTGTAACTTTTTACTCATATAGTGGATTTGAGGATCGTGTGTGGCTAGGAGGATAGCCCGTGGTTTTTCCCTTTGTTTAAGGGTTTCCACGTAAAAATCAAGTGTTATTTATTATTCCGCACTTTACACTTGATTTTGTATGTTTGATTTAATTGGGTTATTTGTTTAATATTGACTAATCGAAAAATTGGTAATAATCGATTAACAACCCATTCACCCCCCTCCCCCCCTCCTCTAGGTTGTAGACACACGTTAAGAGTGTATTTTCAAAGATCCTAACGAATAAAGAAATTGGAAATAATATTTTATCTATTTCATACACATCCAGCAGGATGTTGTGAGGATCATAAAAATGATTTAAGATCCTAACATATCATTCATTTGAGAAAAAAAATATCTACACATCCAATAGGATGTTGTGAGTATTATAAAAGGATTTAAAATCCTAATATCACGTATAATAAGATTGTAAATGATATTTTATCCATTTTATACTTGCTCATGAAGGAGCAATATCAAGAGAATAAGTTTGGATATATTTTTTCATGAGATATCAAAACATACCCCATGAGTGGATGTTTGTAAATGACAAAAGAAAAAGGTTTACAGAATAAACCTATTAAAAGAAAAAAAAAATATGGGGAGATTATTATCATTTCAGATAAGATATAAAATGGCATTACACATAATGTCCATAAAATTCTCAGAAGGGAAATATATGTCTTGCCGATAGTGCAACGACTCATACAGTTCTGCGGAGTCAGATATATTTTATGATTTTAACTTTGCTCTAAGTAAATGTTAATACTATATCAGGTCCAACGGATCTGATAGAAAGCTCTGGAAGAGTCAGGATGTTGTTATCAAACAATATTAAATTATATATCAATGATACTTAATATTATACAAAGCAGAAAGAAATATGCTTAATTCACGGACATATAAGGTTAATACCAGATCAGATCCAGCAGATCTGATTAAAGGCTCTAGAAGAGCTGCAATTTTATTACCGAATGGTATTAAATTGTGTATCAATGATACTTTATATCATTCAAGCAAAATATAAGGGAATCTGTTTAGTTTCAAAGATATACGGAGGATTGGATATCATATTAAAACTATGAGTAATGAGAATGTTTAATATATATGCATTATTTCTCATAATTCAGACCAGAAACTCATTATAGAAAAGCTGTGTGATTTATCATCTGTATTATATTACACTATTATAAAGAGTGTAGATGTTTATGCAGTTATTGTAAGGACCTCGATTTTATGATTGACTTATTTCATGACAAACCACACCACATTGGGGATGATTGTGTAATGGGTAGCTTAGGTCCGGATTGGCAAGCTTCCAAGCATCTCCATGACTTCAAGAGCAAAAGGTATACTCACTTGACTTTGTCTCTTGAAGAGTTTAGGTGCACACACACACTTCATGCATGTTTTGTTTATCTTGCATTTGTGTTCCTTATTGTTTATATGTGTGTGCATCCTTTTCAATAACACTCACTAGCTTGCATTAGATTTCTCTATCTTGCATTATATCTCATTTGATAACATGTTTATCATGTTAATTGTGCTTCATTGTGTGCATCTCACTCACTTCACACTTGCACAACATTCATGTAAGATAGACATTTTTCTTGAGTGTTAAAAAGAGATTTTTCACTTTAGCGTGGCCTAGACCGCTCGGCAGGCTCTGCTTGCACTGCGGCTCACGGAGCGGTATTCTCCAGTACGTCATGCACGACGTGGACCGTGACCTGTGCACTTGCACGCACAGCGGTCCCAACCGCGGTGTTGTCCAGACGGTGCACTACTGTATGTACCGCGGTCTGAACACTTACCTGAGCCGCGGTCTAGCAAGCGGTTTTGACGGGATTCAGTTTCCCAAGTTCAAAACGATGTATTTTTAACTAGGGCTTCATATATATTCTTCCTCTTCTCTTCTTGGCCGACCAAGAGCTCAGAAAATCATTTTTAGAGAGAGGTTAGAGCTCCTAAAGAGAGAAAGCTTCAAGAAAGCATCTTTGACTCTCCAAACCCAAAACCCATCTCCATCTTGCATCATTCAACATCATATGAGCATGGGTCTTCATTGTTTCATGACTAGGTAAGCAAGAACTTCTTTGAATATCATTTATTGTTCTTCTTACTCTAGATTAGGTATTTATTGCTTGATTAAATACCTAGACTCTACTTATTGCATATATTTATGAGTCTTTATAACATGATTGGGTTTGTTTGTGATAGCTTGCATTATTAGGTCATTTATGTCTAAATAGCTAATCCATAAATATTCATGTATGCTTAATTGATGATTAGGTTGACTTTGTGCATCTAGTCAAGTTTATGAATGTTTATGTGAATTTAATTGACAATTAGGTTGTTAGAATTTCTCTACAACTAATTGAGACCTCATGTGTGTACATGTAGGCATTATTTGATAACTAGGATGTTGTATTGCATTATCTACATCTAGTTAAGCATTGTATGTTTGGTCTAACATATATTGTGTTGAGCATTCATTGATTGTTCACTTAGACCCTATACTCTTCATTGAGTCAAAGTCTTGTGGCTTCGGGGTGAAGTTGCACAAGCATTGAAGTCTTGCAACCAAGTTGTGGTTGGCAAGCATCGGTCAAGAATCCATTGTAAAAGGCCTGCGGGTAGAGTAGGAGGTGCTCACGCCAAGAGTAGTGTATCAGTGGATATCACTAGGGATTGAACCAAGAGTGGCGAGTTGTAGTGTCCATAGCCTGAGGTTATCTAGAGTGAGAGTCCGAGTATCACTTGAGGGTGTAACTTTTTACTCATATAGTGGATTTGAGGATCGTGTGTGGCTAGAAGGATAGCCCGTGGTTTTTCCCTTTGTTTAAGGGTTTCCACGTAAAAATCAAGTGTTATTTATTATTCCGCACTTTACACTTGATTTTGTATGTTTGATTTAATTGGGTTATTTGTTTAATATTGACTAATCGAAAAATTGGTAATAATCAATTAACAACTCATTCACCCCCCTCTAGGTTGTAGACACACGCTAAGAGCTGTATTTTCAGTTAAGAATCAAAAGTTCCCAGATCCAAAAATGTTTGTACTTTGGTGTGACCGTATCGGTCATCCAGGATCTACAATGATGTGCATAATCATTGAAAATTCTCATGAATATCCATTAAAGAACCAGAAGATTCTCTATCCAATGAGAACTTATGTACTGCATGTTCACAGGGGAAACTAGCAGTAAAACCATTTTATTCTAAAAATTGGTTTTGAATCCTCATCACTATTTTAAAGAATTCAAGGGGATATATGTGGACATATTCATCCACCAAATGATCCATTTCATTATTATATGGTTCTAATTGATGTATCTACGAGATGATCATATGTTTGTTTATTATCAAACATATCCACATTACTTACACTTGTTATCAGTTTTCCAGATATACTCATAATCAAAATGGATCAGTGGAATCACTTATCAAACGTTTTCAGTTTCTCTAGAAGAGAAAAGTAAATGAAAAATTACTTATATACAAAATAGAGATACCAGTTCGGTTCTCTATATATATACATATGTGTGTGTGTGTCTCAGTTCAATCTTCGTATCTCTCAAATACGAAAGATAATTGATCATCGAATGATTATTAATCTGTTACCTGGTATATTAAAGGTAACAAGATTTTATCAGTTGTCATCTCATAAACCCCAGCCGGGTGATTGTTCTTGAAGAAAGATCAGAGAAAAATGCAACAAATAAATAATCTGATGCATATCAATAAGCTTATAAACCTTTTGAAAGGTATTGTTATTGAGATCCCAAGAGTAAACAAAACTCGAGTTATGAATTAATCCACTTTCTCTAAATCAACTCTATAAGAGTCTGATATATCTAAAGAGACACAAGTCTATGAAATGATTAAATCCAATGAAATGAAAGAAATCTCAACAAAGATACAAGAATATAGAAATTGAGAGAAATTGAGAGAAATTCTATAAATCATACAGAGTCTATGAAATGATTAAATCCATTGAAATGGAAGAAATCTCAACAGAGATACAAGAATATAGAAATTGAGAGAAATTCTATAAATCATACAGAGTCTATGAAATGACTAAATCCATTGAAATGGAAGATATCTCAACAGAGATACAAAAGTATAGAAATTGAGAGAAATTCTATAAATCATACGGAGTCTATGAAATGACTAAATTTATTGAAATGGAAGTAATCTCAATAGAGATACAAAAGTATAGAAATTGAGAAAATTTCTATAAGTCATATGAGAGAAATGTGGAATCATAAGGAAACAATCATTAATAATGTATTTTTATACACAGTAGCGCTACTGAAATTATAAATGATAATTATGATACTCATAATATCAATGATTGGTGATAAAATGCATGATTGGCCTAGATGAAAGAAACAATTCAAGAAGAATTGACTTCATAAGCCAAAAATAAAGTGTTTAGATCAATAGTACTCCAGACACCTGGAGATGTCAAACTAGTTGGAAACTAATGGATCTTTATACGCAAACGTAATGATAAAAACGAGATCGTGAGATATGAGGCACGACTCGTAGTGCAAGGTTTCTTACAAAAACTTGGTATTCACTACTGATGAATACGATTACGTTTTTGATAAATTTGGCTGCCTTTAAAAGGCTTGAAATACATCTTCTAGACATATTAATCATTTATCTATATGATTCACTCAATGCATATATTTATAAATCCTGAAGTATTCAAAATGCAAGAAGCATGTAAATCGAGATCTTGTAATCTGTATTCGATGAACATACAAAAATCCTTATATGGATTAAAAACAATATGAACGGATATATGGTATAACCGTCTCAGTTAATATCCGATAAAGATAAGGATATAATAATCATATTATATACTCATGTGTCTTCGTAAAGAAATAAGAAAGAAAATATTGTCTCGACCTGAAGATCGAACATATATCAAAATGGAATGTTTGTCCATCAATCAGAATATATTGAAAAGATTCCATATGGATGTTACTTCATAAAGCAAGTCTTTGCTCATACCCCCCCCCCCCCCCCCCCCCCCCCCCCCCCAATCATTTATGATGTTATTGCATTTCAAAAAATAAACATCAATGTGCTTCAGTTCAGCAATCTAGAAGATTGCTTCAAAAGAACTTTTATTAGGGGGACCGTCCCATCAGAGGGAGCATATCAAATGAAGTATATTAATTATTTGGGGTATATGTGCATTGTGCTATTTTTCCTTTCAATCAGGTTTTCATCCCAATGGGTTTTCCTAATAAGGTTTTAATGAGGCAATTCTATAAGCACACCCACAAAATCATTTGATCCATAAAGGTCATCATAAATATTATATTTATCTAGTTGATCATCGTAAATATGTTGACTTGATCAGGAAGATCATTGTAAATATTACCTTGATCTTGCTAATTATCGTATATATGTTACTTTGATCCAAAAGATCATCATAAATATTACTTTGATCCGACAGATCAATGAATATCTTTGCTCAGATTTTTATCCAACTGGGTTTTTCCTAGCAAAGTATAAATGTGAGAAATGTTTTGAAGAAAACAATAAATTCTGGATATATGTACGCTATACTCTTTTTCCCTTCGATTTGGTTTTATCCCACTGGGTTTTCCTAACAAGGTTGTTAATGAGATAATTTTTAATGTCCAACCCCACTAGATCCAAAGAGATCATTGTATACATTTTTCTCGGATTTTATCCCATTGAGTTTTTTCTAGAATATTAATACAAGTGGTATAAATTCAAGGGGGAGTGTTGTGAATATAGTGGCTTTTACCACTTGTGTACAATACACAAAATATCTCCCCTTTTAATATCACCGCCTCTCTTGCCTCAATATATATGTTTAAGTTTCTTTGTAATTGGCTGATCACAGAATATATACAAAATGCTTTCTCTCTTACTCTCTCACTCTCTCATGTCTCTCGTCTCTCTCTCCATCTCTTTTAGATTATTATTCTTTCATTTGTTCTTCATTTATTCTTAGATTTATAACATATATATATATATATATATATATATATATATATATATATACACACACATACTGATGTTGATGGTTTTTAAAAACCGTCATCAAGGCATGGGGGTTTTTAAAACCGTCATGATTTTCCATCATTAATTAACATTTTTCTTGTATTATAATTATGAGCACTTCAAAAAGAGTTGAGTTACACAAACCCTGGCTCAGATCTATGCTCACATGAATTGGTTATGCTATAGGGATTTGCTTCGAGACATTGGGAGATATTGTTTTAGATTTTGGTGTTCATGTAATATATATTGGTAATTTTGCAGGATTATACATTTGTACTTATACTGTATATGGATGAAATAAATAAAATGTGTAGAACAAATTCAGCAAGGAATTTAATTAATTGAAGAAGAGGGGTTAACAAGAAAATGACTTTTTAAAATAAAATCTAATGAAATTAATATGATCTTGTTTTGTTTAAGAGCACACACCAAAAAAAACAGTCGTTATGATAATATATTTAATATACAGTGAATAAGTGAATAACACCAATATATATATATATATATATATATTACATTTTAATATTTCAACAGGAATAGATAGAGTGATTATGTTAACGTGTGGTTTTAAGAAAATTGTATTAAGAAAATTGAAAACTAGGTTATATTTTTTATTAAAAAAAAAACGTCAAAAGTAATAAGATATTTAAATGACATTGATTTTAATTAAATAGATGCATATAAAAATGTTGAAAGAAAGAAAAAAGTTTAGGGTGTCCTAAACCCCATATAGGGTGTCCCTCACTGTATTAAGTAGCCGGTACAGTAGGACTTTACGGTCTTTGGTCTAGTGGTATGCCCTTAACATCTACATTATGAGATAGTACATTCGAGTCAGTTTCTCCTCCCAAAATCCCAAATTATTATAATATTTCAAAAAAAAAATCTTGAAATTTGATATGAGAAACGGATATTAAAAAAGAAAGTAATTTTGATTAGTCTAAATTTAGTGTCCAAATCTGGTGTCCAAAATGATGTGATATCACTCTAATCCATTGATTTAAATGAATGAATTATAGTATTGCCATATCATTTGAGTATCAAATTCAGACAAATTAACATTATTGTAAAAAATTAGATTCTTAAAAATTATCCGAAAATACCTTTTTAGCGAAAACTTAGGAAATAATCACTTGTATTATAAATTACAGCAATCTCAAAAGCACACTTAACTTTCTCTTATTTGTTAACGTCTACAAAATATCTTAAGGTAACAATTACTAATAATAAGATTATAATCAATAAGCTGATGAAATTGAAATCATGACAGTGGACGACGGTTGTTTACATTTAGCAGACGGTAATCTGAGTTTATGAATTATTCCGAGCCCTAGGCCCAGAAACCAAATCTCTTTCAATCGGATTCTGACATTGAAAAGAGCCTAAAGTCTATATTTTTTGGTCTAGATAATAAAATTTAAATGAGTAACGATATTTGTAACATTCTAAAACTATATCTATATTTCAAATTAATATTTTTATTTAAATTACAGCTATGCCCTTAACTAAAATTATTAAAAGGATTAAATAAATCGTAAATACACTCCATGTATCATATTAATATAATCTTTAATATTTAAACATGTATAATATCTTTTGATCGAAATATTAACTATTTATTAAATAAAAAAGTTTTTTAAATTCATTAAATAAATTTTTTTAACAGTGATTATTTAAATTAAAAATATTAAATAATTATTATAAATATTTTAAAAAAATAGATAACAGTTTAAGGGGTCGTTTGTTTTTTTGTTTGAAGACTGAACAGTCCTGAGTTTTTCTGAAGACTGAATAGGGACTGAAATCTGAACTTGAATGACATGTTTGTTTTTTTTTTTCTCACATCTGAATGTATAGTCAACACGTTTGTTTTTTAAAAGTTAAATTGTCTGAAACTAAATAATTTTACATTTATTCCCATGTTAGACAATTATACATATAATATGGAATAAAAACAATCCAAAAATAATAATTATATATGAACACATATGATCATAATATTCTTCTTTGATTACAAATAAACTTCATTTTTACTAAGAAAAGAAAATGTTTTTTTTTTCAAAAAATAAAAGGGGCAGCAGGAAAATTCACACAAAACACTCTAAAAAGCAATATATAAATACATCACCCTAATATCATAATAAAGTATTGATATTAAACACAAATATGAGAAGTGATTATGGTTTTTTTATTTTTTTTCAATGCTATTTAAAATAAAATATATATTAAAATAAAGATTTATGTACCATATATAATTATTATGAAATTGGAAATATATTATATATGGGGATAGTATCGGAAGAAAATATTTTAGATTGCATTTAACGCAATCAAGTGATTTACAATTAAGTGAAAAGTCAGGATTTTTTACTTTTTATTTTAAGTTGTTTTTTTTTTTGGTATTTTTAAGTTATTTGACTACTTAAAAAAACAAACAAAACAACTTAATAATTATGATTCAGACCCATTAAATTTTAAATGGAAAAAATTCATTAAATAAATTTTTTTAACAGTGATTATTTAAATTTAAAATATTAAATAATTATTATAAATATTTAAAAAAAATAGATAACAGTTTAAGTTCATTTGAAAAAAGTTAAATATAAATTAAATTAAATTAAAATAAGCTAAGCTAAGGTACGTCATCTATTCATTTGGAATCTCTGGTAAGTGCATTTTCTGTTTTTCTTATTCTTTTTTTTTCCATTTTCTTTATTTTATTAATTATAGGAAAATCAAATCTATGACCTTTTTCCTCGTTAAATTAAGATATAAATCTCATACTTGCGATTCTATTGATCTACTCCAAAACTTAGGTGGTGTTTTGGATTGAGATTTTAATGGACAATTTTTGGAAGTAAAAGTCTATTGATATTGGATTGAGACTTTATAATAAGTTAGATAAGTCTCGTGGTATTCGATCATGACTTTTAAAATTTTTTAAAAAAATTTATAGTGTCTTGTGGTATTATATACAGACTTTTAAGAGATAGTAAACTGCCTAGTAGTATTGGATTGAGATCAAAATTTATAAGATTTCATGACAAATGGATTATTCAGATGATATGTGACAATTCATATGAGTCCACGTGAGCCATGCATGTGGCCTTCATGCATGCAATCACAGCAAGAGATAAACATTAGCTTAGTATTTAATTATCTTAGTATTTAAGATAATAAATTAGGTTGATAAGGTAGTAGTCTTGATGAGATTGTGCACCGGTGCCAATCGATTCCTATTTTCGGGGTTGTATCGGGGTTGTAGTTGTTAGTTTGTAGACCAATAAAAAGGTCAGGTTACTCATGAATAAAGATTATCAAATGTTTAAACCAAAATATCCTCCAAGGACTCCCTGTATTTCTTATGTTTCTCTTTCTATATTCTTCATTTCTCTACTAATCTTCTATTTTTCTATTTCTTTCTAAATTCAATCGTATCATCAGACTTTTCACTGATACAAAACAATAGTTAGGCCTCATAATTGTCTTCCTCTCCTCTACAGTACTTTCTAGATTTTCCACTCGTATCCGTTTGTTCCAGAGATATATATATTTATATATATAAATATATATATATGAGTGGAGCAGAAACTCCAGGTTTCTTCTACAGAGAAGCTCAACGTACCGGCTGCCTAGCTCGCTCTTCTTTCGAGGTATTTTCATCTATAGCTTGCTCTGCTTTCGAGGTATTAAATTATTCTCTTCATGAACTTGGAGAGTTGGAGCACAAATTTTTGCTGATTATTATTTATTTATTTTATGCGTGTCTTGTGAGAACAGTTGCTTCAGATACATAAGCAATACAAATTGATAAAACTGGGTTCTTCAGTTCTCCATCTTGGCTGTGCTCCTGGTGCTTGGCTTCAAGTCTGCTTCTGATAATCAATTTTGTGCCTTTTTTTTTACTTCAATGAGTATCTCCATTTCAGTTCATTTTGTTTAAATTTCTGTGAAATTATATTAGGTAGCTTGCCAGAGCTTGGGTCCATTGAAAAATGGTGGCAGTGTCGTGGGTATTGATATCAAGATACTGTTTTTATTTATATTGATTGATTTCTGTTTAGATTGCTTACTGGGTCATTGAATTTTTTTTTATTATGTGATACTTACCGTTGCTTTATAACTTAGCACAATTGTTTTAAATTAATACATTCAATTATTATCAGGGTTTTATACTGTTAATACATTCATCTAATATTAAGCATTAAGCACTCATAGTCCTAACATGCGCACTATACACACATTAATGGGACCTCCTTTTTTTTTGATAGCTCCACAGAGCAAAAAGGACCAAACAAGGGCAATGCCCAAAACAGAACCCCAAACAAAAAGGGGAAAACAGGGGAGGAGAAAAACCCGAGCACAACAATCCCACAGCAAACAGAAATTAATGCAATTCAGCTAAAACTTGTCTCCGCACACATTGATGAAAGCCCTCCATCCAGAATCTGTCCCCATCCAACTTGAGAGCCTCCTTCGTCAGACCAAGGGCAACCTTATTACACACAGAAGGAACCCAGGTTACACCTGAACCTCTCCAGTGAGTAGAGACTTTATCTATATCTCCAAGTATAGCTCCATACTTCGAGTTCAGGTGACTAGCAGTTTTGATCCAGTTAACCACTCTTTTCGAGTCGGACTCGATGGTGAAGGAAGCTAAGCCGCAGTCCTTACCAAATTGACTGCTTTTAAGAATTGCCAAGGCATTGGCCGCCCAAAGATCAGCACCAGCAGCAATCTGCAATGAGCAAGAGGCCATGACCATGACATCTCATGAAGATTAATTTCACACTCACAGACTCACTTGTATGCTAATATGGTCAGGAAACGCAATCAGTGAAGAGATTACAAAAAGTGAAAAAGTAAAGAGAAAGAAAGAAAAAAAACACTATACAAACAAACAAACAAACAAACAATAAAGTTTGTGTCTTGATAGTCTTGTAACGTATGGCTCTCACACATGGCAAAAACTTTTCTAAGTGAGTCTACTAATGCTTGAAATCTTCTGTTATAATTAATATTTAGCACAGATTGATTACATTCACAAACCCACTCCTTTATTTATGCAAAATGTGTTCATTATCTTCTTTGTGCCGTTGGCAGAGTTCAGCAAAATTTGCAAACCCCTCTTCAGAAAGGCATCATGGTTGAGACCTAAAGTTACAAGATCATCATCCATAGAGATTTATTTAATTTGTCAAGGCTTGAATTATTCTAGGTAGCTTCAACAGATAACTGCTTGTCTGTGAAGCCGAAAATATACTGTTCTTGTACTGAATTTTTGACGAATCATCTATGAATTATTGAAATTTCTGCAACTTGCATTGCATACATGGCTTCCTATATCGATACTGTTTAACTGATGACCGTTGGCAGTGTTCCAGAATCGAATACATCAATTAGCTGTTCCACCTCCAGAAGCAAGAAGACTACTCTGGTGGGGTGACCAACTAATGGCTTTAACAGCAGCTGTGTGTTTTGTCAATCTCAGAATTGGTTGTTGACACTTAACATAGCTGATCATATGTGAAGAGGGAGATATTAGGCCATGGGAGGATTACTAGTTACAATAATTTTTTTTTTTCAATAATTAGATGCTTGAGAGGTATTAGGCCATATGATACCTAAAAATGGTTCTTGTGCTTGTTTTTCAAAATTTCGAATGTGTTGATGGCTATTATTCATACTATCATGATATTTGTTTATATGCATTTTCATTTTTTGTTGATGCTTGTTCTAGAAAAGTATATTGTTAATAGGTTTTTCTGGCAAGGGACCAAAGGAGAATTTTCCAAACAGAGACCTATCCAGGAAGATTCATTCAGATACTCTAAGAGACCTGCGAGATCGGTACCATCACCTAGATGGGGTCGATATCCGACGAGGTTGGAACCTCAACTATCCATCTATCTAGATAGGATATCAGCTCCGAAAGCATGTATCTCGCCCTACTGAAGCTCCTGATACCAGTTCAAGACCAGTACGATGATAGCCTGCACGCCCAGCACCCCGCAAGCATCTCGACGTTGATCAAGGTACCAGGAACCTCGATACCTACCTCGGTACCAACTCGATATCTGCCTTGGTACCACCCCGACTCCCGCCTGTTACATAGTATGCTTATCCAGAGCTCCTTCAAGGCAAGTTTCCTACCCCCCAGGCAATACGATGGGGGACACGAAGACACAAGCACCATTCCAGCAGGAGGCAGAACAAGCTCAACAAAATGAGGTACCAGCACTACCCTCCGTCAGAACTCAAAGTCAGAATTTCCCTCCAAGCTCCATGAAGAAGGAAAGTCGATTCCATCGCCATCAGGCTCCACGAAGAAGGAAGTTGACTCCATCGCCATCAAGCTCCACGAAGAAGGAAATTTGACTCCATTGCCAAAATAAAGCGCCATTAATGACCTAATGGTCGACCGAATAAGAATTTGAATTCACCATTGATTAACGGGATCTAATCCCGCGCCTTCAGCTCCACGTAAATGCCTTTCAACGTTTAAAATAAGACTCTCTATAATCTTCATTAAGACAACCAGATTTTGGGGAGATTCTGGAGAGTACTATATAGACGGCATTGAAGGGTAAAGTAGAAAATGGATTTTTCGAGTATTCTTGATCGCCACAACCAGAGAGATCCCGGGAGATTCCCGGAAGCCGGTGAGAGTCCATTGACAATCACTGGAGGAAAAATATCTACTTATCGACACGAACGTTTTCTCCATCTTTATCCCGTGTAAAAGAGTGAAAATAGAGAGAAATATGCATGTATACATATTGTAATCCAACTGTAGTGATTGACTGAATAAAACATTGTTTATTTTACATTCCCCGGTCCTTTTGTGTTCTTTCTCCATTCTTTGATCTATCGATCTCAATCATACAAATAAGAGGGACCCCGGTACCGAAGGTACCTACCCCGCTGCTGTTACCGGTAGTGGGTGAGGGTGTTAACTGAGATTTTCATCCCGAGTGAATTTTTCCGTTAACACTTTTTGGCGCCGTCTGTGGGGAACACCACACCTTTAAAAGAAAACCTGTGTGTCTCGTTTTTCTTACCAGATTATCATAATGAAGCTCCGATCCTCTAGGATCATCCTGACCCGTCAGGACATCAGTCAAACGCTTCAACCCGAAAGAGTCAGAAGCCGAAGAAGAGGGGAAGGGGTTGCAAACCCGCCTCAAACCCGTCAGCTGCCGCGCGGGCTACCCCCAAGGTACCTACTACCCCAGCAGCTGGACCTACCAACCTAGACCAACAGGTCACGGCCTTTATAGAGAGCATTCGCCTCCGAATGGTCGCCGAAGGCAGTACCAGTCAGCCTGCCGTACCAGATCCCATGGGTGATGCCAATCAGAAGGGTACCAGGATACTTCCCTTCGACAGGTTGGGACCACCACCTCCCGTACCTGTCCATGATAGACTCGGGCCCATGCCCCCAATACCATCGGTCCATGATAGACTCGGACCAACGCCCCTGTTTCCAGGAAATCCTACAAGTTATCAACCCCGACGTGCTAGATTCGCCATTGATCTCCCGCCTAGGGAGCGTCGCCATCTGGTCCAACCAGAAGCTACTTCTAGACAGCCTCAACAGGAAACGACTAGGAGGCACCCTCGTTCAATGGCAGGAGGCAGAAACAGGGACGTTGGAGAAGACCCCTCCCCATGGAGAGAAGCAGGATGAAACCTCTGCGACATCGGAGGGATCTGACGACCGAGATTCTAAGGTGGAATCAGGAAATGATGGCGACAAACGTATCCGGGACCAGGTCGCCAGAATGGAAAAAGAGATCCAAGAGCTGAAGAAGGGTAAACACCAGAAAAACCGGAAAGATCCTTTGGGAGAGATGAATGCTCCCTTCTCTAGAAGGATCAAGGAGGCAGAACTACCTTCTAAATTCAAGATGCCAACCGACAAATTTTCTGGAACCGAGGATCCCCTGAGCCATCTAGAAAGTTTTGTTCACCAGATAGAGGTCCAGAATGCTACCCGGGCCGCTATGTGCAGAATGTTCCCTACCACGCTGACTGACTATGCCAAGACATGGTTCAGGAAACTACCGGCGGGAAGCGTTGATTCATTCACCAGGTTGACTACTGACTTCTGTGCTCAGTTTTAGGGCATCAAACCTTGCTCCAAGGATCCCATTCATCTCCAATATATGATCCAGTAGCGGGGTGAAACGCTCAGAGCCTACGTAGAGAGGTTCCACAAGGAAGTGATCCAGATGGGGGTCTTCGCGGAAAATGAGACTTTGGCCAATTTCAGAAGGAACATATGGGCAGGCAGGCTGTTCAGATCCTTCGCCAAACATCCCCCGGAGACCTACCAGGAAGCCTACAATAGAGCTCTAGAGCAGGTTGAAATAGACGAGCAGCTCCGAGTCAAAATGGAGCATGATGATATGAGAATTGCCAAGAGCCAGAAGAGGGAGGCGCTCAAGCCGGCACCAGTTCAGAAAAGTCAGAACATACCTCCCAACAAATCTACATATCGGTTGCCGCACTACCAGCCCCCATGGAATCGGTACCCTGTCAGGCGGACTCCGCCCAGAGCTACACCTCCACCTAAGGAAGTAGCCCGGGTCGATAGAGATGAAATGGGATACTCCCATTACACCCCCTTGAACGCATCTCGTGAAACTATCTACCTTGCCATCCGTGACAAGGGACTGCTCAGAAAGCCAGGTCCAATAAAGGTACCAGCTGATCAGCGGAACCGCTACAAGTATTATGACTTCCATAAGGATGTAGGTCATAATACCTCGGAGTGCTATAGTCTGCGGAACCAGATTGAAGCCTTGATTATGGGAGGTTGCTTGGAGGAATTCCTACAATAGGTACGGGACAACATACGCACTGGAAATGAGGTGCATGCCGATATCAACGTGTATGAAGAAGGAAGGAAAACAAAAGGGAAGGATCTGATGGAGCATATCCATGTTGTCAATACCATCAGCAGAGGTCCTACCCTGGCCGGAATCTCCAACAATGCTCGAAGGAACCATGCCAGGAAAGCTCCTAGATTGGAAGCAAGCTAGAGTGTCTTCAAAGTTACTAGGGGGTCACCTCAGTCTCCTCATACTGCACAGATCGTCTTCACAGAAGAGGACGTGTATAACACCGTGCAGCCCCACGATGACCCTATGGTCATCACTGTACAGATAGCCAACAACTTGGTCTATTGTGTCTTGATTGACACAGGTAGCAGCGTTGACATCCTTTTCAAAAGCGCTTTGGAGCAATTCAACCTGAAAAAACCTTGCTACAATAGCTGTACTACCCCGTTACACGGGTTCACAAGAAACTCACTGATTCCCACCGGGTCTATGATCCTACCAGTAATAGTAGGGACAGCTCCACTCCAGCAGAACCTGATGACGGATTTCATTGTAGTTGACACCCAGTCCACCTACAACTCCATCTTGGGAAGACCTTACCTGTCTGCTCTCAAAGGAGTCTTGTCGATATACCATAACGTCCTGAAATTTCCAGTAGGAGACAAGGTGGGCGAAGTGAGAGGAGATTAACAGGTTGCACGCAAGTGTTATGCATTATCTACCAATCTAGCAGCGCTGGCTAAGCAATGGGTGCAGGTAACCATCAACCAAGATCACCAGTTCTCGGAGGAAGATTTCGAAGGCGAAACGGATTCAGATGAAATGGGATCCACGCCAGAGCTCCCCGACATAGAAATCAGGGGAGAAGAAGAAGAAAAATGATGGGCCAGTAGCCATCTTGTAGAAGAGTTAGAAGAGGTACCTATCAGGGAGGTCGATCCTTCCAAGGTTGTCAGGATAGGTTCAACATTGGAAACAGAGGTAAATGAGGCTCTGATAAAGCTCCTACGAGATCAAATTGACATCTTTGCATGGAGTCATGAGGAGATGCCGGGAGTACCCGCTACCTTAGCAACATACAGGTTAGCGGTGGATCTCACCTTCAAGCCAGTCAAGCAGAAGAGAAGGCATTTCAACCAAGCAAGAAATGCTGCGGTGCAAGAGGAGGTACACAAACTACTAAAGACGGAGTTCATCAGGGAGTCTCGGTACCCCGAATGGATTGCCAACATAGTCATGGTGACCAAAGCGAACGGAAAGTGGCGCATGTGCGTTGACTACACAGATCTCAACCGCGTTTGCCCGAAGGATAGCTTCCCGCTACCGAAAATTGACCAACTGGTAGATTCAACCGCAGGCAACAAGCTCCTAAGCTTTATAGACGCCTTCTCAGGATACAACCAGATCCTGATGCACCCAGCTGACCAGGATAAAATCAGTTTCATAATCGGACAAGGCCTGTACTGCTACAGAGTCATGCTCTTCGGGCTCAAGAACGCTGGGGCTACCTACCAGCGCATGGTCAACCGCTTATTCAGGGGACTGATAGGAAAGTCAATGGAGGTATATATCGATGATATGATCACGAAGTCTCAGATAGATGAACATCACCAAAACCACCTACGCCAGACTTTCCAGATAGTCAGGGAAAATCATATGTGTCTGAATCCGGCTAAATACGCCTTCGAGGTTACAGCCCGGAAATTTCTCGGATTCATGGTCCACGAGAGAGGGATTGAAGCTAATACCGAAAAAATCAAAGCCATCCTGGATCTTGAATCTCCCACCACACTCAGACAAGTGCAAGGTTTGACTAGGCGAATCGCAGCCCTAAACCGTTTCATATCATGATCCACTGACAAGTGCATCCCGTTCTTTAAGGCAATCAAACAGAGGAAGAACATGAAATGGGACCAAGGCAGTGAGCAAGCTTTCCAGTCGTTAAAGAAGTACCTAGCTAGCCCGCCCCTGCTAGCTAGCTCGGTACCAGGAGAAGAACTACTGTTATACCTGGCAGTGTCTGAAACTGCCGCCAGCGGAGCATTAGTGAAAGAGTGCGGAGATGGAGCCCAGTGCCCTGTCTACTATGTGAGCTGCGCCCTAACCAAATCAGAAAAGAACTACGTTCTCCTGGAGAAGCTCGCCTTTGCACTGGTAGTAGCAGCTAGGAAGCCCCGCCTTTATTTCCTTGCTCACACCATCGTGGTAGTCACTGATCAACCTTTGCGACAATTTCTTCAAAGGCCGGATGTATCGGAAAGACTCGTGTTATGGGCCTTCGAGCTTACCCAATTCGACATCAAATACAAAGCCAGGACTACCATCAAGGCCCAGGCTTTGGCAGATTTCGTGGTAGAATTCAGTGCGATCCCCGATCAAGATGCTACCCCGAGCCTGATTCTAGCTCCTCCGAAGAAACAAGAGCCTGCAGATTAGCCTACCGATCGAAACATCTGGATCCTGTATACCGATGGAGCATCAAATCAGGTAGAAAGTGGGGGTGGGGTTATTCTAACTGACCCGGAGAAAGTCGAATGCTGCCAATGTTTCAGATTCGGGTTTAGCGCCACCAATAACGAGGCTGAGTATGAGGCGTATCCGTTTGCTAATCCGTTTGCAAAACGTTATCAACCATCAGCTCGCCGTATCCGTTTGCATTCTGGGGAGTGGACCTAATTGGACCTCTCCCAACCGTGCCAGGTCAACAGAAGCATGCAATCGTGGCTATTGATTACTTCACCAGGTGGGTGGAAGTAGAACCCCTCTCCAGAATTACTGAAGCAAATGCAACAGAGTTCATTAAAAAAAATGTGGTTTACCGATTCAGAACTCTGATGGTCATCATCACGGATCTGGGTAAGCAGTTCGACAACGCCAGATTCCAGAAATTATGTGGAAGTTTGAGGATTGAACTCCGCTTCGCGTCCGTGGCACACCCCCAGACTAATGGCCTAGTAGATGCCATAAACAAAATTATCAAGAGGCTCCTCAAGAAAAAAACTTCAGCAGAAGAAAGGAAGATGGGCTGATGAACTCCCGGACGTACTATGGGCGTATAGCACCACCAAAAGGATCGCTACTGGAGAAACCCCCTACTCGCTAGCTTTCGGGGTAGAAGCCGTCCTTCCTATAGAGCATAAACTCGTCTCCTTCAGGGTGCAGCATTTTGACCCCGATGGAAATGAGGACAAACTGAGGGGCAGCATGGACCTCCTAGAGGAGAAGCAGGATAGGATAGCTGAAAGAGTAGCAGTTTACCAGAACCGGATTGCTCGTTACTTTAACAAGAAAGTGAGAATCCGAAGCTTCAAAAAAGGGGATCTGGTGATCAGAAAGGTTACCCAGAATACCCGGAAGAGGTCGGACGGAGTACTATCACCTAATTGGGAAGGTCATTACATAATCAAAATGGTGATCCAGGGTGGGGCTTACAAGTTAAATGATATGGACGGACATCCAGTAGATCACACTTGGAATGCTGATCATCTCAATAAGTTCTACCCATAAGTCATGCAATGCAAATCGGTCAGGATTACTCCTAAACGACTGTTAGAAGATATTAGTAGTCGTGAGTGCTTGCATTCCTTTTTCTTTGATCATCAATAAAGAAGGTTTCTTTCTCCATTTGTTCCTGCCTACATTTGTCTACATCTACCTGCTTTGTGTCGCCAATTGAATCCCCCATGATTGTCGCTTTAAGACCAGGAGAGCTACATAGCACTCTTGATGCCCTGGACCGGGTAGATCCCTCCAGGAGGATCGCCATAAATCCGGGAGAAGTACATAACACTCCTGATGCCTTAGATCGGATTAGCCCATCTAGGAGGATCGCCTCAAGACCAGAAAGGACCATATGGCCTTTCTGCTGCCCTGGCCGGGTACTACCCCCCACTAGGAAGGATCTAGTATGTAAGAGCATAGTTGCCAGATGGATCAGACCTTGGCCGGGCACCACCTCCCACTAAGAAGGATCTGGATAGTAAAAGCATAGTTGCCAGCCAGATCAAGGCCTTGGCCAGGTACCACCCCCCGTTGAGAAAGACCAGGTGCTAAAGTGGCCTTAGTTGCCTACCTGGATCTTGCTGCCAGTGTTTATTCGCCATTATTTTCGCCAGGATACCACGATTCCTATAAACAAGAATGCGAGGTACCCGGATAGGATCGCCTCAAGACCAGAAATGACCATATGGCCTTCCTGCTTCCCTGGCCGGGTACCAACCCCCGCTAGGAAGGATCCAGTACGTAAGAACATAGTTGCCTGATGGATCAGACCTTGGCCGGGCATCAACTCCCGCTAAGAAGGATCTGGATAGTAAGAGTATAGTTGCCAGCCAGATCAAGGCCTTGGCCGGGTACCACCCCCCACTGAGAAAGACCAAGTGCTAAAGTGGCCTTAGTTGCCTACCTGGATCTTGCTGCCAGTGTTTATTAGCCATTGTTTTCGCTAGGATACCACGATTCCTATAAACAGGAATGCGAGGTACCCGGATAGGATCGCCTCAGGACCAGAAAGGACCATATGGTCTTCTTGCTTCCCTGGTCGGGTACCAACCCCCGCTAGGAAGGATCCAGTACGTAAGAGCATAGTTACCAGATGGATCAGACCTTGGTCGGGCACCACCCCCCCTCTAAGAAGGATCTGGATAGTAAGAGCATAGTTGCCAGCCAGATCAAGGCCTTGGCCGGGTACCACCCCCCGCTGAGAAAGACCAGGTGCTAAAGTGGCCTTAGTTGCCTACCTGGATCCTGTTGTCAGTGTTTATTTGCCATTGTTTTCGCCAGGATACCAAGATTCCTGCAAAAAGGAATGCAAGGTACCCAAGTATGATCGCCTCAAGACCAGAAAGGACCATATGGCCTTCTTGCTGCCCTGGCCGGGTACCACCCCCCGTTAGGAAGGATCCAGTACGTAAGAGCATAGTTGACCGACGGATCAGACCTTGGCCGGGCACCACCTCCCGCTAAGAAGGATCTGGATAGTAAGAGCATAGTTGCCAGCCAGATCAAGGCCTTGGCCATGTACCACCCCCCCTGAGAAAGACCAGGTGCTAAAGTGGCCTTAGTTGCCTACCTGGATTTTGTTGTCAGTGTTTATTCGCCATTGTTTTCGCCAGGATACCAAGATTCCTGCAAACAGGAATGCAAGGTACCTAAGTATGATCGCCTCAAGACCAGAAAGGACCATATGGCCTTCCTGCTACCCTAGCCGGGTAATACCCCCCGCTAGGAAGGATCTAGTACGTAAGAGCATAGTTGCCTGATAGATCAGACCTTGGCCGTGCACCACCCCCGCAAAGAAGGATATGGATAGTAAGAGCATAGTTGCCAGCCAGATCAAGGCCTTGGCCGGGTACCACCCCCTGCTGAGAAAGACCAGGTGCTAAAGTGACCTTAGTTGCCTACCTGGATCTTGCTGCCAGTGTTTATTCGCCATCGTTTTCTCCAGAATACCACGATTCCTATAAACAGGAATGCGAGGTACCCGGATATGATCGCCACAAGACCAGAAATGACCATATGGCCTTCCTGCTGCCTTGGCTGGGTGCTACCCCTCGCCAGAAAGAATCTGGATAGTAAGAGCATAGTTACCAGCCAGATCAAGGTCTTAGCCGAGTACCACCCTCTGCTAAAGAAGACCGGTTGATAAAGTGGCTTCAGTTGCCTATGTGGATCTTGCTGCCAGTATGTATCCGCCATTGTTTTCACCAACGTACCACGATTCCTACAAACGGGAATGCGAGGTACCTTTTCTGCCATTGTTTTCGCCAAAGTAACACTGTTCCTACAAACGGGAATGCAAGGTACCTTTTCTGCCATTGTTTTTGCCAGAGTACAAAGATTCCTAAAGCAGGAAGGCGAGGTACCGAGATTCGCCAAATTTTGTTCGCCAAGGCACCAAAACTCCTACAAATAAAGGTGCGAGGTGCCCAGTTTTGCCAGAATACTCATCTGGAGACCTAGGTTCCATGAAACAAGAAAGCTAGGTACTCAATCTTTCGGCAAAGTTTCTAGTTTCGCTGGACTACTCGCCATGCTACCGAGGTTCCTAAAATGGGAATGCAAGGTACCTGAAGTGCGAGATTGTCCACCGGTATGCTCACCATCGTCAAGGAACCAAGATTCCTGGAACAGAAAATATGAAGATCTCCAGTACTTAGATTATTCTTGGCTAAATTTCTGCGAGGCTATCAAATGGGCCCAAGTTTCTTTGGCGAGGTACCATGGTACTAGTCATCTGTTGATTTTCTTTATGCGCTTCTTCTTATCAGGTTCCTTGCATTACCAAGTACTGATTAAGTCAGATTTTATGCTGGGGACTAGTGCTCGAAGTGAATCTACAATCAGAAAATGTGCGACGGAATTCTATCAGCAGATATAAATGAAAAGGGATTTTCCCTTCACTGATCAAATCAGGATTCATCCGAGGACAAGCATCTATGCAATCAAAATCACATTGGGGATCTCACTTCAGATTAAAAGCGAGGTTCAGTCAAGAGTTTTAATGACTACACATATGCGAAGCTAAGGAGAAAAAACCAAAAAAAGTTCTCATTTTTGAAACTGGGGAGCCCATTCCCCGATCAAGGGCTACAAAAGAAAAATATAAAAAAAAATAAGACCGAATGAGGGATCAAGCTGGATCAAGCATCCTCCTGCTCCTAAGTGGCCATCTCCTTGCCAGCTTCACCAGTTATGGTTTCTCCTTCTTCAATACTGGATGGATCCCCGCTTGCTTCCTGAGCACCTATAGTAACCAAAATTTTCATTGGAGACGGACCTCCTTAAAGCTCCCCTGCGACTAGTCGGCTACTCGATCAAAATCCCCTCCAACTTCCTCGATCAGAGCAGCCTGACCTTCCTTTTCCTGGGCAGGGTCAGAAGATGAGACAGGCAGGGCAGCTCCTCCATCATCAGTAGCAGGCCGATCTCCTACCTCCTTGACAGACTCTACTGGAGGAGCAGAGAAGGCAAGAACCTTTCCTCCAGTTTGAACCACGCCAACCTCAGGATCCTTCAAACTAGGAGTTGCTCCCGCATTGCTTGGTGGAAGAAGAGAGATAGAGCTCTGGTCTGCCCATCCAACCACTCCACTGGTTCCAGTAACCTGGGATGGTCCAGCCATATCGGAAGGCGCTGCCCTAGCTAGTTCAGCAGCCTTTGCCATGATCTCCTCTCAGTTCCATCCAGCTATGTCACCTAGATCAAACGGAGGAGGGAGAGCTAGAGCCACATGGTAGCCAGTAAAAAAGTAACCGTCCCTGAAGGCGGTGTCTACCGAGGCATCTAGGTTGGCCACGCTACCCCGAAGGGACTGGATTTCTTTCCCCAACTCCACTATTCTCTCCTTCATAATATCCCTCTCCTCCTTGCGGCGGAGGGACATGAGCTTCTCCATATCCAAAGCATGCTACATCCTCTCCCTGTCAACCTTCGCCTCGTCGGCTTCCTTTTGGGTATTTGCCAACGACTAGTTCAGAGCTTCCACTCCCCGAGCAGCCTCATCAAGCTCCTCTTTAGACTTCTCCAGCTCGGCGGTAGCACCTCTGACTTGCTCCAAGAGGGAACCGACCTGTTGGCTCAAGGCCACATTGAACTTAAAAGCCTGACAAAAATAAAGCACTTGTTAGGATATTTTCAACCTTTTACCTGGATAGAGGATTAAAGTAAGACAGCTTACCTCAGCCAGAAGGGCAGATCCCTTTCTAATTAGAAGCTCAGTGGGCATGGCGGTCATGGCATCTTGACCCCCACCTGGGCAGGAAGCCACGAAGTGGGCCAGAACTTCATCCTGGCTGTTGTCCTTCAACCTCGACCGCGCCTTATCTCGAGGTACCACCCGCCTCTTCATAGCAGAGTCAGAACTTTTCTCGACCTGTTTAGGCTGACCAGTTGCCATAATGGGAGAAGCAGAAGAAGCTTAGGCACCAGCATCTATGACAGCTGCAACATTAACTAGTCTGAGGGGCAAAACATCTTGCACACGGCTGGAAGCACCTCGATACCTCCCCACTATGGCTATAAAAGCCTCCAGCGACCTAGCCGAGGTAGTAAGAGGGGGATCCGGCGATCCTGATACCTCGACTGGGATCTTACCAGAGCCAGCAGGTACACTAACACCTGCATCAAGATGAGAACTGACTGGAAGCCTGAAAGGGGAAGTTGGAGGAGAATCAATAGTACCGCCGGCTTGGTAGGTCTCCACCTCAGGAACTGATGGAGATACTGCTGAAACTACCGAAACAACACAAGTCAATATCAACAAAGTTAATGAAGTAGTACAACGAAAGGGAAATCAGGGAGATGTTTACCGGGAAGTGAGTCTGAAATACGGAGGGAATACTCCACCCTCTCTGCATCAAAGGCATCCAAGGCAGGATACTGCAGGTTGACATAATTCCTGGCCATGATGGCCTTCAAGATCTTTTCTGACTCAGTAGAGAGCTTACCTTTCTCCAGTGAGGGTCTCCCGCTAAAGCATGTAGGAACCTCGAATTCGGTTCCTCCGATGTAAACTGAGCTGCCCCATCCGCCCTTGACGACAACCCATTCCTCCCTCTAGGAGTTATTTTTCTTCGTGGCTCCTGGTACCATAAATTTCAAGTTGTTCTTGGCCCGAGCATAGAACTGACCCTTCGGACCCGGGGCGTTGGTAGCAATTTGAAACACATATCTGAGCTCATCAGCTCCCGGTTCCCGATCAATGTTGTCTCTCGCACATTGCTCCCTCTATAAAACCAGGAACCCCACCAGGTGCCTCAAAAACCCCAGTGTTAGCTGGAGAGGGGCAAGCTGCAATGCGTACAACGCCCTACACAAGGTGGGGTGAAGAGGTAACCTAACTCCACTGTCGAAGGCCGCCATATGAATTGGAAGCTCGCCACGATTGGGGGTATACACATCATACCCTTTTGGAGGTATAGCGATCGCGATATCTTTAGGGATTTTGAAATCCCTCCGCAAGCGCGCCACGGTGTCTGAGGTACTGGACGAATCAAAGATGCACCTGTATTCGTAGGGGAGGGCAAGTACTCTTCCAGCGGTGTCAGTAACTTCACCGGTCCGGCTCCCACCAACCCCGATGGCCCCTACTTCTTCACTCGACTCCTGGTCGACATCAACCGGAGTCTCAGGATTATTCGAGAAACCCGTCCCGATTGTGATGTTCCGGTTGGAACAGCGACGTTGAATGGGAACGTCGTCCCCGCTGTCGATGCTATCACGTTCCCTTTTTCTAGGGGCGAGGCTCCCACTGGCCACAGCGTCGCCTTCGAAGAGCTGCTCAATGCTATCGCCATCAGGTGAAGACATAATGACAGTTCCAGAGATTGATTTCTAGAGAAAAGAGGGAAGTTGAAGGTTGAGGCTAGGTTTTCTTTTTGCTAAAAAATCTCAATCAGGAAGTTTGCTTGATACGAATCACTTGCGAAGGCGCTAGAGTTTATATAGGGATGATTACTTGTAATGGGCAGAAAATGTTGAGGTAAAATTGGCGACGTGGAGGGATCGGTTTCGAGAAACGTGCGCCCCCAAAATATTTTCCTTTTTTGAATTCGGCCTACCCTGATCAGCCACATGGAATTTTCATTTAAATCAGCGTGCAAAGAAAAGATTCCCTCCTATGAGACGTTACGAAAAATTCTCCAAGCGCTGTCTATCCTGACTCCAACCCCAACCTGATACCGGTGTTCAAGTCAGGGGGAACTTCTGTTAACATGTTTTTCTGGCAAGGGACCAAAGGAGAATTTTCCAAACAGAGACCTATCCAGGAAGATTCATCCAGATACTCCAAGAGACCTATGAGATCGGTACCATCACCTAGATGTAGTAGATATCCGACGAGGTTGGAACCTCGACTATCCATCTATCTAGATAGGATATCAGCTCTGAAAGCATGTATCTCGCCCTACTGAAGCTCCTGATACCAGTTCAAGACTAGTACGATGATAGCCTGCACGCCCAGCACCCCGCAAGCATCTCGACGTTGATCAAGGTACTAGGAACCTCGATACCTACCTCGGTACCACCTCGATATATGCCTTGGTACCATCCTGACTCCCGCCTGGTACTTAGTATGTTTATCCAGAGTTTATTTAAGGCAAGTATCCAACCCCCTAGGCCATACGATGAGGGACACGAAGACATAAGCACCATTCCAGCAGGAGGCAGAACAAGCTCATCAAAATGAGGTACCAGCACTACCCTCCGTCAGAACTCAAAGTCAGAATTTTCCTCCAAGCTCCACGAAGAACGAAAGTCAATTCCATCGCCATCAAGCTCCACGAAGAAGGAAAGTTGACTCCATCGCCATCAAGCTCCACGAAGAAGGAAAGTTAACTCCATCGCCATATAAAGCGCAATTAATGACCCAATGGTCGACCGAATAAGAATTTGAATTCACCATTGATTAACGGGATCTAATCCTGCGCCTTCAGCTCCACATAAATGCCTTTCAACGCTTAAAATAGGACTCTCTATAATCTTCATTAAGACAACCGGATTTTGGGGAGATTCTGGAGAGTACTATATAGATGGCATTGAAGGGTAAAGTAGAAAATGGATTTTTCGAGTATTCTTGTTCTCCACAACTAGAGAGATCCCGGGAGATTCCCGGAAGCCAGTGAGAGTCCATTAACAATCACTGGAGGAAAAATATCTACTTATCGACACGAACGTTTTCTCCATCTTCATCCTGTGTAAAAGAGTAAAAATAGAGAGAAATATGCATGTATACATATTTTAATCCAACCGTAGTGATTGACTGAATAAAATAGTGTTTATTTTACATTACCCTGTCCCTTTGCGTTCTTTCTCCATTCTTTCATCTATCGATCTCAATCATACAAATAAGAGGGACCCCGATACCGAAGGTACCTACCCCGCTGCTGCTACCGGTAGTGGGTGAGGGTGTTAACTGAGATTTTCATCCCGAGTAAATTTTTTCGTTAACATATATCTTGGTTGGGTTTTTTCAGCTCAGGCCAACTAGCTAGTTTGGGTTTCTCAACTAGGCAGTATGTTACCTAGTAAATTTATAGGGCTCATATTAAAAAAAAGTCCAAAATGTCTTGAAATAAAGTCTAGATAATCATAATAGTCTATAAATAAAGTCCAAAGTCTCTTTCAGAATCCTGAAAGTCTAGTCCATATAATCCTAATAGTCTTTAAAATCATACAAATCCATAAATTCCTTGCATCCCAAAATTGTCTATTAAAATCTCAATCAAATACCACCCCTCCCCTCCCTTTAGTTGAAGTTGTTTACAGTTTGAAAATATAACAATTATAGTATCAAATGTTAAATATCTTCAATAAAATAGAAGATTTAGTTCATCGTCTGATGTGATTTTGTGATATAATATCTCAGATTCGAGTCGACACATCACTCACATGTTTATACTTCTTCTTTATGTTGTTGTCAAGTATTTACAATCGATATATATATATATATATATATATATATATAATTAGGTCAAAGTTTATGAAGAAACAATCATATTGTAAGAACCTCGATTTTATGATTGACTTATTTCATGACAAACCACATAGGGGATGACTGTGTAATGGGTAGCTTAAGTCGTCTTGATGATTATCGATGACAAGCTTCCAAGCATCTCCGTGACTTCAAGAGCAAAAAGTATATTCCCTTGACTTTGTCTCTTGAATATTTTAGGTGCGCACACATACACACACACACACACATACACATACACATTCTCTCTCTTCATGCATGCCTCGTTCATCTTGCATTTGTGTTCTTTATTGTTTATATGTGTGCATCCTTTACACATTTCACATTTTCACCTCATTCTTAGTCTTAAGTATGGTTTTGTGTAGTGTAATTCGTTTTTCGATGATTGATCGGAAACGTCCGTGCATGCACGATGGTGTGCTTGTCTTAGCACGATGAGATAGCTCTTCCTAGTCTCTGTTGCGCGAGTGGTGCATGGGTCTCTTACCCGTGCAGTACCCATGCACTGAAGCCGGGTTGCCTCGGGTCTGCGTTTGTGTGGGTAGTGCGTGGGTCCCTACCCGCGCAGTGCCCGTGCACTGTAGCTTGGTTGGTTCTCGGGTCTCTTTTGTGCGGGTAGTGTGCAGGTCCCCTACCTACGCATTACCTACACACTGTCCTATTTTAGCCTTACGTTTCCAAAACGAAGTCATTTCATTTAGGGCTGTTATATATGTATTCTCTTCTCTTCCATTCCGTGTAGAACTTAAAATTTCCAAATCCTAGAGAGAGATAAAGTTCCCCTAGAGAGAGAAAGCTTCAAACTTTGTTCTTTGACTCTCCAAACCCAAAACCCAACTTCATCTTGCATCATTCAACATCATTTGAGCATGAGTCTTCTTGGTTTCATGACTGGGTAAGTTAGAACTTCATTGAATATCATTTATTGTTCTTCTTACTCTATCTTGGGTATTTATTGCTTGATTAAATACCTAGACTCTCTTTATTGCATATATTTATGAGTTTTGATAACATGATTGGGTTTGTTTGTGATAGCTAGAATTTAGGATCATATTGCCCTTCTAGCTAAGTCTTTATGTCTTGCATCTAGACTTTGATACTTATGCCTCATTGATTGCATTTCTTGATTGCATATTTGTTTCCCTTATTATATGTTGTGACAACTTGTGTTGGTTGGACTTTATTTGACAATTAGGTTGCTAGAATCTTTTTTCATCTAATTGAGTCCTTATGTATGGGCATGTATGCATTATTTGATAATTAGGCTGTTAAATTGCATTATAACATCTAGTTAAGCATTTTGTGTATGGTCTCACACATCATTGCATTTGAGCATATGGTCATATACTCACTCAGCCTTATACTCTTCATAGAGTCTAGGTGAAGTTGCACAAGCAAGAAAGTCTTGCAACAAAGGGTGGGTTGGCAAGCATTGGTCAAGTGCCACTGTAAAAGGTATGCGGGTAGAGTATGAGGTGCTCACGCCAAGAGTAGTGGATCAGGGGATTTCACTAGGGACTGAACCAATAATGGTGAGTGGTAGTGTCTATAGCCTGAGATTGTTGAGAGTGAGAGTCCGAGTATCACTTGAGGGTGTCACCTTTTATTCATATAGTGGATTTCTGTGACCGTGTGTGGCTAGAAGGATCGCCTGTGAGTTTTGCTCAGTTGGAGGGTTTCTCACGTAAATCAATTCAACGAGTCTTTATTGTTTTCCGCACTTTACTATTATCGTTGAATGTTTGTTTGTTTGGGTTAATTGTGCTAATATTGATTAACCGAAAACGTTGATAATAATCGATTAACAACTCATTTAACCCCCCTAGGTTGTTTAGACACACGCTTTGTATATTTTCACATACTAACTACCGGATCATTTATCATTACTTTTTAGTTACTATGAGGTTTCTTATTATTTAAATTCCTATTTCATTTACCTTTTTTTAATTATCGAATTCTTAAACTTCTTATTAAAATAAGGGAAAAAACAAAATAAAAGAAATGATCAAAGACGTGCGTAGCCTTAACCAAATTTTGGACCATGTTTTTATCAGTGTTACCGTATCAAATATGATATGATTTGATATGGTATGTTTCCTATATGGTTTATTTCGTATATAGTCTATTTCCTATATGTTTTAGTTTTTATATGATCTATTTACTTTATGATAGATTTAGTTTCTGATTTGATTCTCTTGTATATATTATAAATAGGTCTAACTGAAAATACATAGAGTGTATCTAATATGTAAACCCTAGAGTCGCGCAGCGGAAGCAATATTAAAGCTTTAAAAAAAAAAATTAAACGACTTTAATAACCTGTACGATATATAAAAATAAATAAGGCAGGATTCGAAATCATACCTCAAGGCTAACTCCTTCGTTCTTTAACTTCTTGATGTTGCTTTCCAATTTGTATCACCGGATCTTCCTCGCTATCTCCTAGGTTCCGGTAACTATGTGTGGGCACGTCACGGGCTTCAGGAGGTTGTATGGAGGTCAAAGAAAACACAAGAAAACAACTCTTGCTTTCTCTTGGTAGGATTCGACCACCATAGAAGAAAACAATTTTCTTTTTTCTTTTTCTTTTTTTTTCTTTTTTGTGTTTGGCAGCACCTCTCTAGCTCTAGGGTTTTTTTTTTCATGATATCATATATATATATATATATATATATATATATATATATGTATGTATAAATCATGAGACTAGGATTTCAGTTACCCAGTTAAGATAGGATTCCAAATCCTATTAAGACTTGAACCTGTGACCTATAGGATTTAAAATAATCTTTATTATTTTTTAATCCTTTTTGTATTAGTCATGGTTCGAACCTTTAACCTCCATAAAATAATTAATTAATTTATAATTCATAATTATTAAGACAATTAAATAATCACATTATTTAATATAATTAATTATTAATATATTAATTAAATAATCACATTATTTAATTAATTGCCTGAATAAAATTCTTATTACTTTCGTAACAAAATTAATTTAATGGACCCACAGTCTTGAGCTCCAATAATCCTTAAAAAAATTAGTTAAACTCTTTAATTAATATTTCATGATTATTAACCTCGGAGTTACTCCACTAAAAACCCAAGACTGCACTCTCGTAACTGTAGATGTTTTTACATAAACCAAAAACTTAGTGTCCATCGATATAGCTATTACATATGGTATGATCCTCTACAAGTAGTTCATAATTAGAGCTGGGTCATAAAGTCCGTTATACCCCTCTAATTATATCTTTTCCATTAAGTACCATTAATTCTCTAATGAACAATTATATCCCTCATTTCTTTAGGGAAGAAGGAGAGCGCTATTAATTGTTCAAGCCTCGAATCAATCATTAAGGGAACTACTTCTCTACTTCTCACAAGAAGAAGTAGATTCCACTATTGTGTATAAAAATTCCCAGCCACAAGCCAAACCGCGATTTCAAGATACAGAGATATTGATTGGGAATGCTACTCTGATCTCACCCATGGTAAATCAAAAACCACTATCTAACCTGAAGGAGTTAGTAAGACACTCAGAATTAAGATCACCCATATACATCCATCATTTGTCGATATATATGAATCTGCCCATGTAACAGATATTGTTGAGAGATTCACATAGATCGTGGCCCGGTCCTATATGATCACATCATATAAGGTGCCTCCATTCTCATATCACCATATGAGTAGTCTAGGATAAGTACTTTACGGAATGAACCGCAGCTACAGATTAATCACAAATAAAGTACCCAACTTTATTTCATCTCTACGGACTCTTTAGATTGCACTTCTCAAACAAAATTCCTCTGTATATGACACTCATACTCAGTTTGAGATTACATCTGGCAATCTTGGATGTTAAGCATACATGATATAAAAGTATGAGACATATAAATTGAATGAAAAGACTACTTCTTTTATTTATAATTTATCATCATTTACAAAATACAAACTTTAGGGCAACAACCCCAACATAATACAACCTAGAGGAAGGTGAATAGGTTGTCAATCGATTAATTACCAACTTTTCGATTAGTCAAGATTAACATACAAAAACCCAAATCAAATGTAAACTGTGGAAATATAAAAACACTTGTTTTTTTTTGTGGAAACCCTTCCAATCGAAAAAACCACGGGACTAGCCACGCTAGCCACCTGAGCCACATAAATCCACTATATGAAAAGAAAGTTACACCCTCAAGTGATTCATGGACTCTCACTCTCGATAACCTTAGGCTATGGACACTTCCACTAGCCACTCTTGGTTCAATCCCTAGTGATATCCCTCGATCCACTACTCTTGGCGTGAGCACCTCCTAATCTACTCGAAAACCTTTTACAGTGGCACTTGGCAATGCTTGCCAACCAACCCTTAGTTGCAAGACTTCACTTGCTTGTGCAACTACCAAATGTAGCCACAAGATTTTGACTCATTGAAGAGAATTAAAGTCTAAGGGAATATGTGACAATATTCTAAATGCAATAAAGTACAAGACTAAACACTAAATGCTTAATTAGATGTTAAGATACAAATTTAACAACTTAATTATCAAACAAGCCTACATGGACATACATGAGGTCTCAATAAAATGTAAAATTATTCCAGCAACCTAATTGTCAAATAAAGCTCACATAAACATTCATGAACTTGACTAATTGCACAAAGCCAACATAATCATCAACCAAACATACATGAACATTATGGATTAGCTATCTAAGCATATATGACCTAATAATGCAAGCTGTCATAAACAAACCTAATCATGCAATTAAGACTCATAAATATATGCAATAAAAAGAGTCATAGTATTTAATCATGCAATAAATACTAAATCTAGAGTAAAAAGAATAATAAATGAGATTTAATGAAGTTCTAACTTACCTAGTCATGAAACCAATAAGACTCATGCTCAAATGATGATTGATGATGTTAGATGCACATGAATTTTAGGTTTGGAGAGTCAATAAATAAAGCTTGAAGTTTTCTCTCTCAAGGGAATACTTAATCTCTCTTAGGTATGTTAAATATGTGTTTCTTAGAGTTCAAAGAATGAAGAAGATGAATTTATAGGGCAAAACATGAGCTGCTATGAAATTGCAAAAATGCCCAGAAAACGGGCGAATCGGCTATCACAGGCCGCCGAACACAAAAACCGCCGAATCCACTAGAATGAATCGATGGTCCCCAACCGCTGAATCCACTAGAGACATTCTGTGGTGCAATCGGCGGCCCCCAACCACCAAATTCCATCTTTCTTCGAAAATCAAGAGAAGAAGATGCCTTCTCAAGTGGTTGACCATCGCACAAAAGAAATATACAATTGTTTGGTATTTTATGCTTATTTTAACAAATACGTTTAGTTGTCTAGAATATTTTGTTATGTTCATATTAAACATTTACTTCGCCCAAAAGTTTTCCAAATATATAATTTTAGTAATATTCAATATTTGATTTAGTTGTCAACAATATATAATTTCTACATATATAAAACAAACAGTCATGTTAACTATTTTGCACCATGAGGTTAGTCCGGTGGTAAACCCCTCATACATGCGCCAAAAGGATGTATGTTCGAGTACGTTCCATCCTAAAATAACCCCGAATTTATATAATAATATAATACTTTAAAAAAAATGGTTCACTAATTTTCACAATCTTTCATTTTTCCTATTTACATTTGTGGTCTGTAAACAAAATAGCCTCAAAACCAACTCATTTTGGTATACTTTAACGAATTTTTTATTTGAAAAAAAATATATAATAACAAATTAATAAATAATGATAAAAATTGATTAGACATCAAAAGTGGGTGCATGTGAGGTGTACTAAAAAAATACAATACAGCCAAATTAAAGAATATAGTTTTTTTTTCTAAAGTATTATAAGAACTATTACAATAGAACTGTCCGGACTTGTCAAGATCAAACAATACATGTGATGTACAGATATCTACTCTCATAACGGGATATAACTATCCCCACAAACCAGAGAGAAAAATCCTCACACATACTTATAAAATGCACATGGCAGGATTTGAACACCTCACCATTAATGTGGAAATGAGGTGCACTACAACTTGTGCCAAGAGGTTGTAATTAAAAATGGTATTATTAAAGTCAGATTCATTTACAAACCAAAGATTAAAAAAAAATTAATTGGTTCAATTTACGAAAAGTTGTACATACATTTTTTTAGATACCACAAACGGTAACATTAATTTTTTTTTACAATACATGTACGACTCAGATATCTACTACAAGTTTCTCATATTTTGATTAGTTTATTTCTTTATCAAACCACATTGGGGTTTATTATGTAAGGGTAGTTTAGGTTCTTTATTGCTCGTGATCAAGCTTCAATGGCCTACCCAAATCCTCAAGTTCAAGAGCACTTTAAAGGTATAACACTTGTTCTTGACTCTTTGAAGAGTTCTAGTTGCACACACCCACTTAACTGTATGGTCTTAGTTAGTATTGCATTCACAAGCACACATGTACTTCCCCATTAGATTTAAGTGTGGCTTTTGTGTGTTGTAATTCATTTCCCGATCCTTGTTCGAAAACTTCCGCGCTTGCACGGTTGTGTGCTTGTAAAAGTGTGATGCTCGATCGCTTGAGAAGTTGTCACTTCTCTTTGGTTCCGTCTGTTTTGGGAATTGGAGATCAATGATCGGGGGTTAGGGCCGACGTTTTAAACCACCGTTTGAAACCATAAACCTCTGGTTAGATTCAACTAGGTTTAAGGCAGTTAGTAGGTCTATTGGGATTTGCCATATGCTTTGATTTGGTTTGGATTTGACCCCAGGAAGGGGAGCTCAAGCAAAGAGAGAAATCTTACACCTTTTGAGTTGCTAAAGCTTTAATTTAGTTTATGCTTTTCTTATAATTGCTTGAGATTTTTGGTTGCACTATTATATATGCTTTTCCCTTAATAAGTGTGACTTGTTGCTTCAAGTGTCAATGCATTTTATATCATGGATTTAACTTGTTTTAATTTGCTTTGAAATTTGTCTTTTAGGAAGTTCACTTAAATGACCCATAATTCATCTATATGATCTTGAATTGATGATTTGCATTCATGGGCTCTCTCTTGAAAAGGGCTACTAATTGCAAAGTGATCAGCCGCCCATTATAGGAAACAGATACATTTGCAAAGGCTTTAGTGTAAGCCATCAAGAGAGTTACCCATGTTCGAACCTATTTCCGCTGCGTTACCAGTGAACATGGTTCACATACAATATGTAAATACAAGAAATTGTAATCAATAATAAAAATAAATTAAGAACTTTACCAACGTTTGGAGGCTCCTTCACTTTACGATATGCTCCTGATCTATATCACTGATCTTCCTAGCTATTTCCGGAACTGATAACTGCGTGTGGACGCATCACCTACTCAGGAATTTGAATGGAGGATTCAGAGAGATTGAAGAAGAAGAAATAATTTCTTTTTGTTCAATGTGCAACCCTTGCACCGCACACACTTGTAATATATTTAGATTTGCGTTGATCAATATATTTTTCTCACCCACATCTCAATTATAAAAACAACTTTTTTGTCTCTTATGTGCGTTCACTTCACAGGGCAAAAGAAAAAAAAATCCTTGCTTTGTCTCTTATGTGCGTAATCAAATATATCTCTATCTTTTTTTCATGCACTGATTTGCAGATTTGTATCTCAATTCATGCACCACACCAAATTGCATCTTATTTAATTTGACTTCACCTATATATCAGGTTTTGTTTAAAAAATAAAACTCTTTTATTATTGATTCAACACACTCCACTTGTTTGTATCATATACAAACACTTATGTATTAGATCCGAAAAATAATAATTGCGATCCTAAGTTCACTAGTCCCAGATCATTTACGATCTTAATAAAAAAAAAATTAAAACCTATTTCTGCTGCGTTACCAGTGAACGGGGTTGCAACAACCCAAGCATGAAAAAAGAAAACATGCATGTTATTTTAAAATTAAAAGGAGAAAGGAGCTAGTTGAAAATGAAAGCATTTAAAAAAATTTATATGCTTATGACTAATTGCTATTGTGGTGGGATGCAATGTCAAGATAAATTAATAAGGATTTCATATCCACGTCTTGACTTTATCCTTACAAAATTTGAGCAAGGCAACAATCAATAAGATGTCTCATCCATTCAATCAATAAGGATCTTGTATCAATGTCTTATTCCTATTTTTTAACGATTGATATAGTAGACACTTTGCACACATATGCCACTTTGAATCTATATCACCGTATTTATGACAAAATGGTGCAAATTGGTTTGAATTTACGTGGAAACCATTTTAATGATTACTTTGCTAAATTTTCATGTTTGAGCTATTGATATCTCATGTCTTGCATGTGAAGTAACTCCTCTTCACTCATTTCATTTGTATGGAATAAAATCTCTGTAAATCTCTCTTAATTGTTAGATGTGCATAAAGTTTTTTTATATGACTATGCATTTTATCTCATAATTATCTATATTTTCCTTTGCTGCCCAATTGGGGATACTCATTTGCCTATCTCATGACAAAAAGGGAGAGTTGCATTTATGGAAGATAGGGGGAGTTTTTGCTATGTGGTTTGCATGTGGGAAGAGTTATACATTAAGGGGGAGTAACTTTTTAAGGGGAGCATTGCATTACACTCTTAATATTGTTGTTTTTCTTTATGTGTTTTACCTTATCGCAAATGCTTTTATCTTTGATCACCTCACATACACTTGTCTTGGAAAGTGTAGTTGTTTTGTTATGTAGGACTTGTTTTTTCTACAAGAGATTGAAGACTTAAAGATCTAGACTTTAAGTATCTCTATGTATTGTAGAAAAATATTTGTTGACCATTAGCTTTTTTTTAAAGAGGATTTATTGTGAGTGGTGGCTTTGTCACGAAATAGCCAAATGAGGAGATTGTAAGTTCCTCATATTTTGTTTGACTTATTTTGTTGTCAATCCACATTAGGGTTTATTATGTAAGAGTAGTTTAGGTTCTTCACTATTCGTGATCAAGCTTCAATGGCCTACCCAAATCCTCAATCGCAAGAGCACTTCAAAGGTATAACACTTATTCTTGACTCTTTGAAGAGATCTAGTTGCACACACCCACTTAACTGCATGGTCCTAGTTAGTCTTGCATTCACAAGCACGCATGCACTTCCCCGTTAGATTTAAGTGTGGCTTTTGTGTGTTGTAATTCATTTTCCGATCCTTTTTCATAAACTTCCACGCTCGCACGGTGGTGTGCTTGTATAAGCGTGATGCTCGATCACTTGAGAAGTTGTCACTTCTCTTTGGTTTCTTCTGTTTTAGGAATCGGCGGTCGGGGCCGCCATTTTAAACTGCCATTTGAAACCAAAAACCTTTGGTTACATTCTACGGTCGGTGTTCGTGGCCGCCGAACACAAGCTGATGTTATATTCTACGGCCATGACCACCAAATTGCCCGTTTTTTGGGTACTTTTGGTATTTCTCAACAACATGTTTTTGACCATATAAATTCATCATCTCTTTTCTTTGGATGCTCTTTAGAGCTAAAAATTAGACCTTTAGTGAGAGAAAGTAACTCTTAGAGAGAGAGAGAGCTACAAGACTCCATTTTTACCCAATCAATCTCAAAACCCATGTGCATCTAGCATCTCCATTCATCATCCAAGCATGGGTCTTCTTTGTTTTCATGACTAGGTAAGTTGAACATGTCTTAGATTTCATTTATTGTTAACATTGTTGATTAAGATTGTTTGTTTATGATAGCTTGCATTTATGTCATTTTTGCCCTTTCTAGCTAAGTCTTATTTTGTTAGGTTTTAGATTTGGGTTGGCTTGATTCCATAATAAAACTCTTTTTGTTTGTGTAAGGACCTCTATTTTTAATTGGCTTATTTCATGACAAACCACATTGAGATTATTTGTAATGGGTAGCTTAGATATTATTGTGGTTCTTCATCAACAAGCTTCCAAGATCTCACAGTGCTTCAAGAGAGGTAGTTTACTTGAATTGACTTTTTTTAAGAGATTTTAGTTGCACACACTCACTTGCATGCATTACATTCTTGATTACATGCTATTGAATGATGCATTGTATGCCATTCATCACACTCTACACTTGTACAGTTTTGCATATTAGATTAGTGTGTTGAGTTTGCCTGGAAAAGAGGATTTTCCTCTTCACCGCGGTGCAGGTCGCTTGCTGGGCACCTGCCTCCGTCGCAGTCCCAACAACGGTTTGTTCCAGAAGGTGCATGCTTTGAAGACCGCGATCTGTGCACTTGTATGCGTAGCGGTCCATACCGCTGTATACATCCGTAGGCCTCTGCTGCCTAGACCGTGGCATGTGCTTTGCATGCACAACAGTCCCCACCGCGATGTTGTCCAGACGGTGCACTGGTGCATGTACCGCGGTCTGGGCATTTACCCAAGACACGGTCCAGCAAGCGGTATTGACGGGATTTTGATTCCCAAGCCCAAAACAATGTAGTTTTGTCTAGGGTTTCTATATATATGTTCTCTTTTTTTCCAACTCGTTTTCAGAGCTTAAAGAACATACTTTTGAGAGAGAGAATAACCCTTAGAGAGAGAAAGCTTCAAGCTTTATTATTTACCTCTCCAAAACCCAAACCCATCATTCATTCATGAATCAAGCATCATCTAGCCTCATCTAGGATGTGTTCTTGCATGGGTCTTCATCAACATACATGACTTGGTAAGTAGAACACAATCTTCACTCATTTTAGTGTTCTTACTTAACAAGAAATCTCTTTTATAACTTATTTGCATCTAGATTTAGATATTAATTACAAGTTGAGATATTTGTTGATGTTTGGGTTGTTGTATTGTGATAGCTAATATTTAGGACATATTTGCCCTCTAGCTAATTAGGACCCATTGATTGCATTTGTTAATTGCATTTATTGTCTTTGCCATTTTATGTGACAACATGTGTTGATATGACTTTGTTTGATGACTAGAGTTTAGACTTGCATATCTATATCTAGTTAGGTCTTTATGAGCATTCATATAGACATTGATATCTAGGATTTGTACTTAGTGTCATATTTAATCCCTAGATAAGCATTTAGTATTGCCTAGCATTATTTGCATTTTGAATATTCATATATTCACTTAGGTTATTAATCTCTTCTTTGAGAGTTAAGTCTTGTGACTACAAGGTGTAGTGCACAAGCAAGTGAAGTCTTGCAACCAAGGTGTGGTTGGCAAGCAAAGTGATCAAGGATTCACTATAAAGGCCCATTGGGTAGTAGTGGTGGGTTAGTGACCGAGAATGGTGTGACTAGAGGTCAACCTAGGTTGTAAACATCATTACAATAGTGGATTTGAGGATCGTGTGTGGCTAGAAGGATAGCCCATGGTTTTTCCCTTGTCGAAGGGTTTCCACGTAAAAATCAAGTATTATTTATTATTCCGCACTTTACACTTGATTTTGTATGTTTGTTTATGAGGTGAATTTTTAATATTGACTAATCAAGAAAAATTAGTAATTAACTTGATTAAAACCTATTCACGCTCCCCCCCTAGGTTGTAGACACACGCTTGAGTAGTATTTTCAGTTTGTATTGATAGTTGCTTAGGTGGTTCGTGTTTGATATGAGCTTCAAAGAAGAAAAGCAACTTCTTATGCTAAATTCACCTTCAAGAGGAAAAATGCTTACTTGGATGCTAAGGTATCAAGATTCTTTCTCCTCTTGCAAGACGTAAGCGTGCATGTACACATTGCATACATTTGTGTCCTTGCATCTTTGCGCTCAATTGGTATAACACATTCGCACATATATTATAGTATGCACATGCATTAGATTTAAATTGACAATTTTTTTTGTAAAATTGCATCTTCTAGGACAATATCTAGGAAATGGCATACTTGTGTGTTCTTATGTTTATTTGTTTGTGTTTTATTGATATCAGACTTGAATATGTTCTCATATTGTTCCTTATTGAGTTCTGAATGTTTCGGTTACTCATCCATAAATCGAGTTCCGAGTTGGATTTTACGAAACTCTCTTGTAGTATGCATATGCATTAGATTTAAATTGACAATTTTTTTTGTAAAATTGCATGTTCAAGGACTATCTCTAGGAAATGACATACATGTGTGTTCTTGTGTTCATTTGTTTGTTTTTTTATTGATATCGGACTTGAATATGTTCTCATATCGGTCCTTATTGAGTTTTGAACGTTTCGGTTACACATTCATTAATTTTCGAGTTCCAAGTTGGATTTTACAAAACTTTCCGTGTGTTTATTGTGCATGGTTTTCGTCCTTGTGTATCGAGTCAAATTCCAAGTTTTTGATAAAAAATTTATAGACATCCATGTCCGTGAGTGAGTCAGGGTTCTTAATCTGAAAATGGATTCGAATTCCAAGTTCCGAGGCCGAAAAACGGTCGAAGAACGTGAGAGGAGCGCAAAAGGGACGAAAGGGGAAGAGGCGTGGCAAATTGCCAAAACACCGTCTCTCCCGTGGAGGTGCGTGGTCTCCATGGGAAAGGCACCCCTCTACCCACGTGGTGGCCACGCGCCTCTATGGGGAGCTAAGGTGGCGTGGTGCCATTGGCCTCCCGAGATCTCTCTCTCTCCATGTCATTTTCCCTCTCTTATATATTCAAAAGCCAAAATTCGTTATCTTTCAAAGGAGAACAAGTCCCAAGTATTTTCAAAGCTAATTGGGGTCTAGATTTTCTGATTTACTTTGATCTTCATCAAGTGTTCATCATTTTGTAAGTAAACCTTATTCTATACACTTTTCTTGTGATCAATTTCTTGAATCTCTTGATTTGAATATGAAATGTGTTTAGAATGATTTGGATTCTATTTTCGGAATTGTTTAAGTGATTTTTGAAATTAGCTTTTGTGATTTTTAACTGAATATCTTTCTAGCTAATTTTGATGAACATGAACTTGAATATAGAAAAACTTTGTATTTGTTCTTGATTGTTGATTTCTATGTTTTCGTCACATGTTTTTGAACTAGAATATTTTGATTGTGATTTCTATTATTCAAATATTGTTCTTATTTGAGTGAATGTGTTGTGGATTTCAAGTGTTTATTTGTCTACTAGATTTCAAAGCTAGTTTTGTGCTTATTTTTGTAAATATTTTATTCTAGCTTTGATTGACATGTTTAGGTCTCTAGATATTTTTGTGCATAATCTTGAATGCCTAACCTAGACTTTTAATCTCATGTTCATACGGATTAGTAACATTTGCTTGTAAGCTTGATTTGTGCAATACAAATTCTTTATAAAGTGTGTTTGATACATATACTCTATTTGCTTGTGTTTGCATCATGTTTGCATGTTTGCACTACACTTAGATCATTGCCTTGTAAAAGGAGGAAGGCTCTTGTTGGAGTGTGCAGCTTTAACTTGAGAAAGAAGTCTTGACTTGGATCGGGGAGATCCGGAAAGTTGAACAAGAAACTTTCTAGAGACATGTGAGGTGTCTTGGGTAGAAAGAGGCAAGTCTCTCACTAGTAAAAGGCCCGAAGGTAGGTTAGAGTGGGATGATCCAATAGGGTGGAGCATGTGATTTGATCGTTTGAGGGTGTATATTCTACCAACTAGTGAAAGATAGTGTTGCCAGTGGTTGTGGAATCAACTCATGGATGTTTCCTCAAGTTGTAAGGCTTTACCACGTTAAAAAATATCTTGTGTTAATTTTTCTTGCTTTTAGTTTTTCAATTACTCTAACTTGGATTGTTTTAATACTTGCTTAATTGAATTCAAATTGACTTGTTAAAGCAATTTACTTGTTAAAGTTTCTAAGTGAGCTCAATTTGATTGTGTGAAAAAGAAAGATAAAGAATTTGAGTCTATACCTATTCCACCACAGGTATATTTGACACTATAAATGGTATATGGAAATCATTTTTGCTTTGCATTTAGACATTGATAATTATGTGTTATTGCTTGCATATTTAATTTCCTAATTAAACATTTAGTGTTTGCATAACATTAATTGCATTTAGAATATTTTAATTTACCCACTTAGGTTGTTTAATCTCTTCTTGAGTCAAGTCTTGTGACTAAGAGTGTTAGTGCACAAACAAATGGTCTAGAATCACTATTAAAGGCTCGCGGGTAGAATAGAATGTGTTAGTGACCGAGAATGAATGTGACTAAAGGTCAACCTAGATTGTAAACTTTTATTTAAATAGTGGATTTGAGGACCGAAAGTGGCTAAAAGGATAGCCCGCGAGTTTTGTCCAATTGGAGGGTTTCTCACGTAAATCAATCAACGTGTTTGTATTGTTTTTCACTAGACTATCATATTTTCAATACTCCTTACAAACTGAGAGAAAACTACCTACACATGCTTTTTTAAATGTGTATGGTGGGACCCCTGACCACCAATGTGGAAGAGAGATGCACAACCATTTCTGCTAAGAGATGATGTGCGTGATAACATTAATTCAAATCTGGAATATTGTCTAAACCATATTGTGTTGTGTTGTACATACAGTTTTTTTGAGATGCAAATATCACCGCTCTATTCGTGTATCTCCAAAAAGGTTGCCTAAATCCAAACCCAAATAGTAATTTAAGATCAGCGATGTTTGTACTCATGAAAACCATGTGGACAGTGTGCACCCAATTTTTGTATGTACAACATATTAAAAAAAAATTAATGTTATAGTTTGTAAACACACTCCCACATATTATCAAAAGAGTAATGCTAGACTCCCAAATTTTTTCCCAAATGTTTGTATCACGTGAGAGGTCAACATCACATTACTCACTACATAATTTCATGATTTACAAGATGTTGACACCTCACGTGCTACATACATTTGGGAAAAAATTTGGAAAAAAATTTGAGAAGCCTAGCATTACTCTTATCAAAATTATATTTTCTTTAAACTTTTAGTTATATACAATAAGCTAATAAACTATAAAAATAAAATAAAAAGCTGGAGGCAGGGTCGGTCCTGAGATTTCGGGGCACCGAGGCGAAATGTTTGATAACTTTTTTTTTTGCTAGTAAATACTTATAAAAATCAAAATAATTACCCAAAATCAAGACTGTAACACAACAAAATAGCAAATAAAAAGTAACAAAAATAAAATTTTTTTAAATTGCATTAAAGAATATATCAGTTAAACCTTACTCGTCTAACATTTTAGAAAATAAAATAGACCAGAAAATCCTCTAGGATTCAGGACTCCTAACTTGATTGATAATAAAAAGTCAAATTTTACAAGAAAAGGTAAGTTTGATCGATTTCCAAAATCTAAACTTTATTCCTAATAAAAAAAAATCTTCCTAAATTGAAAAAACATCAAAATCCCGTCTAAAACAGAAAACTAGCAAAATGAAGGTCAAAACAATCTTTTTTTAACAAAATACCAATCATAACAAATGTAGGGCTCGTCGATACAGTTCCAACGACATATTATGGGCCTAAAATTGACGTCGTTTGACCATCCAACAACCTTACAAAAGTATCCTTTATCAGTTTGATAAAGGGATTTGATGTGTTGTTGTCTTTTGTAATAATTATAATTGTGTTTTCGGTAGGCCTTTTTTTAAAGAAAAAAACAAGTGTAAACAGTGGGCCTTTAAATCATATAATGGTGGGCCTTTAATTATAATTGTTATATGGACCTCCGGTTATTCATGAAATCACAAAGCTTTTTTTTAGATTGAAATTTAAAAATTTGGGGATCCATTAATTACAATTGGGGGCCTAGGTGGTTGCCTCTTGGGCCTACCCCCAGGGCAGGCCCTGCATGGAGGAGGTGTCAGGTGCAGCTCCCCTCCTTACTTTTTTTCTTAAAAAAAATTTAATTCAATTTTTAGTGTAACTTATTTTAGTTAAATTAAATACTTTTATATTTTAACAAATATTTATAATTATTATTTAATATTTTTAGTTTAAACAATTATCGTTTAATTTTTTTTAAATAGTTAATATTTCAATCAAAAGATATTATACACATTTAAAATATTAAGGATTGTATTATTACGATATATGGGGTGTATCTAAAATTTATTTAATCCTTTTATATTTTTATTTCATGATAATGTTAGAATTAAATTTTTTTTTACTAATTTAGGGTGTTCATACAAATTTAGAACGGTGAACATATTGTTAGGTTGGATCATGTGTATGCTTACCTTTTTGTATACCAATAAGCACCCCGTCAAACATCAATAATTTACAAAAAAATTGTAAAAAAAAATTATATGTATCATTTACAAATTTTTTTTGAAAGAATAAATTTAAGATTTTAGACAGGGAAATACAACTTGAACTCATAACTTCATTATCACCTCATCGCAAAGCACTCTGTTAGGTTTCAGATGATATTTGAAACCCTAACACTTCTTATTCTTGATCTAAACTCCTGCAAGATTCACTCACAAATAATTCAAGAAAGATACACAAGCAGTAAACAACAGATAAGGAATTAACAAAACCCCTAAAAGAAACCTTAATTGTTCTGTCCTTGTCTATCAATCTGCAAATATATTCCACAGCAGACACAAGAACAGAAACAAGGATGATAGCAAAAATAATTTGTGATACAAATCAAAAATAACAAGATCAGAAAAGTAATAACAGAAAATATAGGGGACAAGAAACTTTATCGTGGTTCAGATCGTAAACGATCCTACATCCACGTTGAGCCTGCACACAGAGGCTCTCTCCACTATATATGAGTTCTTACAAGCAAGATCACACAACCGATCTTAAATACAACCTAGAAAATATTCCATAAACCTAGATTTACAACACTAGAAGTATCAAACCTCAAACCTCACGTTGATCTACAAAAGATATACAAAGAAACCGCTCAAATCTGTTAGAGAACAGATTATCTCACAAATATTACAAGGATTTACACTTGGATTCACCAAGAAATCACCAAGAACACAAAGAGAGTTGTAGAGAGTATTTGAGAGAGAGAAAACTCTTTGTAAACCTAATCTGAGAAAATGAAACGAAATCAATGAATGAATTTCTCTCTCATCTTTCTTTATATATATCCTTATCACATGAGTCATCACAGAAATCTCCTTCAACCAATAACATATTGACACCTTGGATTACATCACATGTCACCCCACCTTATCTGATTTCATTTGATATATCACGTGGTGCATATCTGATCAACTGAGGCAATCCACACACAGCTTGATAAAACAATACTAATGTATTCTGTTTTCTTTTTCTTCTGGACTGAATATCATCTTGGTGTGCATAGGCAGCAAACCCAAACACTCTTAAGTGTTTCAGACTAGAAGGCATCCCTGTCCAAATCTCTTAAGGGGTTTTAAGTCCTATAGCTGTGGAGGGTGATCTATTGATCAAATAGACAGCTGTAGAGGCAGCTTCCCCCCAAAATTTTTGGTCCAAACCAGATCCTAAAAGTAGGCATCTAACTTTCTCTAAGATGGTCCTATTCATTCTCTCAACCACCCTATTCTGTTGTGGGGTATGTGTAACTGTCATATGTCTTAAAATGCCTTGTTCTTCACAAAACTTGTTAAATTTTTCATTATAAAATTCAAGACCATTATCAGTTCTTAAAATTTTAATTTTCTTGGAGGTTTGGTTTTCAACCAACCTCTTCCAAGCTTTGAAGCTTTCAAAAGCTTGATATTTGGACTTTAATAGGTAAAGCCAAAGTTCCCTAGAGTGGTCATCAATGAGGGACATAAAATATATATTCCCTCCATAAGATGGGACCTTAGAAGGCCCCCACAGATCAGAATGGACATATTCTAAAATCTGTTTTGAGGTATGTTGAGCATTGCTAAAGCTGATCCTATGTTGTTTACCTAGGATACAATTCTCACAAAATTCTAGCTTGCTAACTTGATCTCCATTTAGGAGATTCCTCTTGCTCAACTCTAAGATACCTCTCTCACTCATGTAACCCAATCTCATGTGCCATAACACACTATTGTCACTGTTTTTAGAAGCTACATTGGCAGCCTCATTAGTGTCTGTCTCACCTCTAAGCACATACAACCCATTCTTCTTGTCACCTTTAAGGATAGCAAGAGAACCCTTGGAGGCTTTTAGGATACCTCTCTCAGCCTTATAACTATATCCCTCTTCATCTAATATACCTAGAGAAATCAAGTTTCTCTTAAGGTTAGGCACATATCTCACATTCCTAAAAACTCTAATCATCCCATCATACATCCTAATCCCTACTGAACCTATACCTTTCACATCACACTGTTGATTGTTCTCCATCAACACACTGCCACTATTGAGTTCTTGGAACTCAATGAACCAATCTTTCCTAGGGCACATGTGAAATGAGCAGCCCGAGCCAAAAATCCATTCAGAATTCATATCCTCAGTGCTCACAGCTAAAACCTCAATAGGTTCATAGGAATTAGATGCAATAGCAGCATCACCCTCAGATTGAGTTTTATCTTGCATTTTCTTTTTAAATTCATAGCAATATTTTTTAATATGACCCTCTTTGCCATAGAAGTAGCATTTCCTAGAGCCATTTCTATTTCTGGATTGGGATCTATGATTAAGAGTCTTACTTCTATGTTTGTTCTTATTGTTAGAGTTATTACCATTAGCTTTTACAGGCTGCCTACCTCTAACAAATAAGTTTTCCCCACTGTCTTTCTTTTCAATTTTAAGCTCTAATTCTTTAGACTTTAAAACAGATATACACTCTTCAAGTGTGAGAGAAGTACTGCCATATTTAATGGCAGCCTTGATATCCTTGAAGGAGTCAAGCAGTGAGTTTAGGAGAATGATAGCCTCAATCTCTTCACTCAGCTTCTCATTTTCTCATGCATTAGCTAATTCTAGTGTCAGCTTTTTGATTTCATCAAGGTTCTTTCCTAGAGTTTTACTAGGGTCCATTTTGAAACTAAAAAGTCTTTCTTTTAAGTATATTTTATTAGTTAATGACTTAGTCAAATATAGGCTTTCAAGTTTCTTCCAAAGACTATATGCAAAAGTTTCATCATTAACTTCTCTTAAGACATTATCAGACAAATTAAAAATGACGGTCCCTAATGCCATTTCTAACATATCATGCTTTTGTTCATCAGAAAGACTACTAGGCAGTTTATCAACACTTTCAATGGCCTTGAGGATTTTCTGTTGGGAAAGTAAGACTTTCACCTTCCTTCTCCAAATCCTGAAATCCCCAGTGCCATCAAACCTATATATTTTAAATTTCATATTGAACACAAAATTGTTAAAGTTACCAAACTGAGTGATTTCTGCTTCACTGCAACTCCCTTCTTCTCCAGATGAGTCTTTAAGGCTTGAAGGCTCTGCCACCGGAGGATCTGCTTCCTGTATGTTCGTCGTTGCTACTGTTCTCTGGCTCTGATACCACTGTTAGGTTTCAGATGATATTTGAAACCCTAACACTTCTTATTCTTGTTCTAAACTCCCACAAGATTCACTCACAGATAATTCAAGAAAGATACACAAGCAGTAAACAACAGATAAGAAATTAACAAAACCCCTAAAAGAAACCCTAATTGTTCCGTCCTTGTCTATCAATCTGCAAATATATTCCACAGCAGACGCAAGAACAGAAACAAGGATGATAGCAAAAATAATATGTGATACTAATCAAAAATAACAAGATCAAAAAAATAATAATAGAAAATAAAGGGGTCAAGAAACTTTATCGTGGTTCAGATCTTAAACAATCCTACATCCACGTTGAGCCTGCACACAGAGGCTCTCTGCACTATATCTAAGTTCTTACAAGCAAGATCACACAACCGATCTCAAATACAACCCCAGAAAATATTCCAGAAACCTAGATTTACAACACTAGAAGTATCAAACCTCAAACCTCACGTTGATCTACAAAAGATATACAAAGAAACCGCTCAAATCTGTTAGAGAACAGATTATCTCACAAATATTACAATGATTTACACTTGGATTCACCAAGAAATCACCAAGAACACAAAGAGAGTTGTAGAGAGTATTTGAGAGAGAGAAAACTCTTTGTAAACCTAATCTGAGAAAATGAAATGAAATCAATGAATGAATTTCTCTCTCATCTTTCTTTATATATATCCTTATCACATGAGTCATCACAGAAATCTCCTTCAGCCAATACCATCTTGACACCTTGGATTACATCACATGTCACCCCACCTTATCTGATTTCATTTGATATATCACGTGATGCATATCTGATCAAGTGAGGCAGTCCACGCACAGCTTGATAAAACAATGCTAATGTATTCTGTTTTCTTTTTCTTTTGGACTGAATATCATCTTGGGCTTCTTGCTTGGGTCTACTAATTTGCAAGATGGGCTAACCCATTTTAACACACTCAAAAACCCATTTTCCTATATCATATGCCTCTTAACAACATAGTGTTGGAAAATACGATCAACAATATTATGTGAGAAGAAGAAAAAGAAGAATTTAACAATACTTCTGTGTTTGAAAAGAAGAATTTAACAATAATTCTGTGTTCGAAATTAAGGATGAACCACAAGACCTAAGCCCGTCATGAATATCAATAGGTGTATATGCTAGACCCAGTTAGGAAACATATTATTCATTATATGGGTATGCTTTTATTACTTATAAAGCATTGCAATCCCTTTTGTTTTTTTTCATATGGAATTCTTTCTTACGAAAACATCTTCAACACATAGTGATATATAAATGGAACACTCATCCCAGCCATTTATCCAAATTTGTCCCGCCAAAATATTTCACATGTTAAAAACTGATCACTTAAAAATGATTGCATAACTGATAAATGATGCTTTATTAAGAGCATCTCCAATGCAAATATGCATTTTTGAGTTTCTAACTAGTGACACATCAGAATATATATTCAATATTAATCCACTTTATCAAAAAAATTTAAGAAATGTATATTCTCATCTCCAATCCAATTATCTAAAATCAAATATCTATCCCATTTTGACCAATCATTTTACAACATTTATCTCATTTTCTCCTCTTTTATTTTACCATTAAATGAGGTGTAATATTATTGGTAGGAAAAGTTAGAAATCCTAGTCAGCATTTTTATGAGAGTTTCTAGAATTAGAAACTCAACTCCATATTCTTTAACTTTTTTTTGCCACATCACTTCCATAATCAAGTTAGATAATTGCATTGGAGAAGTTTTTTCTATATCATTATCTAACTATCATATGTGTGGCATTCAATTTTCTCCAAATGCATAATAGCATTGGAGATGATCTAATAGCATAAGTTATTCTTAAAAATAATGTCGACAAAATAAAAATAATCAAAAAAAAATCCAAATCTAGATCTCAATTAACAAGGCATCATACTTGCAAGTGTCATGTCCACGATACAAGTATACAATTTAAAAAAAAAAAAATTATATCTAAAAATATTATGCTCTTCTAAATGTGGTTTCGCCGTGAAGGATGTTCATCCAGTTTAGAAATGTTAGGGTTTGAATCATCGCCATCGTAATTGTTATGTAAATAGTAATGATAATAATAATTCATATGTTATTAGTACTATAATGTGTTGAAATTGGTCTAACTATCACTACAAGAAAATAGAGCTATAGGGACGAAATTTTATTCGTCCCAATAGAACATCTATTGGGACGCAATAACATATTCGTCCCTAAAAATTTCAAACCTAAAGAAGCCTTTAGGGACGAAAAAATTCGTCCCAATAGAACGTCTATTGGGATGAAACAAATTATCCGTCCCTAAAAAGGACAAACCCGACGAGACCTTTAGGGACGAAAAATATTTGTCCCAAAAGATTGTCTATTGGGACGAAAATAATTATTCGTCCCTAAAAAGTGCAAAAATAACCAGACATTTAGGGTCGAAAATAATTTGTCCCAATGGAATGTTTATTGGGACGAAATAAATCATTCGTCCCAATAGAAATCCTATTGGGACGAAAATTATTCGTCCCTAAAAAGTTTGATATTTTTTTTTGAAAAAAAGAAGAAATTATAGACTTGGGGACTTATTAAGACAAACATAATATTTGTTGCTTGATAATGATTTATCGGGATTTAATTTTTCTTTTTTCTTTATCATTATTTTTTTTAAGTTTTTCATAAGAGACATATTAATAATTAAATTTGCTTCACTTTTGTATTAATTCAAAAAATTAAGAAAAATTATATATATATATATATTATTTCCATGTACGATTAACGATAGACCCTTTGATCTGACAATATATGTTTTTAAAAAATAGTTTAATTGCACATCACTTCTTAGTAGAGGTGGCAGTGCACCTCCCTTCCACATAAGTGGTGAGGGGTTCAAATCCTACTAAGCGCATTTTATAAGCATGTGTGGGGAGTTTTCTTCCCGGGTTGTAGGAAGCAGTTATCTCCCATTATAGGAGTAAATAATAGTTTAATTAAATGCTACAATAAACGTTTAGCAATTAAATATCAATTTGTTTAATTATATAAAAATAAATTTTGTTTAATTAAACTATTTTTAGATAATAGTTTAATTAAATATCAATTTGTTTATTATAAAAATAAAATTTAAATTATTGGAATTAATTTACAATAAAAAGTTAATAACATATAGAGTTTATATATAAATAGTATGCTATTATTGACAATTATGAATCTTTAGCAGAGCGGATAAGTTTTGCTTCATGTATTGGTGTTAGTCACGAGTTTAACTCTGGTTGAGAACCAACATTTAATGTGAAGCTGTGGGTGGGTTGATGGATAGTGGGTTAAAAGGAACGAAATATTTCGTTCTTATATATTATCAAATGAGACGAATCAAAATCGTCCATATAGGTAGTTTTAGAGACGAATTTTATAATCGTCCCAATAACCCTTTTTTCTTGCAGTGTATATCACTTTTCGCATTGTGAAAGAAAGTTAGAAGATTACACCTGTAAGTAGTCTTATTAATTAGAGTCTATAATTATATAAATCTAGCCTAACAAACCAACCATGTGATTGATATTTTAAAGTCTTAAACATTAATCTACCCTAAAAGTTCAAATTAATTTTATTTTTTTAACTTGTCTATATACTCCTATACAAAAGCTGTTATTTAATAATAATAATAATAATAATATAGCTAATTTGTCATGAAATTTGAACAAACAAGAAGTGGAACTAGATTAGAGGAAAATTATTTTCCATATCCAACGTTTGTATTTTTACATGTTCTTTTAATGTTAAAAAACATATAAAAATATAAACAGAATGTGATTCTATTGGATGGATAATAAAAAGGCTATTAGCCCTTTTTTCTTGTAGTATATCACTTTTCGCATTGTGAAAGAAAGTTAGAAGATTGCACCTGTAAGTAGTCTTATTAATTAGAGTGTATAATTATATAAATCTAATCTAACAAACCAACCATGTGATTGATATTTTAAAGTCTTACACATTAATCTACCCTAAAAGTTCAAATTAATTATATTTTTTTAACTTGTCTATATACTCCTATACAAAAGCTGTTATTTAATAATAATAATAATAATAATAATAATATAGCTAATTTGTCATGAAATTTGAACAAACAAGAAGTGGAACTAGATTAGAGGAAAATTATTTTCCATATCCAACGTTTGTATTTTTACATGTTTTTTTTTATGTTAAAAAACATATAAAAATACAAACAGAATGTGATTCTATTGGATGAATAAAGTTCGTTAAGCAATATCATTGAAATTGTGGGTTCTAATCATGTTCCTTTATTTAAACCCCGAATTATTTATAGTTAAAAAAATAGAATTAACCATGTTTATTATTTGAATAATGTATACACAAACTCCTGTACCTTAAAAAAAAAACTAAATATGAGACCATCGACCAATGTGGTTTTGTGGTAAATGGTGTTCATTCAATCTAAATATATATCAAGTTCGATTCATCGTCGTGTAGGTGATATGTCAAGATATGTCAAAAATATATATTTAAATATGAGTTGATGAGAAGAGGTAAGCACAGTGGTATACCTCTCATACATATAACATCAGATCGTGGGTTTGAGTCATGACCTCTTCCACATACACACAAAAGTAATATGAGTTTTTACTTTGTTTTGGTGTGATCATATACAACTCATATACAACTCGTATGCCATAATATTATACTGTTGTTTATTAAAATGTCTTATATATATATATATATATATATATATATATGGGTTAAACTAAACCAAAATTTTAACTTTAATATCTCAACCGTCCATGTGCTCTTAATCCAAGAGTTGTAAATACATTCAAATCTCAACCATTGGATTAATAGCACATGAGTGGTTGAGATGTTAAGTCACATTTTTAAATTGATTTAGCTTGATCATGTGTGTGTGTGTGTATATATATATGGAAATTTTCACATAAGTGCGCACTGATGGAAATATATGAGGACAATGAATGTGAGCCACTCATTTTACATGCTTTGACTTTGTGTATATGCACTTGTCAAAACTCCTCTATAAATGAATGACTCACATTCAATGTCATCATATATTTCCATCAGTACGCATTGATTAGAACGGGACCGTAAATATATTTATATACATATATATATATATATATATATGAAACTTTTCTCCTCAGTAGTGTGCATTGATAAATATATATCAGTGTGTTGTATGTGGATCATTAGATTCAATTATTTTGACTTATTCTGCATACACTTGTCAGTGCTTATCCATAATCTATAGCCCACATGTCCTCGGTATGAATTAGTGAAAATAATTCTTAGAACATCCGAATCTAAGCGTTTGTTTCATCCAATGGTTAAATTTGGTTTTTAAAAAAATATATATTGATAAAAAAAGATATACATTAAAAAAATTGTCTTCATTTTTTTTTACATTATCAACAAATTAAAATATTCTCTCTCTCTCTCTCTCTCTCTCTCTCTCTCTCTCTCTCTCTCTCTCTCTCTATATATATATATATATATATATATAAACTAAAATCTTTACTATACATATTTGCTTTTCTCTTCAACAACAAAACTACGTCTCTCTCTACATCAATTTTCTTCCGTAACAAATGGAAAAAATAAATAATAATAACAAACCTTTGATGAACCAATGAATAAATTAATTAAGCAAATGAAAATCATGAAAAATCCAAATTTTTTCTACAAAAAAATAGACAAAACTTTGATGAATTAATTAAGTTCGGAGACAAAACATGGCCAATCGATGATAAAAATAAAAAACATATATATAAAAGAAAACTTCAATATAATATTTTCTAGCTAGGAAGGAAAATGATAATTGTTTATTGGTTCCATGTAAAAGTCATATATCAAGTAAATGATTTTTTTTCTTTCTAAAATGCATATAGAGTTTTCTATATTCTAAAGAGATTAATAGATGTTAGACATGACGTCGGTTCTGGTTTCGGTTCCGACGGTTCAGGTTTTTTTTTAATTATTTATTTATCTATTTATTTTAATTTAATCTTATTTCATAAAAACATTAGCCATGTAAAATTGTAATTTGTAAATGTATTTTATTGGGTCACCCGCAAAATAAAATAAAATAAATAAATGACAAATTAAAAAATCAAATTAAAATAAAACTAAAAAATGTAAAATTGGCATTGCACTTAATTTTTACCACAATTAAGTTGCCTACGTATCCTCTTAAGGGTTTAGAGGAATCAAAGACCACGTAGTTCTCTTACATTTTATTGCAGGTTTGGATTTTGGAGATGGCGTGGAGTCGTGGACTAATCGTTGCCATGATCATCCGTTCGACTTTCAGCCGGTTGGTCATCTTTCAAGAAATCATATGGTTCCTCTTGATCAATTTCTTGTTGTATATATTGAGCCTTCACCCAATCTTCGACACAAGCTTACATCTGAAGTGATTTAGGACTCATAAGCAAACGTCTTGGGTCTAGAATATTCCCACCGGCGCTGAACTGTTGTTCCACCCCCACCGTAGAAACTGGTGTTGATAGGATTTGTTTAGCTATCATAGCAAAGATTGGAAAGTACATTTCATGTTCATTCCACCAGTGTAGGATATCAAATTTTTAACTTCAGTGTCTTTTATAAACTCAAAAGAGGTACTTAAATAAGATTCAAGCTCGAAATATGTAGTGGAGCTTAATGAAGAAGAACCTCATAAATCTGGAGGATGATGAGGAATGCGATACATTTTGAGTTTGTGGAATATCTATGTTCAGTGATGGACTATAAACTCTAAGATATTCATCATATAAATCATACAATAATGTCTTAACCCTAGCACAACACATATCAACATCATAATCTATTTTTAAACCTTGTTCATGAAGTGCTTCCATCTTTTTGCGTAACTTTCTTCATATGGAGTAGGAAAAGATCAGATTTGACCTGCTTCAGTAACTTTTCTTCCGTATGTGGATAAAAATCAAAATCTGGAGGGGGTTGGGATCAGGCCCATCAAGGCCAAGATTAGACATATTTTCTGATTGGCTTGTCAAATGGGGGTGGCATTGAGATCAGGTCCAGAAATTCTTAGAGAGGGATGGGATTGAGGAAAGTTTAGGCCTAGGTCTTCAGCATAGACTTGGTGTTGTAGATACTCGTGATGGCACGGTCGTCATGACCGAGATTATCCGTCATACGACCCTTACCTTTCATCGAAATGGAACGCCTGGGACCGTCACCACTTCCACTTGCCATTTTAAAAATTGAATTGTAAAATTCCTTGAACAAAAAATGGTAAAACAATTGATAAAAATAAATGATTAAATGGTTGGAAATAAATTTTGAAGAAAATTAGAAACTTAGTAGTTAGTAATTGCAATTTGCGAATAAAATAAATTGCAAATAAAATAAATTGGAAATAAGATAAATTGCAATTAAAACAAATTGAAAATTGGAAACTTAGTAATTGCAAATAAAATAAATTACAAATAAAATCAATTGTAAATAAATGAAATTGGAAACTTAGTAATTGACTAATTGCAAATTAAATAAATTGGAAATAAGATAAATTGAAAATAAAATAAATTAGAAATTTAGTAATTATAAATAAAATAAATTGGAACTTACTGACTTAGTAATTGCAAAAAAAAAATGGAAACTTGGAGAGGAGTGTGGAGAGTTGGAGAATTGAAAATTGAGAGAGAATTGTGAAATAAGAATTAGAGAAAATTGAGGAAATTGGGGTGCAGAAAAATGAATGGAGGGTAGGTATTTATAGAAATGAAAAAGAAAAAGAATTTTTTTAAAAAAGAGTGAACCGTTGGAGGCCCAACGGTCCAGTGATTTAAAAAAATTAAAAATAAATAAATACGTCGGAACCGCCCAGTTTGAACCGGAACCGAACTGTCGGTACTGCAACAAAAAGAATCGAAACTGAAACCAAAACCAATTTTTTCAGTTTCGATTCCTTTTTCCATCGACGGTTCCAGTTCGGTTCACCGATTCGAACCAAACTGGCGTCATGTCAAATAGATGTATTTGATTGCAAATTCACATATTGGTAAGTGTTCAGTTTGTCAAACTATTATTGAAAAAAAAAAAAAAAAGAATCCACCGTATTACGTTTCATTCAATATCAAAATTTTTGAACACTGTATCCTGAATAAACATTCCCTAAATTGTTTACTAATTTTCTTTTATATACATTGTAGGTCTTTTTAAAGATAAATTTTAAATCAATTTAGCTTAGCCCATATATGTACGAAATTTTTTCGTATTAGTGCGTACTGATGGAATTATATATGGACATTGAATGTGAATCATTCGTTTTATATACTTTGACTTGGTATGTAAGCACTTGTCAAAACTCTTTTATAAATAAGTGGCTCACATTCAATGTCCTTATATAATTTCATCAGTACGCACTGATAGAAAAAGCACTATATATATGTATGAAAATTTTCACCTCAGTACGCACTGATAAATATTTATCAGTGCGTTGCATGTGGACCATTAGATTTAATTGCTTTGACCCAAGTATGTATGCACTTGTCAGTGCTTATCCATAATCTATGACCCATATGCAATGTACTGATATATTTTATATCAATGCGTACTGATGAGAAAATATATATATATATATATATATATATATATATATCAATTTTTCTATTATCAATTCGTTCTGATATAAAATATATCAAGACGAAGAATGTGGACCATTAGATTTACATATTTTGACTCAAACTGTATGCACTTGTCAAAACTTCTCCATAGTCTGTGGTCCACATTCTTCGTCCTGATATATATATATATATATATATATATATATATATATATATATATACAATCATTTTCCTATTAGTGCGCACTGATAAAATTATATCAGGACATTGAATGTGAGCCACTCATTTATAAAAGAGTTCTAACAAGTGTACACATATCAAGTCAAAGTATGTAAAACGAGTGGTTCACATTCAATGTTCTTATATAATTCTATCAGTGCGTACTTATGTGAAAATTTATATATATATATATATATATATATGGGGTGAATTCATAAAGAGCCAAAAAATTTATCAGTTTATTGTTTTTAGCCACCAATTTATTTTTTATTGTTTTCATCACTTTTGACCATATTTGGACGAAAATACCCATGAATTTGAAATTTTAAAAAAAATGGGTTCTACCATTCTGTTTTGTTTTTATTTTTTAGGGTTTTAGGGTTAAGTTTAATCGTAAAAACAAAAGGAAGAGAGAGAAAGGAAGAGAAAAAGAGATTCAATTCTTCGAACCTCTTGCAATTGCCCCCGCTCGTCGTACCTCTCCCCGTCGCCGTACCTCTCGCATTCGCTGCACCTCTAGCCGAATCCAACACTGCAGGGAGTCGAATCTGGTGCAAAGGTCGCCGAATCTGCTGCTCTTAGTCGTCGACGCCGTCACCATCGCCCTCGCTCATCGATCTTCAAATCTGGTCAGTTTTATGGAAGTTTAATCTCTTGCTATTGGGTGTTTGTTTTGCTCTTGTGAACCCTTGGTTTGTGAAGAAATGTAGATAGAAAAATGAGGAGGTTAAACTATGTTTTGCTCAACTCTGTGTTTTGATCAAAATGAGGGGATTAAACCCTGCTCAAATATGTGTTTTCATGGATATTTTCTTTATTTTTCCTCTTTACTGACTTTTAGAATCATGATACACAACCTTGATTGGATTTATTCAACAATGAATTGTACATAGGTCTTTGTTCATTAGAGTTGTTCTTTTTCGGTTTTTATTGATACTGTTGTTGTGGATCTAGGTTGGATGTTTTCACTTGTCGTCTGTAGTTGAGTTTCTAACTATTCAGATAACTAATTTCAGAAAAGGATGAAAGAATACAATTAAAAAAGAAAGAAAAAGGAACCTTTAAAATATGAAGTTAAAAAAAATAATATAATGCTATGAATAGAGGTACCAACAAGTGGGAGAAGATAGCTATGTTTGGGATTTCTTCTGACTTTGAGCAGGGGGTGGTGCTGTTTTCGCTTGTCACTCAGATGCTGACAATGTTTGGTTTTGAGGGGCTCTGGTATGTATTTTGTTATGATTGTCTGGTTTGTTGTTTAGAGATCGGTGGATGTTTTCCTTGTTTTTGGCTCTGCTTTGAGTTGCTCTGTTTTTTGCCCTTTGGTTCTGCTGAGTGGGCTGTTTGTTGTTGGTTTGTGTTGTCCTGAAGCTTTGGGACGCTTGTGAGTGAGCTGTTGTTGTTGGTTTGTTTTGTCCTAGAGCTTTGGGACGCTTATAATTGGGTCTTTGTTTGCATGACCTGTTTTTCTTAATAAAATTTCAGCCGTTTAAAAAATAAGTGGGAGAATTTGCCTTCTATTTTTGGCTTTACTTAATGGATAGATCATGCATCAACTTGAATTGAATGATATCTTTATCTTATTATAGGCATGTGACTTGAATTGGATTTTCCAGGCATGTAACAGGCATGTAATTAATCAGTATATGTATTTAAAAATAAATTGGGTATTGAATTCGGGTTTATTGTTTGTAGCTATTGTTGATTTTAAATTTATAGTTTGATGTTAGTATAGGGATGTGGAAGAAGATTAGTTAATGAATAAGTGTAATGGGGTGTGGCATGACAGAAATGTGATTTTGTTCAAAGGGAAGGGTTCAGCTGATTCTGATATTTGGACTAAACCTTGTAATTACATCTCTTCTGTTGCAGACGCTTTAAATTGTGAAAAGAAGTAAAAGGGAAGTGGGAGCATTGTACAAAAATGGAGAGCTCCTCCCGTTGGATCTTTCAAAGAAATATAGATGCAAAGTAATTAAGTGCTGCACTTGTTTTTGAAGGAATTGCCTTTGTTGAAGTCGGTGACATAAGAGCAGCAATGGAAGATCTTTTATGGGCTTTTGACAAGGGGTGGTTTCCAGTTTTGAATTGAGTCAATGCTTTTGGAATTGTAAATTCGTGTACAGTAAATTTTGATAGTTAGAGTGATGTGAATAACATTGTCTTTGATATTCTTTTTTTGATAGATAGATACATAGTAGATACAGACAAGTGATAATTGAGTTAATTACAAGTCGGTTGATTTCCATGATACATGTTAGTTGCATTGCAATTTACATGTCAGATGATTTCCATGTTACATGCCAGTTGTATTAAAATTTACATACCAGTTGGACTCAGAGTTATATGCCAATTGATTTTTGATTTGCAATTTACATGCTGATTGTATTCATCAGATTGTATTCAAATTGTTGCACCATTCATCCAACCAAACTGACCACGTATACGTAACTTCTATTATGTAACATTACTGGAATTTGTTTTCAGTATAAGTCTTTTTCAACTTTAGCTAACTGGCATGTAACTTGAAATTGCACTAGCATGTAACTTCTATCATGTAACATTACTGGAATTTGTTTTCAGTATAAGTCTTTTTCAACTTTAACTAACTGACATGTAACTTCAATTTGCATTGGCATGTAACTTGAAATTGCACTAGCATGTAACTTCTATCATGTAACATTACTGGAATTTGTTTTCAGTATAAATCTCTTTCAACTTTGACTAACTGGCATGTAACTTCTAATTGCACTAGCATGTAACTTGAAATTGCACTAGCATGTAACTTCTATCATGTAACATTACTAGAATTTGTTTTCAGTATAAGTCTTTTTCAACTTTAGCTAACTGGCATGTAACTTGAATTTACACTGGCATGTAACTTGAAATTGCACTGGCATGTAACTTCTATCATGTAACATTACTGGAATTTGTTTTCAGTATAAATCTCTTTCAACTTTAACTAACTGACATGTAACTTCTAATTGCACTAGCATGTAACTTCTAGCATGTAACAATACTAGAATGTCTTTTAACTATGAAAATGAATTTTAATTGGCATGTAACTTCAAATTGCACTGGCATGTAACTTCAAAATGCACTAACATGTAACTTCTAGCATGTAACAATACTAGAATGTCTTTCAACTGTGAAAATGAATTTTAATTGGCATGTAACTTCAAATTGCACTAGCATGTAACTTCAAAATGCACTAACATGTAACTTCTAGCATGTAACAATACTGGAATGTCTTTCAACTGTGAAAATGAATTGTAACTGGCATGCAACTTCAAATTGCATTGGCATGTAACTTCAAATTGCACTAACATGTAACTTCTAGCATGTAACAATACTGGAATGTCTTTCAACTGTGAAAATGAATTTTAATTGGCATGTAACTTCAAATTGCACTAGCATGTAACTTCAAAATGCACTAACATGTAACTTTTAGCATGTAACAATACTGTAATTTGTTTTCAATACAAGTGTCTTTCAACAGTGACTAACTGGCATGTAACTTCACATTTCACTGGCATGTAACTTGAAATTGCACCAGCATGTAACTTCACATTTCACTGGCATGTAACTTGAAATTGCATTAGAATGTAACTTATGGCATGTAAAAATACTGGAACTCAACTTAAACTGGCATGTAACTTACAAATACACTATCATGTAACTTACAAATACACTATCATGTAACTTTAACATAAACTGGCACGGTGGTTGTCTTTTTCACGGTGGTTGTCTTCTTCACGGTGGTTGTCTTTTTCACGGCGGTTTTCTTCTTCTTCACAGTAGAAAATTACAGCTCTCACCGTCGATTTCTTGTCCAGAAATTTCAGCCTCTTGCCCATAAAATTCCAGCTTCTTGCTCAGAATATTTCAGCTCTCACCATGACTTCTTGCCTAGAAAATTCCAGCTTTTCCCTTGTTGCCCAGAAAATTTCAGCTGTCTTCAGTTTCCCCAGAAACTTTCAGCTCTCAACAGAAATTTCGTTGCCCAGAAATTTCTTTGTTACTTCGTCTTGCCCAGATTGAAGATTTCGTGAGACCAAGGTGAGACCGAGATTGAAGATTTCGACACTCAAAAATGTCGTGAGAGAGAGAGAGAAAGAGAAAGAGAAAATTTCGTGTGAGAGAGAGAGAGAGAGAGAGAAAATTTCGTGAGAGAGAATATTGTAAATGAAAACAAAATGGAGGGATTTGGAAATAAGAGAGCAAAATTTTGGGGGGAAATATTGGGGGGAAGTAAAGACAAAAGAAGGGTATATTTGGAAGTTCAAGGCTAAAAATGATAAGTATAATCAAAGATATATATTTGGCTAAAAACAATAAACTCATAAATTTTTTGATCAGTTCTTGCAATTTCCTCTATATATATATATATATATATATATAGAGTTTACCACCCGGGGTGCGAGGCTACAGTTTACCACCTGGGGTGCGAGGCTCAGCGAGGAGCCTCACACATGAGACATGTTATGTGATCATTTCATATAGGTGAAGAGTTGGATCTATTATACGGATATACAATATCCAATGAATCATAGAATCTCTCTTTCTCGAAAGGTTTGGATCACCACCGTTTATTTGCATTTCCAACGCAGCTTAATAACGTAGTCCCATTTCCATGTTAACGCCTCTCACTAATCACTATTAAAAATATTGCTATCATCTACTCTGCATAGCGAACCACACAATTAAGTAACTCGAGCATATAAGGTGTACTACTCTTATGATACACCGCTTTTCGTAACCAATAGATTTCAAGTAAATCTCTGTTTGTTAAATAGTTATGTAATAACAAAGGGTGATATGGTAGGATGAGACATAGTGAATTGGACCTCAAAACCATATTATTTTAAGAGAGAGAATCTTCTTTTGAACCACTTAAGGTCAGGGTCCAACTGTCAGCTGCGCTTGATATTAAGCTTTTAAACGGCCGTTATGCCTTCTTTTATCTAAATAACGGTGCCCTTTCCGTCAAATTCCACGTAGCACGTGATTCAATATCATACACATGATATATCACTACATGTCATGTCATGTCATCTCATAATATCATATTTAATATATGTGGTCATGGACATGAATACATGTACATACAAATATGATTCAAGTGGCTGGATGTTTTATGTTTTATCCAGGTTAGGGTTTCTTCTGGTCCAGCTCTACATGGCGTCACTTACGTCAAGTTTAGGAAACTAGTGAATTTACACAATTACATTTATACCCTCTTTGCTCTTTGTCTTGTATAATGTAATATTACCTCGTTATACTTCATTAATTCGAGCATAGGTTTGAGTCTATCCCCTCTTCTAAATCTCAAATTTTTTATAATATTTCAAATAAATAAAAAACAAAGCATGCTCTATTTTTGTAGTGTATGTTATAAATATTCATTTATTGTTTAACAATTTTTTTTTCTTATAATTATATTTAATTTATTTATTAATTATTTCAAATTTTATAACTGGTTGTTTTGAAAAGATACAACTCTTCAGTATTTTTCTTTTGTTTAGCAGTTGTTTTAAAGAGATACAACTCTTCACTATTTGTCTATTAAAAAGAAATCTGTTTGTAAAAAAAAAGATGATTTTTTTGAGAAACATCTGTACGTTCTTTTCTCATTTCCTCTGTAAAAACAAAATTCTCAATTCTCTTAAAATTTCTCTCCGGTATATCAATCAATTGAAAGAGTTAACAAAGTGGTTCAAGGGCCAATCTTCCTGCAATAGAAGAAACGCCTAGTAGTCGTTGTATCTTGGAAGGGAATCGCCAAAAATACTGTGTAGAGGCAGCGAATTTCCTTTAGGGAAAGCGTTGTTTAATGTGCTTCGACCAAGTACATTTTCTCTAATCTCTATTTGATATTTATACATTGTCTTTCTTGAAATCTGAAATTGAGTGTGGTTTGATAATCTAAATTTGTCGAGTTGATATTGTTTATATATAATTTCACTGTTATTCTAACAATCGTAAAGGAAATTCCGTTAATAATTCTTTTTTAAGTATAACAGATTTATCAAATTCTGTCAGATTTTTTTTTAAACTATACGTGAAAGTGTTAATAATGGTTTGGTCTAAAAAAAAATTGCATAGTCGGATTTTTGTTTCTTGAAACTGTGACAGAGTTTAAAAAAAAGTGTATATATATATATATATAATTACTCATTTAAGAGCCTTTGAATTTTAAGTAATTATTGTTTCTTGAAGATACTGCAATACTTCTAGTATAGCCTGTTTATGCAAGTTTATTCTAAAATATTACTGCTTGTGCTGAGTGTTAAATCTGCTTGGTGTAATTATTTGTTTAAATTGTTTATGCTTGGTGTAATTATTTGTTTAAATTGTTTATTTGTTACAGTACAATGGAGTTGAATATGAAAAGTGTAGAATCCAGTAATAATTGTGCCCCTAAAAGGTTTACTGGCCAAAATTTCAAACAATGGCAAGCGCGTATGAAATTTTGGTTAACTACGTTGGTGTTATTTTCTGTTATTGATACTCCCCCTATTCCCGATTCTGAAGAGGAACCTGGTCGCACTCATGCTCTTAAAGTACAAAAGGAGCAAGACTATCTTCGCTGTAAGTTCCTCATATTTTGATTGGCTTATTTCGTTGACAAACCACATTGGGGATTATTCTTTGTAAGGGTAAATTAGGCCTCTTGAGTGTGATCAAGCTTCAAGGACATCATCTCTCTCAAGAGCACTTCAAAGGTATCTCACTTGTTTAACTTTCCTTGAAGAGATCTAATTGCACACACTCACTTGCATGCATTATTTTCTTATCTTCATGTAATTGAATGATGCTTTGTATGCCACTTTCCACATTCCACACTTGCATTTTTTGCACATCACTTAGTGTGTTGAGTTTGCCCTGAAAAGAGAATTTCTTCTCTTACCGCGGCCTAAACCGCTTGGCAAGACATGCTTGCACCGCAGCATACAGAGCGGTATACCTCAGTAGGGTCATGCTTCCTGTACCGCTTCCTGTGCCCTTGCACGCATATCAACCCAAGTTACGGTGTTGTCCAGTAGGCCTCTATTGCCCATACCGCGGCCTGTGCACCTGCATGCACAACGCCCTACTCCGCGGTGTTGTCCAGACGGTGCACTGCTGTGTGTACCGCGGTCTAGACACTTGCCTGCGACGCGGTCCATCTAGCGATATTGACGGGATTTTATGCCCTAAGTTCAAAACGACGCTGTTTTGACTAGGGCTCCCTTATATATACTCTCTCTTCTTTCTTGCTCGTTTTTATGAGTTCAAGAAGCCATTTTTGAGAGCCCAAGCTTCCTTTAGAGAGAGAAACTCTCAAGAACTCATCTTTACTCAACCAAACACAAATCCATATGCATCTAACATCTTACAAGCATCATCTCATCATGGATTCTTCTTGCTTTCATTGACTAGGTAACTTGAACATGCCCTAAATCTCATTGTATTTATTTATGTTCTTGTTTGCCTAGGGTTAGCTCTTTTATATGATTTTATTGCATATCTTTATGTTTATTGGCATGTATAACATGTTTGAGTTGTTGTTTGTTGGTTGAGAGCTTTGTTCATTAATAGCTAGCATTTAGGACTATTTTACCCTTCTAGCTAAATCTTCATGCATTTACATTTAGATATTGATATCTAGGATTTGCATTCATTGACATCTTTAAATCCTTAGATAAGCATTTAGTGTTGCCTAGCATTAATTGCATGCTTGAATATCTTTTACATATTCACATAGGTTGTTTAACCTCTTCATTGATTGTTAAGCTTTGTGATTAAGTGGGTTAGTGCACAAGCTTGTTGTCTAGAATCACTATTAAAGGCCCGTTGGGTAGAGTGAAAGGGTTAGTGACCAAGTAGAAGTGATTTGAGGTCAACCTAGGTTGTAAACTTTCGTTCAAATAGTGGATTTGAGGACCGTATGTGGCTAGAAGGATAAACCGTGTGTTTTGCCCAGTTGGAGGGTTTCTCACGTAAATCAATCCTTGTGTTTTTTATTGTTTTCCGCATATTTATATTGGATTGATTGATTGCTAATATGGGGTTGATCTATTAAAATTGATTAAGTCGAAAAGTTGGTAATAAATCAACTAAAACCTATTCACCCCCCCTCTAGGTTGTATTAGACACACTTTGTGTATTTTCAATTGGTATCAGAGCGGGTTCCTAGATACACTTAGGTGATCCTTGCTCTTTGTGTGTCTTGCATTTTGTTTGTGATTGTTGCATCATTATCATTCATCTCATTCTTACCCAAACACTATGAGTGGGAACAGAAGTGGTAATGAGGGACCCTCTAGCACAATACCCCATTTGCTCACCGGAGTAAACTATGCCTCTTGGAAAGGCAAGATGGAGTCTTACATTTGCCAAATAAATGACTGAGCATGGATGGCAATTGAAGATGTCTACACTCCTCCGGAAAAGATTCTTGCAGACGAAAGTGTAGTTCCCAAGCCAAAGTCGGAATGGTCAACTCAAGAGTTTGAAGCATCCAAGTGGAACAACAAGGCTATGCATGCTATTCTTTGTGCAATGGATGACAATCAGTACAAATTGATCCAAACAACAAGAATTGTAAAAGAGGCATGGGAGATTCTAGAGACGGCCCATGAGGGAACCGAGGTGGTCAAGGACTCCAAGCTTCAAGTCCTCCAAACACAATTCGAGCAAATTAGGATGGAGGAGGATGAGTGCTTCAACGACTTTCAAGTGAAGTTGATGGACATAGTCAATCAAAGCCATCAACTTGGTGACCCTTATTCGGATAGGAGAATCAAGCAAAAAATTATGAGGTCGCTTCCAGCAAGATTTGAGTCAAAAGTGACGGCTCTTGAGGAGAACAGTGATTACAAAAACATGAAGCCAAGTGAAGTTATAGGAAGACTTCTAGCATATGAGTCTAGGTGGACTCCTACACCTACACCTCCAAAGAAGCAAAAGAGTATTGCTCTGAAAACTTCCAAAGTAGAGAAAGAGGAAGATGACTCAGATGAGGAGATGACCCTCATGGTGAAAAGATTCAAGAAGTTCATCAATTTTGAGAAGAGGGGATTTGGATCCAAAGGAAAGGAAATGAAGAAGAAAACTCATTTCAAGAAGTTTGAGTTAAGCGAAGACAAGCCCACAAGAAAAGGGATTCAATGCTTCAAATGTGGAGGTTTCGGACACATCTCCACGGATTGTAGAAATTTGAAAAACAAGAAGAAAGGAAAAGCCATGGCAACCACGTGGAGTGATGGTGATGACTTGGAAGAAGAAGGAGAATCCTCGGATGATGAGGATCATGTGGTAAACTTTATTGCCTTCGCATCTTCTCTCAAGAGTAATGAAGCAATAGATGATGAAGAGGTAGAGAAACAAAGTGAAGATGACTCTAGCGATGGTGACTCTTCATCCCATTCAACAAATATGGATGTAGGAGGAATGGATCTTGAAGGCTTCATTGAGCATTTTCAAAGCTCAAGATTGAAGATGAAGAAAGAGATTCAAAGGCTAAAAGGAGAGAATCTCAAGCTATCTACCGAAGCTACTCACTTAAATAAAGAAGTGAAGATAGCCAAAAGGAATGAGGAATTGATGGAAAAGGATCTTGAAGAAGCTAGAGAGATCATTGCTAAGATGACTTCAAGCATGAAGAAACTTGACCACATGTTGGGAGTTGGCAAGAGGCCAAGTGATAAGAAAGGTCTTGGCTATGAAGATGACAAGGAGACCTCATCCTCAAGCAAGATTGTGTTTGTCAAGAGTTTGGATAACAAAGAGCCTCCACCCCCACAACATCCTAGGAAGAAGATCGAACTAGGAGAGTGCTCTAAAGATTTTCAAGTCAAGGTAGCACAAGGGAAACAAGCTCAAGCTCAATCAACAAGGGTGCATCAAGCAAGTTTCCTTCAACCCAAATACCATCAAGCCAAGAAGCAATTCATGCAAGGTCAACCAAGGAAGCAATTCATTCCAACTCAACAACAAAGAAGGAGAGAACCAATCCAACACCAAAGACAAGCTCAAATGCGTGGGAAAGCCCCTTTGTACTCATAAGAGCATGGTATGTCTTCTTCTTTTATTCCCACTTGTCACTTTTGTGGTGTTGATGGTCACATTAGGCCTAATTGCTTCAAATACATTGAAATGTGTAGAATCAAAAGCATGATTGAAAGAAATAGAGCTAGAGCTAAAATGCATGTTCCTAGGAAATCTAGAGCCAATTTGCATGATCCTAGAAAATCTAGAGCCAATGTGACTAATACCACTAGGAATGAGAACATTTCACCTAGGTGGATTAGAAGGAATAACTATTCTTGCTATGTTGCTCAAATTGCCTTGAAGGCAAATGCCTCTAACACTTGGTATTTGGATAGTAGGTGTTCTAGGCATATGACGGGGAACAAAAGCTTCTTTAAATCCCTTGTCTTGGAGGATGGAGGATTTGTCACCTTTGATGATGGATCTAGAAAGAAAGTCATAGGGAAAGGAACCATTTCCATTCCTGATTTACCCTCATTGTCCAATGATTTACTTGTTGATGGCTTACAAGCCAATCTTATAAGCATTTCTCATCTTAATGATGATGGACTCTCCGTCTTGTTTAACAAAAATGATTGCTCTATTTTAATGCCAAATGGACAAACCTTGCTAAAAGGAAAGAGATCTAGTGACAATTGATATTGTCTTGAAGCTAGTGGCCTCCTTAAGCTTGGGAAGAAAGTCGATGGCGTTTGTGAACCTTGTCAACAAGGGAAACAAACCAAAAGTATGCATAAAAAAGGCAAGTATCTCGCCATCAAGGAGCCATTAGAGCTTCTACATATGGACCTTATGGGTCCCATGTAAACCGAGAGTCTCGGTGGCAAGAGATACATTTTTGTTTGTGTTGATGATTTTTCTAGATTTACATGGACATATTTTCTTAGAGAAAAATCTGAAACATTTGAAAATTTTAAAATGCTTTGCACTAAAATTCAAAATGAAAAGAACTAACACATTAAAAGCATTAAAAGAATTATGAGTGACCATGGGAGGGAATTTGAAAATGCTTGTTTTGAAAGCTATTGCAATAGCTTAGGCATTTCCCATGAGTTTTCGGCTCCTAGAACTCCTCAACAAAATGGGGTTGTTGAGAGGAAGAATATGGTCCTTCAAGAGATGGCCTGTGTGATGTTGCTTAGCAACAATGTCCCTAGGAACCTTTGGGCCGAGGCCGACAATACGGCTTGCTACATAGGAAATAGAGTCTTCCTAAGGCCCGGTACTAGGCAAACCTCCTATGAATTATGGAAGGGTAGGAAGCCAAATGTTAGCTACTTCCACTCATTTGGGAGCAAATGCTACATTCTAAATGACCGAGATCAACTTGGCAAGTTTGATGCCAAGAGTGATGATGGGATTTTTATTGGCTATGCCCTTAATAGTAAGGCCTATAGAGTTTTCAATTTAAAAACTCGGAGTGTCATGGAATCATCTAATGTTGTCATAGATGATTGTAGGCCTAAGACTAGAGACCATGTTGAGGAGGTCATTGTGCTTGATGATTCTTCTTTGGAGAAGAATGGTGAGACTTCAATTGATGTGAAGTCAAGTCTTGATGAAGAGGTCATTCAACCTCTTGATAGAGATCCATCATTGGACTCTAAAGAACCCGCTCCATGGGTTAGACATCTCCACAACAAGAATGACATTCTTGGAGATATGAATGAGGGTGTTAGGACTAGGCGTCAAATAGCTAATCAAATTAGCTATACTTGTTACACCTCTCAAATTGAACCCAAAAAGGTTGATGAAGCCTTGAATGATGAGTTTTAGGTTCTTGCCATGCAAGAAGAGCTAAACCAATTTGAAAGAAATGAGGTTTGGACTCTTGTTCCTAGACCCAAGGATACTAATGTCATAGGCACCAAATGGGTATATAGGAATAAGTCGGATGAGAATGGCAACATTGTGCACAACAAGGCTAGACTTGTAGCACAAGGATACTCTCAAATTGAGGGTATTGACTTTGAGGAGACTTTTGCTCCGGTTGCCCGTCTTGAGTCCATAAGGCTTCTTTTATCCATATCATGTGTGCACAAGTTCAAATTGTATCAAATGGATGTTAAGAGTGCCTTTGTCAATGGTTTCTTGCATGAGGAAGTGTTTGTTGAGCAACCCAAGGGGTCTGTGGATCCACACCACCCCAATCATGTTTATCGCCTCAAGAAGGCTTTATATGGGTTGAAACAAGCACCTAGGGCTTGGTATGAGCGCCTCACTCAATTTCTTGTTGACAATGACTACACTAGGGGTAGTGTTGATAAAACCTTATTCATCAAGAGAAACAAATATGAGCTTTTCATAGCTCAAATTTATGTTGATGATATTGTTTTTGGCCACCAACAAATCCAAAGTCCAACAATTTGTTGATGTCATGTCTCATGAGTTTGAGATGAGTCTTGTTGGAGAGCTAAATTACTTCCTAGGTTTGCAAATCAAGCAATTGCATGATGAGATTTTCATATCCCAAGCTAAGTATGCTAAGAACCTAGTGAAGAAGTTTGGCCTTGAGAATGCCAAACATTGTGACACACCCATGAGTACCACTTTGAAACTAAGCAAAGATGCTAGTGGCAAGAGTGTGGAACAAAGTCTTTATCGTGGCATGATTGGTAGCTTGCTTTACTTGACCGCAAGTAGGCCCGATATAGCCTTTAGTGTGGGTGTGTGTGTTAGGTACCAAGCGGATCCCAAGGAATCCCATCTCTCCTCCGTGAAGAGAATCATTCGATATGTGAATGAGACATCCAACTATGGGATATGGTACTCTTTGGACACTAATGCTAGCTTAGTTGGCTTTAGTGATGCAGATTGGGCAGGAAATTGTGATGATAGGAAGAGTACATCGGGCGGTTGCTTCTTCCTAGGCAACAACTTGGTCTCATGGTTTTACAAGAAGCAAAATTCCATCTCTCTATCCACAGCTGAAGCAGAATACATAGCCGCCGGGAGTGCTTGCACACAACTTCTTTGGATGAAACAAATGCTTGTGGATTATGGCTTTGATCAAGGTATTCTAATCCTCTATTGTGATAACATGAGTGCAATTAACATTTCAAAGAATCCTGTTCAGCACTCTAGGACAAAGCATATAGACATTAGGCATCATTTCATTAGAGAACTAGTTGAAAACAAATGCATTGCACTTGAGCATGTGGGCACTAATGATCAACTAGCGGATTTATTTACAAAGCCCTTAGACTCAACTAGGTTCAACTCACTTAGTAGGTCTATTGGGATTTGTCATATGCCTTGATGTGTTTTGGTGATTGACCCCAAATGGGGAGCTCAAGCAAAGAGAGCAAACTTGCATGTTGAAATAAGCAAAAACTTGATCAACTTTATGCTTCTTTATTAATTGCTTGAGTATTTTTGGTTGTGCTTATATATTTTCCTATATGGCTTTTTATTCAATAAGTGTGCCTTGCTTGGTTTGTAATCTATGTCACCTCTATGTTCAAACATGCATTTTTGGATTAGGAGAATTGATTGGGAAGTACATTTGAATGACCTAAAATTTATCTCCATGACATGTGACTTGATTTTGACATGCTAAAATATTATGCATGAATTGTGTGTGAAAATGTGTGTGGAAGCACCTTGACAAAGCTAAACTCAATAAGGACCATGTGTCCATGCAATAAATAAGGATGTCTCATCCAATTTAGCTTTGGATCTTTTCTTAATGGTTGAACAAGACAACAACCAATAAGGATTTTATGTCCATTCAATTAATAAGGATTTTATATCCATGTCCTGATTGACCATTAAGGATTGACTTGGTTGCTTGTGTGTGCTTGCTCAAATTTTTAAAGCTATATCTTGTTCAATTATGGCAAAAGGGTGCAAATTGGTTTGAATTCCTCTGGAACCCTTTTTGATGTTCTTCTTACCAAATACCATTTGCTTGAACTATGATGTTACATGCCTTACATCCAGAGCAACTAAGTCACATATTTTCTTCTTAAGAATAAACCCTCAATGATTCTCTCTCAATTAATTAAGTTGCATAAAGTTGTTGTATATGATTATGCACTTATCTTGCAAATATCTCTCTTTGCTAAAGTGACCTGGTTGGGGAATACTCCTTTGCCTATCTCATGACAAAAAGGGGGAGTAATGTGGTTTATTTAAGGGGGTTGCATTGTTTGGAGAGATTGTCTCGCTAAGGGGGAGTTAACCTATTTAGGGGGAGCATTTGCATGTTGCATGTTACATCTTTCTTTTATTATGCAAATTGCTTTTATTTATTGTCTCTCTTGATCACCTCACATACATTTGTCTTGGAAAGTGTAGTCTCATTGTTTTGTAGGGAAGGTGGCTATTCTACAAGAGCTTGGAGTTTTGAAGACCTAGTATCTAGGTATCTTTTTGTAATGTAGAATATCTTTATGTTGACCTCTAGTTTTTAATTTTTTTGTGAGGATGATTTGTGAGTGGTGGTTTTGTCACGAAATAGCCAAAGGGGGAGATTGTAAGTTCCACATATTTTGATTGGCTTATTTCGTTGACAAACCACATTGGGGATTATTCTTTGTAAGGGTAAATTATGCCTCTTGAGTGTGATCAAGCTTCAAGGACATCATCTCTCTCAAGAGCACTTCAAAGGTATCTCACTTGTTTAACTTTCCTTAAAGAGATCTAGTTGCACACACTCACTTGCATGCATTATTTTCTTATCTTCATGTAATTGAATGATGCTTTGTATGCCACTGTCCACATTCCACACTTGCACTTTTTGCACATCACTTAGTGTGTTGAGTTTGCCCTGAAAAGAGAATTTCTTCTCTTACCGCGGCCTAGACCGCTTGGCAAGACATGCTTGCACCGCGGCATACAGAGCGATATACCTCAGTAGGGTCATGCTTCCTGTACCGCTTCCTGTGCACTTGCACGCATAGCGACCTAAGTCGCGGTGTTGTCCAGTAGGCCTCTGTTGCCCATACCGCGGCCTGTGCACCTGCATGCACAACGCCCTACTCCGCGGTATTGTCCAGACGGTGCACTGCTGTGTGTACCGCGGTCTAGACACTTGCCTGCGACGCGGTCCATCTAGCGGTATTGACGGGATTTTGTGCCCTAAGTTCAAAACGACGCTGTTTTGACTAGGGCTCCCTTATATATACTCTCTCTTCTTCCTTGCTCATTTTTATGAGTTCAAGAAGCCATTTTTGAGAGCCCAAGCTTCCTTTAGAGAGAGAAACTCCCAAGAACTCATCTTTACTCAACCAAACACAAATCCATGTGCATCTAACATCTTACAAGCATCATCTCATCATGGATTCTTCTTGCTTTCATTGACTATGTAACTTGAACATGCCCTAAATCTCATTGTATTTATTTATGTTCTTGTTTGCCTAGGGTTAGCTCTTTTATATGATTTTATTGCATATCTTTATGTTTATTGGCATGTATAACATGTTTGAGTTGTTGTTTGTTGGTTGAGAGCTTTGTTCATTGATAGCTAGCATTTAGGACGATTTTACCCTTCTAGCTAAATCTTCATGCATTTGCATTTAGATATTGATATCTAGGATTTGCATTCATTGACATCTTTAAATCCTTAGATAAGCATTTAGTGTTGCCTAGCATTAATTGCATGCTTGAATATCTTTTACATATTCACATAGGTTGTTTAACCTTTTCATTGATTGTTAAGCTTTGTGACTAAGTGGGTTAGTGCACAAGCTTGTGGTCTAGAATCACTATTAAAGGCCCGTTGGGTAGAGTGAAAGGGTTAGTGACCAAGTAGGTGTGACTTGAGGTCAACCTAGGTTGTAAACTTTCGTTCAAATAGTGGATTTGAGGACCGTATGTGGCTAGAAGGATAGCCCGTGAGTTTTGCCCAGTTGGAGGGTTTCTCACCTAAATCAATCCTTGTGTTTTTTATTGTTTTTCTCATATTTATATTGGATTGATTGATTGCTAATATGGGGTAGGTCTATTAAAATTGATTAAGTCAAAAAGTTGGTAATAAATCAACTAAAACCTATTCACCCCCTCTCTAGGTTGTATTAGACACACTTTGTGTATTTTCATTCGCCATGGCATAATATGTAGTCGGTTGGAGGATAATTTATTTGATATTTATTATCAAATTTCTTCTGCTCATGATATGTGGTATGCTTTAGAGAAGAATTACAGCACAGAAGATGCTGAACTTGAGAAATACCATGTGGGTAAGTACTTGGATTTTAAAATGATTGAGGAAAATCTGTTATTGACCAAACCCATGAACTTCAACACTTAGTCCTTGAACTTAATCAAGCCGGTATTCCTATACATGAGAAATTTGTTGTGGCTGCAATTATTGAAAAACTTCCTAATTCCTAGAAAAAATTTGGCCTTTACCTTAAACACAAGAGAGAAACAATTTCCCTTGATGACCTTGTTGTCTCAATTCAAATAGAAGAGATAGCTCATGAGAGAGACATTATTTTAGAAATTTTAGGCTAAGGCTAATGCCGTGGTAGGACAAAAGCCAAAGTTCAAGAAGAAAAACTTTCTGAAAAAATCAAACAACCTTGGACCTAACCAAAAAAATTATGAAAGATAAGAGCAAAGTTGAGTGCTATGTGTGCCATAAAAATGGACATTATGCAAGAGAGGGCTACCAAAGAAAAGGAAAGAAGGGGAAATCAATTGAGGGACAAGTCAATTTGACGATAGGTGGAGATTCCACTGCTTCAGGAGGAGGGTATGTATCTTACTTTCCTGAAGTGAATATGGTATATCAATTAGATGAGTGGTGGATAAACTCTGGTGCTAATGTGAATGTTTGTGCTAATCGCTCTGCGTTTGTGTCTTATCAGGAATCTGATGGCAGAGTAACTAAAGGAGATGCTTCTGTTGCACAAGTGTGTGGGCAAGGACGAGTGGACTTGAAATTGACTTCAGGCAAGGTCCTCTCTCTGTATGGCATGCTACATGTACCAAAGTTCAGGAAGAATTTAATTAGTGGATACCGTCTAGTCCAAGACGGATAAAAAATTGTTTTGGAATCTAATAAAGTTGTAATATCTAAATTTGGTTCTTTTGTTGGATTAGGATACACTTATGATGGCTTATTTAAATTATCTGTATTGAATAATTTATTATCTTTTAAAGATGTTAATTCTATTGTTGCTTTAAATGTTGAATCTTCTAATATTTGGCATGCTAGACTAGGACATGTGAATGTTGGTACAATTAAATGTATGATGAATGCTAATCTTATACCTTTATCTAATATAAATGTTAACTCTAAATGTCAAATTTGTGTAAGTTCTAAACAACACAGGAAACCATTCCATTCAGTTGAACGTGATTCTAATTTATTAGAATTAATTCATAGTGACTTGTGTGAATTTAATGGTGTACTTACACGCGGAGGTAAAAGATATTTTTTATCATTTATTGACGACTTCTCAAAATATTGTTATGTGTATCTAGTAAAAACCAAGGATGAAGCTTTTGATAAGTTTACTGCCTACAAGGCTGAGGTTGAAAATCAACAAGAGAAAAGAATTTAAATTCTTAGATTAGACCGTGGGGGTGAATATACCGCTACAAATATGTCTCAAGTTTGTGAACAACATGGTATTATTCATGAAGTTACAACACCTTTCTCTCCTCAGTCAAATGGGGTAGCAGAAAGGAAAAATAGGACATTTAAGGACATGGTAAATTCCATGTTGTGCAGTTCAGGAGTACCTCATAACTTGTGGGGGGAGGAGCTATTATCAGCATGTCACATTCTTAATCGAATTTTATTCAAAAGAAATGACAAGACTCCCTACGAACTTTGGAAAGGTAGGAAGTCGAGCCTCAAACATATCAAAGTATGGGGTTGCTTGGCTGTGGTAGGGGTACCATTGAACAAAAAACGGAAATTAGGACCCCAATCTGTTGATTGTATGTTTCTTGGTTATGCACATAATAGTGCAGCTTATAGATTCCTAGTTGTGAAGTCTCGAGTAAGTGATATCGTAGAGAACACCATTATGGAGTCTAGGGATGCAACTTTCTTTGAAGATGTATTTCCTTTCATTAATCGACCAAATAGATATTTAAGAGATCCTATTGACGTTCCTTCTTCAAGCAACACTATGCCAGTGATTATAGAATCAATGGAACCTAAGAGAAGCACAAGAACTAGAGTTGAGAAGACCTTTGGTGATGATTTTCTTGTTTATTTGGTTGAAGAAGATCCATTAACTTTTCAAGCTGCTATGACATCTATTGATGCTTCTTTTTGGGAAGAGGCCATCAATAGTGAGATGGAATCCATTACATCAAAAAACACTTGGGTGTTAACTGATTTACCTCATGGTATTAAAACTATAGGATGTAAATGGATTTTCAAGAAGAAACTTAGACCATATGGTTATATTGAAAAATTTAAAGCTCGATTGGTGGCGAAGGGATATAAACAACAGGAAGGAATTGATTTATTTGATACTTATTCCCCTGTCACTAGAATTGCAACAATCCGTGTGCTTATAGCAATTGCTGCTATCCATAATCTTGAGATCCATCAAATGGATGTCAAGACTGCCTTTTTAAATGGCAATCTTGAGGAAGAGATTTACATGGATCAACCAGAAGGATTTGTGATTCCTAGTCAAGAACATAAGGTCTGTAAATTGGTTAAATCTCTATATGGACTTAAACAAGCTCCAAAACAGTGGCATGAAAAGTTTGATAATGTTTTGCTTTCTAATGGTTTTATCATTAACGATTCTGATAAATGTGTTTATAGTAAAGTGAAAGTTGGTAATATTATTATTCTTTGTCTTTATGTAGATAATATTTTATTGTTTAGCAATTGTTTAGATGTCATTTTAAGTACTAAAACTTTTTTATCTAGTCATTTTAAAATGACTGATCTTGGTAGAGCTAGTGTTGTTTTGGGTCCGAAACTAGAAAAGACTCTAAACGGATATTCTCTTTCTCAGTCTCATTATGCTGAGAAAATTCTCAAGAAATTTGAGAAATTCTATTGTAAACCTGTACATACTCCTTTTGACAGTGGTGCCAGACTGGTGAAAAATAATGGAGAGGTTGTCTCTCAATTGAAATACTCACAAATTATATGAAGTCTGATGTATTTGGCAAATTGCTCCAGGTCTGATATTGCATATGTTGTAACTAAATTGAGAAGGTTTACTAGTTGCCCAGATGCATAACATTGGAATGCATTAGAGAGAGTTCTCAAGTACTTGAGAGGTACTATGAACTTAGGACTACATTATAATAATTATCCAGCTGTATTAGAGGGTTTCAGTGATGCAAACTGGATATCCGAGTCCGATGAGACAAATGCCACAAGTGGTTATGTCTTTCTTTTAGGAGGTGCAGCTATATCATGGAAGTCTGTAAAACAGACTTTATTATCTTGATCCACTATGGAAGCGGAGTTAATTGCTCTAGACTTGGCTGGAGCTGAAGCAGAGTGGATAAGAAATTTTTTAGCAAATATACCGTTGGGCGAAAAGCCTATTCCACCTGTATCTATGCACTGTGACAACCAATCTACCATTGCATTGGTTAAGAGTGCTATGTACAATGGAAAGAGATGACATATTCGTCTAAGACATAATTCCATTAGACATTTAATTACTCATGGAGTGATATCACTGGATTTTGTGAGATCAGCAAAGAACCTTACTGATACTTTCACTAAAGGGCTAGCTAGAAAACAAATTGAAGAAACATCGAGAGGGATGGGATTGAAGCCCATTAAAAACTAGTTATCGTCGATGGCTACCCAACCTATCTAATTGGAGATCCCAAAAAGTATGTTTAATGTGGAAACGAGCCGATTGAGTAACTTACATGAGCACTAATTTTGATTACATTAAATTCCTCCATATGGTGATGTGCTTATGGGTTGTTTGTATTACGAAGAGTTATATTCTCTAAATGAATTCAAGGACTACGTGTTGGGGTATTGCCTACAGTATACCCTTGGAGAATTCACCTATGCAAGTATGGTAGTATGGCTGCTACCTATGTGATAAGGGCTTAATTTCTAGAGTACTCGTGAAAACAAGATACCGCGCATGGCCGGAAGTGCAAACCCATTTAGAACTTACTTGTAGTAGCTCATACAATGCGTGGATTTAATTAATGTGTACACATTAAGGGTTCAGGTTCAAGACCTAGTTCACCTCGAACCTGTGTATGCAAAGCTTAAATTCTCTAGGTAAAGGTTTAAGTCCGAAAGACACCTATTACTGAAAACATAGTATAAGATTGATTTGAGATATCTAATGATTTAAGTTTTCGATTACTTATAAACTTTTTTTCTATTAAAGTAGGGGATTGTTATAAATATTCATTTATTGTTTAATAAAAAAGTTTTCTTATAATTATATTCAATTTTTTTATTAGTTATTTCAAATTTTATAACCAGTTGTTTTGAAGAGATACAACTCTTCAGTATTTTTCTTTTGCTTAACACTTGTTATGAAGAGATACAACTCTTCACTATTTGTCTATAAAAAAGAAAACTTTTTGTCCGAAAAAAGATATTTTTTTTGAGAAACATCAAAACGTTCTTTTCTCATTTTCTCTGTAAAAACAAAATTCTCAGTTCTCTCAAAACTTATCTCCGATATATCAATCAATTGAAAGAGTGAACAAAGTGGTTTAAGGGCCAATCTTTCCGCAATAGAAGAAACGCCTAGTGGTCGTCGTATCTTGGAAGAGAATCGCCAAAAATACTGTGCAGAGGAGGCGAATTTCCTTTACGGAAAGCGTTATTTAACGTGCTTCGACCAAGCACATTTTCTCTAATCTCTATTTGATATTTATACATTGTCTTTCTTGAAATCTGAAATTGAGAGTTGTTTGATAATCAAAATTTGTCGAGTTAATTTTGTGTATATATAATTTCACTGTTATTCTAATAGTGTAATCTTATTTTGTGCTTCTTCTCAACCAATTGAGCACAGAATAAGGTGCGATAATTCATGTTATGTTCATTTTTAATTTCTTACCTTTTACTATTTTATAAGAGTATAGGAATGTAAGTGCCTCACTTTATGATTGGCTTATTTCGTTGACAAAATCACAATTGGGGTTAATCATTGTAAAAGGGTAGATTAGGAATTGAAAATCTTCCATTGGACTCCAAGTGCTTCAAGGAAGATAGATTACTTGACTTTACTTTTACTTGAAGGGATATAGTTGCACACACTCACTTGCATGCATTATATTCTTGTTTACATGTAATTGGATGATGCATTGTATGCAATTTATCACACTCCACACTTGCACATTTAGGACATTACTTAGTGTGTTGAGTCTGCCTGGAAAAGAAAGTTTCTTCTCTTACCGCGGCCTAGACCTCTTGGCAAGCTCTGCTTGCACCGCGGCATACAGAGTGGTAAACATCAGTTGGCCCATGCTGCCTTGACCGCGTCCTGTACACATGTATGCCCAGCGGTCTCTGACGCGGTAAACATCAGTAGGCCCCTGCTGCCTTGACCTCGGCCTGTGCACTGCACACACAGCGGTCTCAACCGCGATGGTGTCCAGTAGGCACACTGCTGCGTGTACCACGGTACGCACAACGGTAATGACGAGATTTTGTTACTGTTTTTCAAAACAGTGTCATTTCGTCTAGGGCTTCATATATATATGCCATTTCCTCTTCCTTGCCTCTTTAGAGCTTCAGAATCCATTCTCTTTCATTCTTTTTAGAGCTCAAGAGTGTCTTGCAAGAAAAGGTAGCAAGAAACCATTTTTATTGTCCAAAACCCAATCACCCATCATTCATTCATGGTTCTATCATCATCTAGTTTCATCTAGGATGTTTCTAAGCATGGGTCTTCATCAACATAGCTTACTTGGTAAGTAGAACACCACTCTCATCCATCTTTGTGTTCTTGCTTAACAAGGAATCTCTTTTATGTTTCCTTTGCATCTAGATTATAATTTTTTGATTATAAATAGAGATTTTTGTTGATGTTTGGGTTGTTGTATTGTGATAGCTATTGCATCTAGGAATGCTTTGATTTCATATAGCTAGGTTATATGTATGTCATATAGCAACATGATATCTAAGATTGTTAGAAGCATTCATACATGACTAGATAAGCATTAAATGTGTTGACCTTGCATTTTGTGCATTTAGAATATCATCATATCCACTTTAGGTTTCATATCTCTTCATTTAAGAGTTAAGTCATGTATTTGCCTTTGGTAGTATACAAGCAAGAGCCTAAAATCACTATTAAAGGCCCGCGGGTAGCAATGACGGATTAGTAACCGATTAGGTGTGATGTGGTCAACCTAGGTTGTAATCGTTTCTGTAAATAGTGGATTTGAGGGTTCGATTGGCGATTAGGCCTGTGAGTTTTTACCCAGTTGAAGGGTTTCTCACGTAAATCATATCATTGTGTCTTTTTGTTTATTCCTCATTTTTATTATGGCAATGATTGATTGTGTTAGAGATTAGGGGTTGTGTTGTTTAATTTTGATTAATCAAAAAGATGGCATTTAATTTAACTAAAACCTATTCACCCCCCTCTAGGTTAGTTTTATCACTCTTAGTGTATTTTCAATTGGTATCAGAGCAGGTTCCTTAACATAATTAGGAGATTCTTTGCTCTCTAGGAGTGATTTGCATTAGATTGCTTTTTGGTTAGTGTGTCTTGCTTGTTTTCCTTTTCTTTTTGTTTGATTGATTGCATTCATCTCATTCCCTGAAACACCATGAGTGGAAACGCATATGAGTGAGAGGGAGCATCAAGTTCAAGAGCTCCACTTTTGACGGGGGTTAATTACTCATCATGGAAAGGAAAAATGGAATCCTACCTATGCCAAATTGACGATCGAGTTTGGATGGTGATTGAGGATGGTTACACATCACCTATCAAGACTCTCGAAGATGAAAGTATCGTGCCTAAGCCTAAATCGGAATGGGATACTAAAGACTTTAAAGCCTCCAAATGGAACAACAAGGCCATGCATGCAATCTTGTGTGCGGTGGATGAGAATCAACACAAGCTAATCCAAACCACAAGGAATGCATATGAAGCATGGACAATATTGGAGATGGCACATGAAGGAACCGATGTAGTAAAAGACTCTAAACTACAAGCTCTTCAAACTCAATTTGAGTCCTTGAAGATGGAAGATCATGAGTGCTTCAATGATTTCCAAGTGAAGCTAATGGATATCGTCAACCAAAGTCATCAATTAGGCGATCCATATACGGATAAAAGGATAAACCAAAAAATTATGAGATCTCTCCCGGAGAGATTTGATGCAAAGGTGACGGCTATTGAGGGAAATAATGAATATAAGAAGATAAAGCCAAGTGAGAAAATTGGCAAGTTGATGGCTTTTGAGTCAAGAAGAGCCCCTACTTCAACAACACCTCAAAAGAAGCAAAAGAGCATTGCATTGAAGTCCTCTAAGGAAGAAATGGAGGAAGAATATTCGGATGAAGAAATGGCTCTTATGGTGAAGATGTTCAAGCAATTCATGAAGTTTGAGAAGAAGGGGATGGGCTCCAAGGGAAAATTTGTGAAGAAGAAGACTTATTTTAAAAAGGTGGAGAAAAGTGAAGATAAGGACTCCAAGAAGAGTATTCAATGCTATGAGTGTAGTGGGTATGGTCACATTGCCCCCGAATGTGCCAACTTAAAGAAGAACAAGAAAGGAAAGGCGATGACGGCTACTTGGAGTGATAGTGAAGACTTAGAGCAGGAAGAAAAGTCTTCGGATGATGAAGACCAAGTTGCAAACTTCATTGCCTTCTCATCATCTCACAATAGCAAGGAAGTTATGAGTGACCAAGAAGAGGAGAATGACAAACTAGAAGAAGAAGAAGATGACACAAGTAATGAGAGTACTTCATCCGAGTCCAAGCATGAATTTGATAAGAAGATGAACTATGAAGACTTCATGGAATACTTCAAAAGTTCTAGAGCTAAGAAGAAAAAAAAGATTCAAGAGTTGAAAAGGAAGAACCTTGAATTGACCTCCAAGATGATTCACTTGAGTGAATAAGTGAAAAGAACAAGAGAAAGGGAAGAAAGCTTGAAGTTGGAACTTGTTGTGGTCAAGAAAACTGAAGAATGCTTAAAGAAGGAGCTTGAAGAGGCAAAAGGAGTAATTGCCAAGATGACCTCCGGAACCGAGAAGCTTGACAAGATGCTATCAATTGGAAAGAGCCCTAGTGATAAGAGGGGTTTGGGATATGAGGAAGATGTGAGTACTACCTCTTTGAAAAAGACTACTTTTGTCAAGAGTCGAGAAGTTGAAGAAGTCAAAATCCCACAACAAATTACAAGAAGGATTGAAATTGGAGAATCCTCAAAACATGCTCAAGCCAAGATTCCAACAAGGGCACAACCACAACAAGTTAGAGCATTTCAATCAAGAGCTCCACATGAAAGGATTCCTCCTCCACAATCAAGGATCATGTATGCTCAACAAGGAAGACATGCTACTTTGGCTCAACCACAAAGGAGAGAGTTTGTTCAACATCAAAGGACTACTCAAAGGAGAAGGAAACCTCAAATGGTTGCACAAGGCTATGGTATGAACTCCTACTTCACTCCTACTTGTCATTATTATGGTATTGAAGGCCATATAAGGCCTAATTGCTTTAAGTATATCAAATTGTGTAGATTTGAGAACATGATTGAGAAAAATATGCTTAGAAGAGCCAAAAAGCATGCACCTAGGGAACTTAGAGCAAATGAACCAAAGGCTCCTAGGATTAAAAATGTTGCTCCTGTGGACTAGAAAAAATGAATATTTTTGCTATGTGGCTCAAGTGTCTTTGAAAGCTAAGGCCTCCAACACTTGGTATCTTGATAATGGGTGTTCTAGGCACATGACCGGAAACAAGAGTTTCTTTGAGACTCTTGTGATGGAGGATGGTGGATTTGTCACCTTTGGTGATGGTTCACGGAAAAAGGTCATAGGGAAAGGTAATATATCTATTCCCGGTTTGCCCTCCTTGCTCAATGCTCTCTATATAGATGGCTTGCAAGCCAATCTCATAAGTATATCACATTTAAGTGATGAAGGGCTTTCGTTTATGTTTGGCAAAGTTGATTGCTCTATTCTTAAGGAAAATGGGCAAGTTCTTTTAAAAGGCAAGAGATCAAGTGACAATTTTTATTGTCTTGAGTCTAGTAACATCTCTTGTAACTTGTCTATTTGTGAGCAAGTTGAGTTGTGGCATCAATGATTTGGCCACATGAATTATAGTGACTTGAAAGTCATTGAGAGGTTGAATGTTGTGAGAGGCCTTCCCAAACTTGGGAAGAGGTTTGAGAGAGTTTGTGGACCTTGTCAACAAGGGAAGCAAACCAAAAGTGTGCACAAGAAGGGAAAATTCCTTTGTACCAAGGAGCCATTGGAACTCCTTCATATGGACCTCATGGGTCCCATGCAAACCGAGAGTCTAGTTGGTAAAAGGTATATCCTTGTAGTGGTTGATGACTTCTCTAGGTTCACATGGACTTTCTTCCTTAGAGAGAAGTCCGAAGCTTTTGAGAAATTCAAAATGTTATGTGTCAAAATTCAAAATGAGAAAAATTCTCACATTAGGAGCATTAAGAGAATTAGAAATGATCATGGGAAAGAATTTGAGAATATTAGCTTTGAGAGCTTTTGTAATGGTCTAGGTATTTCCCATGAATTCTCGGCTCCTAGAACTCCCCAATAAAATGGAGTTGTGGAAAGGAAGAATAGGGTTTTACAAGAGATGGCTCGGGTGATGTTGCTTAGCAACAAGGTTCCTAGGAATTTATGGGCCGAAGTCGTCAATACGGCTTGTTATATAGGGAATAGGGTTTTCCTTAGACCCGGGACCAAACAAACATCCTATGAGTTATGGAAGGGAAGAAAACCAAATGTTAGCTATTTCCATGTCTTTGGTAGTAAGTGTTATATTCTTAATGACCGTGATCAACTTGGCAAGTTTGATGCCAAGAGTGATGAGGGTATTTTCATTGGATATGCACTCAATAGCAAGGCCTATAGAGTTTACAATCTAAAAACTCAAAGTGTCATGGAATCATCAAATGTTGTCATTGATGATTGTAGGCCCAAAAATGTTGACCATGAGGAGGATGTTTGTGAGAATGGTGACCTTCCTTTGAAGGAGTATGGTGAGACTTCAAGTGATGTAAAGTCAAATCACAGTAGAGAGGATGATCAACCTCTTGATAGAGATCCATCTTTGGACTCTAAAGAACCTGCTCCATGGGTTAGACATCTCCACAACAAGAATGACATTCTTGGAGATGTGAATGAAGGTGTTAGGACTAGGCGTCAAATAGCTAATCAGATTAGCTATACTTGTTACACCTCTCAAGTTGAACCCAAAAAGGTTGATGAAGCCTTGAATGATGAGTTTTGGGTTCTTGCCATGTAAGAAGAGCTAAATCAATTTGAAAGAAATGAGGTTTGGACTCTAGTTCCTAGACCCAAGGATACTAATGTCATAGGCACCAAATGAGTGCATAGGAACAAGTCGGATGAGGATGTCAACATTGTGCACAACAAGGCTAGGCTTGTGGCACAAGGATATTCTCAAATTGAGGGTATTGACTTTGAGGAGACTTTTGCTCCCGTTGCCCGTCTTGAGTCTATAAGGCTTCTCTTGTCCATTTCTTGTGTATACAAGTTCAAACTACACCAAATGGATGTTAAGAGTGCCTTCCTCAATGGCTTCTTGCATGAGGAAGTGTTTGTTGAACAACCCAAGGGGTTTGTGGATCCACACCACCCCAATCATGTCTATTGCCTCAAAAAGGCACTTTATGGGTTGAAACAAGCACCGATGGCTTGGTATGAGCGTCTCACTCTTTATCTTGTTGACAATGGCTACTCAAGAGGTAGTGTTGACAAGACCTTATTCATCAAGTGCAACAAAGATGAGCTTTTCATAGCTCAAATTTATGTTGATATTGTATTTGGTTCCACCAATGAGTCAAAAGTGAGACAATTTGTTGATGTCATGTCTCTTGAATTTGAAATGAGCATGGTTGGTGAACTAAATTACTTCCTAGGCTTGCAAATTAAGAAAATGCATGATGGGATTTTCATATCCCAAGCTAAGTATGCCAAAAGCCTAAAGAAGAAGTTTGGTCTTGACAATGCCAAACATTGTGACACACCCATGAGTACTACTTTGAAGCTAAGCAAGGACGCTAGTGGTAAAAGTGTTGATCAAAGCTTGTATCGTGGCATGATAGGTAGTTTGTTATACTTGACAGCAAGTAGGCCCGATATCTCCTTTAGTGTGGGTGTTTGTGCTAGGTACCAAGCCAATCCCAAAGAATCTCACCTTGTTACGGTGAATAGGATCATTCGATTTGTGAATGGTACCTCCAATCATGGGATTTGGTACTCCTTTGATACTAATCCAAGTCTTGTTATATTTAGTGATGCCGATTGGGCGGGGAATTGTGATGATAGGAAGAGTACATCGGGTGGTTGTTTTTTTCTAGGCAACAACTTGGTGTCTTGGTTTTGCAAGAAGCAAAACTCAATTTCCCTATCCACGGCCGAGGCAGAATACATAGCCGCCGGTAGTGCTTGTACTCAATTGTTGTGGATGAATCAAATGCTAGCCGACTATGGCTTAGAGCAAGGCACTCTCACTTTGTTTTGTGACAACATGAGTGCCATAAACATTTCTAAGAATCCCATCCAACATTCTAGGACAAAGCACATTGACATTAGACATCATTTCATTAGAGAGCTAGTTGAGAGCAAAATTATTGCATTGGAGCATGTGGGAACTAATGACCAACTGCCGGACTTATTTACAAAGCCCTTAGACACTATTAGGTTTGGCAACCTTAGTAAGTCTATTTGGATTTTTTATTTGGCTTGAAATGGTATGTCTTGACCCTATATAGGGAGCTCAAGCAAAGAGAGAAAGTTGGCATGAAAGTGCATTGTGCTACATTGATATATTTTATGCTCCTTCATTAATTGCTTGAGATGATCGGTTGTGCATATGGTTATGTTATTTTCTTAATAAGTGTGAAAATTGCTTTTCTTGCAATCCATGTTATATTTATATTCAAACATGCATTTTTGGACTAGGAGATTTATTTTGGAAGTACAATTTGAATGACCTATAATTGATCTCCATGACATGATGTTTTTATTAATGACATGCGTTAAGTTGATATACATGAAGACGTATTTTTATTGCTTAAACATGAATACATAAGCAAATGAGAAGACTAAACTAAATAAGGACCATGTGTCTATTCAATAAATAGGGATATCTCATCCAAATTTAGTCTTCTCTCTCTCTCTTTATTAGTTGAACAAGGCTACTATCATACGGGTATCTTACCCGGAAAAATCAAATAGGGTGCAAAAAGTCTCTCATGTCTTGTTTCGCTTATAAAGTTTGATATAGTTGCTTTTTAATTTGAATTTCTTATACAAATCTATATCATTGCTTGAAATCATGACAAAGGATGAAAATTGGTTTGAATCCTTTTGGAAACCTTTGTTATTTGCTTTGCCAAATACCATTGTTTTTGAACTTGAATGTAACATGTCTTGCATGCGAAGCATTGTGTCACACATTTTCATCAAATAAAACTCCTTGATTCTCTCCTACTTAATTGAGTTGCATAAAGTTGCTTATATGAACTTGCATATGTTTTGTGCTATAAGCTCTTCTTGCCAAAAGCTTACCCATTAAAGGGGACTCCCTTTGCCTATCTCATGACAAAAAGGGGGAGAAGAGTTGTGAGCTTTAGTGGACTAGTAGTATCTTGTTTAGGGGGAGTTGAGAGTTGAGAGTTGAGAGCTATCATGTAGGGGGGGGGGGGGGGGGGGGGGGGGGTATTGCATTGCATAGCATGATTACATTATTTGATTGTATTTATTGGTTTATTTTGTTAAAGCTATTGCAAATGTTTTTTTGTTGTTGTTGTTTATGGTTATTGAAAGCACCTCTCACACACTTGATCTTGGAAGGTATCCTTGTTTGTTTTGTTGATTATGTGTAGGTTGGATGGTTCTACAAGCTTTGGATTGACTTGAAGATGTTCAAGACTATAGGCTTTATTGTAATGTAGAAAATTTTGTTGATCAATCTTTTGTTTTTGTGAGGTTGCTTTGTAAGTGGTGGTTTTATCACGAAATAGCCAAATGGGGAGATTGTAAGTGCCTCACTTTATGATTGGCTTATTTCATTGACAAAATCATAATTAGGGTTAATCATTGTAAAAGGGTAGATTAGGAATTGAAGATCTTCCATTAGACTCCAAGTGCTTCAAGAAAGGTAGATTACTTGACTCTACTTTTACTTGAAGGGATATAGTTGCACACACTCACTTGCATGCATTATATTCTTGTTTACATGTTATTGGATGATGCATTGTATGCCATTTATCACACTCCACACTTGCACATTTTGCACATTACTTAGTGTGTTGAGTCTGCCTAGAAAAGAGAGTTTCTTCTCTTACCGCGGCCTAGACCGCTTGGCAAGCTCTGCTTGCACCGCGGCATACAGAGCGGTAAACATCAGTTGGCCCATGCTGCCTTGACCGCGTCCTGTACACAAGTAGGCCCAGCGGTCCCTGACGTGGTAAAAATCAGCAGGTCCCTGCTGCCTTGACCGCGGCCTGTGCACTGCAAGCACAGCGGTCTCAACCGCGATGGTGTCAAGTAGGCACACTGCTGCGTGTACCGCGGTCTAGACAACTTGCCTGAGCCGCGGTAAGCACAACGGTAATGACAGGATTTTGTTACTCTTTTTCAAAACGGTGTCATTTCGTCTAGGGCTTCATATATATATATATATGTCATTTCCTCTTCCTTGCCTCTTTAGAGCTTCAGAATCCATTCTCTTTCATTCCTTTTAGAGCTCAAGAGTGTCTTGCAAGAAAAGGTAGCAAGAAACCATTTGTATTGTCCAAAACCCAATCACCCATCTTTCATTCATGGTTCTATCATCATCTAGTTTCATCTAGGATGTTTCTAAGCATGGGTCTTCATCAACATAGCTTACTTGGTAAGTATAACACCACTCTCATCCATCTTTGTGTTCTTGCTTAACAAGGAATCTCTTTTATGTTTCCTTTGCATCTAGATTATAATTTTTCATTATAAATAGAGATTTGTGTTGATGTTTGGGTTGTTGTATTGTGATAGCTATTGCATCTAGGAATGCTTTGATTTCATATAGCTAGGTTATATGTGTGTCATATAGCAACATGATATCTAGGATTGTTTGAAGCATTCATACATTACTAGATAAGCATTAAATGTGTTGACCTTACATTTTGTGCATTTAGAATATCATCATATCCACTTTAGGTTTCATATCTCTTCATTTAAGAGTTAAGTCTTGTATTTGCCTTTGGTAGTATACAAGCAAGAGCCTAAAATCACTATTAAAGGTCCGCGGATAGCAATGACGGATAAGTAACCGATTAGGTGTGATGTGGTCAACCTAGGTTGTAATCGTTTCTGCAAATAGTGGATTTGAGGGTTCGATTGGCAATTACGCCCGTGAGTTTTTATCCAGTTGGAAGGTTTCTCACATAAATCATATCATTGTGTCTTTTTGTTTATTCCGCATTTTTATTATGGCAATGATTGATTGTGTTAGAGATTATGGGTTGTGTTGTTTAATTTTGATTAATCAAAAAGATGGCATTTAATTTAACTAAAACCTATTCACCCCCCTCTAGATTAGTTTTATCACTCTTAGTGTATTTTCAAGGAATATTGAATATCAACTCTTAGCACCAAAGATGCATCCCTTAGCGTAGTGGGGTATTCGAGTTTTATCATGCTCGTTTTATAAGTATGTTTTGAGAATTTTACTTTTTTTTCCAATGTTGTATGTAGAGGTGGGCATTTATCCCCGTATACCTAAATCCCTACTTCCCCATTCTCATTTGGAGAAATTTTTAAGAGAAAATGAGGAAATGAGAAAGGATGAGGATGATTGTCATCCCTAAATTGAAATGGGGAATGGGGATGGGGGATCTCTCCCCATCCTTATTCCCCCATTTTCCCCACGAATTTATTGAAATGGAGATGGTCCCCTCATCCCATTTCCTATTTTTCCCAAATCTTATATGATATATTATTATTATTATTATTATTATTATTATTATTATTATTATTATTATTATTATTATTAGTATTATGAAAGAACAATATTATATTTCATTTGAGTTTGTAATGGATTTTTTTTAGCATGTAATTTTTAGTAAAAGAAGGGAAACGGAGAAATGAGGGAATAGGGAAAATGGGGAAATGAGGAAATAGAGAAAACGGGAAAATCATGGAAATGGAGATGGGGATGGCGATACCTCCCCCCAAAACTCCCCATCCCCATTTCCCTAAATGGGGAAATGTAGGGATGGGGAAGGGTTTTGGAAATAAGGATGTGGATAGGGGACCTATATCCATCCCCATTTTCCCAGTGCTCATCCATAGTTGTGTGGTAGATATCTTATGTTATGATAATATATATTATGGTTCTGGGGCATACATGTATTGTTAAATATTCTGGTTCCGAGACACACATGTATTGTTTGATCTCAACAGGTCCCTATAGAATCGTTAATGTTAGAGCATCTCTATTGCTACAATGTATTGTGAAGTTAAAATATTTTTCTCCAATGCAATCATGAATATTCAATGTCAAGCTGTCGCGGCAAAAAAATTTATAGACACCGGAGATAAAATGTATTGATGGACTATTGGACAACTATTTTATAGTCTAACTCAACATTAGAGATAAATATAAAAAAAATTGTTAAAAATGTTGTTTGATCAAAACTAAGACAATAAAATAATTAGACACATAATTAATAAATTGTGTTTTAAATAGAAGTATTGGAGACCGATTTTTGATTTGATTGTCTATGAAGTATACTTTTATACCTCATAGAAAAAAGTCTCTTAGTGTATGTTTGGAAGGACTTCTTTACGGGTCAAAAAAGCATTTTTAATTTTAAAAGCTCTTTTCAATGGCAAGATGATGTTGATCTAGTGATATACCTCTTACACTTATACTATTGAGGTTGTGAGTTCGAGTCCTCCTCCAAACCCCGAATTAATTGTAATTGTTTTATAAAAATAACTACTTCTAAAACAGATAAAAACTCTACTTCTAAAAATAATCTTTAATTGAAAAAGCAAGTAGATATGATCGCGGTTCGGTTCAAACCATGAAACTTTTTTTGCCCGTTGGGCCACAAACGGCCACCAGACAGCTGGACCGTTTGAGGCTACACACACACACACACACACACCGTTTGAGGCTCCAACGACCAATTATTCTGGAACCAGAACTGAATCGCGGTCATCTTTAAGCAAGGGTATGAGAAGATCCTCAAACCTGACCCTCATTATCTCATATAAATTTGATTGGTTTTTACAAATAATGAATATAAAGAAAATAAATCTTAACATTATTAATAATGATGGTGAGTCTTTCCATTAAAAAGTCAGATTCAAATGAGAAGATGACCAATTTTTTACTTTTTATTTAAACTCGCAAGTCAGGGTTGTCGAAATTTACTGAAATCAAATATTACATACATGATCAGTGTCCATTATAAACGATGTTGATGCAGCTGAAGATGTTAAAATATTTAAACACTTAAGCTAGACAATCCAAAAAGTTAATCCAAAAACCAACCCAAATGATATGACAAGTGATTTGTCATTACCATGTTAATTACCACACCATCTCATGATGTGTGTAGTGATGACAACTCACTTGTCACATTATTTGAGTTAAATTTTAGGTTATTTATTGGGTTGTATAGTATTAATCATATTTACATCTAAATTGTTTAAACTTTGGTATATATCGAAAGACTAATACTATACAATCAAAATAATTAACCAAAAATTGAACTCAAATAATTTAGTAAATGGGTTATCATTACCACACAAATTATAAAAGAATACGATTAATAAATAAACTATTTACCATATCATTTAGATTGATTTTTAAACTAATTTTTTATACCGTCTAGCATTAGTATTAGCATTAGCATTAGCAGTACTAAAACTCCGGAATAGTTGCAAGAATAGAAAGAGAGAAGCCACAAATAGAAATTAGTAGCGTTGAGATCGTGTACGTAGGCCATACAATAGACATAAATGTGGACGAAGGACTAATCCGCGTGGCGTGGGAAACAGAAGAAATGGTTTTGATCAAGATTGATTTAGATGGTAGGTGTTTATGCCAAAAAAAAGGGAGATGTGATCTGACGGTTGGGAATCGTTTAGGTCATTCAGATTTTGGTTTGTCAAAAAACGTCTGTGGGGACACACTTCAGATTCGTCCTGATTGCTTCATTGTCACTGCCAACTCTATCTGTCTCTATCTAAGAATGTTCCTGCTTTCCCAATTCAACCATAACTATAACAACCGGACCCCCCCTCCCCCCTCTCTATAAATATATATATATATATATATATATATATATATATTTGGATCAGATTATATCGTTTTTAATTTATGATTTCAATATCTCAATCATTGGATTAAAAAACATATGAACAAATGAGTAGTTGAGATATATAAAATTAAAGGTTGAGATATAAAACTCAAAAAAATTTAAGTTAATATAACATAACTCTATATATATATATATATATATATATATATATATATATATATATATATATAATAACACTTTTTAACTAAAAAATTAAGGGGGACAAATTTTCCCTTGTTTTTTCCATTTATTTTTATTTTATAAAACTATTTTTTTTAATTTAATGATTAGAGGTTTGAGACCTCTAATGGAGGTCACAGAACTCTAATGGAGGTCACTTGCTACAAAAAAACTGGGAAGAAGGGAGAAAAATCTATGAATAAGAAGGAGACTAAACATACCTGATCAAACACACTGGAAATTAAATACACGTAGATTAAACACGCTTTGAATTAAACATATAGATTAAACACACTAGGAATTAAACACGCTAGGAATTAAACGTGGGGCGTGTTTAATTGATGAAAACTGATGGCACGTTTAATTGATAAAAACTGGTGGTGTGTTTAGTTGAAGAAGAAGGAGACTAAACATACCTGATCAAACACACTGGAAATTAAATACACATAGATTAAACACGCTTTGAATTAAACATATAGATTAAACACACTAGGAATTAAACACGCTAGGAATTAAACGTGGGGCGTGTTTAATTGATGAAAACTGATGGCACGTTTAATTGATAAAAACTGGTGGTGTGTTTAGTTGAAGAAGAATGGTGATGTGTTTAATTGATGAAAACCGGTGGTGTATTTAATCGAAGAAAACTGGTGGTGTGTTTTATCGAAGAAAACCGGTGTGTTAAATTGAAGAAAAACGGTGGTGTGTTTAATTGAAGATAACTAGTGCGTTTAATTGAAGAAGGTTGCTGATGTATTTAATTGAAAGAGACTGCTGATGTGTTTAATTGAAGAAATTTGGAAAAAAAAATTGTCAGATTTAAAAAGAGAAAAACCTTTTTAGTGATGTGTTTAATTGAAGAAATCTATAAAGATCTTGTTAAAATCTTTCAACACCTAAAATTGGAGTTTGATTTAGAGATTTATTTATAAATGACAACGATTATAGGCTTACTGTTAGGGATGGCAAAAACCCGGGTCCGAGCCAGGTATACCCGGACCCTGGGTACCCAGGTTTACACAGTGCGGATATCCACCCGGGAAAAACCTGAATTTTAAAATCCGGGTACCCGACTCGAAAAGATCTGACCAGATATTCGGGTATCCATACCCTGATTTTGATTTTTTTTTATAAATATTTTCTTTTTTACAATTTAAATACTACATTAGTAAAATTAAATTGCAAGGTTGGACTTTTAGAGGAGTTGAATATATATAACTAAATAAGAATGGTACGAAATCATTGGTCCCATTAAAGTCTTTTTAAGTTTTTGCTCTTTGATCAACTTTCCATTAGTGTTGCTGATTCATTACGCATACCTAAATATCATATCAGTAATCAAAGCCTTATAGAGCATTTTGTTAAATCATGTTTTCTTATCCTACTCCTCTATAATTAATTGATAAACAAAAACACTTTTTCATTTCACATAAATATGTTTATATACATATTCAAAAGAAAAGCGATATTAAGAAGAAGAAGATATATCAGAATCTTGAAATATTATTTTTGGTATGGATAAGGGAGCAGAAATGACAACAAAGAATCCATATTGAAACACTCAAATCTTGAAATTTATGCTTAATTTGTTCAGCAGAAACATAATATTTATTCGATCAATCTCTTGGATCAAATTTTACTTTTGCTTTTGTAAGGCCGCTGCATTTGCTTCAGGTAATAATATTATTAGCCTACCCAATTTCGTCGCATTTTGCATCTCTTTTTTACTTTATTTATATTGAATGATAGATGATTTCTATTTTCTTATATGTTAATTAATGGTTAATGTTTAATAATCAATATCCAGGCTTGGTATTCAGCTACAAGTTGGCAGAGAAAGCTATAGTGAGTGTGTTTATAACATTTTTCACTGATTATGAAACAATATACGATCTCAGAAAAGCTATAACATATGGGAATTTTCAGGAGGGATTGTTGGCGTTACTTGTGATTGGTATGTTCTACATTTCGCAAAGCCTGTGGCCATCCCAAAAGGATCATCTTTTGTTTAATTGTTACATATGCATGTGTAAGTTTGTGCATGTGGAAATAATAGGACCATATGATCAGCATAATAATCAATCAAAAAATTAGGGTTTAGGTTTTTTTTTTTTTTTTTAATTTGATAGATTTAAAAAAATAAATAATTAAACCGGGTACCCGGCAAGGTAACAGGGTATACCAGGACCCGGGCCGGTACACAACTGGCTGGGTACCCGGATATTCTTTACCCGGTCCCGGGTAAAAAATATCCGGATATTCCAGCCCGGGTAAGGCCGGTACCCGGTCCGGCCGGATAAAGTTGCCATTCCTACTTACTGCAACCACATAGCAAAGCTACTGTGAAGGGCGCTGTCGGTGTTGCCGGCATGATCTCTTTAACACAAGAGTAGGAATTATATTTGAGTCAGAGAAAATGAGTGCTCAATAATTAACTAGCTGCAGAAATAATTTTGTAGTGGAAATGGTGAGAAATGTCACCTTTTTGTCTCGCTGTTGCACCAACGTCACCGGTTTAATAACTTATGTTTAAAAGGCACCTATTTTGGTGAACTACCAAAATTGCCCTTAAATAATCAATTTTTAATTGTCTCTGTACTTCTATCTTCACACTTGAAACACTGAAGGCAGTAACTCCTCTCTTTCTCTCTCTACAATAAATTTCAAAATTACTCAACGTTCTTCAGTCAGCACAACAAGGTAATATGTTTGTCTGAAATACTGTTTTTTATCCTTCATTTTTTAAAAACGTTCCTTTTGTAAACATGAAACTGGTTTTGTGAATATTGAATCTGTGAAATTTGAATCTCCGATGGTGTTAATAAAAAGCTCGGAGCCTTTAAAAGTGCTCGGAGCCTGTTTGAAAAAGCTCGGACACTGTTTCAAAAAGCTCGGAGCATGTTTGAAAAAGCTCGAGCCTTTAGACAAAAGGCTCGAGCCTTTAGAAAACAAGCTCGGAGACTTGAAAAAAGCTCGAGACTTTGTAAAACAGCTCGAGCCTTTAGAAAACAAGCTCGGGACTTTGTAAAAACGCTCGGGACTTTGTAAAAAAGCTCGGGACTTTTGTAAAAAAGCTCGGGACTTTTGTAAAAAAGCTAGGGACTTTTGTAAAAAAGCTCGGGAATTTTGTAAAAAAGCTCGGGACTTTGTAAAAAAACTCAGTAATTTGTAAAAAAGCTCGGGACTTTTGTAAAAAAGCTCGGGACTTTGTAAAAAAGCTCGGGACTTTTGTAAAAAAGCTCGGGACTTTGTGAAAAAGCTCGGGACTTTGTAAAAAAGCTCGAGACTTTGTAAAAAAGCTCGAGACTTTGTAAAAAGCTGGGGACTTTGTAAAAAAGCTCGGCTCTTTTGGGAAAACCCTCGGAATCTTTGGAAAAAAGGTTGGAACCTTTACTAAAAGCTCGGAGATCATAGTAAAAACCTCGGAAACTATTTTAAAAAGCTCTGAGCCTTTTCCATAGCTTTTATGTTTGTCATAATGGTTTGTGGTGATGAATGTTACAGGAGAATGAATCGGGTGAGAATAGTAATATCTTACAACGGTCGATGGGAGCAGTTACCCGACGGAAGTCAGAGGTTTGTTGGATTCGACAACCAAGGAATGTATGTGTCAAAGAATATGAGTTACGAAGAATTGGTGTCGATCGTGCATACCGTTGTGAAGTATGATGTAAACAAATACAATGTTGATCTACAGTCAATATCAATCGTTCTTGGCGCTACATGTCGCACATTTGTAAGAAATGACGATGATGTTCAGTTTATGCTAGGGGAAGATCGGGTGATCCCTCAAGTATGTGTTAGTCTAATTGAGAGGGCAACTGGAGATGTGATACGGAATGATATTTCTGCTCCTGAAAATACCCAACCATTTGGATCCGCTAGCGGTAGCAACCAAGTGTTCACACAAAGGAGTGCCACTGAAGGAGGGGAAAACATATGTGCTGTCCAACCGGTAGTGGTCGACCATGCAGATGTTGGTGAACCTCAATTCGACGATGTGTTTGGTTGTCGATTTGAGATGAATGATGAGCGGTACAATGAGCAATACAATGAGATGTACAATGAGGAGAACACTGAACCGAACCTTGGGCCTAACCAGGAGGTGGATAATGAGGCAAATATTGATCTGGTAGATCATGTAGAGAACACCGATGAAGATCATGTCCAAATTCAAAGACGCGGAAGATGTGTAGAAGGAGTTAGTTGCACTGGAGCAGATATGCCCGGTACTTCCGAGGTCCGGCATAATGTATCTGTAGATGATTCTGATAATACCACAACGTGGGTTATTCCCGGAGCAGATTCATACTCGTTTGGGATTGGTAGAAGCACAACCTTGGTAGCAGAAGAACCTACAAGCATGATTTATAAAGGTCAGTTCTTTCCGACTAAAAAGGATTTGAAGAGACTAGTTGGCCTTTTTGCAATGCGGCGAAACTTCGAATGGAAGGTGAAAATGTCCAATAAGACAACGTTACATCTTGTTTGTTTGATTGACAACTGTACATGGAAATTAAGAGCGGTGAGAAGAGATGAAGGGACGTACTTCCAAGTAAGAAGTTTTGTAAATGAACACAGTTGTCCATTGGAGGAGATTCACCGTCGCCACCGACAAGCTAGTGCAGTTATAATTGGAGAAGTGGTTGCACCTAGACTTCAAGAACAAGATGGTCGTCTCATGCGTCCCAAGGATATAATCGCCGATATGAAAATAATGTATGGCATCCAACTCATGTACAGTAAGGCATATCAAGCCTTGCATTATGCATTGTCTCTGACCTATGGGACACATGAAGAAACCTTCCAACTACTGCCGTCTTTTGGTTACGTGCTGGAATAACAAAATCCTGGCACAATCACTGACTTATAGTGCACTGACGACGGTAAATTCCTTTACTTTTTCATGTCGTTAGGGGCCTCAGTTAGAGGTTTTCGGAGGTGCATGCGTCCGGTTATTGCAGTTGATGGTACCCATTTGAAGGGAAGATTCGGGAGTACAATGTTTGTTGCAACTGCCCAAGATGGAAACGAACATGTGTATCCAATTGCTTTTGGGTACGGCGACTCCGAAAACAACCTTTCATGGGAATGGTTTTTGGATTGCTTGAAAGGTGCCCTTGGTCATATAGATGATCTGATTTTTATTTTCGATCGACATGCAAGCATTGAAGCAGGGATTTCTAAAGTGTTCCCTTATGCAACCCATACCATATGTTGTTGGCACTTTGCTGAAAATGTAAAGAAGCGATTTCACAGAAAAGATGTTGCCAGCTTAATGGACAAAGCTGCTAGAGCGTACACTGAATTCAAATATAACCGGTACATGGGTGAGTTACGTAACCTGCACAAGAATGCTTTCGATTATGTTGAATCTGCCGGTCCACAGAAATGGTCTCGTGTACACTGTCCCCAACGAAGGTTCAGGGTGATGACAACAAATGTTGCAGAGTGCATAAACTCATGCCTTAAATTCGCACGACAACTCCCTATGTTGACATTGGCAGAGTTCATTAGGAATATGTTACAGCGTTGGTTTCACGATCGACATCGAGATGCACAGTCCATGCGTCATCAGTTGACCGACGCATCACATCTTGTGATGCTACAACGGGTCGAGAAATGCGGTTATATGACCGTCAATCCAGTGGACTGGAACATTTTCTCTGTCAAACGGTCTGGAAAGCAGTGGACTGTTGACTTAGCCCGGAAGACATGCACATGCAACAAATTCCAAATGGATCATTTTCTGTGTTCTCACGCACTCACAGCGGCAAGGTACATTAACAGTATACAATTATACGCTATATTAAGCAAACGTGATTGTCACTTTTTTCATTTCTTTTGCAAGGAGCGGAACTTGGATTTCACATCGCTGTGTTCGGACTACTACAATAGACAGACACTTATTGATGCATACTCATTTCCTATTATGCCTGTTGGCCATCCTTCTTCATGGGTAGTGCCGTCCGACATCGCTGAGCGGGTGGTTTTAAATCCAAAGACCAAGAGACAATCAGGTCGCCCGATGGAGGGTCGACATGCATCGTCTTCCGAGAGGACAACCACCCAATCGTGTAGAAGATGTGGACAATCAGGTCATAATAGCAGGAGGTGTTCTAATCCACCCTTGATTAATGAAGGTCCGAGCAGAATTTTTCCCGAGGAATACCGTCGCAAGTGTAGCGTATGTCATCAAGTTGGACATAACAAACAGACGTGCCCACATAAGGAATCTGCCGAGGAGTGAACTGAGCTGTTCATACTTATTGTTTAATTAAGTTGGGGTGTTAATTATTACTTGCGTTATTGTATGAAATGCGTGTGTTGTACTTGTAAATGCAAACACTTTAAATTTTAAACAAAAAATTTTAAATTTGAAAGTTCATTACTATAATTGTTTGTACATCGACAACTACAACATCTAATGGGGCTTGGAGTTACAAAAAATCTCCACAGCCATCTTCTCCCGTATGGTGCACATATCTTCTTCTGACCAGTTCAACGTCTTCCTGTTCGCCAGTACGTACTCCATCAATCTCAAGGTATGAGCACCACAGTTACCCCTGCGACTCAACACATGAACAACTGTTACAATTGAAGTTTAATAAAACAAACTTAAAGTTTAAATGATGTTCGTACAGTCATACCCTCTAGTCTGTTAGAGCACATGTGTTGTAGACACCATGCTTACCCCAAAGGGCCTATTCCGCTTCTCGTACTTCGCCTCGCCGGTTGGTCTGGCATCGTGAAACCCCACTTGATGCAACATCGAGGGTAGAAACCACCGCAATGGAGCGACCTGCTCTTTCCTGATCTGTTGGGGGACTTCCTGTCTGAACGGGTCTAGCAGGTGGATCTTCCCGACAGTAAGGTCAACGCTGGCCAAGAGCCAATGTTTGCCACCAATGTTGCACGGAATAAGGACCTGTACCAAGTGTTCAAGATATTGTTATGTTCAAAATAAGAATTTTTAATTAAACACATTGAAACCATAACTGTATTTTGCTCACTGCGTTAATCTCGTGCCATGGTCGGTTCCCTACCGGGAGCAATCCACGTACCGTCATTAGATCTTCAGGGGACCACCTGTACTTCAACACAGACCAGTTTTTCGGGGCTTTGCCCATAGCATCGCGAGGCATGATTCTCCGCCACTGAAACTCCAGCATTGACTGAAAATAGATAACGAACTGAAACGTTAGAAACAGGATGAAACACAACAAACAGACGTGTGAAAACAGTACATTTGAAACACTTACATAGAACTGAGAATCTAGTAGGTTCATCCTCTGAATGTAGACAGTGGGGAATGCTCGCTGACGCTTCCGTAAAATATGCAGGTACGCGTCCATATGCTGACAATATAAACATTATACATTGTTAGTATTCTTCCATAAGTTAAACAAACTTAAAAGATAATCTAAGTAAGGAAAGCACCGTGTCCTCCAACTCCATAAAGTTGGTTTGCAACAGGTGAAACCAAGTCACAGGCACGGGGGTCATCAGATCCACATCACCTCTGTGTAATTTTCAATTATTTAGGAAAACAACTAATTTAACTTAGGTGTTTCAAAATAAATTCACAATATTTTAATACTTACAATTCCCCCGTCACGTTCCTCTTGTAGGCTTTGTAAGCCGCAAGCTGGTCAGCGTCTACCAAATCATTGGGCCTGAATATATGTGTTGATGACATGGGCAGTGTCCTTGGCCTCTTCGGCCGACAGGGGTCAGTGTATGGGCTCATCAACTGCCAGCCTCGTTTGCGCATCCGCTGCTGCCTATGCTGACTGTTGACCAATAAGGGGTGTTGGGAGGATGAACTCTGTCCCCGTGGATCACGTCGAGGGCTCCGGTGGGATGGGCTGTGTCGGGATGGACCGACAGTGTCACTAAAAGGTGAGGTGTGACGGGATCGAGTAGAGGAGAGCGGTGTCGGATGAACCGCAGGGGTGCTCCCTATGGATCGCCTGGTCAGGTCAGGAGTGTGGACTATACGGGAGGAGGGACTCTGACCTAGTGGACTGAACGGGTCCGCTGTGTGGTCCTGGATATGAACAGGAGGATCCACATCCTGTACCTCCATAAGCAGCGAATACTCTAATATCGCCTGGGTAACTGTCTCCCCAAATACTCTTGTATCCGTGCCACCAGGGACTTGCATCTGCTGGTCTCGTACTGTATCTCCAGCTGTTGGACCCTGTGTCTGAGGTCCCATCAGCCTCCGTCGTAGGTCTGGTGGCTAGGTCTTTCCCTCCGTCTCTGTGTGTACGGGGAGAGTCTCGATCATGGGAGGGTGGACCATCCCTGCCAGACTGTGATGTCGAACCCCACCGCCTCCGGAGAAAGTCCATCACCTCCATATGCTGCATATCCCGTTCCCGATCACTCTTCTGGATATCCTCCCGTAACGCAGTGACTGCATCCATCACATCTTGGATTTTTCATTCCCAACAGTCCTGAAACAAAATCATTATTGTCAATACTAAAACCCAACACTTGTTTCAACATAAATAATGCATTACACCATTTTTGACATACCTGGCGATGCCCTCCAACGTCTTCTCGTGAATGTACTCCACCGGGCATCGCAAATCGAACCTGTCTGCGCCTAAGAGGACTCCCAGTGACAAACTCCGGGTCCGAACCCTCCGTATCCGGCCTGTGCCTGAGGGGACTCCTACTGGGGAACTCCTGGTTGAAACCCTCCGTATGACTGGGTCCGGCAGTCGTATGATGTAAGGGATCCGGTACCGAGCCGTCGTGTCCATCGGCAGCCATATATAGACTGCCTCCCTCATTTATGCCCTCGTAGTACCGTGCAACCCTCTCAGCTGCTGTCGGCACCAGTGCAGTCCTCGCAAACATCTGAAATCGTTGTTAGACCATTGTATTTGTATAATCGTAATATGTAAACACTTTAACACAATAGATCCTTACCCTAGCTAAGAAATGTTTTTTGTCCAGCTTGTCCGACCTTGGTTGCTTTTCCAACTGCCATTTCAGCATACGGGGGGACAACTCAATCTGCCTACGAGTCCCAAATCGGGTCCCAAGCTTGGGGATAACCTCATACGCAAATACCTATGTAAAAGAACAAGTTATTCAGAATCCAATCATTTATTCCATAACTCATGTAAAAAAATATTCAGGTTTTCAAACGATACAAATTCTAAATTCTCATCAACAGTGCGTGAGCTAGACCGTAAATGTTGTACGTCTCCACCGTGTGAACGCCAGCGCCCTTTTCCTGCTGTCGTCTCTCATACCGCACACGTCGACAGTTTAAGGCATTCTTGAATCCAATAATGGACTGCCTATACACGTGGGCATCCCACGGGAATGCATCAAAAGCGTCCAAGTCCTCGACTAGCCGGATCTGCCATAATGGAACTTTCTCTCTCTCGTCCAAGCCCATCAATATCCAGTTTAGCATATAAAGGAGGCACAGTTTCACAGCATCGTACTGCTCCTCAAATACACCGATCCGTAGAACAGCTCTCAGCTGTTCATAATCCACCTCAGCTACACCGTGGAAATACCGTTGGTGTATCCTGTTCTGAACCATCTCATACCTCGTCATGTCGGGAATCACTCCAAACTTCAATCCGGTGATCAGACAGAATTCAACCTTGAAGAACCGGACCGAACGAGGACCTAACATAAATCTCATCTCATCCTGCGGCCCATCGTGATGTAGCTCGCGCAATAGCAGTCGATGGACTACGCTACCCGAAAACTTCATCCCCCGATCCATCCTAAGGAAATGACCAAAACAAGACTCTGTATATCGACGTCGGTCTTCGACCTTGAATTGTTCTAGTACACTGTCCAGTGCGACGTCGATATCTTTAAGGTCGCTGAAATGGTCATGCCGAGTGATTTTTCCATCGTACCATTCATCCTCTGGAGTTTTAAGCAAATCCTTTAGTTTACTACCCATCTGCATTTTCACAGAAAGAATCCATTAGTAAACTGTAAAAGGCTCAGACATAATAATATAAAATAGCAGGGAAGCAGTTTCAAAAAGCTCGGACTCATATTGAAAAAGCTCGGACAGTGTGAAAAAAGCTCAAACACGGTTTGAAAATGATCGGACTCATATAAAAAAAGCTCGGTCACAGTTTCAAAAAGCTCGGGCACAGTTTGAAAAAGCTCGGGCACAGTTTGAAAAAGCTCGGACACATGTTGAAAATGCTCAGACTGTTGAAAAAGCTCGGACTCAGTTTTAAAAATCTCGGACTGTCTAAAAAAGCTCGGCAACTGTTTGAAAAAGCTCAGACAGTTTCAAAAAGCTCGGACACTGTTTCAAAAAGCTCGGAAACTATTTCAAAAAACTCGGGCACAGTTTGAAAAAGCTCGGACACAGTTTGAAAAAGCTCGGACACATGTTGAAAATGCTCGGACTGTTGAAAAAGCATGGACTCAGTTTTAAAAAGTTCGGACTGTCTAAAAAAGCTCGGCAACTGTTTGAAAAAGCTCGGACAGTTTAAAAAAGCTCAGACACTGTTTCAAAAAGCTCGGCAACTGTTTCAAAAAGCTCGGACACTGTTTAAAAAAGCTCGGACTGTTTAAAAAATCTCGGACACTGTTTCTGTATGCTCGGAAACTGTTTTAAAATGCTCGGCCACATTTTAAAATAGCTCGGGAACAGTTTCAAAAAGCTCGGGCATTTTAAAAAAGCTCGGACTCATTTCTAAAACGCTCGGATATCCAGAAAAAGCTCGGAACCAGTTTGAAAAAGCTCGAAAACCCAGAAAAAGCTCGGAACCAGTTTGAAAAAGCTCGAAAACCCAGAAAAAGATCGGATAACATTTTTAAAAGCTCGGAAAAAGCTCTAAAAAAGCTCGAAAAAACTTGAAAAAAGCTCGGAATTACCTTGAAAAAGCTCGGGAACCCAATCTTCAACGGATTTACAAACCCTAACCTAACCCACAACCATTCTCAGATCAACAAACAAACCTAATCTACAAGTTTAATCAACAACCAACATCAAACATGAACTTATTAAAAACAAAATCAACAACATAATCTGACTCAACTTACCGTCGATTGAAGATGCTCTCGTCTGAACACCCGAAAAAACACTCTTGTCCTACCACCGGTTACTTCGACGTCTTTTTCAGACGGAAACCCACTGATCTTCCAACGCCGGTTCTTTTTCCAAGAGATGTTTTCTCTCTCTGGTTTTTCTCACTAGGTTTGAAAACGACAAAAACTCACTTGGAAGGGGTATTTTTGTCTGGACACCTATATTGGTGCCTTTTAAACATGAATTAGTAATGTGGTGATATTTGCACAACACCCACCCCAAATAGTGCTATTTATTTTTTGAGCCCTAATTTTGTACCTCTATTATGAGTATTAAATCATATTTATATTGGTTTCAAATGGTGGTGGACAACAATATGCAAACAAGGAATAAAATATCGGTATCGTATCGATGTCGGGCTTCTAAATTTATGGATATATCGGGGGTATTATCGATATCAGTGGATATTCTGTCAAAATTTAAAAAAATGATGGATATTTGCATCTAAAGTTAGAAATTTTTTGTGAAATTTTAGGACAAGCTTAAACAAGTAATTATACATCAAATGAATCATATTTCAATGATAAATTAGTATAGTTATGAGTTTATTATAAATTATAACGTAGATAGAGTCTGTATATAATTTTTAAAATTGAGTATTTAATAGAATAATATTGTGTTTCACTTTTACAATATTAAATACAATATAAATTATAAAGAGATTAAATATTTAATAAACAAAATTATCATTAAGATATATATATATATATATATATATATATTTCCATACTTCCAAGATTCTATCATAAATCATAATTCATATATAATAATACATTGCATGTTTGAAATTTAAAACCAAAATGAATTCCTTGCTGGTTCAAATACATAAAATACATTTCTATCTTAATTCAAACAATAATTTTTCCAGGAAAACGTGCTTGCATAGTTTTGAAGGTAATTATTAATATGCCACACGTATGTTACTTGATCTCTTCCAACTGATCCACGAATTGGGTAGTTTGGATTTACCCAACTTGGTGGATATTGTTGATCTACATGCATAGGTATTGCATGTGACATTTGTGGAGAATGATAATCAAATATATTGCAGCCACCATAACTACTATAATATGGTACATAAGAACCTAACATTGTATGCGAATCACCCAAAGAACTATTTTCCGTGTCTATACTCATTGAGGAGAGAGTTATAGTCAAAGAATCTTCATCAATTTTTAGTACTAGACATCTTATGCAATATAATTCCCTATCAAAACAAAATTAAATTTTGTATCAATCAATTTGTAAATATGAAAATTCTAATGAGTTTTAGAAACAAATACCACACAACATCTAAAATTTGCATACATTTATAATATAATTATTTTTTATAAAAAAATTATCAAAGTAAACATTTACGTACCTGATTATTTGTTAAAGATATTGAGAATTTGAGATAAACTTGTGATGTAAAATTTGCTATGTAAAGTGTAGTCTTGTAGAATGAAAACTTGAAAGAGAAGAGTGAAGATTATTTTATAGATGGAGTGAAACCAGTAAACAAATATATAAATAATTGAAGGACATTTTCATTGTTGCATTCATTTATATTCGCTGCAACGAATAAATAATACATGATGCATAGACATTTATTTTGTTTTTATTTTTCAAAATTCTATCATTATTATTCTATGTCATAGTATTTTCAAAATTCTATCATTTTGATTCTCTGTCATATGGCCCGTACCAAATAATTGACTTCTTATTTGTCTTTTATTTATATATTTTTTGATAAAAATAATTGAGTTTCTTTAGATTCTCTACTCAAAAGAAACAATTGTGAGTTTTTACACGTTTTGCATAAACAATCTTGAGATTCCTTTACCAGGAATGTCGACACAAAGTTACAAAAAAAAAAACCAATTCTACATATTTATAAATTGATTGATACATATTTAATATTATTTGGAATTAGTTTTACACATTTGAGTCACAAACAATTTTTTTTTTTTCAGATTGCTTGCACAAAATTTTACATATTTTGCACGTCCACTTTTTGGTTCTTCGTTCAATTTTACTTCAAGTTCTCAATAATTTTACTATTGACTATTATGTTGGAAATTTTTATAAATTTGTTAATGCTTCTTCTAAAATAATTTTCATTCTAAATTATTTTAACAATAATTTAATTGTTTAGAATTAAAAAAATTATTTGAATAATATGCAAAATATCCATAGACTTTCGGGGTGAAAATCATGAAATTTCGGGAATATCGGGAAATTTTTACGGATATTTCGAAATCGGCCGGATATTCTGTATAATATTGGATATTTACTTGTTTCGATATCAGTCCCTTCAAAATAAAGATATATCGGTGGATATTTTAGTATATTTATCGGTATTCACTTCCCTGTATGCAAAGATCATTTTCTATTCCGTGTCGTGAACGAATAACATATGCAGCTCAAGTTCCATGACATGTCATAGGTAATTGTGCAGACTGTAACTTACACCACTCGGACATACGTACATCGTACTATTCTTTTGACGGTTATAACACATTTACTATTTTATCATGCGGTGTTAATTTGTTATATTAAAAGTTATAAATTTAATACATTTCTGACTATTCATCATGCAAGCTGCAATCTCATCTTGCAATCTACAATCATCTTGCAAGTTACAACCTCATCCTGCAATCTGCATGCTGCATTTTCACACTACAATTCGCTAGCTGCTACCTCGTCCTACGGGCTGCAATTCGCAAATTGAAACTTTTTTTATGCTTCATAATCAACAAAATTGAAAAAAATAAGTTTTGGGCTCGAAATTTGTTTAAATTTTGTTAACAAATATATTCATTGAATTTATCATCCAAATCAAAATACACTAAAATTAATTGGAATTCAACAAGGTTCTTACGAAAGTTAAAATAAGAGATCTTTTATAAAAATATCACTATATATGCAGGATTTCAACAAGGTCATTATGTATATATATTTTTTTATGCAAGATCTTAGATTGCTGTATTTAACAATTGATTTTGTTGCGGTGCAAAAATGATTATCAAATACGACAATCTAAAATTCAGCACGAAAAAACATGCGAGATCCACACATTGTCATTCTTATATATTTTCTTTTAAAGTAAATATAAGTGTTTCAATTTTACATCCTTATTTAATTACGAGTTAGACTAGATCAACTTAAAATTTGAGTTCCATTTTCTTAAAATCCAAGGGTGAAGAAGAGTAAATCCATTTACTATTCTTCACCCTTAGTATTCTTCACCCTTGGCTTCCATTTCCTTCAATTCATTTACATCCATACATCTAGTGGTGGCAATACGGGCCGGCCCTGCCCATTAGGTCCGGGCCAGTTAGGCCCGTCAGTGAAACGGGCGGGGCCAGGCCCGGACCGTCAGGGAAAACGGGCCGGGCCGGGCCGGCCAGTTAGACAAAAAAGGGGGCCTGGCCCGGGTCCAAGGCCCGTGTAGGGACAAACCAAGCCGGGCTTGGGCCATGCCTTAAACAGACCGGCTCGTTACAGGCTCGACGGGCCTTAAACGGGCCGGCCCGTCACAGGCCCGTTAGAGCTTTAACAGGCCGACCCATCACAAGCCCATTAGAGCCTTAACGGGCCGGCCCGTCACAAGCCTGTCAGGCTTCGAATTTTTTTTTTTAATTGTAAAAGATTTAAAAAAAAATGTTATTTTTAAAAGTTTTGAATATTTTCCCCCCTAACGGTCACCTAGCTAATTATAAAAGCCACCTTTCAATTCAAAATTTTTTTAAAAAAATTCAAATTTGAAAAAAATTGAAAAAACTTTTCTGGCGGACCTTGACGGGCCGCCCACGGGCTGGGCCCATGGGCGGCCAGTCAAGGCTCGCCAGAAAATAAAAAAAAAAACAATTTGGCGGGCCTTGACGCCCGCCTGTGGGCCAGACCCACTAGCGGCCCGTCAGAAAAAAAAACTTTTTAAAAAATATTTAGGGCTAAGGGCTTTGCGGGCCTTACCGGGCCTGGCCCGGAATTTTTCAAAGGGGGCCCGGCCCGACTCACCAGCAAAACGGGCTTGGGCCTGGCCCGTTTCGCTAACGGGCCGGGCCGGGCCGGGCGGCCCGTTTGGGCCCGGCCCAAATTGCCAGCACTACATACATCCTTCTATATCCTTGAATTGATATACGTTTTTTTTTTTTTTTTTAATCTTAACATTCTTCCGTACTTAATATATCTTTTTTACCACTAATACTTAATATATCTTAATCGTTTATACTCTCTAACTTGTTTTTTTTCTTAAGATGTTTTCATTCAAATATTAAATGGTTTTCTTTTCACTATTATACCACTTATTTTAACCCTTAATTAAGCATTTTCAATATTATTTATTAACTAATGGGAGGAGGCACCCGTTCATATTTCATGGAGGCGGCACTGCCTCCTCCTCCTCCTCTTACGCTATTCAATTTTAGGGATAAGGTTCGATGAAATTGAGTATTTAAAAAAAATTATGTGAATGAGGTGCTATGGGTAATAATGTAATTACATGAGTTTATTTTAGAAAAATTAATGTCAAAGTGTTAATTATTAGGTAATGATCAAGTGAAAAGGTAAAAAAAAAATTAATTTTTTAATTTAAGTTGTTTTTAACTGAATTTAAGATATAAGAGCATCTCTAATGGGAGCACCGAACTCAATTTTGCTGCAGCTGTGGACTTCAACCATGCGCCAATCCTTGCACCGGAATGTAGCAACCAAAATTCTTGCTCCAGATCTAGTGCGTCCTTCTCTTTTGCGCTACGTTGCAGCGTTCTTCTTTTTTTTTTAGTCCCTAAAATTTTAATTAATATATCGACCATTATTTAATAAATTCTATTATGATTGTATCCCTTATTAAAAAAAAAATTTAATCCCAGTCTTACCTCTATTAAATCAAATGTATTCCAATTGTATCCTTTAATTATCTAATGCTTTTGTTTTATATATATTTGTTTTAATTTAAATATTATTTATATTAATATTTATCTATATAATATATAAAAGCTGACCCTCATGGCGCCACGTGTCCCCATGAGAGAGCTTCGGCTTTAAATTACAATTTATCATCTATCTAATAATTGATTTATTTACTCATATTCATGCTAATAATAATTATTTATGTTTTGATATTCTTTTTATTCCATTTATTATATTTATTGCTTTCTAATATTATTAATAATTATTTATCTTTTGACATTCCCCTTATTAAAAGATGAGCCATCATAATATATTAACAACCTTTACTCAAAAGTTGTTTCCTCTTTCTCAATTTTCTCCATAAAAACCGTCCAAAATCTCATATATTTTCCATCCCCTTCCAGTGGCTCTCCCTCATAGATAAACTCAAAAATAGTCAAAAAGTGGGGAATTGGATGGTGTTGGGAGGTAAGAGTAATTTTTTCTTATTTTTTTTTTAATAGTTGGTAGAATAATTTTAATCTTTATTTTTTTTGTTCTTTTGATTTATAAACTTAAAACACTCAAATGGTGGGGAATTGGATGGTGTTAGGAGGTAAGAGTAATTTTTACATATTCTTTTTAATACTTGGTAGAATAATTTTAATTGTTTTTTTATGTTATGTTGATTTTTTATCTTTTTTGTTTATTGTTTTTTAAAAATAAAAATAAAAAACTGGGATGAATTATTGGTTTAGCGTATTTTGAAAATTTGATCATGTTTGTTTTGGTTAACAAAACTTGAAAAAATAAATTTTAATTTTGACAAACTTGGATTTTCAATTACAGTTGTTGTTCACTATCCAACCCTTCGGTAAGGCTAGCATTCTACGGTACTCTGTACTTATGAATAATGAATTCGAGAGACAAACTACTAAAGATAAATATTGAGGTTACCGTCTTTGGTTCTAAGATTAGAATGTATTGCCTCTCTATAAAAAAACATTGTATCTACTCAGTTTCGGTATAAATACTCGGATTTGTTTTTTGTAAAGATATTTATGAAGTTTTTTTAATAGTTTTTTTCTTTCTATTTGTAACATTGTTGTTTTCTTGTCTTTTTGGGTTTTTAGAATGTATAAATATGGACTAAATACACTATGATTATTTAAAAAAATAAATGTTTTAAAATAATATTTTTTTAATCAAATATTAATGGTAGCACATTAAAAACATTAATTGTTGCATTTAATTCATTTGATTCTTTTTAAAATATATGAAATTCACTCATAATTTTTTTTATTTATAAATGGTAATAAATATTTTTTTTATATGATAATAAAAAAAATAACTCCACTACTATTTGCATCTCCATAAAAGTTTCACCTTTTTTTTATTGAATCATATTTGAGATGGACACATGAAAAAAAGAAATTGAAATGAGTTATTAAAAAAAATATGGAATACCTTTAGAAAATAAGTGAGGAAAAAAAAATTTATTTATCATTAGGATTGACAATAACCTTCAAGGAGTTTAAAAGAAAATTGAATACTTATAGAAGTATTTCTATGATAAGCGTTTTTATAAAATAATAATAATAATAATTTAAACCTCTAAATACACCCCGATTTACTCGAAAAATACCTTTTTTTATAAATGGTAATAAAGAAATATTTTCAAAACAAATTAAAATATCTATAGCTATTGAAAATCTAAATTTGATGGAGTTTTGGATTTAGATGTATTAATTTATGTATATATCAATAAAGCATGTGAATTTACATTTTGATTGCAATTGATAATATGATTTGATATTAATGAGGTAAAAATCAATTATGGGATTGGTTAACATAATTTACTCATTATCGCATTAATTACGGGATTTCCACTTGATTACCTATTGAATTTTTGATTTTCGGATAAATGTCTTTCGAAAATAAGTGTGGAAAAATAAATTAATTTATCATTAGGATTGACAATGACCTTCATGGAGTTTAAAAAACAATTGAATACATATACAAGTGTTAGCGGAATAGCAGCTCTCCACAAAACCCTAATCTGATCATTGAAAGAAACAGACATGACCTGCTTGAAAAAAGAACCCCAAGTGTTAGCTAAGACACGCCTCTGAAATGCGGAGAAAACTACCTCCCAAAGAGTTGTAGCAAGAGGGCACTTCAGAAAAAGGTGATCCACTGATTCCGAACTAGCACCACAAACACTACACCTGGAAGCTAATTGAAACCCGAACCTGCACAAATGATCTTCGGTGGGGAGCCTATCAAGCAAAAGTCACCAAGACATAACTGAATGGGAGGGGGGGATATAGCGAGACCAGACGTCCCTCCATCAGGGGACCTGCGGGATGTCATGAAACATCCTAGAGTAAGCCGCCTTACAAGAAACACTACCTTCCATAGAGTGAGGCCACACTAAATAATATGTCACCGGAGAAATCACAATCCTACCAATTCGAAAGCAGAGATTTGGAAACCGAGCTCGAAAGCGATCATCCAATATCCATCTACCATCCCGAAGGAAATCGGAAACCCTAGCATTAAGATGCATGGACAGGAAATCAGGAATCCCAAGGAGATCCAAAATGGGCACCCCAAGCAGTTATCACGCCAAAATCCATCTAGGATTTTTCCCCGATAAGCCAGATACCATCATCAATGAGCTCAACATAGTTAGTCCTAAAAGAATTCTAGATGAAAGAGGTGATGTAACCTCCATGCGGTTTCTGCAGCTGCCTAATATATCTCTCACGCAAAAAAGTGAAAGCAAAACTGTTCGAAGTTATAAACTTCCAAGTGAGCTTTCGAAGTGAAGAATCGTTCAACAAAGCCAGATCTTTCAAACCAAGACCACCAAGAGCATAAGGTCTACAACAACGGTTCCAGGCAACACGGACCAACTTAGTCTCCTCACAAGAACCAGTCCATAAGAAATTTCTAATAAAAGAAAAAGTAATAATTTAAACCTCTAAATACACCCCAATTTACTCAAAATTATATTTTTTTATAAATGGTAATAAATAAATATTTTCAAAACAAATTAAAATATCTATAGCTATTGAAAAATCTAAATTTGATGGAGTTTTAGATTTAAATGTATTCATTTATGTGTGTGTGTGTGTGTGTGTGTGTATATATATAAATAAAACAAGTGAATTTACATTTTGATTGCAATTAATAATATGATTTGATATTAATGGGTTAAAAATCAATTATGGGATTGGTTAACATAATTTACTCATTATCGCATTAATTATGAGATTTCCTCTTGATTACCTATTGATTTTGTGATTTTCGAATTACCTCTTTATTTGTATATTATACAGATATATAATGGAGAGTTGTTAATTTATTATATAGGTGAATTGAAATTTATTTATTGCATTAATTGAAATTGAATTACTTTTTGATTAATCATATATATAATGTTCTTTTTTTTTATTTGTTTAATCAAATATATAATAATAATCATATATAATTATTATTATTATTATTATTATTAATATTATTATTATTGTTATTATTATAATTATAATTTTTTTCCTATTTTTGATGTGGGATCGACACGTGACACTTATAAATGTTCTTATTTTGTTTTAATTTGTATCATATATAATAATAATAATCACACACACACACACACACACACACACATATATATATATATATATATATATATATATATATATATATATATATAATTCTTCTATTGTTAGTTCGAACTGATATAAGCAGTTCCTTGCATGTAGGTCATTTGATTTAAATGCTTTGACTTGACTGTATGCACTTGTCAAAGTATCTTTTAAATCCAATGACCTATATGCAAGGAACTGATATATCTTACATCAGTTACAATAGAAAGGCTATATATATAACATCTAATCTAATCTAATAGTTACTTTTTGTGCGGTTGTGATACGTGACCTTTCATAAATGCATTTTTTTTAACTTCATATCCAATTCAATTTAGTCATGTTATTTAATTTAGTTAAACATTAAATTAAAATAAAACCCTTTCTTATTCAAAGAATTAAAATAATAAATTATGTTGTCAGGTTAATCTAAAAATATATAATATAAATAGCTACTTTTGTGTGGTTGTGACACATGACCCTTCCCTTCATAAATGCATTTATTTATTTTTAACTTCATATTCAAATTAGTTATGCTATTCAATTTAGTTAAAAATTAAATTAAAATAAAACGTTTTCCTATTCATTGAATTAAAATTGTCAAGCTATTCATAGAATTGTTTATCAATCTGCTTTTATTTTTATGTTTTTCTAATTCAATCATCAATCTGTTGGACCCTAGGGTTACAGATTGCGCAACGGAAGGATTTAAAATTTTTTTATGCAATCATTAAACTAACCCATTTGTACAGTAATAATCAAATGCAATAATAAAGTGAAGAAACTTTTTCATACCTACGTAGAAGGCTCCTTCACTTTGATACGAACTGCTCCTGATTTGAACCACGTGATCTTCCTCGCTATCTGCTGGAACTGGTAACAGCGTGTGGGCGCGTCACGATATTCAGGACCTGTATGGAGGAAGAAGAGAAGAACACAAAAAAAAAAAAAAACTCTAGAGGTGCAGCACTTGTAGTCGCCACACCCTATTATTTTTTTTTTCTTTTTGTTTACTATGTGTCACGATCACTTTTCTCTTCTCTTTGCTTTTGCTGTGTCTGTTTCTCATTCAGTTCTCTCATTTGTTTAATTAAATATATATCTCATACATATTCAAAAACAACCAACCAAAAATCTATATTTGATTTTCAAAAATTTTTACAAAGATATCTCATATCTTTTTTAAAAATAATTAAATATTTATTTTTGAATTCAAACAGTTTAAATTCAATTTCAAATATTTAATTTAATAAAATAAAATAATCATATTATCTTATTTTATTCAAAATCAAATATCAACTAACACCCTCTATTTAGTGATTAACAACATAATTAAATAATCTTATTATTTAATTTATTTAATCACCATTATACATTAATTAAATAATCTCATTATTCAATTAATTCCCGAATAAATACGTGTCACTTTCGTAACACAATTAGTTGGACAATCCAATTAATTAACCGTGACCCTTATTACCTAAATCGATCGGGCTAGCAAGGGGACCTAATGGACCCACAGTATTTTGAGCTCCAATAATCCATAGAAATTATTAATTAAACTCTTTAATTAATATTTCATGATTATTAACTTCGGTATTATTCCACTAAAAACCCGAAGCTGCACTCTCTCAACTGTAGACGTTTTTACATAAACCAATAACTCTCGGTGTCCATCGATATAGGTATTACATATGGTATAATCCTCCACAAGTAGTTCATAATTAGAGATGGGTCATAATGTCCGTTATACCCCTCTAATCATATCTTTCCATTAAGTACCATTGATTCTCTAATGAACAATAAATCCTACATTCCTTACGGAATTAGAAGATCGCTCATATTGTTCAAGCCCCGAATCAACCCTTAAGGGAACTACCATCTACTTCTCACAAGAAGGAGTGGATTCCACTATTGTGTACAAACCTTCCCAGCCACAAGCCAAAACCGCGATCCTAACATACGAAGTATATTGATCGGGAATGTAACTCCGACCTCACCCATGGTATATCAAACATCACGATCTAACCTGAAGGAGTCGATAAGACACTCAGGATTAAGATCATCCACATATAGCCATCATTAGTTGATATATATGAATCTCATCGTTAAACGGATCTTAATGAGAGATTCATATAGATCATGGTCCAGTCCTATATGATCACATCATACAAGGTGCCTCCATTCTCATATCTACATATGAATGATCCAGGATAGGATCACCGTACACTAAGAAATGGACCGCAGCTGTAGATTAACCACAAATAAAGTACCCAGCTTTATATGCTATCTACGGACTCTTTAGATTGCTCGTTTCAAACTGAATCCATCTATATATGACACTCATATACTCAGTTGGAAATTACATCCGGCAATTTTGGATGTTAAGTGCACATGTTATATAAAGTATGACACAAAATGAATGAATATACTACTTCTTTTATTTATGTTCAATTATATTTACATATTACAAGCTTTAGGGCAAAAACCCCAACAATCTCCCACTTGCAGTAAAGCATGTGAGTCATGTCTCGTAACCCTAGACCTTTTAGGTGACCTTCAAACACTTTAGCCGTTAAGGTCTTCGTAAATGGATCAGCATGATTGTCTTGTGAAGCTATCTTGATGACGATCACATCTCCTCTCTGCACTATCTTTCTAATAAGATGATACTTTCTCTCTATATGCTTCCCTCTCTTGTGGCTTCTTGGTTCTTTGGAATTAGCCACGGCACCACTGTTATCACAATAAAGTGTGATGGGCTTATCCAGATCTGGAACAACTTTCAGATCACTCAAGAACTTACGGAGCCAAACAGCCTCTTTAGCAGCTTCACAAGCGGCTACATATTCGGCTTCCATGGTGGAGTCAGCAATGCAAGATTGCTTTATACTTCTCCACACAATGGCTCCACCACCTAGGGTGAATACTGATCCAGACGTGGATTTTCTAGAATCCCTGTCTGATTGAAAATCAGAATCTGTGTATCCTAACGGGATCAAATCCTGTCCGGAATACACTAGCATATAGTTTCTCGTTCTCCGAAGATACTTGAGAATATTCTTGACAGCAACCCAATGATCTAATCTTAGGTTGGACTGGTACCTGCTGACTACTCCCACTGCATAGCAGATGTCCGGTCTCGTGCATAACATAGCATACATGAGACTACCTACTGCTGATGCATATGGCACACGTCTCATATCCTCAACTTCTTGAGGTGTCTTAGGAAACTATTCCTTAGACAAGTGAACCCCATGTCTAGAAGGTAATTACCTTTCTTGGAGTTCTGCATCGAAAATCGCATAAGAATCTTGTCGATATATGATGCCTGAGATAATGCTATGAGTTTGTTCTTACAATCCCTTATAAGTTGGATCCCTAGAACATAACTTGCCTCTCCCAAATCTTTCATTTGGAATTGGCTAGCCAGCCAGCCCTTTACATCAGACAACACTCCTACATCATTCCCAATGAGTAGGATGTCATCTACGTATAGGACCAAGAAAACTACTTTCTTGTCAATGATGCGCTTGTAGACACAAGGCTCATCAACGTTTTGCTCGAAGCCATAGGTTTTGATCACATCATCAAACCTTATGTTCCAAGATCTAGATGCTTGCTTAAGTCCATAAATGGACCTTTGCAACTTGCAAACCTTTTGCTCTTGATCTGGAGACACAAATCCCTCTGGTTGCATCATGTATATGCTTTCATCAAGATTGCCATTCAAGAATGCAGTCTTGACGTCCATTTGCCAAATTTCATAATCTAAATAGGCAGCAATGGATAAGAGAATCCGAATAGACTTAAACATGGCTACTGGCGAGAAGGTCTCTTCATAATCGACCCCCTCTTTCTGGGTATAACCCTTGGCCACTAGCCTTGCCTTGAAGGTCTCTACCTTCCCGTCTACTCCTCTCTTCCTCTTGTAGATCCACTTACATCCTATGGGTTTTACCCCATTCGGTAAGTCTACAAGTTCCCAGACTGAGTTAGAGTACATAGACTCCATCTCGAGATTCATGGCTTTAAGCTATTCCTCTTTATCAGGATCTTCCATTGCATTCTTAAATGTCAATGGATCATCCACACTATCAGCAGAGACAAGATCTTGTCCCTCACTTACACCCAAATAGCGTTCAGGCTGTCTCACAACCCTCTCACTACGTCTAGGTGGTAGTGTATCCTGACTAGGAATTATCTGACTTTCAGATGTTAATGGATTAACAACTCTAGTTGACTGAGTACTGGTTTCACCAGGCTCCAACTCATTTAATACAATTTTAGAACGAGGTTTATGATCACTTATATAGTTATCCTCAAGAAACGTTGCATTTGTCGATACAAATACTTTGTTATCTTCAGGACTATAGAAGTATCCACCTCTGGTCTCCTTGGAGTATCCTACAAACAAGCAGACCACAGACTTGGGATCTAGCTTTCCAGTTATGTTCTTCAGCATGTGTGCTAGACACCCTCATAAGTGAAAATGTCGTAAACTAGCTTTACGACCATTCCACAACTCTAGGGGAGTTTCAGGAACAGATTTGGATGGCACTACATTCAAAATGTATGCCGTTGTTTGTAACGCATATCCCCAAAAGAAAATTGGTAATGATGAGAAACTAATCATAGATCTCACCATTTCCATTAGGGTTCTATTTCTCCTCTCCGCGACACCATTCTGCTGAGGTGTACCAGGAGATGTGAGTTGGGACACTATCCCATACTCGATCATAAAGTCTTCAAACTCTTGGTCAAGGTACTCACCTCCACGATCTGATCGTAGAGACTTGATAGTCTTTCCTAACTGGTTCTCAACTTCAGCTCGGAATTCTTTAAACTTTTCAAATGTTTCCGACTTCCGTTGCATTAGGTAGACATATCCGTATCTCGAGTAGTCATCTATAAAGGTGACATAATACTCATAACCACCCCTTGCTTTAACATTCATTGGTCCACAGACGTCTGAATGTATAAGCTCTAGTGGTTGTTTAGCTCTAAGCCCTTTACCAGTAAAAGGTTTTTTAGTCATCTTACCTTCCAGACAAGATTCACAGACAGGTAAGGTGCCAACCTTTAACTCATTTAAAGATCCGCTTTTTACTAGTCTGTTTATCCGGTCAAGGTTAATATGTCCAAGCCTTAGATGCCAGAGATACGTTTCATTTTCTGGAGAAATCTTATGTCGTTTAGTTTTTGGTTTTTCAACTTTAAACATTTCGATGTTGAGCAGTGTTGTATGTATTAACGGTCTTAACACATACAAATTGTTTTCATTAATTCCTGAACAAATATTCAGACCATTCTTTGCAATAATAACTGATTTATTATCAAAAGAAACAGAATATAATTGTTCTAACAACTTAGAAACGAAAATTAAATTCCCTGTAAATCCAGGAATAAAAAATACATTGTCCAACAAATAAAATTATTATTACAAAAACGCAATCTAATTACGCCCACTGCTTGTGCCGACACGACATCCCCTGACCCCACTCGCATCGAGAAGGCTCCCTCCTTAAGCTGTGTCCAAGAATCAGTCCACTGCAAAGAAGAACAAACATGGTTAGTGGCCGCTGAATCAACTATCCAGGGTGAAGAATCATCTTCAACTAAACATGACTCAAGAACAAGTAAATCATATTTACCTTTCGCTTTCTTCTTCTTGGCTACCTCCTCCAGATACTGAGGACAATTCCTCTTCCAGTGTCCGACCTTGTCGCAATGGAAACATTTTCCTTTGCTCTTGTCGATGGAGGCGCCTTTCTTTTTGCTTTGGGCTTTCTTGGGTTTGGGCTTACCCTTCGCCTTCCCAGCAGACCTCTTCCTCTTGTTATTATTAGAGGAATATGGTTCGGCAACATTTGCCTCACCGGTCTTACTTTTACTGTCCTTGGTTATGGACTCAAAAGTAGCGAGCTCATTGAGCAACTGTGTGAGACTAAACCTTAACTTGTTCATCCCGTAGTTGTTCTTAAACTGATCGAAACTCTTCGGAAGAGTTGTCAGTATGATGTTCACTTGACTGGGTTCATCAATGGCCTCGCCATTGACTTCTGCCTTGTTGAAGTAGGACATCATGCTCAGGACATGTTCCCGAACTGATGTACCTTCCTTCATGCGAGCGAGCATAGCGGAACGAACAGCTTCTTGTCGCTTTTGCTCTGAGTGCTGCCCAAAGATAGCTTGCAATGACTCCATAATTTCGAATGCTATAGTCATTGCTTCATGCTTTGTGACAAGCACGTCTGTCATAGAAGCTAACAGATATGTTCGGGCCTTCTCATCAGATGAGACCCATCGCTGGTATGCTTCACGAACAGTTCGTGTGGCATTGGCAGTAGGCACCGGAGGACATTCCTCCGTAAGCACAAACTTGAGGTCTTTGGTGACCAGTATTGCATTAATGTTAAGTTTCCATTTTGTGTAGTTATCACCAGTTAATTTATCGTTTGTAAGTATTTGTAATAGTGCAGATGACATGGCTGAAAAAACATAAATTAAAGATTCATTCAGTCATACATTCTAAACATATGCTAATGTTTGGCATAAAATTAAACATGATGCATGAAAATGTTTAATGAACAAGAACAACCCTAAAAACAATGTTTCTATGCCACGACAATCCAACATACCACAAGCAAGTGCCACCTTAGGGTCGGTCAAATTCTTGCATGTTGGATCGAGACCTTCTCAGTCAAAGGATATACCAGAATAACTCTTATGCCAATATCATTCAACCATCGTTTATTAGGTCAGGTTTTTAATTAACCAATTTAATTAAAACCTTGTGAGTGTAACCCATCATTTCAGATCTCAAGAGCTTAACTCGAGAATTGCCGCCTTAGGGTCGGTCAATCCCGAAATCCCCTCCGAAATCCTATCTGTTAGGAAGTCAACATTGGTATTGATTCTTATGGAAACCCTCCTTAGGGAGGACGAAAGCAAAGCCGTCACGAGGCCCCACTCGAATCTCACGGTGTTGAACTAATGATAGAGACCGCGGGATATAATGTCATATATCCCTCTCCCATTCACTATTTTATATTAAGGGTTTTCTATTAATATTAATGCACCTAGATTAAACGGCTAATTTTAATCTAAGCGTCAAGTGCATTAATCACAAATTATTAGAATCCTATTCCAATAACTAATAAACTAAATTGATTTTTAACACTTAAAAAAAATCTAGTTCATTAGTGATAATTCAAATCTATGTAAACTGTTTACTAAGACTAGAATTATTATTAAATGTGTATTTACCAAGTTTTAACTATTAAAACTAAACACATTATTTAGGTCCAATTATTATTAGGAGCTTAATCAAATTAATCCTAATATATATATTAAGGACCCCACTAATCTAAGTATTTAAACTCTTTAATAAAAAGATTAGTAATTAATGAGATTTACCAAGTTTTTACTCCTAAAAACTAATCCCATTAAAATTAGCCAATTATGTGAATAACCCATTTTAATCAAATTAAAAAAAAATTAAACACATAATATAGATGGCTATAGTGCATGTATGATATATCAACATATATATATATATATATATGTGTGTGTGTGTGTGTGTGTGTGTGTGTAGGCACAACTAATTTAAATGACATGTATATGCATGGCAATGCTTAATCATCAAATAATTAAAACATACATGAGTTGACCGAGTGTTGTGGATTATTTAACCTAAAAATTGGAATCTAATTACAAAAAATATTTCCAAGGCATCCCTTGGTCTTCTTGTAATTTCCAAAACTTCCAATCTCTTCAGGTCATGTGCGCTGGTAGCATGCGTGGGTAGGCATCGCTGATATAACATGTGCTAGTATCACAGAATCTCCTCAAGCCGGGCCAGGTCACGTTGGGCGCTGGTAGCAAGGTTGCGAGCTAATATTGCTCGCTGGTAGGCTCGCTGGAGGTGTGCTGGTCTGCATGCGCGCAGTCAGCGTGAACTACCAGGTCTGATCATGCGATTACATATTTTTTTATATTTTTTTTAATAATACAACAGTAAAATAAAAAAAAATATATAACAACATTATACAACCCAGAAACACTCTAAATCCACAACACCATAAAAAATTACGATCAACCATGTTTTTTAAATTAAACAATTTAATTAAAAAAAACATCATACACTCATCAAAAAAAATATGTGCCTACACATTCATACATATCAGGAGTAATCGAATTCGATTATAATGTACAAAAATTGGCTCTGATACCAATTGTTGGACCCTAGGGTTACAGATTGCGCAGCGGAAGGATTTAAATTTTTTTTTATGCAATCATTAAACTAACTCATCTGTACAGTAATAATCAAATGCAATAATAAAGTGAAGAAACTTTTTCATACCTACGTAGGAGGCTCCTTCACTTTGATACGAACTGCTCCTGATTTGAACCACGTGATCTTCCTCGCTATCTCCCGGAACTGGTAACAGCGTGTGGGCGCGTCACGATATTCAGGACATGTATGGAGGAAGAAGAGAAGAACACACACACACACACACACACACACACAAACTCTAGAGGTGCAGCACTTGTAGTCGCCACACCCTATTATTATTTTTTCTTTTTGTTTACTGTGTGTCACGATCACTTTTCTCTTCTCTTTGCTTTTGCTGTGTCTGTTTCTCATTCAGTTCTCTCATTTGTTTAATTAAATATATATCTCATACATATTCAAAAATAACCAACCGAAAATCTATATTTGATTTTTAAAAAATTTTACAAAGATATCTCATATCTTTTTTAAAAATAATTAAATATTTATTTTTGAATTCAAACATTTTAAATTCAATTTCAAATATTTAATTTAATAAAATAAAATAATCATATTATCTTATTTTATTCAAAATCAAATATCAACTAACAGCCTCCATTTAGTGATTAACAACATAATTAAATAATCTTATTATTTAATTTATTTAATCACCATTATACATTAATTAAATAATCCCATTATTCAATTAATTCTTGAATAAATACGTGTCACTTTCGTAACACAATTAATTGGACAATCCAATTAATTAACCGTGACCCTTGTTACCTAAATCGATCGAGCTAGCAAGGGGATCTAATGGACCCACAGTATTTTGAGCTCTAATAATCCTTAGAAATTATTAACTAAACTCTTTAATTAATATTTCATGATTATTAACTTCGGTGTTATTCCACTAAAAGCCCGAAGCTGCACTCTCTCAACTGTAGACGTTTTTACACAAACCAATAACTCTCGGTGTCCATCGATATAGCTATTACATATGGTATAATCCTCCACAAGTAGTTCATAATTAGAGCTGGGTCATAATGTCCGTTATACCCCTCAAATCATATCTTTCCATTAAGTACCATTGATTCTCTAATGAACAATAAATCCTACATTCCTTACGGAATTAGGAGAGCGCTCATATTGTTCAAGCCCAGAATCAACCCTTAAAGGAACTACCATCTACTTATCACAAGAAGGAGTGGATTCCACTATTGTGTACAAACCTTCCCAGCCACAAGCCAAAATCGCGATCCCAACATACGGAGTATATTGATCGGGAATGCAACTCCGACCTCACCCATGGTATATCAAAGACCACGATCTAACCTGAAGGAGTCGATAAGACACTCAGGATTAAGATCATCCACATATAGCCATCATTAGTTGATATATATGAATCTCATCGTTAAACGGATCTTAGTGAGAGATTCATATAGATCATGGCCCAGTCCTATATGATCACATCATACAAGGTGCCTCCATTCTCATATCTACATATGAATGATCCAGGATAGGATCACCGTACACTACGAAATGGACCGCAACTGTAGATTAACCACAAATAAAGTACCCAGCTTTATATGCTATCTACGGATTCTTTAGATTGCTCGTTTCAAACTGAATCCATCTATATATGACACTCATATACTCAGTTGGAAATTACATCCGGCAATTTTGGATGTTAAATGCACATGTTATATAAAGTATGACACAAAATGAATGAATATACTACTTCTTTTATTTATGCTCAATTATATTTACATATTACAAGCTTTAGGGTAAAAACCCCAACACAATCAAATAATGCGTTGAAGGAAACTAAAAAAATATTTTGTATTTTTTAACTTTATATTCAATTTAATCATGTCATTCAATTTTGTCAAAAATTAAATCAAAACAAAAGCCATTTCCTATTCATGGAATTAAAATTGGCAAGCTAAATTCATAGAAGAGTGGTGCTATTGGCACACCCCCTACTAATCTATTCATGCCCCACTTTTTTAAATTTTGATTTAATTAAATAAAGTTAAATGTTTTTATTAAATTTTTTGGTTTATTTCCAAAACTACCCATTTTACTTATTTTTCAAACTTAATACATACCATATATGATCTATCTATCTCTTATCTATGTATCTGTATACATCCCTCTCACCTTCATTGATTTATTTATTTTTTTTCTTCTCATTTCTTTTTTTTTTTAGTTTTTTTTCTTCTTATTTCATGATGGAAACGAAAAAAATAAAAAATAACAGAATACTACAACACAACGACATCTTGATGTCATTCTAAAGAAAAAATAAATTTCAAACTTATTTCCAAAGAATGAATTGTTTCCAGATGCTTACTATCATTGTCAGATAATTCTTGCTTTATATCATTCTCAGACAATTCTTCAAGATGTTTGATATCGTTCTTAAACAATTCTTTCATATTCTTGATATCGTTCTCAAACTCTTTCATAATATTTTAGATGTATGTAAGAAGCAGATTTTAAGGTTTAAGAATTAAATTTTTTTTTTGAAGAAGAAACAGATTACGGGTTTAAGAATTAATTTTTTCTTAAGAAGAAACAGATTATTGGTTTTTTTTTTTGGAAAAAGAATATGAAATTTTAATAGATTTACTTTGTAGAAAATTTCTTTCCTAAATTGTATGTCTCTTGAAGTAATTTTGATAAAGGAAAAAAAGAATATTCTATAATTTAAAAAGTGGGGCATGAATAGATCGGGGGTGTGCCAATAGCACCACTCTTCATAGAATTGTAATCAATCATGACATGTGTCATTTTAATTAATGTTATGCCTTTATTTATTTTATTTTTGTATTAATATGAATAAATATTTAATTTTTATATTAAGTAATTAATTAATTATATTATAATATATACTAATTAATTAATTTACTAGATAATTTTAAAAGATATTAATTGATTTCTTATGTTTATCATAAGATAATACATGTTGAAAGAATCTACTAAAATAACTTCAACAGTTCAACCTAGTAGTCAACACAATTGATGTAACATTGAATTCAAATTTAATTATTCACCCCATTCAAATTTAGAAAGCCATATTTCGGTTCATTGATTTAGCATAGAATTTAGAAATGCATGTCTTTGAATAGGTGTGCTTGGAAAATGTAACGTTCAATCTTTATGATCATAATCAAATTAAAAGGCCAATCATGAAATGATTTCTCATGTCTTCAAAAATCATTTATAAGTTGCGGTTTCACAAGCTTTTTGGAATTCTTATAAACAAATGGTGCCACAGATAGGGGCGTACCCAGGAAATATTTACCGTCCGGGCTAAATTTTTTATATATATATATATATATATATTTGGTACACACTAACATTATAAGGTCAACTCCTTAACTATCAATAGTTATTTATCTATTTTTATTTAGTCAATATATTATAATGCTTAATTAATAACTCACAAACTCTCTCACACTAAATTTATTAAATTCGGTGTGTATTATGGAGAAAAATCTTGTGATTTTCTTCCTAATGCACACGAACTTAATAATGTCAGTACAAGATATGCGAGTCATTGATTAAGAATAAACAAAAATTATATAATTTTTGAGAAAAGTATTTGTTTATTTTTTTTAATAATAAGATGACATCAATTCAATAATGGACTACTCAATAATATGAAATACATTGTAAAATTTATGTAAAAACAATCATTTAAACTTGTTGTTAAAACAATATATTTAAACTTGCAAATGGTTTAATTCAATAATGTTAGAACCATAATATCATGTGTATTTTTACAATGAACAATAAAATATTTACATTTTACTAAATTTAGATTAAAAATCATAGTTTTATAATATTATCAAACCTTATGGGAGGTTTATGTAATTGGACCTTTATGTATTGAACTTAAAAAAAAATAAAAAATTAGAGGGCTGCCCGGCTATAGCCCTGGCAAGCCCTCTCTTAAGTCCGCCAATGTTCTTGGATGCAGAAGCTGTGTAGAGGCTTGTTGCAAGAGTTGTGCTCAGGGGCGGACCTCTAAAATATTTGTTGTTTGGGCTTACTTATATAAAAATAGTTTTTTTTTCCTCTTTACGTGCTAACGTTGTAAAATGTACTGACATTGTAAAGTCAATTTCTTAGCTATCAATCGTTAAATTTATCTATTTTTGTTAAGTAAATATATTATAAATTTACAATGTTAAATTAATAGCTCACAAACACTCATACTAAGTATAATAAAATCCGTGCAAAACATGTGAGTCATTGATTAAGAATAAAAAAAATTTATTTATATTTTCTTAATGAAAATATTGTTTAATTCCTTTAAAATAAGATGACATCATTCAATATTGGACTACTCAACAATATAAAATACATTGTAAAATTTATATATGAACAATTATTTAAACTTACAAATAACTTAATTCTATAATGTTAGAAACAATAATATAATGTGTATTTTTACAACTTACTTTGACAACAATAAAAAATATATTTACATTTCACTACATTTTGACAAAAAACAGTTAAAATGTTAAAAGATATATATATATATATATATATATATATATATATACATCACGTTATAAATGGATTTTAAAAGTTATTCAAATTTACTATTAATGACTAAGTCAAATTGTTTAATTTAATAATTGGAACAAAATGAAGTGAATCTAAATTGTGTAATCAAGTAATTGGAACAAAATGAAAGAAATATTATATGTAAAAAAAACATAAATTACATATTTTAAATAGTGATTTACATCTCGTCAGAATTATTGGCAATCAACAAAGCTTGTTTCTTGTGTTCATCTAATACTGATTTACAAGAATTGGAAATCGAAATAGTAAGTGACTCGTCGACGGCGGTGTCCTGGATAAATTCTGACTCTTTTGGGAGTATAGTTCATGTGGAAATGGTTTATGAAATTCGGGAGTTTATGAGAAGTCATGGAAGAATGAGGGTGAGTTTTAGTTCGAGAGTGTCAAACTCTTTTGCGGACAACTTGGCTAAGAAAGGCTCCAATAGGGAAGGCGATTTCGTCCAATGGGGAAATTTGTAATGAGATGGCTGATTTTGTTGTGGTTTCAGTTTTTGTGACCCTATGTTTTTGTGTTGTTTTTCGCCTCTGATTGTAGAGTGGTCTTCTGATTTTTATTTGAGTTAGTTTGTTGTGGGGTGGGTCTGATTCTGTTTTGGCTTTGTATTCTTGGTAGTGCTGGGCATGTTGTTTGTTGTTTTTGTTGTAATGTTGTTCCCATTGTTTGGAACCTTTTTCTTTTTTAATAAAGTTGCCGTTTTCAAAAAAAAAACATATTTTAAATAGTGTAACTTTTTATATCTTTTGATTTTAAGTTAGAAATGTGCATGAAATAAGTTACATTATTTGAAATCATTTTAAGATTTTTATTATGTAATTATTTATAATTTTCTAAATAAGAAAAAAAACCGATTTTATATAAAGTTTATAATATTTGTTGTAAGAAATAAACCTGTTGAAAAAGTTGTGCATATTACCCTATGTCCCTACTCCCTAGTGTCCCTAAATCCAAAGTTTTTCTAGCTTTCTATTACATTATTAAACTATTATCCCTATTTAATATATAGAATTTTTTTTTCTAGAGGGCTACCCGGCTATAGCCCGGGGCAGCCCTCCAATTGATCCGTCATTGGCCATAGATACAAGATCTTACAGAACAAAGAACTCGAAATTTTGATACTGTGTAAAAAAGTACGTATATATGCTGAAAGTTTATGAGATTTGTTTGAATTATTTATTAGTTATTAATAGATTTCATTTTTTGTTTCCATTAAAAATAATTGTTATGTTTGAACATTATGATTTTAAGAATTTCTCTGAAAAAAATTAAAAAGAACCAGTTTCCAGCTCGCACAATGTGTGGGCACGGCAACACATAATGCAATCGTTATTGAATTTATATATTTTTTAAATATTCGTGTGTATTCCTTTGTTTTTACTTTCGTTTATAATCTTACCGTTGGAATTAACATATATAAGAAAAAGAAAAGGTACTAAAAAATCAATCGACTACAAATTCTTGCAATTACATTTGAAATATACAAAATAAAGTTTTCAACCACAAATTTAACAATTTTCTGAAATGTTGAATTCAAATCATTCAAACCGTTGCTTTATACTCTCTAAATTGATGTTCTAATTCAATCATATCTCTGACAAAATAAAACTGCGAAGAAAATCAAGTTAAACAAATTTATCGCAACTTAAAAATAATAATAAATAAATAAGAGCTGTGTATATTAAAATCTATCTTATTTGTATAAATACCTAAATACATTGGCTAGAGCACCTATTGAATACATACATCAACACTATAGTTTTAACTGAAGCCGTAAAATTTAAAACAAAATACCAAGATGATTTTGCGATGAGCAATACCCAAAACCATTTTTTTGATTTTTCTAGCTGACCTGAATCTGAAATTTTAAAGATGAAGTCAAATGAATATGATTCAATACAAAACAAATATGAGATATTACACAGAGAAATGCGTGACAATGTATTGTAATTTGTATTACATGAATTATACACAGATACATAAATAAAATAAAATAACTGAAATACCCAACTGAAATCACATACTTACACTTAGAACCTACTATGGAGATCCAGTAATCATAAATAGAAAAAAAAAGGATACGACGAAATATAACACGTCAAAATATAAGTGTTTAAAAAAATTGAAATAGAAAAATGTGAAATCATAAATTATGAACCTTTAGTAGATTTCCTGGGTTGTGGGATTTGGACAAGTGGTGACTGGAAGAGGTGGAACCATAAGATAACAGATGAACATTGGCGTCAAAGTGTATAGATTGAGTGATAAACAAACAAATAAATAAACCCAGCAATAGAGAAAAAGAGTTTTTGACCTTTTATTTTGGGTAGAAATTAGAAGGATTTTCAAACCCAATAAAAATTATATAAAAGGTAATAAAAATGAGATAATTGAATAGGAAATGTTTTATTTTTTTCTAAATTGAATATGAAATGTTAGCTTGGGATTTATTATTTTTAATTAATTAATGGGATAATAAGTAAAAGTTAAGAATCAATTTCATAACTAATGAGATAATGAATCAATTCTCTTAATTAACCAAAAAAAAAATAACTTACCAAATATTATAAGATTAATGTTACTTTGTCTAAATTTGGTGTCCAAATGATGTGGCAACACTCTAATCCATTCATTTAAATTATGCAAATCTAATACAATTTCAACGAATTGATTAAAATGTTGTCACATCATTTGGGTACCAAATTTGGGTATCATTATTGCCACATCATATAGATAACTAATTAACAATAAATTTTTTTATATAAATATTACAACTAATAAAAAATACTTACAAAAAAACTAATTAACACGAATTTATGGCTAGTTGGCAGAGAAAATACTATAACTTGTCTTTTAAACTTACCAAATGTAATACTTCAAAAAAAGTACTTATTAATTAAAAACCAATTATGAGATTGGTTAAGAGAATTTATTTACTATCCCATTAATTACGTGATTGTTTCTGTATTATCTATATATTTTTTATTTAGGAAAAACAATTATATTATTAAAAATTATTACAATTAAGAACTTACTAAATATTATAATATATATTATATAAATAACTAATTAACAGTACTTTTGTTTTGAAATATTACAACTACTACAATTAACAATACTTAAAAAAAACTAATTAATACGAATTTATAACTTGTTGGCAAAAATAAAATAAAATCATGGCATGTCTTTTAAACTTACCAAATAATGTAATACTTCAAAAAACTAATACTTAATAATTAAAAATGAGATTGGTCAAGATAATTTATTTATTATCTCATTAATTATGTGATTGTCTCTTGATTACCTATAGATTTTTGATTTAGGAAAAAAAAGTTATATTATTAAAAATTAATTCAATTAATAACATACCAAATATTATAATATATATTATATAGATAACTGATTAACAATACATTTTTTTTGAAATATTACAACTACTGTAATTAACAATACTTAAAAAACTAATTAATATGAATTTATGGCTTGTCATTTAAACTTACCAAATAATGTAATACTTAAAAAAAATACTTAATGATTAAAAATCAATTATGACATTGGTCAAAAAAATTTATTCACTATCTTATTAATTAGAGAAGACTTTTGCTTACCTCCCTTCAAGGGGGGGGTGAGCATTACCCATCTCCCCAATAAATGACATGTGTCCAAAGAGGGGTATTTTTTATCTAAAAACTCTTATGTGTTTGGACAAAACTACCCTCTCCCTAGACACGTGGCATGTATTGGGGAGGGGGTAATGCTCACCCCCCTTGAAGGGGGGTGAGCAAAAATGGACTCTATTAATTAAGTGATTTTTGATTTAGGATAAACATTATATTATTAAAAATTATTACAATTAATAACTTACCAAATATTATAAGAGCATCTCCAATGGTATCATCAAAAGTATGAGAGTAATCAAAATTTGATTATTTATTCAAAAAACACTCTACAATAGAGTCACTAAAATTTAGCAATTGTATTTATCAATAATCAAATTGCCTCTTCAATAATCAAATTTGGTGATTGGCTTTCAATCATCAAACACAAACTTTATCCAAAATAATTGATGTAGTAATTTTATTCTTTTTCTCTCATATGTGACTTTTTTTTTTCTCTTTTGTTCTCTGATCACTTTTGTATCTTATCATTGTTTCGACCCTAAAAATTTCAATTAGGTATAATTCGTCTCTTCATTACGAATGGATCAATACCTATATCATATACTTTCTCTCGTCTTTTATATATTTTATTTTTTTTGCCATGTTCAATAGCAATGTATTCTAGTATATGGTCCTTCAACTGGTATTTACTGTATGAAATAAAAATGAACGGGAACAGTGAAATAAAAATGAGTGGGAACAGTGAAAAATATTTGGTGGGAGTAGATTTTTGATTTAGATAAAGTAGATTTTTGATATAGATAATTATACCATTGTGGACTACACAATCATCAAATTTAGAAATCTTGAAAACAATCATCAAATGCTGAGGTGGCAACTTTTGATGATCCAAATTTACTTATACCATTGGAGATGCTCTAATACATATTATATAGATAACTAATTAACAATATTTTTTTAATATTACAAATAATTGACAACACTTAAAAAAAATTACGGCTTGTCTTTTAAACTTACCAAACAACGTAATACTCCAAAAAAAACTTAATAATTAAAATTCAATTATGAGATTGGTTAAGAGAATTTATTCAATACCCCATTAATTATATGATTGTCATTTGTCTCTTGATTACCAATAAATTCTTGATTTAGAAAAAAAAAATATTATTATTAAAATTATTAAAACTAATAACTACTTAATAGCTTTTGAAATAAAAAGGAATTTATGGTTTTTCTTTTAAACTTTTTGATAAAACTAAACTTAACCAAATAATCAAATATCAAGATTGGTTAAGAGAATTTATTCACTATCTCATTGATTATGGGATTGTGTTTTGATTGATTATGGGATTGTGTTTTGATTACCTATTTATATATCATTTAAGAATAAAAATTGGCAGAAAAAAAAACAATTAAGGCTTATCTTTTAAACTTACTAAATAATGTAATATTACAAAAAAAGAATTGATAATTAAAAATCAATTATGACATTGGTTAAGATAATTTATTTACTATCACATTAACTACTAGATTGCATATTGATGACCTATAGATTTTTTATTTACAAAAAATATTATATTATTAAAAATTATTACAATTAATAACTACTTAACACCTTTGGCTAAAAAAAGGAAATTTATGGCTTGTCTTTTAAACTTACCAAATAATGTAATACCTCAAAACAAAACTTAATAATTAAAATCAATTATGAGATTAGCAAATAATAATCATAACATCAGAGAAAGAGAGTTTTTGACTTTTTATTTTGGGTAGAGATTAATAGATTGTTCAAATACAACAAAACTTATATAAAAGTTAATAAAAATAAGATAATTGAATAAGAATTTTTTTTATTACTAAATTGAATAATGAATATGAATGGTTAGTTTGTATTTATTATTTTTTTTTACTAATTAAAGTCTTATATAAAAATCAAGAGCCAATCCTTTTATTAATGAGATAATTAATATAAATCAAGAGTCAATTTCATAAATAAATAAGAATTTGTAGCTTGACCTTTAAACTTACCAAATATTATAATGTATATATATATATATATATATATATATATATATATATAACTAATAATACTAAATATTTAAAAAAAAACAATTATGAGATTGTTTAAGAAAATTATCAATTGACTACCTATTGATTTGTGACTTATGGATTAAAAAAATATTTATTTTATTGATTAACATCTTATTAATTAGTATATAAAAATCAAGAGTCAATCCCATTTTTAATGGAACAATAAATAAAAATCAAGAATGAATTCCATAAATAATTAAGAATTTATGGGTTGGCTTTTAAACTTACCAAATAAAAATAATTAATAGTACTTAATAATTAAAAATTAGTTATGGCAAAAGTTAAGAGAATTATCCAGTAATTACGAGATTGCCTATTGATTACTTATTTATTTTTGATTTACGGATTAAAAAATCATAATAATTAAAAATTATTATAATTAATAACAATCAAAAGTAAATATATATATATATACAATAATTTTCATATAAGTGCGCACTAATAGAATTATATAAGGATATTGAATGTGAGCCACTTATTTTACATATTTTGATTTGGTATGTATGCACTTGTCAAAACTCTTTTATAAATGAGTGACTCACATTCAATGTACTTATATAATTCTATCAGTGCGCACTGACAGGAAAATGACTGTATATATATAACCTCTAAATACAAATTTGTGAGAAATCGGCACTAATTTTAATAAGTAGTTATACCACTAACCAAATGTTGATTTTCCACTAATCATTTTAATAATTTAAATTTTTAAAACCTCTAAATACACCCCAATTAACTTGAATACACCATTTTTATATATTGTTTTAAATAAAACGTGTATTCTAGAAGTACTCAATTTTTTAATAAAAAAAACTTCATATAGGTTTGTCAAGCCTAGTAATAAATTAATTATTTTTCAACATTTATTTTCTGAACACATTTCATTTGTTTTTTAATAAACTCATTTCTATTTATTTTTTTTCACGCATCCATGTCATAGATGATTCAATAAAAAGATATAAAGGCGAAGACTTTTATGGAGATATAAATAATAGGAGTTATTTTTTTTATTATCTTACAAAAACATTTATTTATTACCATTTATGAAAAAAGATTATGAGTGAATTTCATATATTTAGAAAAAGAAATTATTGAATTGAATGAAATAATTAATGTTTTTAATGTGTTACCATGGATTACCATTAATTTGGTATTGCATTGATATTTTGTTTTTCAAAATTATTTATTTCTTACTATTTATAAGAATAATTAAAATTTCAAAATATTTTTAGGATATAATCAGATTGTGTTTAATGCATATTTTATACATTCTTAAAAACAAAAAAGAAAAAAAGGATAAAAAATAGAAAGAAAAAAAAATAAAAAAAAATCGGTGTAAATTTCATTTAAAAGAAATTCCAGTATTGGATACACGGAAACCTGGATATGTACAATGTTTTTTTTTTAAGATGAACCAAAGACTTTAACACTAACATTTAACTGTTGTAGTAGTTTGTCTGTCTATTGAATCCATCATCCAAGTACATAGCTCCTCACAATTCTAAACCGATCCATTAATTTTCTGCATTGGTGGTGATGAGTCGGGTGCTAGCCTTATCAAAGAATTGCATAGTGAACACAATAATAAACACCTTAGTACAGATATCAAAATACATCACAACAATAATCAATCAAAAATTACATTTTAAACTAGTAAAGTGTTTCCTAAAAAAAACAATAAACAAAAAAATTCTAGAGTGTTTGAATAAAAAAAACATATAGAGATGCTTCATTTTGATAAGAAAATGAGATCTGAGAATGGTGTACAACTAAAGATACATTTGGAGGTCATCGTGAAATGAACAAAAAAAATAAACAAAAACTAAAATATTAAAATTAATCAGTCAAATATATACATAAAAAATATATATAGAAATTACTCTCACCACCTAACGACATCCAATTCCTCACCGTTTGGGTGTTTTTAGTTTGTATGTGAGGAAGAGTCGATTGAATGAGATGGAAAGAAAAAATGAGATCTTGGATGGTTTTTATAGAGAAAATTGAGAGAGATGTGAGGGCTTTTAAGTCTAATTTAAAGGAGAATATGATGGTGATGTAGCGGGTCCCCCACAACTCAGAGGCAGCGCATTGCATGAAAGGGGGCTATTAACCCAATCCGGCTCAGAGGCAGTGCACCGCATGGCCTGGGCTTAGACCACGCCACAACAGGCCTGCAGACCAGGCTCCCCAACCCATCATGTGTGCATTTCCACGCACACATAGGTTGTTCATACCAAGGATTGAACCCTTAATATGCTTTGATGCTCACATTGGCATCAACCATTGGGCTTAATTGACGCAGAACGGAAGTTCTAGGATCACAAGCGTAACCCTAACAGAACATAAACTGGAAAAGAATTGAAACCAAACCGTAAAATTTATTGAATAATTCGAAACTGATAACAAAAGCCTTAAATAGGCTCAGAAAACCCTAAAAACAGAAAAGACTAAAATATCCTTATCTAAATAAAAAAAACGGAAAACAAATAAAAACACAAAAATCTTCGGTTGCCCGATAACCTAACTTAAACAGCTCAGTTGAGGGAGTAAATAATGTCAATCGGGCAAGCCCCAATTGTCCCGTTATGGAGCTCTGAAAACCATTTTCGAAAACATATTATAATAGGAAATCTGACAACCGAGCTAAAAGTTATGCCCGTTTCTTTGAAGCACCTCTTTTGGACAATTTCCTATCCATTTCTTCTTCAAAGTCCAAAGCCAATTGTCCTACATCAGATGGGGTTTAAATTGATTTAGGGTGAGAAACGTAATCTTTGAAATTAATTTATGAATTATGAAATTAGGCCAAGTGTCTATTCAGTTTGTTAATATAGATTGAAATTAATGCATTTCAATTATTTTAGTTTTAAATTACCAAGAAGACATACGTATGGAAGAAATGATTTATAACATAATCTTTGCATTTAATTACAGAATCAAGCAATTAGGTCACACATTCATCTGGTTTTTTTAATATATTTTGTTAATATAGATTGAAATTAATGCTAACAAATAGAAACCAAAAAAATCAATTAATTCCAAAGCTCTCTCACAGCGACATGTGGCACCGTGAGGGTCAGCTTTTATATATTATATAGATATGGAGATGTGTTTGTTGGCTATGGATGCCTTTAAAAAGAAATCGGAGGAGCAGCTGCAGCTTCGAGTAGAGAAGCGATTGTGTTACGATACTACCTCTGACATCTTAGAATCTTGTATATGATATTTTCTTGTTACATATTCCTGTAATTATCATTTACATATTTCCTGTAATTATCATTGGTAGGGTTTCTAGGTTTTCTTTATTCACTAGAAATAGGTTTATTCTGTAATCCATTTTTTAATCAAGCAATACAAAACTTTAAATGGTATCAGAGCATCTCTTTTTCTAAAGAAATTTTTCTCGATCCTCTCTTCCGCAACCTGTCATGGCCACCACCGCCTCTACTTCCTCCTCAACCTCTTCCTCCTCCTCCAAATCTTCTCTACCCGGCCCAACAATTGTGAATTTCCTCAAGCTTTCTGAAACCAACTATCTCCTTTGGACTGCTCAATTGCGACAATTCCTCATTGGCCATGGTCTATATCAGTATGTTGAGGGCACCATGCCTGCTCCTCCTCTTATACTTCCAGCCACCGATGGTGCCACTGCTGATCCCAACCCTGCTTATCTCCATTGGTTCCAGCAAGATCAACTTGTGGTCAGTTATTTGGTAGCCACCATGACCGAACCCATGCTCTCCCTGATTGTTGAAAATCAACGGCCTTGGAGATATGGTTGTGCCTTAAAGACAACTTCTCCCAACAACCAGTTGCCAACGCAGCCAACACACGTTTTCAGCTTATTGATATGACAAAAGGTACAAAATCAATCTTTGTCTACCTTCAACATGCTAAATCTCTCTCTGACTCCCTTGTAGCAATTTACGAACCGATCTCTTCCACTAACCTTGTCACCGCCGTTCTCCGGTGTCTTGGCTCGGATTATGCCATGATTGTCACAGCCATTTTAAACTTCCCTCCTCTGCCACGATTTGAAGACCTTCGAGCACACATACTCTCCTTTGAATCACAGTTGCTGCGTACCAAACCTGCTGACTCTAGCAGTACCACAGCCCTTGCTGCTACTCAATCTCCTTCTCCATTAGCAAACATCACTCACGGTCCCTCTTATGGTCGTGGACAGTCCCGTGGAAATGGCTGTAATGGTAGACGTGGCAACTCATGTGGGCGTGGTCGTGCTCCCTGGCATTTTACTCCTAATTACTCTGGTTATGGTTCCGGTCGCAGCTATTATTGGCCTCAACAAACAGGCGGTCGTGGCCTCCTTGGTGAGCATCCGTCTCAGGCATCGCAATAGTGCTCAACGTGCTCAACTTCGCAGCACTCTCATTCACATTGCCTTCACCATTATCATGGACGTGAATCTCTTACTGGTCCATTTGCGGGCATGCATGTCGCTCAGTATCCGCCTCCTCCTGATTTTACCTAGTATCCTGACACCGGTGCTACTCACCATATGATGAGTTCTGCTGCTCAAGATTCTGTCCCATATATTGTAATACCTATGTCCTCCTTGGTAATAGGGCATTTCTTCCCATTACCAACACTGGTAATATTCTTGTGTCTCTAGGCTCTCATAAACTGTCTCTAAATAATGTTTTTCACGTTCCTTCAATAAACAAAAACTTACTGTCGGTTGCATGTTTCACTAAAGATAATTCTGTCAGTTTCACATTCACTCCTTCAGGTTATGTAATTTCTGATCTCAATTCTAGTGTTCCAATATTTCATGGCCTATGTAAAGATGGTCTTTATCCATTTTCGCAGCCACAACCTTGCGTATTGGCGACAACCGTAACCAATCTTTGGCATCGTCGTCTTTGTCACCCGTCATCCACAGTTCTCCGTCGCTTAGGTTACAGTTCTTTAGGTTCAGATTTTTCTAGTAGTATTTATTTTTGTAATGACTGTACGAATTGCAAGTCTCACAAACTCCCATTTATTTCAAATAAAATCTATGCAACTTCTCCATTTTCGATAATTCATTCTGATGTTTGGATGTCCTCTATTACCTCTGTTTCAGGATTTAAATATTATGTTTTGTTTACTAACGAATTTTTGCGCTACTCATGGATTTATCCAATGTGTCAAAAATCTGAAGTTTTTACACACTTTTGCAATTTTGTTGCTATGGTTAAAAATCTTTTTAAATCCTCGATTCAAATTTTTCAAAGTGATGGTGGTACTAAATATGTTAATTCTAAATTCATAAAATTTTGTCTCACTTTAGGCATCCATCAACGTCGTTCATGTCCTTACACACCTCAACAAAACGGACTTGCCGAGCGCAAGCACCGTCACATTGCGGACATGACTCGCACACTATTATCTGCGTCTCATGTACCGCTCAATTTAAGGGTTAAGGCAGCCCTCACCTCAGCTTATCTAATTAATCTCCTTCCTACACCAACTCTCGAGTGGTCCTCTCCATACTACATGTTTTTCCGTAAAAATCCTAGCTATAGTCATCTTCATACCTTCGGGTGCGCTTGTTTTCCCCATCTTGGGTCGTATGTCTCCAATAAACTTTAACCTCGTTCTACAGAATGTGTCTTTCTAGGGTACAGTTTGAATCATAAAGGATATTGGTGTCTTGATCGGGTAACATAACGGGTATATGTTTCGCGTCATGTTTTTTTTAATGAACAAAAATTTCCCTTTGATAGCATACAGGTACTGCATGATCCTTCACAATTGGCCACATTGGAGCTTCATCAACTTAACACTCAACCTGCTGCTATCGGGCTTACTGAACAACACAGTCTGCCTTGTCCAGCACCAGCGCTAGCCATACTTGACCTCGCTACTGCACCAGCACCGTAAGGCACCACTCCAGCATTGCCAGACACCAACAGCTGCACCTCTACCATAACCCATGCTGACAGTACTGCCTGCTCCACCGTTGCCCAGTCACCACATGACCACTCGATTGCGTGATGGAATCCGACAGCCCAAAGTCTGCACCGATGGCACCATTTGATATCCTTTGTCTCAAGCACATGCTTCAGTTCTTTCTCAGCCATTTGAACCTACATGTTTCACGCAGGCTGTCAAACACTCCGAATGGCATAGTGTTATGGTTGAAGAATTCAACAACCGTGTCAAGAATGATACTTGGACTCTGGTTCTGCAATTTCCTTCTCACAATACAGTAGGGTGGAAGTGGGTTTTTCGAATCAAACGTAACTCCGATGGCTCTATAGAACGCTATAAAGCCCGACTTGTTGCCAAAGGATTTCAACAACAACCTGGACTTGACTATGATGAGACATTCAGTCCTGTTGTCAAACCTGCCGTAATTCACATAGTTCTGTGCATTGCTGTCACAAATTCTTGGCCACTTCGTCAGTTGGACATTAAAAACGCCTTCTTAAATGGCGTTCTTCGTGAATATGTCTTCATGACTCAACCACCTGGCTTTATCGATCCGCATCGACCACATCATGTTTGTAAGTTACATAAGGCATTATATGGACTGAAACAGGCACCCATGGCATGGTTCAGCCGCTTCAATATGTTCTTAATTCGGTTTGGTTTCAAGCAAAGCATGGTTAATTCTTCACTCTTCATTTATAGACATGATTCTCATATTCTTTATTTATTATTGTATGTTGATGACATTGTCTTAACCGGTAGCCATGCAGATTTTATAACTCATTTTGTAGACCAACTTGGCCAAGAATTTGAAGTGAAGGATTTGGGTTCCTTGCGATACTTCCTTGGTCTCGAGGTCCACTCTCATTCAGAAGGTTTACCCATTTCATAGGTGAAGTACACATTGGACCTCCTCCACCGAAATTACATGACTGAATGCAAGCCTTGCTCCATGCCACTTGTTGCCAACGTTAAGCTATCAGCTTCTGACAGTGATCCTCTGGTCAATACTACTGAATTTCATCACTTGGTTGGCTCATTGCAGTACCTGTCCTTGACCCCTCCCGATATTGCCTTCGCCGTTAGTACCGTTGCTCAATTTCTTAGTGCTCCTAGCCAACCGCATTTAGCAGCAGTCAAGCAGATTCTTCGCTACCTCAAAGGCTCCATCGATCATGGGAATCTTATCAGTTCCTCTCATACACCATTAACCATACGAGCCTTCTCTGATGCAGATTAGGCCGGCTGTCCTAACACTCGTCGTTCCACTACTGGCTACCTCATCTTCTTAGGTTCAACTCTTATATCATGGTGTTCTAAAAAGCAACCGACAATTGCTCGATCTAGCACTGAGTCGGAATATCACTCATTGGCTTACGCTTGTGCTGATATTGTGTGGGTTAGCTTTCTCCTTCATGAACTTGGCTGCCCCGTTTCATTTCCTATATTGCTCTATTGTGACAACATCAGTGCCACTTATCTAGCAGCTAATTCGGTTCATCATGCGCGCACTCGACATATTGAACTGGATTACCACTTTGTACGTGAGAAAGTGGCACTTGGTAATCATCGGGTTACTTTCGTCTCCTCTGATGATCAGCTTGCTGACCTTCTCACCAAGGGCCTCCACAAACGATGTCACACGCATCTCACAAACAAACTAGTTCATCCACGGCCGTCCAGTTTGAGGGGGGGTGTTACGATACTACCTCTGTCATCCTAGAATCTTGTATATGCTATTATCTTGTTACATATTTCCTGTAATTATCATTGGTAGGGTTTCTAGGTTTTCTTTATTCACTATAAATAAGTTTTTTCGTAATACAGTTTTTAATCAAGCAATACAAAACTTTAGTGATTACAGCCTCATGAATAAGTCCAATACTCCAATTTGAAGCTAAGACTAAGAGATTTATAATATATATATATATATATAGTTATACATAAAAATTAATATTAATATTCCTATCAATTTTAATATATTACAAAATTTTCATGAATTAATTTAGTGCATTGATGATCATAATTTTGTGTTTCTTATTTAATTTTAATATGGTGAAGGTACAAGAAGAAAATTAGGCACAAATTGATAGTAAAACAATTAAAGATCAGTTGGAAATAAAATTTGAAACAAAGGAAACAAGTGAGAAGAAGATGGATGTTGTCATGAATGATTTAAAGAAGAAAGAAAAAATGCAAGAAATGAAAGAGCTAATTAAAGCTCTTATGCAGTGCAAACTTAATCATAAAGAATTGTAAGATACTCACAAAGTGATTAACATTATATGTAAATCTTTATTTATTTATATTTAGAAATGTTACCCACTAACATTTTACAACAACATAATAATAACAACATTATGTAATGGTTAGAGTTAACTTTTTAAAATTTTAAAAATTTATTTTTTTAATCATGATTAGAGCTAACTATTGATCGGTTAAATACTACAAATTAAAAGGTTAAATTGTCAATAAATTACCTATTTTATCTATTATTTTTAAAAACAAGTGATTTTTTTAAATTAATATTTATACAACAACATTTTATTTGTAAGAAATCAAATAACAACAATATAGAATTAATCGTTAGATAATAATAATAATAATAATAATAAAATAACAATATAAAAACTTAAATACATTATAAGACAATAACAATTTTTTTTTTAAATCCTAGGTGCCATATGTCGTCGTTAGAGTCTTTTGGTCCATCAATGCCCATGACTATTATTTCACCATTTTATCTTTTTCATACAATAAACAATCTTCTATCATTCATTTCAAAATTCACTCAACCAAATAATAAACCCTTCATTTTCCAACTATCTATTGTTTCACTCAAATAAATAATAAACCCTCCATTTTCCGGCCCACTATTTTCTTTTATTTGTCTATAATTTAGATTTATATTCCTTTCATGCAATTATTCAGAAGTTCTGTGAGTGAGTTTATTTTTTTATGATTTTGTGTTTTACTTTATTAGTTGGGTAAATTTTGTTCCTTTGTTTTTTTTCGAAAGCACTTTTTGGGTGTTAGGGAGAGAGAGATGTGGTCCTAAGAATAGTGTAGGCCATTATAATATATCATATTAGGGAATTAGCCCATCAACTTTTTGAGTATTAAAAACTGTTGGTATTTGGCAACCTTCGTAATTTTATTTAATATAAATTTGATCCGTCAACTAACTTTAAAAACCATTAAGTCTATAAATTACATTTAATCATTAAATTCATTTTGTTTTCCCCTAAAAAAAACTATTTGACTCATTTACCCTTGGAATCCATAAGTAGCAGGTAAGTTTGTTGAGAATTTTTAGAAGAATTTAATAGGTTGTAATATGAAACTAATTAGAAGTATTTATCTTTAGGAATATGAGATGTAATTTTTTAAAGAAAAAATATGTTTAATTAATCAGGATCTTTGATGGTTTTAAAGTTAAATATTTTATATAAATATTTTTTATAGATACTAAAAATTATAAATATACAATTTCTTAAGTTTTTAATAAATAAAGTACTTAAATGTCTTCATATTGTCAAACTATAAAATATTATTAAAATATTTTTTTTCAATTTATATTTTATAATGTCCGCACATCGTGCGGGCTAAAAAGCAAGTTATAAACTAAAATTAAGTATATAATACAAAAATTACTAAATGACATTAATAAAAAAGCATTAAATTGAAAACAAAACAATATTTTTGTGGGATGAATATACTATTTCGGGGAATTAAATGACGATATGTATTATTTTTGTGTTTTTTTTTATTTCTTTTATTAAATGTAATGTCGAAGTTCAATTAATAATAAATATTAAATGTAATGTCGAAGTTCAATTAATAATAAATACAATATTTTAGTTAATTAAATGTAATTTCTTAATTTACTAATTTGTAATTTCTTAAATTATCGTATATTATGTTAAACAAGGGGTGAAATGTTAATTGTTGAGAAATAATAAAAAAATGAATATTTAGGGAATATTCTGTTTAGAGTAAGATTTGGTGCAATGGATTGGAGATGGTGGTGTGAAAGTTGCTGCATTTTACAGTAAGTTGCAACAAATTGGTGCAATGGGTTGGAGATGGTCTAAGTGATGGAAAAACAAACAACACCTTACTCTTCTTCACTATTGGATCTTGGATTACAAGGAAATTGATGGTGAAGTCAAGAATTTATGTCAAAATTTTAAGTTGAAAGTTTAAGGGGTTGTTTATTTTTTGAACTTAACAATTTAAAAATACCAAAAAATAACTGGAAATAAAAAAGTAAAAAAAATCTCGATTTTTCACTTTATTCCAAATCACTGGATTGCATTTAATTACATGAGTTTATTTTAGAAAAATTAATGTCATCGTGTTAATTATCAGTTAATGATCAAGTGAAAAGTAAAAATAAAATTAACTTTTTAATTTAAGTTGTTTTCAACTGAATTTAAGATAAAAGTTAAAAACAAACGACCAAAATATATTTAAATTAAGATTTAAGACTGAAGCGATGAAAAACAAACAACACCTTTGTAAGTTCCTGGTTTTTAGTTGGCTTATTTCGTTGTCAAAACCATATTGGGATTGTTATGTAATAGGTAGCTTAGGTGATCGTGATTGACAAGTTTTCGGACATCCCAAAGGACTTCAAGAAGGTATATCACTTGACTTAACTTCTTGAAGAGATTAGTTTCACACACACACACACACACACACACACACACACACACACACACACACACACACACACACACACACACACATTTCATATGCATTTCCATGTCTCTCTTGCATATGTGTTTCCTTGATTGTGTGCTTCTATGCTTTATCTCATGATTCATGTATGTTCTTTGTTATTGCACTTATATTATTGCATTTGTGTTTCTTGTTGTGTGCATTGTGTTAGATTTGGTTTGGTTATTTGGAGTAATGTGTCCAGTTTCAAAAGATTGGTTTTTAATGATTTAAATGTTTTTCAAAAATGACCATTGTATGGTCTTGTGACCATATGTTTTATGCAAAGATCCAAAATGAGTTTTAAAAACTTCTAGATAAACTAGACACCCATACCTTTCCAATGGTATATTATTCGTAATATTTCATGGCCGTTTAGATTGGTTTTGAAATCTCCAAAGTGACCACTAAAACAGGGCAACTCTGTTTTTATCCGAATCTGACCTTTGGTCACCCAAATGGCCATTAAAGATATTCAAACCTCATTCTATAAATTGGACTGAAAAGTAGATTTCCATACCTTTCCAACGGTATATTATACAACTTTTTTTGATGTCATTTGATCATGTTTTGAGCCGTTTGAGTATTAAGCTGCAGTGATGTGATTGGTTTCCGCTGGTCAGCTCGGTTTTTTCATTAAGGGCAGTTTTATCTTTTCTCTTCACCTCATTTTTTTCCCAGTATAAATATAACATCTTCTTCACCATTTCAGACCAGTAACTCAGAAATTAAACCCTAGAGAGAGAGAGATAGCTCATTTTAGAGAGAGAGAAAGCTTTAATCCAATGATTTCTAACTCTTCAATCAACTCCAATCTTTCATCATCTTCAACATTCATCATTCTATTGACATGGGTCTTCACGTTCTTGACTATGTAGCATCATTTTCATCTCTATTTCATATATTGATGTTCTTGACCTAGGTTTAGCATTTATTACATGATTAAATGGTTGATTATTATCTTTTGATGAATGTATTGTTAAATGTATGTTGATTATATGATAAATATATTGTTGGGTATTTTTATTGAATATATGTTGAATATTTGTGAAGGAATTTCGTGGGTCTCTCTTTGATTGAGTTTATTTATGATTTCTAGCATCCGAAGTTTATATAACATCTAGCAAAATCATTTATCAATTGATTGGGTTTGTTTGTGATAGATTGATTTTAGGGTTGCATTTATTATATGACTAAATGCTTGTCTCTACAAAATGATATATGTTGAATATATGTTGAATTATTTGTGAGACTTTATATTGATTAATTTGGGTTTATTATGATTGATTTTGATAGCTAGCATTCTAAGTGTTTTACGACATCTAGCTAAGTTTATCTCATTGATTAATTGAGATTGTTTATGATAGACATTATTATAGGATTTGCATTTATTGGATGATTAAATGCATATGTTGAATATATTGTGAGTGATTATATTGATTGAATGTGGTAGTTAATGATAGCTAGAAATTCCATGTCATTTATGTCATCTAGCTAAGTCTTTATGAGTGTTCATTTAGACATTGATAATTAGGTTTTATTGACTTGTCATTAAATCTCTAGTTAAGCATATAGTGTTGTCTAGCATTGTATTGCGTTTTGAATATCATTACATATTCACTTAGACTTGTATTGATCTCTTCATTGAGTTAAGTCTTGTGACTACAAGGTGTAGTGCACAAGCAAGTGAAGTCTTGCAACCAAAAGATTGGTTGGCAAACATTGGTCTAGGATCACTATTAAAGGCCCACGGGGTAAAATAAATTGGGTTACGAACCTTGAAGTGTGACTAGGTGGTCAACTTAGGTTGTAAACAATTATTCAAATAGTGGATTTGAGGACCGGAGTGGCTAAGTGGTTAGCCAATGAGTTTTGCCAATGGAGGGCTTCTCACGTAAATCAACCAAACGTGTTTTTATTGTTTTCCGCACATAATTATTGTTTGTTGTATGTTTGGTTGATTTGGTTATGCTTTGAGATTAATATTGACTAATCAAAAAAGTTTGTAATAATCGATTAACAACTCATTCACCCCCCTTCTAGGTTGTTAGATACACGCTTGAGTAGTATTTTCAACCGTACACTTCTTCTCCATTGGATCTTGGATTACAAGGAAATTGATGGTGAAGTCACAAATTTATGTCAAAATTTTAAGTTGATAGTTTAAGGGGTTGTTAGTTTTTTGAACTTAAAAATTTTTAAATACCAAAAAATAACTGATTTTTCACTTTATTCCAAGGATTGTATTTAAATATTTCCTCCTAAAATTTTCCTCCAAAAGATAACATATATACAATATTATCATACTTTTATATTATACAAATTTATTCCCTTGAATTTTATTTGTAAAAATCAACATCATTTCTATATAATTATTTCTCATATCTTAATCACTTTTTTTTTGGACAAAATTTATCATATCATATCATTATTTACATAAAAATTATTTAGGATTTGTTAATTTTTTATTTAGTTGTTTGCCTCACATCAAATGAAAATACATGACAATTAATAATATTAAAGGTATAAATGTTAAATATTAACCATTTTATCTTTAAAAAATAAACAAGTTGACATTATATTCAGCATTGAGAAAAATAAAAAAACGAACATGACATTCAGTTTCATGTTTTATTCATATTTAGTCAAATTTAGGACTTTTAGAATTATATATATATATATATATATATATATGGGACACCGTGTATAAACTATTGCAATCGAAGGTTGGATCACACTTTTTCAAATTACAATCACAATATTTCCTTCACAGTGTATGGGTACATCGGTGTTCTATAGCCTGACTATGATTGTCCTTCGACAAATGCATACAATAGGATACATTTACATCAAAAAACAAAACATGACACATGCTGATGCAATCACTTCTCTAGCCACTGGCTTTGAAGGACAATTATTTGGCTGGTGGACTCATACTATGAATCCTGCAGCCAAAGAGACTATTATCCATCATACTAAAGAAATTATTACCAACATACCCTCTTCATCCATCACTACATCTGCTACTACGACAACCTCTCAACCTGACGGTATTGACGTTCTTTGTTATACCATACTAATGCATTTTGTTGGAAACCCAAACCGTTTTCAAGGTAAAGATTTTTCAAAATTACAAAATCTTAAAAGCAAAAGATAAAGTGACTTTAAATGGTATAAAGACATATTTCTAGCAACAGTACTTCAACGCTCTGATAATGCTAATTCTTATTGGAAAGAAAAATTTATCTCTGGCCTGCCTACTCTTTTCTCCACAAAGGTCCGTGATAATATGATAGAACAAAATGCCAATTCTGATTGGTCACATATTGACTTAAACACATGGACTTATGGTGAAATCATAAACACTATAAACATTGTAGCTATACAGTTATGTACTGACATCCGACTCAAAAGCCAACTTAAAAAACAAAAACTCACTACTACACGAGAACTTGGCTCTTAGTGTGAACAATTCGGATTTGACAAATTACATATATCCAAACGAAAACATTCTAAAAATAAATCTAAAAGAGCATTCCATAATACACCACCTAACTCCACTAACCCAAGATTCCGGCGTTGGTACAAGAACAAGAAACCTTTACCCAAATCCAAACCTTCACCGTCTACTAAACCTAAGACGAAACAACCTCGTAAACAAAACACCAAAAAATCCAAAACTGTTAAATGCTTTAATTGTGGACAGGAGGGACATTATGCTAATCGTTGTCCCGAAATCAAAAATAAAATCAGAACATTGGACATCTCTGAAGAACTTCAAGACAAACTTATCCAACTCTTTTATAATGACATCTCTTCTGATTCTGAATTTTCTGATCCAGCAAGTCCTCAATCTTCCGATAATATTGTTTTAGCCTTAAATTACTCTTCTGATCCAGATACTACATCATCTTCTGCCCAATCTGATTACTATCCCGACAAACAACCCTGCATTTGTAAAGAAATAAATGTTCTTGACCAACACGATTATTCTATGATCATTGGTATGATTGATAGTATTAATGATCCTTCCATTAAAGCCAAATATATTAAGCAATTACAACAAAAGATACATACGAATCAAACAAACCCATCTCCACAACCAACAACTGATAATTCTTACAGTACTCCTGATTTCGATTCAAATGTTATCGGACGATTCCAATCTAAACCTAGGAAAATCACCATTTCTAATTTACAAACAGAAGTTCAGAAACTCAAAGATGAAATTCGCCTTATTAAAATCACTATTGCTAAATTGGAACGTACCACTCCTATCAAGACAGACAATAAAAATCCTATTCCCGTGAATAACAAAAATCCCAATTTTAATAGCTCAAGCGATTCTGATCAAAATCAAGATAATTCCCCTGATGAGGGTATTTCTAATCAATCCGCTTTATCCACTATTATCAATCCTTCCAGCCCTTATATTGGACAAATTAAAACCTATAAAATCCAAAAATGGTATATTGAAATTGATATACGCATAGCACAAGACTATAATCTCATTGTAAATGCTCTGGTTGATACAGGCACGGATCTTAATTGCATAAGAGAAGCTCTTGTACCCACCAAATATCTTGAAAAAACCACTGAATCCTTATTCGGTTCCAACAAGCAACAACTTGATAATCAATATAAGCTTGCTAATGCCAAAGTTTGCAACCAAGGCATTTGTTATACTACTGACTTTGTTATGGTTAAAACCATATCCCAAAATGTTATTCTTGGCCTTCCTTTCCTTCATCTTATATCTCCTTTTAAAGTTACCAGTGAAGGAATTGTTACCAAATATCTCAATAAAGAAATTTTATTTCCCTTCATTTATCCCTTAATCATTCGCGATCTTGACACTCTTAAACGAGAAAGCATCCATTATAACTCTTCTCCTTTACCCCAATTAGACCAATGTATTGCTAATCTCAACATTAAACAGAGACAACTTTTCTTTCTTAAAGATGATCTTTCTTTTGAAAAATAAGTCAATCGACTAGCTGATCCACATATGCAAGAAAAAATCAAACAATTTCAGACCCAAATTGAATCTGAAGCTTGTTCCTCTTTTCCTAATGCCTTCTGGAATAGAAAAAAGCATATTGTTACATTACCCTATAATTCTGATTTCTCTGAAAAAGGGATCCCTACTAAAGCTCGTCCCATACAAATGAATGCTAAACTTGTTGCTTATTGTAAACAAGAAATCCATGATATATTACAGAAAGGACTTATCAGACCATCCAAATCTTCTTGGAGCTGTCCTTCCTTTTATGTCCAGAAAAATGCTGAGATTGAACGAGGTGTTCCACGCCTTGTTATTAACTATAAATCTCTCAATAAAGCCCTCCAATGGATTAGGTACCCTATTCCTAATAAATCTGACTTGTTAAAAAAACTTTATGATTCAAAAATATTTTCTAAATTCGATATGAAATCAGGATTTTGGCAAATCCAAATTGCTGAACAAGATAGATACAAAACTGCTTTTACAGTTCCTTTTGGACAATATGAATGGAATGTTATGCCTTTTGGCTTAAAAAATGCCCCTAGCGAATTCCAATGCATTATGAATGATATTTTTAACCTCTATTCTGAATTTGCTATTGCTTATATTGATGATGTTCTTTTGTTTAGCAATAATATCGATAAACATTGGAAATATTTGCATATATTTCTTAAAACTATTAAACATCATGGCCTTGTTCTCTCTGCTCCAAAAATTACCCTATTCCAGACTAAAATCCGATTCCTTGGCCATCATATTACAAAAGGTACCATCTTTCCTTTCCAACGAAGTTTAGAATTTGCTAGCAAATTCCCTGATATCATCAAAGACAAAAACCAATTGCAAAGATTCCTTGGATGTCTCAACTATATTGCTAGTTTTTATCAAGAACTCAGACTTATCTGTAAACCTCTTTTCCAAAGACTTAAGAAAAACCCCCCTCCTTGGACTGATATCCATACCCAGGCTATACGACAAATAAAGGATAATGTCCAGTCTCTTCCTTGTTTAAACATCTGCCATCCTACTGCCCCAAAAATTATGGAAACTGATGCTTCTGACCTCGGTTATGGGGCTATCCTAAAACAAATTATTAGTGATAAAGAATGTCTGGTCAGATATGTTTCTGGTACGTGGAATGACACCCAACTTAAATATTCCACTGTTAAGAAAGAAATCTTGGCCATTGTATTGACCATTCAAAAATTCTAAGATGACTTAATCAACCAACATTTTGTCCTCAAAGTTGACTGTCAATCAGCTAAATTTATTTTAACAAATGATGTTAAAAACCTTGCCTCCAAACAAATCTTTGCTCGGTGGCAGGCACTTTTATCTGCTTTTGATTTTACCATTGAACATATTAAAGGGACTGATAATAGTTTACCTGATTTTCTAACTCGCGAATTTTTGCAGGGTCATGTCCAGCATTAGGGGACGAGGTCCTCGTGAAAGAGGCCGCAGTAGTCGTGGCGGCCGAGGACTTAATATTCGACCAAACCTAACAACTTTATCGACAGGTCTTACGGACATTTCCACTGACCTCTCTTTATTGACCATTCCTTCCTCATCCTCACGACCCAGTCATAAAGACAAATATGCTGCTTTAGGTTTTTCAGACTTTTGTTCAGACATTTGCTCTACTCCATTGACAAATACTTTTAGCCCACTACAATTAGATTCTCCTTCATTCAAGACAGTTACTTCCTCTCGTATCAGCCCACATTCTATCAAGCAAAATAAACCACAAGATCTTATTTACCAGTCTCTTACACAGACCTCACCCCGACCTATCAATTACTCTTATCCTTATATTATCAAACCTTTCTTTGATCGTTTTTGTACTATGGAAGTTCCCATCCTTTTAGACCAATATTTTGATGAACTAAAGTGACTAGCTGATACTTTAATCAATCCCCTGTTTTTCAGATTTCCAGAAGACCATTCCAAGAGACATGTTTTTTATGAATTCATTTTAGTAGATACTGACTCCATTTTCCTCTCAGATGTCCATGACAAAATTGATAAAGAAAAAATTCTTTTCCGCAAAATCAAGCTTTGCAAAATTATATCCCAAGCCCAATGGGGCGACCCAAATTCAACAAAACCTTTTTCCCGACAATTCCTTACCCACGGGTTTGATTACTGGGACTATATTAAAGCTTGGACCTATTTACTATATGGGAAAAATCCAGGAAACTCTCTTTCTTGGTTCATTTATTTTGACAAGAACTTTCACCTTGACATCCTTTTCTGGTTCTTGGAATGGTGGGATAAATATGGTCCTACCACTGATATCCTTCCTCCCAATGTTAATGAAGGTTATCAATATTGGCTCTCCCATTTCGACAAACCTTCTACCTGGGATTTTATCCCTGGCCTATTAATTTATTTTAAACATTTCAGCCTCACTTGGATCTTGATGCTTGAATACGCTATTATTGACAAACTGGTTGGCAACATTAATGGGCCTTATTTTGGACGCCAGACAAAAATCAAATGGTGGAGCGGTATGAACATTGCTGATTTAGGTACCCAGAGAGTGGCTTCTTGGTTCAATGAGAACCCTTCTCTCTGTAAAACCCTAATTGACCAGTCCCATTTTCTCATGGCTAAATCACAATCTCGTGCACAACTTGCTGCTGCCAGTTCCAGACTTGCCACTGCCAGCACTCATGATGAGCTTCGGGCTATCGCTAAAGACATGGAAAAGGCTATGACTAGAATCTCCTCTCAAATGGACACTGGGTCCAGCGAACATGATGACAAGAATCTTAGTGATGACGATGACCCCACCAGGTTCTTTTGCCACGACGAATCTGAGTCATGATCTTATCAGGATATCACTTATCCTGTCGGCAGAGAATGACAAGCGACCGTGACAGCAGAAGTGTCGGCAGAAACAGACAAACAGTACTATGAGACAGCTGGTGTGTCGGCAGATGACAGAATCCACAACAGTACTAGTTTTACGTAAAACTATTGCATATAACAGAATCCACAACACAATCAATAGTAAATATAGAAACATAAAAGAGAATGATTGATCAGAAAATCTTACAACACAGTGATAGTCTGACGGTAAAGAAGTACAGGAATATGTCGCAAACTTTATTTCAAACTTGAAAATTTACAATAGTGAGAGGGAAGGTTACAAAAGAGAGAGGAAAGATTCAAGAGGAAAACTCTTAATCAAACTCTCAAAGCAAAGCAAACTTAAACTCAAAACCAACTCTGCCTCTTTCAGGAGAATACAGATCCTTAAATAAAGGAGAGAAAACAAACTAGAGTAAAACAAACTAGAGTAAACCTTAACCAACTCTGGTCAACATGACCGTGGTAAATATACATGATTAAAAATGTAATAATTGTGTCATTAAAACTTGTACTGTTGTGGATTCTGTCATCTGCTGACACACCAGCTGTCTCATAGTACTGTTTGTCTGTTTCTGCCGACACTTCTGCTGCCACGGTCGCTTGTCATTCTCTGCCGACAGGATAAGTGATATCCTGATAAGATCATGACTCAGATTCGTCGTGGCAAAAGAACCTGGTGGGGTCATCGTCATCACTAAGATTCCTGTCATCATGTTCGCTGGATCCAGTGTCCATTTGAAATGATATTCTAGTCATAGCCTTTTCCATGTCTTTAGCGATAGCCCGAAGCTCATCAGGAGTGCTGGCAATGGCAAGTCTGGTACTGGCAGCAACAAGTTGTGCACGGGATTGTGATTTAGCCATGAGAAAAGGGGACTAGTCAATTATGGTTTTACAAAGAGAAGGGTTCTCATTGAACCAAGAAGCCACTCTCTGGGTACCTAAATCAGCAATGTTCATACCGCTCCACCATTTGATTTTTGTCTGGTGTCCAAAATAAGGCACATTAATGTTGCCAACCAGTTTGTCAATAATAGCGTATTCAAGTATCAGGATCCAAGTGAGGCTAAAATGTTTAAAATAAATTATAGTTCAGGGTTAAAATCCCAGGTAGAAGGTTTTTCGAAATGGGAGAGCCAATATTGATAACCTTCATTAACATTGGGAGGAAGGATATCAGTGGTAGGACCATATTTATCCCACCATTCCAAGAACCAAAAGGGGATGTCAAGGTGAAAGTTCTTGTCAAAATAAATGAACCAAGAAAGAGAGTTTCCTGGATTTTGCCCATATAGTAAATAGGTCCAAGCTTTAATATAGTCCCAGTAATCAAACCCGTGGGTAAGGAATTGTCGGGAAAAAGGTTTTGTTGAATTTGGGTCGCCCCATTGGGCTTGGGATATAATTTTGCAAAGCTTGATTTTACGAAAAAGAAGTTTTTCTTTGTCAATTTTGTTGCAGACATCTGAGAGGAAAATGGAGTCAGTATCTACTAAAATGAATTCATAAAAAACATGTCTCTTGGAATGGTCTTCTAGAAATCTTAAAAACAGGGGATTGATTAAAGTATCAGCTAGTCGCTTTGGTTCATCAAAATATTGGTCTAAAAGGATGGGAACTTCCATAGTACAAAAACGATCAAAGAAAGGTTTGATAATATAAGGATAGGAGTAATTGATAGGTCGGGGTGAGGTCTGTGTAGGAGACTGGTAAATAAGATCCTGTGGTTTATTTTGCTTAATAGAAAGTGGGTTGATACGAGAGGAAGTAACTGTCTTGAATGAAGGAGAATCTAATTGTAGTGGGCTAAAAGTATTTGTCAATGGAGTAGAGCAAATGTCTGAACAAAAGTCTGAAAAACCTAAAGCAGCATATTTGTCTTTATGACTGGGTCGTGAGGATGAGGAAGGAATGGTCGATAAAGAGAGGTCAGTGGAAATGTCCGTAAGACCTGTCAATAAAGTTGTTAGGTTTGGTCGAATATTAAGTCCTCGGCCGCCACGACTACTACGGCCTCTTTCACAAGGACCTCGTCCCCTAATGCTGGACATGACCCTGCAAAAATTCGCGAGTTAGAAAATCAGGTAAACTATTATCAGTCCCTTTAATATGTTCAATGGTAAAATCAAAAGCAGATAAAAGTGCCTGCCACCGAGCAAAGATTTGTTTGGAGGCAAGGTTTTTAACATCATTTGTTAAAATAAATTTAGCTGATTGACAGTCAACTTTGAGGACAAAATGTTGGTTGATTAAGTCATCTTGGAATTTTTGAATGGTCAATACAATGGCCAAGATTTCTTTCTTAATAGTGGAATATTTAGGTTGAGTGTCATTCCACGTACCAGAAACATATCTGACCAGACATTCTTTATCACTAATAATTTGTTTTAGGATACCCCCATAACCGAGGTCAGAAGCATCAGTTTCCACAATTTTTGGGGCAGTAGGATGGCAGATGTTTAAACAAGGAAGAGACTGGACATGATCCTTTATTTGTCGTATAGCCTGGGTATGGATATCAGTCCAAGGAGGAGGGTTTTTCTTAAGTCTCTGGAAAAGAGGTTTAAAGATAAGTCTGAGTTCTTGATAAAAACTAGCAATATAATTGAGACATCTAAGGAATCTTTGCAATTGGTTTTTGTCTTTGATGATATCAGGGAATTTGCTAGCAAATTCTAAACTTCGTTGGATGGGAAAGATGGTACCTTTTGTAATATGATGGCCAAGGAATCAGATTTTAGTCTGGAATAGGGTAATTTTTGGAGCAGAGAGAACAAGGCCATGATGTTTAATAGTTTAAGAAATATATGCAAATATTTCCAATGTTTATCGATATTATTGCTAAACAAAAGAACATCATCAATATAAGCAATAGCAAATTCAGAATAGGGGTTAAAAATATCATTCATAATGCATTGGAATTCGCTAGGGGCATTTTTAAGCCAAAAGGCATAACATTCCATTCATATTGTCCAAAAGGAACTGTAAAAGCAGTTTTGTATCTATCTTGTTCAGCAATTTGGATTTGCCAAAATCCTGATTTCATATCGAATTTAGAAAATATTTTTGAATCATAAAGTTTTTTTAACAAGTCAGATTTATTAGGAATAGGGTACCTAATCCATTTGAGGGCTTTATTGAGAGATTTATAGTTAATAACAAGGCGTGGAACACCTCGTTCAATCTCAGCATTTTTCTGGACATAAAAGGAAGGACAGCTCCAAGGAGATTTGGATGGTCTGATAAGTCCTTTGTGTAATAAATCATGGATTTCTTGTTTACAATAAGCAACAAGTTTAGCATTCATTTGTATGGGACGAGCTTTAGTAGGGATCCCTTTTTCAGAGAAATCAGAATTATAGGGTAATGTAACAATATGCTTTTTTCTATTCCAGAAGGCATTAGGAAAAGAGGAACAAGCTTCGGATTCAATTTGGGTCTGAAATTGTTTGATTTTTTCTTGCATATGTGGATCAGCTAGTCTAGTGACTTGTTTTTCAAAAGAAAGATCATCTTTAAGAAAGGAAAGTTGTCTCTGCTTAATGTTGAGATTAGCAATACATTGGTCTAATTGGGGTAAAGGAGAAGAGTTATAATGGATGCTTTCTCGTTTAAGAGTGTCAAGATCGCGAATGATGAAGGGATAAATGAAGGGAAATAAAATTTCTTTATTGAGATATTCAGTAACAATTCCTTCACTGGTAACTTTAAAAGGAGATATAAGATGAAGGAAAGGAAGGCCAAGAATAACATTTTGGGATATGGTTTTAACCATAACAAAGTCAGTAGTATAACAAATGCCTTGGTTGCAAACTTTGGCATTAGCAAGCTTATATTGAATATCAAGTTGTTGCTTGTTGGAACCGAATAAGGATTCAGTGGTTTTTTCAAGATATTTGGTGGGTACAAGAGCTTCTCTTATGCAATTAAGATCCGTGCCAGTATCTACCAGAGCATTTACAATGAGATTATAGTCTTGTGCTATGCGTATATCAATTTCAATATACCATTTTTGGATTTTATAGGTTTTTATTTGTCCAATATGAGGGCTGGAAGGATTGATAATAGTGGATAAAGCGGGTTGATTAGAAATACCCTCATTAGGGGAATTATCTTGATTTTGATCAGAATCGCTTGAGCTATTAAAATTGGGATTTTTGTTATTCACGGGAATAGGATTTTTATTGTCTGTCTTGATAGGAGTGGTACGTTCCAATTTAGCAATAATGATTTTAATAAGGCGAATTTCATCTTTGAGTTTCTGGACTTCTGTTTGTAAATTAGAAATGGTGATTTTCCTAGGTTTAGATTGGAATCGTCCGATAACATTGGAATCGAAATCAAGAGTACTGTAAGAATTATCAGTTGTTGGTTGTGGAGATGGGTTTGTTTGATTCGTATGTATCTTTTGTTGTAATTCCTTAATATATTTGGCTTTAATGGAAGGATCATTAATACTATCAATCATACCAATGATCATAGAATAATCGTGTTGGTCAAGAACATTTATTTCTTTACAAATGCAGGGTTGTTTGTCGGGATAGTAATCAGATTGGGCAGAAGATGATGTAGTATCTGGATCGGAAGAGTAATTTAAGGCTAAAACAATATTATCGGAAGATTGAGGACTTGCTGGATCAGAAAATTCAGAATCAAAAGAGATGTCATTATAAAAGAGTTGGATAAGTTTGTCTTGAAGTTCTTCAGAGATGTCCAATGTTCTGATTTTATTTTTGATTTCGGGAATACGATTAGCATAATGTCCCTCCTGTCCACAATTAAAGCATTTAACAGTTTTGGATTTTTTGGTGTTTTGTTTACGAGGTTGTTTCGTCTTAGGTTTAGTAGATGGTGAAGGTTTGGATTTGGGTAAAGGTTTCTTGTTCTTGTACCAACGCCGGAATCTTGGGTTAGTGGAGTTAGGTGGTGTATTATGGAATGCTCTTTTAGATTTATTTTTAGAATGTTTTCGTTTGGATATAGGTAATTTGTCAAATCCGAATTGTTCACACCAAGAGCCAAGTTCTCGTTTAGTAGTGAGTTTTTGTTTTTTAATTTGGCTTTTGAGTCGGATGTCAGTACATAACTGTATAGCAACAATGTTTATAGTGTTTATGATTTCACCATAAGTCCATGTGTTTAAGTCAATCTGTGACCAATCAGAACTGGCATTTTGTACTATCATTTTATCACGGACCTTTGTGGAGAAAAGAGTAGGCAGGCCAGAGATAAATTTTTCTTTCCAATAAGAATTAGCATTATCATAGCGTTGAAGTACTCTTGTTAGAAATATGTCTTTATACCATTTAAAGTCACTTAATCTTTTGCATTTAAGATTTTGTAATTTTGAAAATTCTTTACCTTGAAAACGGTTTGGGTTTCCAACAAAATGCATTAGTATGGTATAACAAAGAACGTCAATACCGTCAGGTTGAGAGGTTGTCATAGTAGCAGATGTAGTGATGGATGAAGAGGGTATGTTGGTAATAATTTCTTTAGTATGATGGATAATAGTCTCTTTGGCTGCAGGATTCATAGTATGAGTCCACCAGCCAAATAATTGTCCTTCAAAGCCAGTGGCTAGAGAAGTGATTGCATCAGCATGTGTCATGTTTTGTTTTTTGATGTAAATGTATCCTATGGTATGCATTTGTCGAAGGACAGTCATAGTTTGGTATTCTGATAGGCCATCAATGTTAAACTGGTAACAGGCATTACCAGTGTAAGCTCTATAAGGGACAGTCTCTTCATATAGAAGGTCTGGAGGAGTAGGCCGTGGATAATAAGGTTTGGTGTTATGATAATATCTGTCATGATTATAACTGTCAACTTTGTCAGTAGTTGTAATTTTATTAATCATTTGTTCAATATTATCAATCTCAGTCTCCGAGAGATATACCTTATCATCTATTGTGTGAATTTCAGGTTTAGGTAGGTTTTTAAGTCTTTCTTCAAGAGATTTTAAAAGTTCTTCTTCATTTAAAAAATGGTCAAAACATTTTTCAATCCCAGTGGGATCAGGGAATAATAAAATATTTGAGGAGGAAGGATCAATCTTTTGACTAGGTGTAATAGGTATGTGGGTAGGAGAATTAGGGACAAAAACTTGGGGATTGTCAGATTTGGAAGATTTGTGAATAGAAGAAGATGTTGTCATATTGAGTTCAATTTTTTCAAGTTGTTCGCCTAGAGTGTTTAGAAAAATATTAGTATAATTGTTTTGTTTTATAACAGCTCCAACTTGGGCTGAAGAAGAGGCTATGTTATTGGATAGATCTGTGTCCATGATAACAAAAGGGGAACAACTAGTTGTGGTAGAAGCAACGGGGTCAGTATCTTCATTGAAGATGTCAATATCAAAATTCCTAGGAGGAGGATGAAGTTGAATTAGGTCTCCATGTTTGGTTTTATAAGTACGGTTTCGATTTTGATTTAAAACTAAACATTGTTCTTCTAAAGACTTCCGATTAGAATACCATTCGAAGAACGGTATGTCCTGATTAAGTTTGGTGATAGTGGATAACCATCTTACATGAAATTGTTGTCTCTTCTTGGGAGAATAATTTGTCTCATACTTTTGTCTTAAATTTTTATTATTAGGAGTATGGTATTCTGCCAAAAGATGGCTGTTAATTTCAGAGTCTATAACGTCTATAGTTCTGATAGTAGGTCCAGAAGGGACACTGTCAGTCAGAGCTTGGGAAGGTGTTTGTGAGGTTGGTTCATCATATTTGTGGATAGGATGAGCAGTTTGGTTAGGTGTTTTAAGGATATTGGTCACATGTGTGGGTACATCAATATTAATGGATGGTTTTCTTCGTCTGCGGTGGATAAGGTTGCCTTGGTCTTCAGTATCACTGGATTCTGGTTTATAATGGTATTGATCATGAGGGATAGGAACATATGGGGTTTTTCCTTTGTCTTTGAGGATTAGGCTAGGTATTTGGTTAGTTATATGTTCTTTGGATAGACTGGATAGAGAGTGTCTGGCTGTTTGGAAGCTATTTTCACTAGATGGATTGGAAATGCTGGGAAGTCTGAGAGAGTGGTCACGGCGGAAGGATATTTTGAGGGTACCATCATGGTCGGTTATACAGTCATGTAAGTTTCGAGATGGTGGTTGATAGGAAGGTTGGTCAACCTTTTCTTTGATCCATTCATCTGGGAAAGCAATGTTTTCCCATTTGACTGGAGCAGGAACCATAACATTAACAGATTGTGAGGCACTAAAACATATAGTTTGTCCTGCTGGAATAGTTGGGGGAATAAAACTGGGTATTAAACCGGAGGTAAGGAATCGGTAATGGACACGATAAACAAGTTTATAAGGACTTGATCTTTCAATGAATTTATAATTGTGGGTTTGGATGTCAATAACAAGACATTTTTCTTTATGTTCATCAGTATTTAAAGCAATAGTAAAATTGGGATAACATTGAAAATAAATAGGTCCATAAGTCAAAGTTGTTTCAGCCATGCCAAGAATAGATTCTTTATAATCAGTTATTCGTTTATCTCTAAGAACAACAAGTAAAGAATTATTGAGTTCAATCTTTGATAAAGGTTTTATCCCTATTTGAACACTTTCAATATGTAAATCATTATAACCAATTTTGCAATAATGATTAAGACTATTTTTATTTAATAAGTTGGCAGAAAAAGTATTATGTTGGAATTTGACGTTTATCTCTTTTGTCTTTTGTCCTAAAAGAGTTCTGAAGTCTAAGATATTTTTCTTTTTATAAATACTGGACTTCTGTATGTCAGGGAGTTGCCAATTATTCAAATCTTTATCATTCCAGTTAGTCTCATAATTAGCTACAGATTGTCCGGTGGTACTGTTGTCATCATCAGGTTCTATGCCAGGACGAGAGCTACTATTTGACATGATAAAGAGGATAAAATTTAACTACAAAGTCTTAAGGTTTTAACTCACAGCCTGTCTGCGTGGGTTCACAGCCTAACGTCTACCTAACTAACGGCAAAACCCTAAAAGACTACTGACTCTTGCACCTTCGAGAAATAAACAATCTAATATTCCCCTTCAACAAGTCTCAAGGCTCTGATACCAAAACGTAAAACTATATATATATATATATATATATATATATATATAGTCTCTCATAAGGAATCTCTTATTTTAATTTCGGTAAGGATCTTAATGAAATCAAGTCGATTTTTATGAATTTTGATCTAAGTTTTTTTGTGAATGATAAGTTCAATGAAATCTATCTATGAATAAAATATGAAAATTTCAAGTAATAGAACTATTTATCCCGATTTAGTTATACGAAGGGATCAGAAAAATGAGAGAAATATTGAAAAATTCAAGAAAAATAGTTCTAGTGCTTGAAAATTCTCAATCATCCACAAAAACATTCAGATAAAAATTCTTAAAAATCGATGTGATTTCATCAAAGTTCTTACAGAATTTAAAATAAGGAATCCCTTATGAGAGACTAATTATATATATATATATATATATATATATAATATAAACATGTTTGAAATTTTTTTAAAAGCCGTTTTAATTTTTTTTAATTATATAGTTAAAAAATGTAATAGTTAAAAAATATTACAAAAATTTGAAAAACTCTTTTGACAAATATCTTTAAATACTTAATTCCAAAACAAAATATTTGTTCATATTACTTACAAAATTTTTTTTCAAAAACTCACTCTAAATGACATAACATGTGATTTTGAATTACTAAATCATCTTATTATCAATAGTAATTTTAAATGGTTTGTCACAATATTTGTGATGAGCTTGGACTAAAAAAATTGAGTCTAATGATAATAGTTGAAACAATAAGTTATAATGGATTACCTGCACTCATGCCCTTGAAGTTTATCAATATTGCACGCAGTGCAACCTATGCTATAATTACATGATTTTCCCCTTATTGTGTTGATTAACGGTTTAACAAACCTTAAGATATGAAAATTTCAAATTTTAAGTTATTTTATTATTATAATAACCTTATTTTTGAAATAATAAATTTTGAAAGACAAAAATATCATGGATCTCCTCCATGGGAGGAGATTTGCATCCCCTTCCAATATGTTAAAAAACAACAATTCAGTAAATGTGAAAAATGGAAGCAGAAGGAAAATAAATATAATAGCAGTATTTTGACACCGTAAATACTGCAAACAATACAACAAAACAATTAATAAAGTTGTAAATAAAATACTGACTTGAAAGTCAATAGAGTCTTGCAAAAACAATGTCCTAAAGATAAATTTCCACCACTTTCTCTGTGCTTGAAGATCACACGGTGTCTGCCTCCCAGGATGAATCTATCGTATTCTTGAATTCAGCACCGATTTCAAGAACTTGATGAACTTTTTGTATTTTCCTCTCAATAATAGTATGTATGCAACAGTAGTAAGCATGAAAACAAAATTGAATACAGAAACTAGATTTCTGGTATTTATTTATAGACCCAACATACCTTTTTGTAATGACACAACTGTTAGGAAGTCTGCCCTAAAACAAAAGTTTTTTCTGTAAAAAATCATTTGATATAAATAAAAGTTTTTTGTTTACAAATAAATTATGTAGCATGTATAAATTGATTATTATATATGTCAAAAACAAAACATTAAAAGATCCAAGACTAAAAGAAATATAAGGAATTATTCACATACATAAGTTTATGTGTGGCAGACATAATTCTTAGTTTAGTATAAAAATGTTCAAAACTTAGGATACAGGCTTGACACCTTATCTTGATTAAAGTTGTGGATTTTTTTTTTCAATTGGGAAGTGATGAGTCTAGAATCACCAAGTGAAAGACATTGAATAAAAAACCTAGTACATATGATGTATTGAACGGATCAAGTGAATAGTATATTTTGATTTTACCGTTAATGGAATAATACATTCACAGTAGAGCAATTAAAATATATATCTTAATGGAATAATACATTCACAATAGAGCAATTGAAATATTTATCTTAATCATGAGATAAATAATGTACCATATGTATTATGAGTTGTAACTTTTGACTATCAATGGGTATGACCATAGAATAACGGTTTAATCCTGATAGTTTGACGTTATTGATTCATATGTCATAGCGGATATATATATACATATATATATATATATATATATTTATATTTACGGACATCATAGCTCTTATAATTAAATAAGAGTAAATATCACATTATGGGTCTTACGAGGACTTGGATAATAAATCTTGGTACCGAGTATTCAATAAGGAGATATTGATTCATGATTTATGATAAATCTAAATTATCCATTAGACGTATGAACGGTGCTATGGAATAAAATAATTAATAATGAAATAGTCAAAATGCATTTTAATTATTGGTATTTTTCAAGAGGATACATATTTCACACAATTGTTTAGGGTAAAAATATTTAATATATTTTGTTTTAATTCAAGAGTGCAATTTCAGATTTTTAGTGGAATAAATTAAAATTAATATATTTAGGCTCAATTAATTAAGAGTTAATTGGTACTTGTGCCAAATATATTGGAAATTGTAATTAAAATAACCCGTGAATCTCCAAATTCCACAAGTTAAATTGGATCATCTAAAAGGAACATATTAGGGCTCAAATGTTGGGTTCCAAGATAAAGACCCATTTTACTTAATTTATTTTATTTCCCATTAGGAATGGAAAATAAATCAAAATAGGATTTTGATGGAAAAATAAATAAAAGGATTGTTATATTCTAAACTAGTGCATCTTGAATAAAATCTTCCTATGAATCTTTAAATTTCTTTGATAAGCATGTTATGTTAGAAGAGATGGCACTCTAGGGTTTATTCTATATATGTAATAGGAAAATATGTAATAATTAATATGTATGTGATGCATGAGATTAATTATTATTGCAATTTTGATCTTATCTATAGTCTAGAGTTTTATGTGTATTTTTCCGCTATCAAATGTAACACGAAGGGTGGCCTATCATTGCCATGTTTCCTTCTGGATAGATTTAAGTTTTTTTTTTTCATTAAGCTTTTGTATTTCAATTATTGATGTAATCGAAAAAGAGTCTAAGACGAATCTAACGGTGAAAACCGAATCACTGGGTGGCAGTCAAACATATATTCAAGTACTTAAAGACCCGTAGCGTATACAGATTCTGATTTCCAATCAGATCTAGAATCCAGAAGGCCTACCTTAGGTTTTGTGTTCACACATGGTGGAGGAGCTATAATATAGAGAAGTATCAATCAATCTTACATTGCTGATTCTACCATGGAAGCCGAGTATGTAGCTGCTTGCGAAGCAACCAAAGAGGTTGTATGGCTCCAGATTTTCTTGATAGACCTTGAAGATATCCCTAGTGTAGAAAAGCATATCACATTTTGTTAACAGCCAAAATTGGCTAAGGACCAAAGGAAAATTTTCCACTTCCCAGACCTGGTTCCATACCCGAGAGTTTCCACCAGGAGACCTCTCTATCCAGAGCCGAACTACGATACCACCCCAGGAACAAGGACGGGCTCCGGAAACATTCGGGATAGTGCCCGGAACGATCAGATCTAGCCCGCATCACCAAAACTAGAAGCTCCCCGAAGTCGAGGTCACCTCGTAAATGCTCCAGAGACTCGCCTGTACCTCGATTGACACAAAAGAATGTCCCTAGAAGGCCGCACCTAGCTTCGAAAGGTTAGGGAAAGCCACACCTAGCTTTGAAATGTCAGGGGAAGCCACACTTAGTTTCGAAAAGGTCAAGGGAAGCCAAATCTGGCTCCAAGCTGGATGAAACTTCTCAGATATCAAGGTCAGAACACTAATCAACCTCACAGGTTGGTGTACCATACCATGCCATATTCAACGACCTCTATAAAGGATCATGCTGAAAGGATACGAGGGATACACTGAATCATATATGGAAACGTTACCCATATGCAGAACAAGTAATAGAATCCAAAAAGGAAACAAACTGATCTCCACCACGATACTCTCAATTTGGCAAAGTCAATGACATTAAAACGAGAAATCCCGCCCGATAAGGAGGGGAGAGACTGAGAAAATCAAGGGGAGAATCAGTCTGTTTGACCTACAAACTATGTATAAATAGAAAAGAAAGGAAATGAAAATGAGGAGACTACTATCCGACAGGCATACGACAAACACTCAACGATACCCTAGAGAGAAATTTGTATATCGTACACGTTCAATAAAGAAAATATTTTTATTCTCTTTTGGATGTCAGATTGTATCATTGTTCTTTATCATTTCGAAAAACATTGTTAACATAAACGATCAATCTTGGCCACCACCTACGTGGTAGTGGTCTTGAGGGTGTTAACTGAGATTTCTCACCTCGAGCAAAATTTCCGTTAACACATTTTACTGTGATAATAGTGGGCATGTGGCTAATGCAAAGGAGTCGAGGAGTCACGAGAGAAGAAATCACATAAGAAAATATCATTTACTTAGGGAAATCATACAAAAAGGGGATGTGACGGTATGTAAGATAGCGCCAGCAAATAACCTGCCAGATCCATTCACAAAGACTCTGCCACAAAGAGTTTTAACAGTCACCTAGAAGGTTTTGGGATGAGGAATATGACACACCTGTTTTAGTGCAAGTGGAAGATTGTTAGGAAGTAAGCTCTAAAGAACGAGTTTTTCAGTAACAAATCATTTGATATCAATAAAAGTATTTTGTTTAAAAATAAATTATATAGATGTATAAATTGTTTATTATATATGTCAAAAGCATAATATTCTAAGGATCAAAGACTAAAAGAAACATAAAGAATTATTCACATAAAGAAGTCACATAAAGAAGTTTATGTATGGTAGACATAATTCTTTATTTAGTCTAAAAATGTTCACAACTTAAGATACAAGACGAACACCTTATCTTGATTAAAGTTGTAAGTCTTTTGTTTTCAATTAGGGAGTGATGAGTCTAGAATCACCATGTGAAAGACTTTGAACAAAAGACCTAGGACATATGATGTATTGAACGGATCAAGTGAATAGTATATTTCGATTTTACCGTTAATGGAATAATACATTCACAATAGAGCAATTGAATTATCTATCTTAATCTTGAGATAAATAATGTACCATATGTATTATGAGTTATAACGTTTGAGCTATCAATGGATACAACCAAAGAATAACAGTTTAATCTCGATAGTTTGACATTATTGATTCATATGTCATAGCGGACAAATATTTATAGATATGGACATCATGGCTCTTATAATCAAATAAGAGTAAATACCACATTATGGGTCTTAAGAGGACTTGGATAATAAATCTTGATACCGAGTATTCAATAAGGAGTTATTGAATCCTGATTTAGGATAAATCAAAATTATCTAGTAAACGTAAGGACGGTCCTAAGGAATAAAATAATTAATAATGCAACGGTCAAAAGACATTTTAATTGTTGGTATTTTTCATGAGGAAACATTTTTCACACAATTGCTTAGGTTAAAAATAATTAATATATTTTATTTTAATTCAAGAGTGAAATTTCAGTTTTTTAGTGTAAACTTAAATTAATATATTTGGGCTCAGTTAATTAAGAGTTCATTGGTATTTGGACCAAATATATTGGAGTTTGTAATTAAAATAACATGTGGATCCTCAAACTTCACAAGTTAAATTGGATCATCTAAAAGGAACCGATTGAGCTCAAATGTTGGGTTCCAAGATAAAGACTCATCTTACTTCCTTTATTTTATTTCCTATTAGGATTAGAAAATAAATCAAAATAGGATTTTGATGGAAAAATAAATAACATAAAATAAAAAGGAAAAGACTTTTAATAAGATTAGACTTACTAAATCACATTAGGATTTGTGATTCTTGTGTCTTATGAGAAAACAAATTATTCTTTTTTAAACCTATGAATAGGTGGCTTAAGAGAAAGAATAGATTGACACCAAACTTGTCATTCTCATTGGCGTTGACACAAGCTTGAAAGTAAGTTGTAAGTTTCAAATTCGATTTGAGCTTTTAATCTTTTTCTTTAAGGGTGTGTTTGTGATGGTTTTTCAAGTAGAGTTTCTGAGTTAAATCTTTTACAAGTCGAGCTTCTATTGAGTAGAGCTTTTAACAAAAAGCTCTATACTGTTTGGTATTCATTTTTAAAAAGCGCTTTTTAGTTAATAGATTATTTATCAAAATATCTTTAAAAAAGCCTTTGTTGTTAAAAATTACAAAAATAGATAGTAACAAAGTATTTGTAATATAAAGGTATAAAGTGAAATATTTAAAGTTAATGGAGGGTAGTTAAGGTTATTTACCTCTTTTAAAAAAGCTCAAGAAGAGCTTCTTGGGAGAAGCTTCCCAAGTCCAAATTTGGGCTTCTCCCAAAAGACATAAAAAAGTTTTTTTAATATTAAAAAAACACTTCTTTTTTAGCCCCTATAAAAGCCATACCAAAAACACATTGAGTCTTGTAGGTGGATTTACACATTGGTTCAAACAAAAAAGGTTCTCACACTCCTAGGTGATTCGATCTTGTGCTTAGTGAGAGAGATTTGCAGAGACTAAACTACAAGGATAATCTCTAAATTAATTCAATTTGGATTACGTTTAGAATACGATCTGTCGATTTTTGATTTTTTTTTAAAGTTCCGTAAATACATTTATTTTCAAAACGGTTATTTTTCCCTACATCAACAGTTACCAGATTGTGTATGCTAAAACAAAAAGATAGATTCTTTTGAACTTTTGCAACTATTCAAAATCATGTAACTTTCTGTTTAAATTAATTAAAACAAATTAAAACAAAAACCTTATTAAGGTCAAACTAGCCTAGGCCTGAAAGGACTCTAGCTTATCAAGAGATAAGCTTAGGAACTCCAAGACCTAAGGCGCGTCGTAACCTCAATAAATGTATATGCTAGGCCTAGTTGTGATGCATGTTGTTCAATATATAGGTATGTCTTTACTATTTATAAGGAATTTTAATCCCTTTTGTTCTTTCCATGTGGGATGTGCTTTATACAATTTTTTTGAATGAAACTTTTCCAACAATACCCCACATTTGATTAAAAAAATTCAGTACCAATATTTATACTATGACCTTAGACAACTAAATGAATGCACTTGACAGGAACATAAGTGTTATGCATCGGGAGAAGTGTCTTTTGAACTTGAACTTACCCTAGTGAGGACACATCGGATTTACTTGGTGACTCAGTGTATATAGATGATCTTGAACTGTTCATTATTGTAGTAAATCAAGACAATATGTCTCAAACACAACACAACTTTAAATACTTTAGTTCATACATTTTTGTTCATTTTGGTCCTGAATATATCTCGATTTTCATAATAGTTTTAGAGAATTTAGCCTTTTTATTCTCATAAATGCGACCCCGCATTTACCATCATATAAGTTACACTAATTTAGAGTTTTATGTTTAACTCCTCTTGATAACAAGATATCAGTGTCATTAAATGTAAAGCAAATCATATACATCTTCATATAACACACCAACCATCATAGGAATGTGGTAATTGTGTGTTCTACAATTTAAGTCTTACCAAGCCAGTTTGCCTATTGAACCTAGACCATGGGAGCTCTAATCAGATAGGTTAGGTTTCCACCCAGCTTGACTTATTGAGTGGCTTTAAACCTATTCCTCTTGATGTATAATTAATTTGCTCTCATGGTATGCCTTTTGTTAAATGATCCACAATATTTTCTTTTGACTTTACATCTTCAATGGAGATAACTCCATTAGAGAGCAGTTGTTTAATTGTATTGTGCATATGCCTGATATGTCTTGACTTGCCATTGTATAAATTACTTTTGGCTCTTACTTGCGCTGCCACATTGTCACAATGTATACATATCGCTGTTACAGGATTAGGCCATATTGGAATATCCTCAAGAAAATTTCTTAGTTATTATGCTTCTTTAGCAGCTTTATCCAAGGCTATAAATTCTGATTCCATTGTTTGTCGTGCTATACACGTCTGCTTGCAGGACTTCCACGAAACTGCAGCTCCACCTAATGTAAGAACATATCCACTAGTTAATTTTGTTTCTGTGTTGTCAGAAATCCAATTTGCATCACTATATCCTTCTAAAACTGGTGGATATTTTGTATAATGCAGTCCATAGTTCAAGGTGTATTTTAAATACCTTAACACTATGCTCAATGCATCCCAATGATCCAGACTAGGGCTGCTAGTAAACCTACTAAGTCTACTTTCTGAATAAACGATATCAGGTCTAGTAGAATTCATTAAATACATTAGGCTCCCAATTATTTAGGAATATTCCAATTGAAAAATTACGTCTCCTTTATTTTTCTATAATTTGCATTTTGCACCAAATGGAGTCACCGCCAGTTTGCAATCAACAAGATCAAACCGTTTTAATATTTTTTCCTCGTAATGCGATTGAGTAAGGATATATCCTTCATTATTTCGTTTGATTTGAATTTCTAAAATGACATCGGCATGACCTAAGTCTTTCGTGTCAAAATTAGAATTCAACATTTTTTTGGTTGAATTTATCACATCCTTACATGTTTCCATGATTAGCATGTCATCAACATACAAACACACAAGTACACAATAATCTTTCATATTCTTGATATAAATACATCTATCGTATTCACTGATTTTAAAACCATGTGTTAGCATTGTATGATCAAACTTTTCGTGCCATTGTTTTTGGTGCTTGTTTAAATCCATATAAAGACTTAACAAGTTTACATACTTTATTTTCTTGACCTTTTACCACAAAACCTTCTGGTTGTTCTATGCATATTTCTTTATCTAATTCTCCATTCCAAAATGTTGTTTTTACATCCATTTGATGTATGTCCATATTATTCAAAGCAACTATTGCAATTAACATCCTGATAGATGTTATTCTCGATATTGGAGAATAAATGTTGAAATAATCCAACCCTTCTTTTTGCTGATACCCTTTAGCAACCAAACTTTCCTTGTTTTTATCTATGGTACCGTTAGCTTTAAGCTTTCTTTTAAAAATCCATTTATAGCCTATTGGTTTATTACCTGGTGATAAATCAACCAATTACCATGTATGGTTATGTAAAATGGATTCAACTTCACTATTAATAGCTTCCTTCCAAAAAGGAGCTTCTGATGAAGATCTTAGAACCTTATATGTGTGGGGTATAGCTTCTATTAATAAACTATTAAAATATGGTCCAAAATCTTTTGGTATTTTTGTCCTTTTTCCTCTTCTTAGTTCCAAGTCATGTTCTTGGACACCTTAAGTGGATGGTTCATCTTGAGTTTCATCAGGTACTCTCTTTTATGATGATCCAGACCATTTTTCTTTGTAAGGAAAAATTCCTTCAAAAAAATCAGCATCAATAGATTCAATAATTGTGTTAAGATGTATATCAGGCACTTCAAATTTAATAACTAAAAATCTATATGCAGCAGTATTTTTAGCAAACCCTATAAAAACACAGTCAATTGTTTTGGGTCCAAGTTTAGTCCTTTTCGGTAAAGGTTTTGAACCATTGCTAGGCAACCACACACTTTAATGGGTTTATAAATAGGAATATGTCCTTTCCATAAGGTGACATATTTGTCTCCTTGAATGGAATTTGAATATACACAAAGTGTGTCTAAACAACTTAAAGGGGGGGTGGGAGGGTGGGTTGTTAATCGGTTAATGAACAACCGGTTAATCACCAACTTTTTCAATTTGTCAATACTTACACATCACCTACGAAAAATAATAAAAACACGTTGAATTGATTTACATGAGAAACCCTCAACTGGGCAAAACTCACTGGCTAGCCACCTAGCCACTCCGGTCCTCAAATGCACTATATGTAATAATGTTTACAACCTAGGTTGACCACTGGTCGCACCATTCTCGGAACATAACACACCATTACTACCCACCGGCCTTTTTGAATGATTCTAGACCAATTGCTTGTGCACTAACACTCTTAGTCACAAAACTTGACTCAATGAAGAGATAAAGCAACCTAAGTGAATATATGAAAATATTCTAAATGCAACTAATGCTAGGAAACATTAAATGCTTATCTAGAGATTTATGATGGCAATCAAACAATCCTAGATCTCAATATGTCTATATGAAGATTCATAAAGACCTAACTAGATAAAGATATGCAAGTCTAAAACCTAGTCATCAAACAAATCCCAATCAACATAAGTTGTCACAAAAATATAACAAACACAATAAATTTGCAATCAGTGAAGAACCAATCTAAACCAACCAACAAAGACTCAATCATTTTCAAAATAAGCTTAAGAAAAGAGTCATACATTTAATCAACATAATAAATGCTAATACTAGGCAAAGATGAACAATAATGGAAACAATGAGTTTTAGGGCATGTTCAACTTACCAAGTTATAAGAACAAAGAAGAACCGTGAAGAAATGATGCTTGAATGATGCTAGATGCACATGAGATTTGAGTTTGGTTGAGTAAAAATAAGTTCTTGGGAGTCTCTATCTCTTGAAAAAAACTTTGTCTCACAAAATATTGATTTTGGACTCACAAGAACGAAATAGAGAGAAAACAATACATATAAATGAGGTCAAAACAAAATTGCGTTGTTTTGGAAAGATTAGGCACAGACGCTGTATGTAAGGTGACTGTACAGCCGTTGACCTGGAAAATTTAGATAAAATTTCCAGAAAGTCATTGTACGAAGGGCGACTCAAGAGCGATCCACCAGTGGTGATGCTCTGGGCAAAACTAGTTGTTCTGATGTTGTACTGAGGGTGATTGTACATCGGATGAAAAAAGCAATCAAGTGATCGCTATATGAACAACGGGTGTACACCGGAGGCATGCAAAAAAGGCAAGGCACTTCAATGGGCGTTGTATGAACAGCGCACCAACAACGGGTGAACAACTACCCATAATAAAAAAAGATTCTAACTCCTAAAATGATATGGCAAAAACCAAACAAGAAAGCAAGAATAATGAGCAAGCATGAAGAGAGTTATAACATGAATGTACATCTTCAAGGAACACACAAAATACACGAGATATGGAAATGCATGATTTGTGTGTGTGTGCAACTAAATCTCTTCAAAGAGTCAAGGAAAAGTGATATACCTTTGAAGTGCTCTTGAGTCTGAGGTCTTGGAAATGCCATTGAAGCTTGATCATGAACAATAAAGAGCCTAATCTACCCTTAAAAATTAATCCAAATGTGGTTTGTCAAGAAATAAGTCAATCATAAAATAGAGGTCCTTACAGAATTCTACTCAAAATGTGATTTGCAGTAAGCAAAGCTTCACCCCACATACTATGTAGAGGCCCTAAACTATTCAACATGGAATTTATCATGTCTTTAAAGGTTCTATTTTTCCTTTCTGCTACACCATTCTGTTGTGGTGTGTAAGGCACTGTAGTTTGATGAACAATTCTATGTAATGCATAGAAATTAGAAAAAGTAGTTGACTCATATTTACCTACTCTATCTGATCTAATTGCTTTTATTATTCTATCTAATTGATTTTCAGCTTCTGCCTTATATGTCTTAAACATTTCCAAAGATTCATCTTTGCTGTAAATCAAATAGACATAGCAATATTTACTGCAATCATCGATAAATGTTAAGAAGTAATTTTTCCCACCGCGTGTTGGTGTAGACTTAAAGTCACAAAGATCACTATGAATTAAACCAAGTAATTCATTTGATCTTTCTTGGACTATTTTAAAACTTTGCTAGCAAATTTTGATTATGTACATGTTACGACCTCTATTTTTGATTGGCTTATTTCATGACAAACCACATTGGGATCACTTTGTAATGGGTAGCTTAGGTCTCCTATTGTGACTCATCTTCAACAAGCTTCCAGGATCCTAAAGTGCTTCAAGGAATGTAGTTTACTTGACTTGACTCTTTTGAAGAGATTTAGTTGTACACACTCACTAGTTTGCATTAGAGATTATATCTTGCATTGTATCTAAATTGATAACATGTCTTGCATGTTAATTGTGCTTCATTTTTTATGCATTTCACTGACTTTACACTTACACAACAGTCATGTAATATAGGCATTATTCATGTGTGTTGAAAAGGGGTTTTTTCCCTTTAGCGCGCTGATAGTTAGTGCGTGGGTCCTTCTGTGCGGGTACCCACCCGCGCAGCCACCAACGTATCTCGAGCAGTAGGTCTGCATTGGTCATGCATTGTCGTCATGCGCCACACCAGCGCATCTTGGGTAGTAGGTCTGCACTGGTCGTGTGCTGGTCTTCAGGCGCCAGACCAGCGCACAGTGCAATTTCTGTGCACGTTTTTCCAAAATGATGCAGTTTTATTCAGCCCTGTTATATGTTCTCTCTTCTTCCTTGCTTGTTTCTATGAGTTCAAAAACTAACCTAAGTGAGAGAAAACCATTCTTGAAGAGAGAGAGACTCCAAGAACTCACATTTACTCAACCAAACACACTTCCATGAGCATCCAGCATCATTCAAGCATCAAATCTTCATGGGTCTTTGGTTGTTTCATAACTAGGTAACCTGAACATGCTCTACAACTCTTTGCTTCATCTATATGTTCATATTAGCCTAGGATTAGCATTTATTTAGTTGATTAAATGCATGACTCTTTGCTTAATATTGTTTTCAATATGTTTGAGTTTTCATGTGTTGGTTGAGATTAGCATTTCATTGATAGCTAGCATTTAGCACCATTTTGCCCTCTAGCTAAATCTTTATGCCTTACATTTAGATATTGTTGATTAGGACTTATTGATTGCATTTGTTAACTGCATTTATTATCCTTTCCATGTTATGTGACAAATTGTGTTGATATGGCTTTGTTTGATGACTAGATTTTAGACTTGCATATCTATATCTAGTTAGGTCTTTATGAGCATTCATATAGATATTGATATCTAGGATTGCTTTTATTGCCATCATATAATCCCTACATAAGCATTTAGTATTGCCTAGCATTAATTACATTTCAAATATTCATATATTCACATAGGTTGTTAATCTCTTCTTAAGAGTTAAGTCTTGTGACTACAAGGTGTAGTGCACAAGTAAGTGAAGTCTTGCAACCAAGGTGTGGTGGGCAAGAAAAGTGATCAAGAATTCATTATAAAGGCCCGTTGGGTGGTGGTGGTGGGTTAGTGACCGAAAATGGTTTGACTAGAGGTCAACCTAGGCTGTAAACATCATTACAATAGTGGATTTGAGGATCGGAGTAGCTAAGTGGTTAGCCCGTGGTTTTTCCCTTGTTGAAGGGTTTCCACGTAAAAATCAAGTGTCATTTAATTTCCGCATTTTATACTTGATTTTGTATATTTGTTTATGGGGTAAATTTTTAATATTGACTAATCAAGATAAGTTAGTAATTAACTTCATTAAAACCTATTCACCCCTCTGTAGGTTATTAGACACACGCTTGTGTTATATTTTCAATTGGTATTAGAGTGGGTTCCTAGACATACTTAGGTGATCCTTGCTCTTGATTGTGTCTTGTATTTGTGTGCATTTTTTTTTGTTGCATTCATTTGCATTCATTGACCCAAACACTATGAGTGATTTTGGGGTGAGTAAAGAGGGAGCGTCTAGTGTGAGACCACCACTACTCAAGGGGAATAATTACTCCCCATGGAAGAGGAAGATGGAGTCCCTCATATCGGTGATAAATGACAGAGTTTGGATGGTGATTGAAGATGGATACACACCACCAACCATGACCGCCAAAGATAGAAGTAGTGTGCTCAAGCCTAAGTCTCAATGGAGTTCTCAAGAGTTTGAAGCCTCGAAGTGGAACAACAAGGCGATGCATGCCTTGTTCAGTGCAACAGATAAGAACCAATACAAACTTATCCAAATCACCAAAAGTGCATATGAAGCTTGGAAGATCCTAGAGATGGCGCATGAGGGAACCGAATTGGTTAAGGATTCCAAGCTCCAAGTTCTCCAAGCATAATTTGAGACAATTAGGATGGAGGAGCATGAGTGCTTCAATGACTTCCAAGTGAAGTTGATGGACATCGTGAATCAAAGTCAACAACTAGGTGATCTAGACTCTGATATGAGGATTAAGAAAAAGATCATGAGGTCACCACCCACTAGATTCGAATCCAAAGTGACGGCTCTTGAAGAAAATACGGATTACAAGAAGATGAAGGCAAGTGAAGTGATTGGAAGGCTTTTAGGCTATGAATCTAGATGGGCTCCTACATCTACACCACCGAAGATGCAAAAGAGTATAGCATTGAAGACCTCCAAGATTGAGAAGAAGGATGATGACTTGGATGAAGACATGTCTCTAATGGTGAAGAGATTCAAGAAGTTTATGAAGTTTCACAAGAATGACTTGAAGAAGAAGATCCACTTCAAGAAGATTGAGCCAAGTCAAGAGAAGCATTCAAGAAATGGCATTCAATGCTTTGAATGTGGAGGATCTGGGCATATCTCCATGGATTGTGGTAACTTGAAGGTCAGGAGAAAAGGAAAGGCGATAGCCACCTCCTTAAGTGATAATGAGAGTGCATAAGATTCGTTGGTTGATGAAGAACTTGCAATTAACTACACGGCCTTTAGAGCCTCCTATGTGGTAGTTAAAAAAGAAGGCAATAGTGCCTTGACCTGTGACCTTGAAGAATGAATAAATGAAGTGGTTGCTAGAGGTGTGATTGATGTAGCTACACATGAAGATGTTGTTGATGTGACAACAAGTGACACTAGTTGTGACTTTAGTGATGAGAAGTCTTCACCCCACTCAAATGAAGGTTTTTGTGAAGGTGAGGATCTTGAAGGCTTCATCAAGTACTTTGAAGACTCGCGGTTCAAGAAGAAAATAGAAATTCAAAAGTTGAAGGTGGAGAATCTCAAGCTTTCAACCAATGTGACTCACTTGAATGAAGAAGTGAGAAGAGTCAAGGAAAGTGAAGACTTATTGAAGAAGTAAAACCTTCATCTAAAGGCCAAGTTAGATGACTCCTCAAATAGGGGCATGGTTGATGTGCCAAAATATGAGAATGAGATTGAAGATTGCCACCAAAGGATGAAGGAAAGATGAACTTGCCAACAAAGAGAATTCCTTGAAGATTATCAAGGATAAAGAGATGAGGTACCTTCAAGATTTGAAAAAGGATAAGATCAAGCAACCTCAAGATCCAGGTAAGTAAATCTTCACCTCCTCAACAACCTAGGAGAAAGATTGATCTTGGAGAGTCATCCAAGAGTGGCCAAATGAAGATGCTAAAAAAGGGTGAAGCTCAACTTCAACAACCAAGAGCTCCACATCCAAGCTTTCGTAAACCAAGATTTCCCCAACCAAGAAGGCAAGCCAAGCAAACCCAACCAAGGAAGCATGGCAATCTAGTTCAATAACAAAGAAGGAGAGAACCGGCTCAACACCAAAGGCAACATCAAATGCGTGACAAGTCTTCATTGACCTCACAAGGATTTGGTATGACTTCTAATTTTATACCTACTTGTCATTTTTGTGGTGTTGAGGGGCATATTAGGCCAAACTGCCATAGTTACATTAAGATATGTAGGGTTGAGAGCATGATGGAGATGAATAAACTTAGAAGGGACAATATGCATGTGCCTAGGAAATCTAGAGAAAATGATCCTATGAAATATAGTAACATGATGACTGTGACCACTAGGAATGAAAATGTGTCACCTAAGTGGATTAGAAAAGATGAACCTGCATGCTATTGTGATAACATGTCACCCATAGACTCAACTAGGTCTAATGGACTTGGTAGGTCTATAGGGGCTCATGCCTCCTATTGACTTGATTGGATTTGACCCTATGAGGAGAGCTCAAGAAAAAAGAGCGAACTTGCATTTTTGAAATGTGAAAAAATTTGATATACTTTATGCTTCTTTATTTATTGCTTGAGATACTAGGTTGCACATATATGCTTATATGGTATTTTTATTCATTAAGTGTGTAACCTTGCTCTGTTTGTAATCCATGTCACATTTATGTTCAAACATGCATTTTTGGACTAGGAGATTTGATTGGGAAGTAGTTTTGAATGACCTATAATTTATCTCCATGACATGTGAACTTGTTTATGACATGCTTTAAATGATATGCATGAAATGCTTTTGATTGCTTTATGCAAATGTGTGTGAATGCAAATGAGAAGACTAATCAATAAGGATCTTGTATCCATACAATCAATAAGGATTTTATATCCAAATTAGTCTTCTCTCTCTTTTTAATGGTTTGAACAAGACAACAACCAACAAGGATTTCATATCCATTCAATCAATAAGGATTCTATATCCATGTCTTGTTTGGGCCTTAAGGATTGATATAGTTGTTTGTGTGTTGAAATTTTTTCGGAAAACTATATCATGTTTACTTATGACAAAATGGTGCAAATTGGTTTGAATTCTTTTGGAAACCCTTTTGATGTTTGCTTTGCCAAATACCATTGCTTGAACTTGAATGCTATATGTCTTGCATACAAAGCAACAAATTCACACATTCTCTTTAAAATAAAACTCCTTAAATCTCTCTCAATTAATAAAGTTGCATAAAGTTTATGTATATAATTATGCAATCATCTTTTGTGAAAATATCTCTCTTTGCTAAAGCAACCCGATAGGGGGAGCTCCTTTGCCTATCTCATGATAAAAAGGGGGAGAAGTCTTGAGAGATCTTAGGGGGAGCAATTTTTTTATGCTTTGGGAAGAAGTCTTGGGAGAGAGTAACCATTTAAGGGGAGTATTGCATTGCACTACATTATATTGATTGTATTGTCTTCTTAACGCAAATGCTTGTTTCATTTTGATCAACTCACATGCACTTGTTGTTGTAAAGTGCTTTCTTGTTATTGTGTGTAGGTATGATGATCTACGAAGAGATTGAAGGCCTTAAAGACTTAGATCTTAGGTTTCTCCTATTGTAACGTTGAAAATATACTTTGTTGACCAATAGCTTTATTATTGTTTTGTGAGGATTATTTTGTGAGTAGTTGTTTTGTCATGAAATAGCCAAAGGGGGAAATTGTAAGGACCTCTATTTTTTATTGGCTTATTTCATGACAACCCATATTGTGATCACTTTGTAATGGGTAACTTAGGTCTTCTATTGTGACTCATCTTCAACAAGCTTCCAAGATCCTAAAGTGCTTCAAGAAAGGAAGTTTACTTGACTTGACTCTTTTGAAGAGATTTAGTTGTACACACTCACTAGTTTGCATTAGAGATTATATCTTGCATTGTATCTAAATTGATAACATGTCTTGCATGTTAATTGTACTTCATTTTGTGTGCATTTCACTCACTTCACACTTGCACAACATTCATGTAAGATAGGCATTATTCCTGTGTGTTGAAAAGGGTTTTTTTCCCTTTAGCACGTTGATAGTCAGTGTGCGGGTCTTTGTTGTAGCCACCCGCGCAGCCACCAGCTCATCTCGAGCAGTAGGTCTGCATTAGTCGTACTCTAGTTGTCATGCGCCACACCAGCACATCTTGGGTAGTAGGTCTGCGCTGGTCGTCAGGTGCCGGACCAGCGCACAGTGCAATTTCTGGGCACGTTTTTTTTTCCAAAATGACGCAGTTTTATTCATCCCTATTATTTATGTTCTCTCTTCTTCCTTACTCGTTTTTGTGAGTTTAAAAACTGCCTAAGTGAGAGAAAGCCACTCTTGAAGAGAGAGAGACTCCAAGAACTCATCTTTACTCAACCAAACATACTTCCATCAGCATCTAGTATTATTCAAGCATCAAAACTTCATGGGTCTTTGTTGGTTTCATAACTAGGTAACTTGAACATGCTCTACAGCTCTTTGCTTCATCTATATGTTCATATTAGCCTAGGATTAGCATTTATTTAGTTGATTAAATGCATGACTCTTTGCTTAATATTGTTTTCAATATGTTTGAGTCTTCATATGTTGGTTGAGATTAGCATTTCATTGATAGCTAGCATTTATGACCATTTTGCCCTCTAACTAAATCTTTATTCCTTGCATTTAGATATTGTTGATTAGGACTTATTGATTGCATTTGTTAATTGTATTTATTGTCCTTGCCATTTTATGTGACAACTTGTGTTGATATGGCTTTGTTTGATAACTAGATTTTAGACTTGTATATCTATATCTAGTTAGGTCTTTATGAGCATTCATATAGACATTGATATCTAGGATTGCTTTTATTGCCATCATATAATCCCTACATAAGCATTTAGTGTTGCCTAGCATTAATTGCATTTTGAATATTCATATATTCACATAGGTTGTTAATCTCTTCTTGAGAGTTAAGTCTTGTGACTACAAGGTGTAGTGCACAATCAAGTGAAGTCTTGCAACCAAGGTGTGTTTGGCAAGTAAAGTGATCAGGAATTCATTATAAAGGCCCGTAGGGTGGTGGTGGTGGGTTAGTGACCTAGAATGCTTTGACTAGAGGTCAACCTAAGTTGTAAACATCATTACAATAGTGGATTTGAGGATCAGAGTGGCTAAGTGGTTAACGCGTGATTTTTCCCTTATTGAAGGGTTTCCACTTAAAAATCAAGTGTCATTTAATTTCTGCATTTTATACTTGATTTTGTATGTTTATGGGGTAAATTTTTAATATCGACTAATCAAGAAAAGTTGGTAACCCCCCCCCCCCCCCCCCCCCAGGTTATTAGACATACACTTGTGTTGTTTTTTCACTACAGGTTTCACATTGATGCAGTAAGTCTATTTCGAATTTTGGTAATAAACGTAAATTAACCATTATATATAAAGATCTATAATTAACATGTCCTAATCTAGCATGCCAAATATTAAAAGAATCAATAATATAAAAAGAAGGCTTATTCATTTTATATATTGTATTATTAACCATTACATTAAGTTTGAACAGACCATCTGCCAAATAACAATTTCCCATTAACATCCCTGCTTTAGTAAGGACAAACTAATCGAATTCAAATACGAGTTTGAACCCTTTCTTACTGAGCAATGGGCCAAACACAAAAAATTTCCTAATTTCAGGAACATGTAAAACATCAACAAGGGTTACAGTTTTTCCATAAGTAAGTTTTAGCACAACAGTGCCTTTTCCTTCCATTGCAGATGTAGAAGAATTACCCATATAGAACTTTTCACTGCCATTAATCTGTTTATATTCTGAAAACAGATTTTTTTCATAGCATATATGCTTTGTAGCTTGTCATGCCCGGGAAGCGAATCGGAACCAGAGAGGTTCTGGTTCTAGTTTCGGTTCGGTTCCAAAAATTGAAGAACCGGTACGAAATTGCCAATTCGGTTCCGGTGCTGGAACTGGCAGTTCCACGCCTTGATTTCAAAAAATTTTATAAAAAAAATTAGGCCGTTGGAGGCCCAACGATCTGCTGACGTTAGCAGGCCGTTGGTCCTTCAATGGCCATTTTTTTCAAATTTTTTTTCTTTTTCTTTACTATAAATACCGTCGCTGCCGCCACCCCACACACCCCCCCCCCCCCCCCCCCATATTCATTTTCCCCTCTCCAATTTTCTCCTATTTCTCTCTAATTCTCATTTCTCTCTCAATTTTCCAAGTTTCCAATTATTTCTCAAGTCTCAATTACTAAGTTATTAATATTTATTTTATTTGCAATTACATTTATTTTTAGTTTTTTACTTAATTAAAATTCATTTTCAAGTTCCAACAAATTTTTCAAATTTATTTCCATCAATTTATTCACATTTTTTCACATTTTTTCCATCAATTTTATTTTTTAAATGGCAAGTGGAGGTGGATGTGGAAGAGGAGACGTTCCAAGGTGTTCCATTTCGATGAAAGTCAAAGGTAAGGGTCGTATGCTAGATGTTATGAAAATTCTGGACAATGTCGGTTATAACAACACCGTTTATGCCAAAGCCTATGCTGAAGCCATAAACTCTCCTCAACCCAATCATCCCCCTCTAATAATTTCTGAACCTGGTCCCGATTCCACCCTCTATATCACAAGCCAATCATAAAAATATGCCTGATAATGATCCCCCTCCCCCTCAAGAGTTTGAATTTGAACCACAAATGGAAGAGATACAAAAGCAGCCGAAATTTGATCTCTTCATACTCCATATGAAGAAAGTAACGCAAGCAGATGGAAGCACTAAAATGGTTTGCAATTACTGCAAACAAGTCTTTTAAGTGGCACAAATCTGAAGGATATGACTCATGTCGAAAGCATATAACGAACATGCATCCTTAAGCAGACGTGCATGCTAGATCGAGTACACAATCCCAAATTTCCAGGTTCGCTACCCTTAACACTAAATTATTTAAATATAGTAATCAAATTAATAGAGAAGAATTAGCTAAAGTGGTTGTAGTAGAACATTTACCATTATGTTTTGGTGAAAAAGTTGGTTTTATTAATTATTATCGACGAGCATTAAATCCTGCTGCATGTCGTGTTCCAAGAAAAACGCTCACGGAAACACTTGAAAGGATTTATGACAAAGAAAAATTGAATTTGGAAAAATATTTTGAAAAATATAATGGTCTTGCGTATGCGCTGACATATGGAGTGACCATTAACAAATGCATTCATACTTGAGTGTCACATGCCATTATATGGATAAAGCATGGACAATCCAAAAATGAATTCTTGCATTTCGACTTTTTGATGATGCACGCACTATTACTAATATTTTTAGACTGCTTAGAATTATTTTTGAAGAGTATAAAATTCAAAACAAAATTTTTTTCAATTGGTTTTGATAATGCTTCCAATAATACTGTCGCTATTTCTGCTTTAATTGAGTTATGCAAAACTTATTTCGGCGGTAAATTTTTCATTACAGATGTAAATGCCATGTTTTAAATTTATGTATTCAAAACGGTTTAAAGACTCTTCAAACTTTTATTCAGCCTATTAAAGATGCCCTCTATTATTTGTGGAAACATCCTTCTGCAATGAAAGCATGGACAAAATTTTACAAACAAAGTGGTAGGCGTCCCATTATATTTCCTCGTGATATTCCAACACGTTAGAATTCTACATATAAATTGCTTGCTCAAAGTTATGATTATAGGGATTTATTAGTTACTTTTATTCAATATAATGTTAGTCACATTAATCTTTATGCTGCATATTGGGATGCTTGTACAAAATTTGTGGTTTGTTAACAGTTTTTCATAATGCTACTAACAATTTATCTGGTGTTTATTATCCTACGACTAATTTATTTATTGTTGAGAGCCTTAATATTGCTGGTGCATTTAATCATTGTGTATTTGACCCAGACTTACTAGAGTCTGTTAATGCTATGAAATCAAAATGGTTAAACTATTACCAGGAGTTTCCAAATATTTATTTGATTGTACTGTGTTTTGATCCACGTTGTAGATTAAGCCATTATTGTATAAATTATATGATGAATATCTTAGAGTTTATGGTTCGTCATTGAACATAGAGATTCCACCAACTCAAAATGTATCCCAGTCCACATCATCATCCTCCTTATTTATGAATTTAGGGTATAATCTGTTAGCCAAAAAAAAATTTACGGGGTTCTTCTTCATTAAGCTCGAACTTGTATTCTAATCTTGAATCATATCTAGATACCTCTTTAGAGTTTATGGAGACAATGCTGTTAAAATTTTTGATATCATACACTGGTGGAATGAGCATGAAAGGTACTTTCCAATCTTAGCTATGATAGCCAAACAAATTCTTTTAACACCAGTTTCTACGGTGGCTGTCGAACAAGAGTTTAGCGCTAGTGGAAATATTCTAGACGCAAGACATTCACTTTTGAGTCTACAATCAATTCAGATGCAAGCTTGTGTTGATGATTGGTCCAAGACACAAAACAGACAACAAGAAATCAATCAAGATGCACATGCACCCTACGATTTCTTCAAAGATGACCAACTTGCTGCAAGTGGAACAGATGATAATGACAACCAGTAGTTACGGAGCCACCTCACACAATATGTCCACGTCATCACCAAACATGCAATAAAGGTAAGAGAACTATGTGGCATTTAATTCCTTTAAACCCTAAGAGGATACATATGCAACTTAATTGTGGTAAAAATTAAGTGCAAGACCAATTTTACATTTTTTTAGTTTTATTTTAATTTATTTTGTAGTATATCATATATTCATATATTTATTTTATTTTAATTCCGGGTGACCCAATAAAATGCATTTACAATTTTAAATGTCTAAGTTTTTTTAGTGATAATAAGGAAAAAAAAAACCCGGTTCTGAACCCCTGAAACTGTGGAACCGGAATCGAAACAAGCAGCATGACTACTTGCCTGTATCAATCCACCAGGCCCTAATATCTGAAACCATGTTGACTTCAGACACAACAACAACTAAATTGTCGTCGACAACAATGATATTTGCCTGATTATTGTGTGTAGGATTGGCCAAATTCTGACATTGTGCTGGCTGCAGTCTTGTGCTCTATGTCCTGACACTCCATAAACCCAGCAAGTTCCTTTAATTTTTTTTGAAATCCTTGCCTTTTGGTGCATGCAGATTGACAACCTTTTTTTCTGTTGCATTTTTCTTGCCTTTATTCTTCTGGAATTTTGGTTTCGAAGTTTGTTCCTCAACCATAGTTTCTTTGGCTTCCACAATAGGCACTTCAATTTTGTCTCCTTTCATGTGATCTTCTTCAACTCGAAGCCTCAGGATTAAATTCTCCATAGACATCTCACGACGTTTGTGCTTCAAATAAAATTTGAAATTTTTCCATGATGGTGGCAGTTTCTCAATAATTGCTCCTACCTGAAAATGGTCATTCACAGAACAGCCATCAGCATGTAATTCATGAATTAGAACTTGAAGTTCTTCAACTTGCTTAATGATTGTTTTCGTGTCAACCATCGAGTACTTGAGAAATTTTCCAATGACAAACTTTTTGGCTCCAGCATCTTCTGTTTTATATTTTTTTTTCTCAAGCTTGTCTCAGACATCTTTTGTTGTTTTGCATGATGAGTAGATATCATACAAAGCATCATCCAATCGGTTTACGATATAATTTCTGCAAAGAAAATCAAACTGTTTCCAGGTCTCGATTGTCATCATTGTTTCTCTGGTCACTGGACTCTCATCCGTTTTGGGAACCTCTTCCCTGACTATATGTGCCAGGTTCATGGTTGTCAAATAAAATAACATTTTCTGTTGCCATCTTTTGAAATCAATTCCTTTGAATTTCTTAGGTTTTTCATCATGAGGATTCTTGGAGATAACATTCATATTTGTTGATTGTGAATCCATTTCAATTAATTTGTCTTTAGATTGTTAGAAAACAACAATTCAGTGAATGAGAAAAATGCAAGGAGAAGAAAAAAATAATAATAGTATTTTGACACTGCAAATATTGCAAACAATACAGCAAAACAATTAATAAAATTGTAAGTAAAATACTGACTTGAAAATCGATAGTCTTGCAAAAGCAATGTCCTAAAGACAGATTTTCATCACTTCTATGTGCTTGAAGATCAAACGGTGTCTGCCTCCTAGGATAAAACTATTGTATTCTCGAATTCATCACCGAATTCAAGAACCTGGTGAACTTTTTGTATTTTCCTCTCAATAAAACAGTATGCATGAAAAAAAAATTGAATACAGAACAAAAGACACAGATTCTTTTAAACACAAGCCTGAAAACCCCAAGACCGAAGGCCCGTTACTTCAACAATTATATATGCTAAACCCAGTTGGGAGACCTATTATTTAATAAATGGGTAATCTTTACTACTTATAAATCATTTTAATCCCTTTTGTTCTTTCTATGTGGGATGTGCTTTATACAATTTTTTTGAATCAAACTTTTCCAACACAATCTTCCATGGAGGAGAAGCTCTATTTTTTTTTTAAACTCATGTTGTTTATTTTTCACAATGTTTTAAAGAGATTTTATATTGTTTGAGATTGTTTCTTAATTTTTTATAATTACATATTGTTGTACAAAAATACCATTTTAACCTTATACTATCAAGTTAACGGTCAGTCAACCCGATATTCCGATCAACCCGATTTTAATAGAGGTTCGTGCAATTTTAGCAAGGGTTACTTTTACGTGCACTATTACATAACCTCAAGTGTGTGAGTGCGAATAATCCAATATAATGAGACTGATGGGTCGTTTGTTTTTTCCACCTCAAGCTTAATGAGTCAGAATCATAATTATTAAGTTGTTTTGTTTATTTTTATAAGTAGTCAAACAACTTTAAAATGCCAAAAAACAACTTAAAATAAAAAGTAAAAAGTTCTGACTTTTCACTTAATTGCAAATCATTAAATTACATTAAATGAAATCTAAAATCTTTTTTTCTGATACTATCTCCTATATATAACATATTTCCAATTTCATCATAATTATATATGGTACAAAAATCTTTATTTTAATATATTATTTATTTTAAATAGCTTTAAAAATAAAAAAGAACTCTAATCACTTCTCATATTGGTGTTTAATATCAATACTTTATTATGATATTAGTGTATGTATTTATATATATATATATTTAGGGTGTTTTGTGTGAGTTTTCCTGCTGCCTTTTTTATTTTTGAAAAAAAAAACATTTCTTTTCTTAATAAAAATGAAGTTTATTTGTAATTGAAGAAGAAGATCATAATCATATGTGTTCATATATAATTATTATTTTTGGATTGTTTTTATTCCATACTATATGTATAATCGTTAAACGTGTGTATAAATGTAAAATTACTTAGTTTAATACAATTTTACTTTTAAAAAACAAACATGTTGACAATACATTCATATGTGAGGAAAAAAAAAACATGTCATTCTAGTTCAGATTTCAGTTCACATTCAGTTTTTAGGAAAATTCAGAACTATTCAATATTCAGACAATAAAAAACAAACGAGTCTGAGAAAATGAAAAGAAAAACTTGCTTGTTTAATCGTGTGCTAATGAAAGTGACGTGGGATAACATGGGTTGACGAAAGCCGAGTGTGATGAAATCAGAGTCGTCAACCATATTATGATGGTTGTGAGAGCCAAAAAATAAATAAATGAAATAAGAAAGAGATATTAATCATGGGCCTATATTTCAATAGTGGCCGACCTTATAGTTACGGATGAGTTGGTTTACAGTGAGATCGGCCTGCGCATGATCTGTATGACTTTCATTTCCCTATATCCAAATTGATTTTTACTTAGGGGCAGGAAGGAGAGAAAAATGTATGAGATAGGGGTATATTCGTCATTTCATGTAGTGATCTGATGAGATATGGGGATATGTGGGCTATATTCATCATTGGAAATGATTCAGTTGATGCCGCCTATAGATGTGTGTGTATATGCATAGGATAGGAGAAGATTTTCTGTCAGTATGCATGTATGGGCATTTGCGTCATTTCCAATTGGGTGGACAATATGTAGACCTAGTTCAGCAATTGTCCATCTGCAAAGCAGTGTTAGTTTAGTAACTCTCTCTTGGGTTTTGCTTTTGTTTTTGCTTTCTGTCGTTTAGCATGAGGTTTCTTGTAGTCTAATCTCATCACACTATCTATTGTATCGGTGACACGTGGCTTACGCATATTCCTAATAAACAATAAACAATAAACATGATATTTAATGTTCAGTTCGTTCTGATATAAATATCAGGACAAAGAATGTAGATCATTAGATTTACATACTTTGACTCAAAGTGTATGTACTTGTCAAAACTTCTCTATAATTTGTGGTCCACATTCTTCGCCCTGATATATTTTATATCAAGACGAACTGACAATAGAAAGACTGTATATATATATATATATTTTCAAGTTAGTACGCCCTGATATAACTTCATCACGTTGGATATGGACCATTAGATTTCCATATTTTGACTCAAAGTGTATGCACTTGTCAAAACTTCTCCATAATCAGTAGTCCACATGCAACACACTAATATAAGTTATATCAATATGCACTAAGGAGAAAATGATTGTATATGTATATATAGTCTCTTGTAAAAGAACATTTTAATTTCAATAAAAGACTTTTAGCAAATCATATCAATTTTTTTAAAAAAAATTTATGGATGATAAATTCAATTAAATATACATATGAAAAAAATTTGATTTTTCAAACACTGGAACAATGTTTCCCAATTTTATTAAATACGAATAGTTCTAGTACTTGAAAAAATCTCAAATTTTATTCATATATATATTTCAATGAACTTATCATCTATAAAAAAAATTCATATCAAAATTCATAAAAATCAATGTGATTTCACTAAGATCCTTACCGAAATTAAAATAAGGGATCTCTTATGAGAGACCCACTATATATATATCAATCAGATTTTTTTTATGTATTACCCGATTCAACTTTACCCGTCATCAAGTTTTGAATTACTTAATAGCGTACTAACAGTGCTTCTTATGTACCCAGTTAAATTGGTAGGCAAGGTCGGTCCTAAGACCTTTCCTTTTAGCCCCTCAGCCACCCCTACTTACTTTAGTAAGCCTTGGCGCTACGAGTTTTACAAATATATTTTAAAATTATTTCGAACACTATTTCTTGGTCTTTGAGGCATCTTACAATCTTTGGGGAATTTTATTGATAACATTGCCAAATTTTGACAACTGATAAGGTTTAAAAGATAACAACTGATTAGAAAAAGCTAAAAAAATAACAAATATCCTAATCTATTACTGATTAGCAAATGGAAAATAAAAGACAGATAAAACCCCTAAAGGTAGTAGGCTTAAAGCACTGAGCGTTGCAAGGTCTGAGAAGTTCTCATCTTCATGGTTGGGCTAGGCGATAGGCTCCATGCCCAGCTAAATTGGCCACCTGATAAGGTTCTTCCCATTTGTCTGCAAAAGAGCCAACTACTTTTTCCTTTGAATTCAGAGAAACTCATCTTAAGATTAGGTCCCCGAGTTGGAATCTCCTTATCCGCACATGTGAGTTATAATACCTGGTTGCCCTTTGCTGATAGGTTGTATTTCTCACAACCGTCAAATCTCTTCTTTCTTCAAGTTTATCCAGGTTTGTTCCAACATGCCCACATTTTGTTAGGGTACAACTGAGCTCTTAATGAGGTGTAGACTACCTCAACTGTGATGATTGCTTCAGTCCAGAACACCGACGAATAGGGAGTCTCGCTCGTTGTTGTCATTTCTGTGGTTCGGTATGCTCAGAGCACCTCAAGCAGTTTGTCTGCCCAGTTTCTCTTCTTAGTGTCTAGCTCGGCCTTCAAGTTGTGCTTGTTGATCTTGTTTACAGCCTTAGTTTGCCCATTGGTCTGTGGGTGAACAAGTGTTGCATAAAAATTCTTGATGTTGTACATCCCACATATTTCCCTGAAGTTGTCACTGTCGAATTAAGTTCCACTATCGATGATGATCATGTCTGGAATCCCAAATCGATAGATGACGTTCTTCTTCAAAATATCTGGTAGTGTTGGCTTCAGTTTTGTGCACAAGCATTTCTGCTTTAGCCCACTTCGTGAAATAATCCACCGCGACAATGGCATACTTTGCTCCTTCCTTAGTTACAGTCGTTATTGGGCCGATCAGATCAAGCCCCTACATTGCAAATGGTTATAGGGATGTCAGGTTCTTCAACTACTCAGGTGATCGCTTGATGTCATTCACGATCCTTTGACAAGTCTCACACTTCTTCGCCATTCATTTGGCGTCCTAAAATAAGGTTAGCCAGTAGAATCCTTGTCTAAGGGTTTTACGAGCTAGGCTCTTGACCCCATTATGATTCCCACAGACCCTGTTATGTATGCTTTTCAAGATCTTCTCAGCCTCGATCGGTCCTACACACATTTGCAATGTCTTTGAAAACCCTCTTATGTATAACTCTTCCTCAATTATTATGCATCTGGGTGCTTTGTATCCGATCCACTTTGCTTCCATCAGATCCTTTGGGAGGATGTTCTTATCCAAATGATATGTGATCGCTTTCATTCATGTAGCATGCCCTTCTTCGATTACTCCTACCATTAGCTCGGACTGCCCATTTTGTCAGTCTTCCTACGACTTCCAGCTTTGACAGAATCTGTTAGAGTTGGCAATCTCTGTAAACTTCAATCTTGTGTGTTTGAAAGTAAGGCCTAAGCTTTCTTACTGCTGTCATTAATGCTAATGTCATCCGCTCAGCTAACGATTACCTTGTTTTTACTAGTAGTAAAGCCTTGCTAGTGTAGTAGACCAATTTTTGCAATCCCCCATCCAATATGGCCAGCACTAAACCAATTGCCACCGGCGTGATTGATAAGTATAAATACAAAGTCCCATCATTCATTAGTTTGGACAAGATCGGGGCCTTGTTAAGATATTCCTTAATCTGCTGAAAAGTCTTTTCACACTCTTCAGTCCACTCCACCCCATTACCTTTCCTTTTGACTTTGAAAAAGGGAACGCACTTATCTGTTGATCGGCTGATCAACCAGTTGAGTGAAGCTAGATACCCGGTTAACCGTTGCATCTTCTTCAAGGTTCTGGGAGACCTCATATCTTTCAGCGCCTATAACTTTTCAGAGTTAACTTCGATTCCTCTTTGATGTGCCTGAAAACCGAAGAATTTCCCCGATGGTACTCCAAAAACACACTTGTTCAGATCGAGCTTCATCTTATACCGTCTTAACACTTCAAATGTTTCCCTTAAATTTGATAGATGTTTTTCAGCCGTAACACTTTTGGTCAGCTTGTCATCCACATACGCCCCCATATTTATGTTGATATATCGAGCGAACATCTTGTTCACCTGCCTTTGGTTTGTCACTCCAGCATTCTTCAGACCGAATGGCATTATCTAATAGCAATAGAGCCCTTGATCAGTTGTGAAGGCCGTCTTCTTTTCATCTAGCTCGAACATTCTGATCTGGTTGTACCATGAGTACGCATCCATGAAATTGAGCAGCTTGTGCCCAGTTGTAACATCCACCAACTAATCTATCCTTGGTAAGGGAAACCGCCTTTTGGGCACGCCTTATTTAGGTCAACGAAATACTCGCACATTCTTCACTGCCAATTCTTCTTCTTGACAAACACCACATCAGCTACCCACTTCGGGTACCATACCTCATTGATTGATCTTGTAGCCAGTAGTTTCTTGACCTCTTCCTTAATGGGTTCCTTTCTCTCTAGATTAAACCTATGTCACTTCTGAACCACTGGTTTATGCTCGGGGTCAATTGCCAGACAGTGAGAGATCGACTTAGTGTCTATTCCTGGCATGTTCTTAAGCTTCCATGCAAACATATCTTTGTATTCCCTCAACAAGTTGATCAGATCTGTCTAAATATGATCGAATAAATGAACCACTAACTTAACAATTTGATCGGGCTCATTGCTATCGAGCATAACCTTTATTGTCGGTTCTTCTTTTTCTAGATCTTTTTCATGCCATGATGACACTTCTCTCGGGTCTAGATCAAACCTGGTCGAGGTCTCTGCCTAAACTTCCTCCTCATCAATCTCGAAACATTCTTCTTCAACCATGTCAATTAGCATTACATCAGAATCCACTTTCTCTAAATACACTACCAAATTTGCTTTCATGGCCCATTCATGTGAGCACTTCATCCCACCTACTTCTGCTTCAGTTCGGAACTTAACTGTTACGACATAGGTTACTGTTAAAGCTTTGGATTTGTTCAAGAAAGAACTTCCCAATAGAGCGTTGTATGGCCAATTTTCAGCATCGACCACTACAAAGTCAAGGAGAATAGTTTTCTGGCAAGGGTAAGTTCCAATCTTAACCGGTAACTTGACTATTCCTAAAGACCTTACTTTGGTCCCGTCGAACCCTTTGAGTGGGATTGTTAATGGTTGTAGGTATTTCCTCTATAATACCAGTTGATCGAACACTCCACCACTTAGGATATCCGTCGAGCTCTCATTGTCAATCAGCACCCTCTTTACCTCTCTATGGTCGATGTAAACCGACACCACTATTGCATCATTTGGACTGACCTCGAGTCCATGTGCGTCTGCTTCTAAAGAATTAAAGAAGCAAGAAATAAAAGGAAACCCATTCGTGTACTGAAATTTCCCAAGTCTTCAAGTTCTTCTCTTCCTCTTATGTTTAGATTTCGAGCTCTTTGAGTGGGTGTTTGGTTTAAACAAAAATTGATGTGAAGAAAATGTTGTAGAAATGATTTTTGTGAGGAAATTAGGTAGGAATTAGTGTATGATGGGTTTGGATTTGGTAGGAGATGATTCTTAGATATAGATTAGGTAAGAAATGGTATGAGGTCATATGTAGCCTTGTCAGGGCGTGTTGTACAAATCAGAAAAGAATTTATTTATAGTATTGCCAAAAATAATTCTAAAACTACTGATGTCAACGAATCTGGGCAACTTTACGGCCCATAATATTCGGGTAAGGACCCGCGCAGTGGACCAGTGAACTGTGAATTGAGACATTTTGGCTCTCGGTCTGCAAGTAGCTTCGCTGGTGTAGACCCACGAAAAGACCAGCGAACTGAGCACTCTTCTTGAAACCTGCCTTGTTCTGCACTTGAAAACTTTAATTTGAACATCTTACACCTGAAATACATTGATTGATCCTTTTTAGATCAGGCTCGACTGAACTTATCTCCAAACCCTTATGACCGTTTATTGCACCACAGACTTCATTCATTCTTTCTCTGCTACTTCTCCCTGTGTGGGATCCTCCAAAAATGGTGTTGATCACTCCATCTCGTAAATTCTCCTTAGGTCTATCTCCCCCTCAATGGCTCCCTTCTAGACGATCATCTTTCTGAGCGTCTTTTTGGCTGGTTGTCATCACCTTTGAGGACCACATCCTTCAAGTGTCCTTCTCCGATGAGCTTCTCTATGTAATCCCTTAATTGATAGCATTTTGAAGTCTCATGGCTATTCTTACAGTGGAACATGTAGTACTTGGTTGTATCCCTGCTGGCAAAATTTGATTGCTTCGGGGGCATATTTTACAGATTCTTATCTTATATTACAGCCAAAACCTATTCCTTTTTTTTAGCCAAGGGGGTGTAGTTGGTGAATTGCCCATTGAAGCTTTTGCTGCTCCTCTAATTACCGTTCATGTGACCATCTTTGTTTTTACCTTAGCCATTATTATTCCGGTCACTTTTCAGATTGCCTTTGGAGTCGCTTTCCTTGGTCTTTTGGCTCTCATCCGGTTGGCCACCATGTATGAACTCTCTACCATAAGCTATTTGTTCCTCTTTTGCAATTTCATATCCTCCTATATAATCAACTAGATGTGCATAAGTGGTTGGCCCTTTTTTGCCTCAGGCTAAGTGACAGCTGACTGAGCTGCAAGCTGTTAATAAAGGCTAATACCACCGCATCATTATTAGGGTCCTGAACCGCTGAAACTTATTGGGAGAACCTGTTCTAGTAATTTTTCAGCTTCTCTTTCTTTCGTTGCTTTAAATTGAAAATAACAGATATTGACTTCCTCCTTTAGATATTCCACATGAACTGTCGAGTAAAGGCTTGTATCAATTCCTCAAAATTTCTAACTAAGCCGCCAACAAGGCTTCCAAACCACCTAGACCCGTGATCGCTAAGATTTTACGGGAACATCCTGCACATAAGTGCACCATCATATTCATATTGTGTCATTGCACTCTAGTATCTCCTAACAAGCTCCTATGGATCGGTGTTTGATTTGAACTGCTCTATGTGTGGCATTCTAAACTTCTCTAAGAAACTAGCAAACGCAGAATTATGTCTGGGAATGAGCTGCTAGAATTACCGATCAACAAATTACTTTGACCATCCCTACGTTCTAGCGCCTCAATTCTTCTTAATAGGATCTCCCGTTCACCCTATGTTTCCTCATGCTCATCAAACTTTTGACGAATGGTGATCCCATAAGAGTTCTTTGGTATACGTCCTGTAACTTGAGCACTATGTTGGTTAAACTTGATCGGTGACCTGGTCACCCAACGCTTTTTGGGTGGTAGATTGTCATCAGTTGAAACCAATCGGAGCCTTCTTCGGTCATCTCCATAATGGTTTTCCTGAGCATATTCCGATCGATTGTCGTCATATCTCCCTACATCATTTTGATGGCCAGCTTCCCGTAATCTCTGCCACCATGGTGACCATCCTCCCTGTGATTTCTATCATCATAACGATCATCTCTTTTCCAGGAACGCTCCTTGATTTCTTACTTGCGGTGATCCACTCTATCTTTGCTAGTTTTACGGGGAGTGCCTGGAGTTACGCCTGTTGGGTTTCTTGCCCTAAAGCTTGTATTATGTAAATATAATTTGAACATAAATAAAAGAAGTAGTATATTCATTCATTTTGTGTCATACTTTATATAACATGTGCACTTAACATCCAAAATTTCCAGATGTAATTTCGAACAGAGTATATGAGTGTCATATATAGATGGATTCAGTTTGAAACGAGCAATCTAAAGAGTCCGTAGATAGCAAATAAAGCTGGGTACTTTATTTGTGGTTAATCTACAGCTGCGGTCCATTTCGTAGTGTACGGTGATCCTATCCTGGATCATTCATATGTGGATATGAGAATGGAGGCACCTTGTATGATGTGATCATATAGGATTGGGCCATGATCTATATGAATCTCTCACTAAGATCCGTTTAACGATGAGATTCATATATATCAACTAATGATGGCTATATGTGGGTGATCTTAATCCTGAGTGTCTTATCGACTCCTTCAGGTTAGATCGTGGTCTTTGATATACCATGGGTGAGGTCGGAGTTGCATTGCCGATCAATATACTCTGTATGTTGGGATCACGGTTTGGCTTGTGGCTGGGAAGGTTTGTACACAATAGTAGAATCCACTCATTCTTGTGAGAAGTAGATGGTAGTTCCCTTAAGGTTTGATTCGGGGATTGAACAATATGAGCACTCTCCTAATTCCGTAAGGAATGTAGGATTTATTGTTTATTAGAGAATCAATGGTACTTAATGGAAAGATATGATTAGAGGGGTATAACGGACATTATGACCCAGTTTTAATTATGAACTACTTGTGGAGGATTATACCATATGTAATAGCTATATCGATGGACACCGAGAGTTATTGGTTTGTGTAAAAACGTCTACAGTTGAGAGAGTGCAGCTTCGGGTTTTTAGTGGAATAACACTGCAGTTAATAATCATGAAATATTATTTAAAGAGTTTAATTAATAATTTCAAAGGATTATTGGAGCTCAAAATACTGTGGGTCCATTAGGTCCCCTTGCTAGCCCAATCGATTTAGGTAACAAGGGTCACGGTTAATTAATTGGATTGTCCAATTAATTGTGTTACGAAAGTGACACGTATTTATTCGGGAATTAATTGAATAATGGGATTATTTAATTAATGAATAATGGTGATTAAATAAATTAAATAATGGGATTATTTAATTATGTTGTTAATCACTAAATAGAGGGTGTTAGTTGATATTTGATTTTGAATAAAATAAGATAATATGATTATTTTATTTTATTAAATTAAATATTTGAAATTGAATTTGAAATGTTTGAATTCAAAAATAAATATTTAATTTAAAAGGATATGAGATATTTTTGTAAAGTTTTTGAAAATCAAATAAGATTTTCGGTTTGTTTTGCTTTGATATATATGAGATATATATTTAATTAAAAAGCAACATAACCGAATGAGATAAAATAGAAAAGTAATGTGATTACTTGAGAGAAGAAAAAAAGTGGTCGTGCACAGCAAAAACGAATAGCAAACAAAAGAAAAAAAAAATATTAGTGTGTGGTGAGACCACAAATGCTGCACTTCTAGAGTTTGTTTTTGTGTGTGTTCTTCTCTTCTTCCTCCATACAGGTCCTGAATATCGTGACGCGCCCACACGCTGTTATCAGTTCCGGGAGATAGCGAGGAAGATCACGTGGTTCAAATCAGGAGCAGTTCGTATTAAAGTGAAGGAGCCTCCTACGTAGGTATGAAAATGTTTCATCACTTTATTATTTCATTTGATTATTACTGTACAAATGGGTTAGTTTAATGATTGCATAAAAAAATTTAAAACCTTCCGCTGCGCAATCTGTAACCATAGGTTCCAACAATTGGTATCAAAGCCAATTTTTGTACAGTATAATCGAATTCGATTACTCCTGATATGTATGAATGTGTAGGCACATATGTTTTTGATGAGTGTATGATATTTTTTTTAATTAAATTGTTTAATTTAAAAAAAACATGGTTGATCGTAATTTTTTATGGTGTTGTGGATTTAGAATGTTTCTGGGTTGTATAATGTTGTTACATTTTTTTTTTTTACTGTTGTATTATTAAAAAATATATATATGTAATTACAAGCAAGACCAGTGCACATGCATGCCTGCCACCAGCGAGCGCATGCTACAAGCGCTCACAGCCTACCAGCACACCTCCAGCGAGCCTACCAGCGCGCAAAGCAGGCTACCGGCGCCCACCAGCGCACTTCCTTCAGCGCGCACAGCACATCGCACGCATGCCTACCAGCGCGCACAGTACATTCCACACATGACCTGAAGAGATTGGAAGTCTTGGAAATTACAAGAAGACCAAGGGATGCCTTGGGAATATTTTTTTGTAATTAGATTCCAATTTTTAGGTTAAATAATCCACAACACTCGGTCAACTCATGTATGTTTTAATTATTTGATGATTAAGCATTGCCATGCATATACATGTCATTTAAATTAGTTGTGCCTACACATATATATATATATATATATATATGTTGATATATCATACATGCATTATAGCCATCTATATTATGTGTTTATTATTTTTTAATTTGATTAAAATGGGTTATTCTCATAATTGGCTATTTTAATGGGATTAGTTTTTAGGAGTAAAAACTTGGTAAATCTCATTAATTACTAATCTTTTTATTAAAGAGTTTAAATACTTAGATTAGTGGGGTCCTTAATATATATATTAGGATTAATTTGATTAAGCTCCTAATAATAATTGGACCTAAATAATGTGTTTAGTTTTAATAGTTAAAACTTGGTAAATACACATTTAATAATAATTCTAGTCTTAGTAAACTGTTTACATAGATTTGAATTATCACTAATGAACTAAATTTTTGTAAGTGTTAAAAATCAATTTAGTTTATTAGTTATTGGAATAGGATTCTAATAATTTGTGATTAATGCACTTGACGCTTAGATTAAAATTAGCCGTTTAATCTAGTTTAATCTAGGTGCATTAATATTAATAGAAAACCCTTAATATAAAATAGTAAGTGGGAGAGGGATATATGACATTATATCCCGCGGTCTCCATCATTAGTTAACACCGTGAGATTCGAGTGGGGCCTCGTGACGGCTTTGTTTTCGTCCTCCCTAAGGAGGGTTTCCATAAGAACCAATACCAAGGTTGACTTCCTAACAGATAGGATTTCGGAGGGGATTTCGGGATTGACCGACCCTAAGGCGGCAATTCTCGAGTTAAGCTCTTGAGATCTGAAATGATGGGTTACACTCACAAGGTTTTAATTAAATTGGTGAATTAAAAACCTGACCTAATAAACGATGGTTGAATGATATTAACATAAGAGTTATTCTGGTATATCCTTTGACTGAGAAGGTCTTGATCCAACATGCAAGAATTTGACCGACCCTAAGGCGGCACTTGCTTGTGGTATGTTGGATTTTCGTCGCATAGAAACATTGTTTTTAGGGTTGTTCTTGTTCATTAAACATTTTCATGCATCATGTTTAATTTTATGCCGAACATTAGCACATGTTTAGAATGTTGGGATTCCCGATCAATATACTCCGTATGTTGGGATCATGGTATGGCTTGTGGCTGGGAAGGTTTGTACACAATAGTGGAATCAACTCCTTCTTGTGAGAAGTAGATGGTAGTTCCCTTAAGGGTTGATTCGGGGATTGAACAATATGAGCGCTCTCCTAATTCCGTAAGGAATGTAGGATTTATTGTTCATTAGAGAATCAATGGTACTTAATGGAAAGATATGATTAGAGGGGTATAACGGACATTATGACCCAGCTCTAATTATGAACTACTTGTGGAGGATTATACCATATGTAATAGCTATATCGATGGACACCGAGAGTTATTGGTTTGTGTAAAAATGTCTACAGTTGAGAGAGTGCAGCTTCGGGTTTTTAGTGGAATAACACCGAAGTTAATAATCATGAAATATTAATTAAAGAGTTTCATTAATAATTTCAAAGGATTATTGGAGCTCAAAATACTGTGGGACCATTAGGTCCCCTTGCTAGCCCAATCGATTTAGGTAACAAGGGTCATGGTTAATTAATTGGATTGTCCAATTAATTGTGTTACGAAAGTGACACGTATTTATTCGGGAATTAATTGAATAATGAGATTATTTAATTAATGAATAATGGTGATTAAATAAATTAAATAATAAGATTATTTAATTATGTTGTTAATCACTAAATGGAGGGTGTTAGTTGATATTTGATTTTGAATAAAATAAGATAATATGATTATTTTATTTTATTAAATTAAATATTTGAAATTGAATTTGAAATGTTTGAATTCAAAAATAAATATTTAATTTAAAAGGATATGAGATATTTTTGTAAAGTTTTTGAAAATCAAATAAGATTTTCGGTTTGTTTTGCTTTGATATATATGAGATATATATTTAATTAAAAAGCAATATAACCGAATGACACAAAATAGATAAGTAATGTGATTACTTGAGAGAAGAAAAAAAGTGGTCGTGCACAGCAAAAACGAATAGCAAACAAAAGAAAAAAAATATTAGTGTGTGGTGAGACCACAAATGCTGCACTTCTAGAGTTTGTTTTTGTGTGTGTTCTTCTCTTCTTCCTCCATATAGGTCCTGAATATCGTGACGTGCCCACACGCTGTTACCAGTTCCGGGAGATAGCGAGGATGATCACGTAGTTCAAATCAGGAGCAGTTCGTATTAAAGTGAAGGAGCCTCCTACGTAGGTATGAAAATGTTTCATCACTTTATTATTTCATTTGATTATTACTGTACAAATGGGTTAGTTTAATGATTGCATAAAAAATTTTAAAACCTTCCGCTGCGCAATCTGTAACCCTAGGTTCCAACAACGCCCACCATCTTTGAGTGCACTTTGGGGTCTTGAGTTACAATGGGGGTTGATAATTGATACGGGGAAGTCAGATTCGTTATCTTAGTTCTATTGATCCCTTGCCTTACCGCGTCTACAATGACCATCTGCAAGGATTCTTGAATACATGGGAATGCCTCCAGGGAGATTCCCTCGGATGCGTTTGCTGGGGTTAACACAGTTTGGGCACATGTGATTGGAGTTCCAGAGGCAAACCCTCCTCCGGTGGTTCTGGTATTCACCTCGCGCTCACCGAAAGCGCTGATATCTCCTAGGGACCGGCTTTCGTTGTGATCTGAGACTTCTACATCTCTGCTGTTTACCATCTTAGCTTGTCACAAGTCCTTGGAGTGATTCTGCAGTGATACAGTACACCCCCTCCTTCTAGTGCCAATTGTTGACTACAATTTTTCGATAGAGTAAAAGTCAACAAGAAACTCTTGTAACTTAAAGCTCTAATTTGTAATTATGAGAAAAATAAAGGTAAGAATTGTAGAAAGACATATTTATGTGGTAAAACCCCAAGGCGGGGAAACATCAACGGTTGCAGGAGATGGCGAGAATATGTTTTCACTAAGTAAAGATGAATTACATACTCAATCTCTCTTCCACTCTTACAGTTATATGCTTGTTGCATGTGTGTACATAATGGCATTAAAGATCTATTTATATATGCATAGAACCCTAATTCTTGGTGTACAAATAAGGAAAGTTGACATGATTTAGTAAGACTCTGATTATCAAGAGTCGTTTTTATCTTCTTTTTTTAATGCATATGTTGCGCATTAAATGAATTAGATTCCCTGTTGAATTTGGACTCTAATATCTTTGAGGAAATTTGTTTCCTTATTGGAATGTGCTTTCTGGTTCCTCGTTTAAGTAATATTCTTCCTAAACCATGGTTAACTTGGGTTACTGTCTTTCATACATCTTTGGTCGACCGGTTCTCTAACCCGGCCAAGTCTTCTTTACCTAATCAGTTACTCAACCCGACCGGTGTCTCTTTTATCCGATCAGTTGTTTAACCCAATCGGGTTTTCTCTATTCGATCGGTTTATTGAACCCGATCGAATTTTGCTGGAGCCAGAGGTTGAGACTTGGTCAACTGAAAATGGTATCTTTGGCAGACTTTTGGAGACATGGCATGCCTGATCACCGGTTTCTTAGGTAATGATGCTGGCCTGTTAGTTTATCAGATTTTACCAGTAACACCTTCCAGATTTCATCTCTAAAATATTTTCATTCCCACCACACTCTCTATCTCTATCTCTATTTCTATTTCTATTTCTATTAAATAAAAATTTTGTTAATAAATATTCAATATTAGTCTTATTTTAAAGATCTAGATGAGACATTTCGAATGTTATAATTTTTATGATTGTATTATTTATAAATTAAAACTTATTATATATTAATTGAATTTAATTAAAAATGTAAAGGGATATAAATGTCAAATATTTATTTATAGCCATAGATTTGAGGATAGAAATGGAATATAAAACGTTAAAAGTAAGTTTAGAGTTTCATATTTGGTACTATAAATTTAGAGTGCCAATCTTTGAAACGCTAAAAAAAAATTGGAAACAGTATTTTAAAGTATGGTGGAAGCATATGATACTCTATTTTAGAGTTGAGCTGCAAATGGGGGAATTGTGGTTTTAACTGTTTTCGACCCAAAGTTATATATATTTTTTTCCCAATATCTCCTTTAAAATAAGTTTTTATGCAGTGTTTTATTTTATTTTATTTTTTGTGAAAGAAAAGGCAAACGCCCAGAAACAACCATAAAAACAAAAAGGCTAAGCATGCAAAGACACATGCTTAGCCAAAACAAGACCTAAAATATCAGCCTTAAAAACTACAAAAACTTGAGAATGAGGTTCATAAAAAAAACACAATACCGGGCTCTATAGTATGACCTGTCTTCACAAAGCTATTGGCCAACATGTTACTCTCTTTATAAACATTTGCAGCACCAATCTGCAACAACCTTCTTTTTACAGCTCTGAATGAGACTAAAAAAAGGATGACTTTAATCAGTTATACTTTGGATAAGAGACACGGTCACCATGGAATCAAACTCCTCCATAACGTTTCTAAAACCATCTCTCTACACACAGGTTAAACCTTTAAAGAGCCCCGGAGCTCAGCTTCTAAGACACTACCAGCTTCTCTATTGAGAGCAAACCCACCAAGCTATTGTTTCTTATGATCACACAGCACCCCATCTTCTATAATAGTCCCCAAAATATTTGATCATGCTGCCTTCCACATTTAGTTTAACCCAATCCTCCATTCTAAGATAAAAAAAATAGTCTCATTATTCCAAGATTGACCATTATCAACATTCACCTGTAGTCAAGACTCCGCATAACTTTTGATCAACCGACAAGGCAAAATAGGGGTTTTGAAACTTGCCTAAAAAACATGCTTATATCTTCATTTCTAAATAAACCATAAAACCAAAGCAAACAACACAACTAAGAAAGATACATCCACCTGTGAGTTATTTATGAGACTATGGAACATCCAATCTTCAAAATCACCGTTGAAAATAAATGTCTAAGATGTTGGGTTTGTGAAGCCTAAAGAATTGGCCAAAAGAGAAGTCCGCAACGTGGATTGCGGTGCACCACCAATCGCGGCACAAGGAGCGGAAGATCATAGAGGTTTCACTCAGTACAGATCGCGGTATTCTGAGCGGTGCTTCACATGCGTTTACCGCGGTTCAGGGTGTGGGCTGTAGACCGTGGCCCAAATCGCAGTGACGACTAGAACTGTGTGCGAATAGGAAATCTTATGTAGAAAGAAACCAATTCCTTGTGGGATTTGGCATACCCAAATGCTCTAATATAAATACTAATGTTTCCCCTTGTGATTGTAGGACCTAGAAAATGTAGAAAACAGCAAGAGAGGCTGAGAGCAACTTGTAGAGAGATTGAAAGAGAGAGACTGAGAGATTGTAATCAAACCCTGATAGTGGATTGAGTGCAGATAGTGGATTGAGAGCATGTGCGCTCCGTGGACGCAGGATTTTGCTGAAGCGCGTAAAATTTCTTGTGTTGTTTCTTTCTTCTTTTATTGCTTTCATTATCTGCGTGTGGATTAAGATTTGTATGATTGTGTTTGTGAATTTTCTACAACAACCGGTATTAGAGCAATGCCAACCGAGGTTTGGTGAAACTAGGGTTTTTCACAAATCTTGAGTTTCTTGAGGCAAATCGATTTCGTCAAGGAGATGGGATCAAAGAAGGAGTCAGTCAACTTTTGTGAAATTTCAAGCAAAAACCCCATATGCATACAATTACATTAAATGTTGGTGAATTTCTTGTAATTTACCTATTTTTTAAAAAGAAAAAAACTATTATAAACTAGCTAGTAGAGATGTGACATGATTCAAACTCACAATCTTATTGTTGCTTGTATTAAAAGTTTACAAGTAGTCTAGCTCAACGTTCGTTCATTGCAATGAGTGATTGATAATAGAATTTTGGATGGTAGTAGACACATTTTAAATGTGTACCGCGTATTAGACATGATGCCGATTCAGTTCGAACCGACGAACCGACGAACCGAACCCGAACCGCCGGTGAAAATCCGGAACCAGAATCAATTTTTTCGGTTCGGATTCTCGGTTCCGGTTCTGGAACCGGTACCAGCTGGTCCCGGTTCTGGTTCTTTTTGTTGTGAAACCGTCCGGTTCGAACCGGTGGTTCGGTTCCGGTTCGAACCGGGCGGTTCCAACTTATTTATTTATTTTTAATTTTTTTTTAAATCACTGGATCGTTAGAGGGCCCAACGGTCGGATGACGTCAGCCAACCGTTAGGCCTCCAACGGTTCACTTTTTTTTTCTTTTTTTTTTCATTTCTATAAATACCTACCCCCTTGATTCATTTTTCCTCACCCCGATTTCCTCAATTCTCTCTAATTCTCTCTAATTCTCATTTCTCAATTTTCAATTCTCCAACTCTCCACACTCCTCTCCAAGTTTCCAATTTATTTTATTTGTAATTACTAAGTTAGTAAGTTTACAATTTATTTTATTTACAATTACTAAGTTTCTAATTTATTTTATTTGCAATTTATCTTATTTCCAATTTATTTAATTTGTAATTAGTCAATTACTAAATTTCCAATTTCATTTATTTACAATTTATTTTATTTGCAATTACTAAGTTTCCAAATTCCAATTTATTTTATTTGCAATTTATCTTATTTCCAATTTATTTTATTTGCAAATTGCAATTACTAACTACTTAGTTTCTGATTTTCTTCCAAATTTATTTCCAACCATTTAATTATTTATTTTTATCAATTGTTTTAACATTTTTTGTTCCAGGAATTTTACAATTCAATTTTTAAAATGGTAAGTGGAAGTAGTGAATGTCCCAGGTGTTCCATTTTGATGAAAGGTAAGGGTCGTATGACGGATAATCTCGGTCATGACTACCCTGCCTATCACGAATATCTACAACATCAAGTCTATGTTGAAGACCTAGGCCTAAATTTTCCTCAATCTCATCCCTCTCTAAGAATTTATGAACCCGATCCCAATGCCACCCCCCATTTGATAAGCCAATCAGAAAATATGTCTGATCTTGGCCATGATGAGCCTGATCCTGACCTCCTCCAGATTTTGATTTTGATCCACATACGGAAGAAAAGTTACTCAAGCAAGTCAAATCTGATCTCTTCGTACTCCATATAAAGAAAGTTGTGCAAGAAGATGGAAGCACTGTAGTGATTTGCAACTACTGTAAAAAAAAGTATTTAAATGACATAAATGTGAAGGATATGGCATATATCGGAAGCATAACGAACGCACATCCAGACGCACATGCCAGATCGAGTTCACAAGCTCAAATTTTCAGATACGCTACCCCTAACCAACAATTATTTAAATATAGTGATGCAAAAAATAGAGAAGAATTAGCTAGAATGATTGCATTATAACACTTATAATTTAGTTTTAGTGAAAAAGTTGGTTTTAATAATTATTGTCAACGAGCATTAAATCCTACTGCATGTCGTGTTCCTAGAACCACGCTCGCAGAAACACTTGAAAACATTTCTGAAAAAGAAAAGAAAATGTTGGAAAAATATTTTGATAAAAATAATGGTCGTGTTTCCGTATGTGCCAACATATGAAGTGACCATTGGCAAATGCATTCATACATGGGTGTCACTTGCCATTATATGGATAATGCATGGACTATCCAAAAAAGAATTCTTAATTTTAGAGTTTTTGATGATAAACACACTGCTACTAATATTTTTAGACAGCTTAGAATTATTTTTGCAGTGTATGAAATTGATAACAAAATTTTTGCAATTGGTTTTGATAATGCTTCTAACAATACCGCTGTTATTCCTGCTTTAATTGAATTATGCAAACCTTATCTTGGTGGTAAATTTTTTCATCAAAGATGTGCATGCCATGTTTTCAATTTATGTGTTCAAAAAAGATTAAAAACTCTTGAACAGTTTATTCAACCTATTAAAGATGCCCTCTATTTTTTGTGGAAACATCCTTCTGTAATGAAAGCATGGGCAATATATTGTAAAAAAAAAATGGTAGGCGTGTCATTAGATTTCATCGTGATGTTCCAAAACGTTGGAATTCTACTTATAAATTGCTTGCTAGAAGTTATGAATATATAGATTAATTAGTTACTTTTATTCAATATCATATTAGTCACATTAATCATTATCAAAGCCATTGGGATGTTTGTAGTAATGTTTGTGGTTTGTTAAAAGTTTTTTATAATGCTACTAACAATTTATCTGGTGTTTATTATCCTATAACTAATTTATTTATTATTGAGAGTCTTAATATTGCTGGTGCCTTTGCTCATTGTGAATCTGACTCACAATTACATGAGTCTGTTATTGTTATGAAGGAAAAATGGTTAGAATACTATAAGGAGTTTCCAAATATTTATTTGATTGCTATGTGTTTTGATCCACGTTATAGATTATAAAGTTTGTTTGAGTATCTATCTGCTTATTATGAACAAGGTTTAAAAATAGATTATGATGTTGATATGTGTTGTGCTAGGGTTAATACATTATTGTATGATTTATATGATGAATATCTTAGAGTTTATGGTCCATCACTGAACATAGATGTTCCACAAACTCAAAATGTATCTCAATTATCATCATCCTCCGAATTTATGAGTTTAGGGTATAATCTTTTATCCAAAAAAAACCCAAAAAATTACATGGTTCTTCTTCATCAAGCTCCACCATATATTTCGAGCTTGAATCTTATCTAAGTACCTCTTTTGAGTTTATAGAAGACACAGAAATTAAAAATTTTGATATCCAACACTGGTGGAATGAGTATGAAAGGTACTTTCCAATCTTGGCTATGATAGCCAAACAAATCCTTTCAACACCAGTTTCTACAGTGGCGGTGGAACAACAATTCAGCGTCGGTGAGAATATTTTAGACCCAAGACGTTCGTTTATGAGTCCGAAATCACTTCAGATGCAAGCTTGTGTCGAAGATTGGACGAAGGTTCAATATAGACAATAAGAAATCAATCAAGAGGAACCATTCGAGTTCTTTAAAGATGACCAACCGACTGAAAGTTGAACGGATGATCATGGGAACGATTAGTCCACAACTCCAGGCCATCTCCAAAGTCCAAACCTGCAATAAAATGTAAGAGAACAACGTGGCTTTTGATTCCTCTAAACCCTTAAGTGGATGCGTAGACAACTTAATTGTGGTAAAAATTAAGTGCAAGACCAATTTTACATTTTTTAATTTTATTTTAATTTAATTTTTTAATTTGTCATTTATTTATTTTATTTTATTTTATTTTACGGGTGACCCAATAAAATACATTTACAAATTACAATTTTACACCGCTAATGTTTTTATGAAATAAGATTAAATTAAAATAAATAAATAAATAAAAAGAACCGGAACCTCTAGAACCGCAGGAACCGGATCGGAACCGTCATCATGTCTACCGTGTATGTTGTGATTTCCTTGTTATGAGTCATCTTAGAGCATCTCCAATGCAAGTGTGGTTTTTGAAAAAAAAAGATGTCACGTATGATAAATATAGATTCTGTTAATAATTGTGTCTCCAATGCAACCGTGCATATTCAACCTCAAACTGACGTGGCAAAAAAAAAAACAATGGACATTGTTAACATGACCGTCCACTTTCAGACGGCATGTTGCACAACCTTTTTTTAGATTGACTCAAAGAACATTTAAAATTGATATAAATTTTTCATCTATTTTTGGTAAGGAAATAAAATAAAAAATAAAATTAGACACGTTATTAAAACAAAATGTGTTTTAAAAGGAAGCATTGGAGACCAAATTTTAAGTTGATTGTCTATCAAGTCCATATTTATGTTATATATGAATCAAGTCTCTTGACATTGTTGTCATGTCAACAATTATTCATATACAAGTCATTTTTGCATTGGAGATGCTCTTAATATACACTCTCTCTTTTCATTATGACACGCGTCTGGTTTTTACTTTTTGAGTATGAAATCAGAAATGAATTGTTTTTTTTCTTCATATTATTTACAAGTCAAACTTACCTCATATTTCTTTTTGAAATATTATAATAATTTAGAGCGTTGGGAAGGGGAGTGACTCAAACCCATAACTTCGTGGTATGGGTGTGAGGGTCCTACTACTTGGCTAACCTCATTTTTCCAAATTGTCATTTTTTTTACTATTATCTAGTTTGCCATTACCAAACATAATGTGTATAGTCGGTTCTCATATAATTATTTGAATTGTTTCCTAAAAAAATGGTATTACATATATTCAAAATAACTGTGTAATGCAAATATTATAGGAATGACCCTGGATAGTTCGACATGTAATTATGTGCTTTAGAAACAAAATTGTAATATGGAAATAGAAATATGATATTATCTAAGTTTTTTTTTAAAAAAAATAAACCCATAAAATATATATTACTAGGTATTATATTTTACCAGCTTGCAAAATCATCAATACTTTTTTTATATAATAATACTTTTATCCCTTGAGCTTGTATACTGATATTAATTATATGAATTTATTTCAATATTTTTTTTTTGGCAATCAGGTATTTCAAGATTTCTAATAGTATATTTGTTAATATTCATTTTAAAATAAATATAAAATAAATATAAAATAAATTGAATAAAAATATTCAAACCATTACCGGTGAACATTTTTTTTCTTCCCATCTAAATTGAAGATGATAGTTGATTTTTTTTTTTTTTTACAAATAGATGATATGGTTGATCTGAGATGTAAATAACATGAAGAAAAAAAAGTCAATTTACAATAATTCAAATTTCATATCCAAAAAATAAAGAGTTGAAGTGTGTCATAAAGAGAAAGGAGAGGGTCTTGAGAGTATGTAAATACCGTAAAAAAGAAAAAGAAAAAAAAAAAAGAGTATGTAAATCACCAAATTATTGATGCTAATTAGTGTCATTAACTAAAATTAATGACGGTGATTTGTAATTAATTTTTTAATTTGTAATTTATATAATTGGATAGTGTTAATATATACCCTAACATTTAGAGTACAAGATAAAAACATAAAAGTTTCTTTGCATTTATTGAAATAAGAAATGGTGTGTTTGACTTTCCATTTAGAGCCAACAGGCTCTTCTATTTTCACTCTTCAAATGTCTGTTTGCTTACCTATGTGGCAATTTGAAAAGTGAAAAAAGAAGAGTCATTCGAAAAGGCTTTTCAATTAGAAATATGTTTATATTATTCTAATCTTAAAGTCAGATAGAGTTGTTTGAAATCTTTAAGATAGAAGTGTTTGAAATCAACAAGATTCAAATTCAGTTTGGTAATAATAATGATGTGATATAAAAATAATAAAATATAAATGGAAGAGAAAGAAGTCACTCAGTATTATTGAATAGAGAGAAACAAAGTCTCAATTAAAGAATCTCATTTAACAAGGCTGTTGGAGCCATATATGCGGACTCATTTGACTTTCACACAAAACTCATTTAACAGTCTGCTGGAGTTGTTCTAAATATACATATTAACACTGTTTTTGTAATTTATGCATAAGATAAGAGCATCTCCAATGCAGCTGTGGGTTGTGAAAAAAATGATGAACAACATTGAGTTCAAATATATTTATCCAATACAATTAACGTACATTGAGTTCAAATGTACTGTTGAAGTGGTAAAAAAAGCAGACATTATTAACAATTAACATGATTGTCTGCTTTTAGACGGTCTTTTGGACACTATCTACATAATTGACTTAGCAGTTACATTTATGGTATAGAAAGGAACTGGTGTTTTTATTAAAAATAATAATACTGTTTGTTAAAGAAATAAAATAAAAAAACAGGTTATTAAAAAAAATGCATTTTGAACGAAAGCTATTAGAGACTAAATATTAATTTTGTTGTCTATCAACTATATATGTATTTCTGATATATAGAAGATAAGTCTTATGAGATAGTTGCCGTATAAACAATTTTTCGACGGACAATGCACATTTGCATATCGGAGACGCTCTAAAGGAAGAAAAATTGAAATCCAATCATTGGCAACCCCTACACGACCATGCATCTTTTCTCAAAAGGTTTTAAAAGGCAGTATAGTAGTGGGCCGGGGACCCTTCAACGGCCATGATTGAGACGCTCGAACGAGCAAAAAAGGTCCTCTACATTAAGAAAAAATTAAATTAAAAATTCTTTTTTTTTGTCCACAAAGTTTTTAAACCATGTTTGTAACTTAATGTAGACCCAATCCAAATGGTGGAGTTTAGTACCTACTAATTTATCTTATAGGTGATTCGAACCCAAAACCTTGTTGGAGGAAAATGCAGCCTCGACTATTTTGTTAACATCTCTTATGGGTGTAATCAGACCTTTATAATCATGCGCAGAGCTACTTGTGAGCTTGGTTGTGTTATAACCCAACTATGTTTTCAGAAATTTGTTTTTATTATGTGAGTGACTATTTGAACACTTTAAAAACAGTATGTATACCCTTTGCATAAGCAGATCCCATTAATTTTTTTTTTAAACTCTATTTTGTAGTAAAACACCACTGGCAAAAATACCATTTCTTTACTGCCATTGTTTTGTATTTTTTTAACTACACCTCACCTACACCTATTTTATTATTATTTTAAAATTTGTTATTTTATTTCTTGTTTTGTCAAAAAAAAAAAAATTCTAACTCTTAAATATATAAATTATACCAAAAAGAATTGAGTTTTAAACTAATTTTATTTACGAAAAGATGAGGTTGGTTTGATGGTAAACCCCTCAAACCTGCACCACAAGATTACGGGTTCAAGTCCTCTCTACTTCCCTAAAAAACCCCGAATTTATGTAAAATGTAAAACTTCAACAACAAAAAAAACTAATTTTATTTACAAGTGGAAGATTAAAATAACAAAAAAAGAAGAAGAAGATAATACAATTATATATATATATATATATATATATATATATATATATATAAAGGCAAATTGCCTTTGATGCCAAAGGGGAGATCCACGTAAGTGAAATGCCTAGAAAACACACATATACAGTGTGCGTGTAAAAGGCCATACATAGTGTTTGGGCTAATTTTATTCGGTTTGACACGTCATCATAGAGCCCATAATTCATGGAACCAAATCTCTACGACATCAGGCCACGTCAACTTGACGAGCCACACAAGGCAATGGCGAGTTGATGAGCGAAGAGCAAGTCGTCCAGCAAAGGAACCTGCTCGTCGGAAGAACCCTATACATGCAAATTGACTCGAACTCGCCACATACATATTAATGTAAAACAACATTAGCAAACCAGGATTTCAGCATATCTACCAAGAAACTCGGTTTCATACTTGGCAAAGGAATCACCTGAAATCCAACAATTGACAAATCCAATAATAAATGCAAGAATACTCCCACAAGGAATGAAGATCCTCGCATCATAAATGCACGAAGACTTGATTCACCAAGAATCTCGCCAAGATACAATCTATAGGTCATGGCGAGAAACGCCTCTCTGAGCTCAAGGATGACTTAGTCCTTAGAAGCAGCCTCCCGCTCAGCGGCAGCCAAATCAGTAGTGACAGCAGCGAGCTGCTCTTCTAACGCAGATTGGCCTCCTTCTAGGCGAGTAGCTCTCCCCTAAGACTCTTCGAGCTGAGCCACCAAGTTGATCCTCTTGTTCTTAGTTGATTTCATGTTAGAGAACACCTAGGCAAACGAAGAAGGTCATATACATATAAAGATCGAAAGAAAGGGAAGAAGTGTCGAGGGCACGAACTTACAGATGAGGCAAAATTGAAATAAGCCTTCAATCTATTGTATGAGGAGCCCCTGATAAGATACTGAAATCAGGAAGGAGCCCTAAAGAAGGTCGACCCATTGGTCATGCCGAGAAGCGCCACTTCAGCAGAATGTGGCGTATAATTTAAGGCGTTCGGAGCAGGAACCAGAGCGTACGGGACTGAAATAGCTCCACACTCGGGGATGGTAGTAGAAGCCTTCACCGTAGCAATCAGAGTGATGAGAGTCGCATCCTCCTAAGCCTCTTCGACTAGAACAGCAAGCACCTTGTCAGCTCTCTGCCTCTTATTCCTCACCAGGGAACCTCATCCCCCTCGTCTAAGGAAATCAGACAAGTGCCTCATCTGATACGTTCCTAGGGAGAGACCTCCGGCGAACGCTCTCTTTTGACTACGAGTGAGATGGCTTAAAAACAACACATTTCCCCTTCTCGGCGGACCGATTAAGGGAATAGCCCGTGGAAATTGCCACATGCCCACAGCGAACAGGTGGCTGAGGGGGAGAAGGAAAAGATTAACTACAAAAGAAAATGCTCTGATGTCACATAGTCAGATGCCCAGTTAGATTGGTTCGTGGGCCGTATACATGATCGACTTCGCACACGGGGAGACATCAACAATGTAAAGGGTTAGAAGTTCGATCATACATGAGAAATGGAAGACAAATCAATAAAGGGAGACTTACAGCAAGTGTAGCCGACAGAGTGTTTTGGAAAAATGTCCAGGTCAATCATCCTCCCTTCAACGAATAGGTTCATCCTTCGAGATCAAACAGCGAGTCACGTAGCCGAGAGGGCCAGATCGGGAGAAATATAGGGGCACGAGAGTGGAATTCATCGTAGATGTGTGATCCATGGCTATAACGCCTCCCCAGTCGCCTATCACAAAATACCACATGCTCGCCTAGGAGGTCAATGCTAAAGAAACACCTAGATAAGCTAGCCTCCGCTTCTAGAGGGATCACGCTTGATGGAGCCAAAAGTTTGTATTCTCGCCCGCCACTCACCCTCGAAGGTTTCCACGAGGCGATAGACTCCACCCCCAACAGACTGCACTTGGTAGAAACGAAGGATCTCACAGAATGTAGTGGGGTGGTAGGCCGTTCCGACCTCCAAAGGTTGCACATGTACATCAAAATGCGAAAGCATGTGGGCGACAAACAGCAAGGCGAGAGTCTCACTTGCCCTAAAACGTGAGAGATAAAAGGTTGAAGAGGAAGAGTAACTCCTAAACACAACATGGTGCCATAGATGGCCACCATATTTGGAAGAGGGTTCTGCACTGCCCGACCCTCGGAAATAAGTAGTTCAACCGCCACTGGAAGTTCGAAGCGATCTATGTAAGCAGTCAAATTGTCATTGCTCATTACCCTATTTAACTCACTATCGAACTAGCAAGAAGAGTTTGGGGAAACACGTACTCTGGCCCGCACAAACTCCGTTGAGTCAGGCTCCACCACCTGTTAACGGCCCAATCTTGAAGCCATTCGACCTGCCATTGAAAAGGAAGTCTCTTTTTCAAAGAAGAAAGGTTTTTTGGGGAAGAAGAAAATAAGTGAGGGGATTACAAAGGTAGGTCAAGAAAAATGCTAGCAGAAATCTGGATGTAAAGCAACAAGAAACTAAGGCACCAATATTTATAGAGTTTGAAGAAAGAAAGAAAACCAAATGGTGCATCGTTTAGTAGAGGTGTACTCGTTAAGGAAAAAAAATGTTAAAAACGAAGAGTGACTTCCCAGCCAATCACAGCAAAACACGTACCGTGACATGAGACAAATTGAAGCGAAATAACCCCTCATTTATGTCCCATCATTGAGCCGTTCGAATGTTTTGAAGGTTTTATATTAAAAGCACGATTATCGAGACTAAAAAAAGCTAGACAGCCCATTAATGTAGCATTAAATGCAATGATCTCAATAAATTCACTTAGACAATTCTTCCATATTTTTGATATCGTTCTTAAACTCTTTCATAATATTTTAGATGTATGTAAGAAGCAGATTTTAGGGTTTAAGAGTTAAATTTTTTTTTTGAAGAAACATATTACTGGGTTTTTTTTTTGGAAAAGGAATATGAGATTTTAATAGATTTACTTTGTAGATGATTTCTTTCCTAAATTGTACGTCTCTTTAAGTAATTTTGATAAAGGAAAAAAGAAAGAATATTATATAATTAAAAAAGTGGGGCATGAATAGATCAGTAGGGACTATGTTTTTATTCACTTTACAAACATGTGTATTCATATTAGCAAATAGGGACAAGGTACTGGATCTTCTACTAGTCAAGATCTTCTATTAGCTGTACAAATTTTTACAGTGTATTTGTATTAGCAAATAGGTACAAAGTACTAGATCTTCTACTAGCAGTATAGTTTTTTTTTTTCCAATTTTGGATTTACTTCTATTTTATCTATTCTTGGAGTAGAAAAAAAATAGTCAACTAATTATTATAATAGTAGATTAGAAAATTGATAAAAATAAACAAAACTAACCATTTAAAAATAATTATTAAAAACAAACTCAAATTACAGTAGTAAATAATAACAATAACAATAGATTTATATGAAATAAATGTTGGGATGAAAATGTATTTATGTTAAATTAACAAAGACAGTTTGGTCTTTTAAATGATTAATTAAATCTCATAATAGATTATTCCATAATAACTTTCAGGAAGTAACCCCTCACATACTTCTCAAAATTGCTGTCAACTTATTAAATAATCACTTTTGAAAGTTTTTCCAAACATTTTTTCATACCAAAATTATTAAATAATCAGATTTTAACTTCTCAAAAGCAATACCAAATTGGCCTATATGGTCAAAAGAAATAAGGGGAATTTTTATAAACAACCGTACTTATTTTAGAAAAATATTTTTTAGAGAGTAATTTAAAAATGTAGAGAAATTACCATTTAAAACTTGGTTTTACCAAAATAAACTTACTAAAAGCCTTCCATCTTATAAGAAGGTGGACAACTGCGCAATCGACCATGGTCGTCCACACTCTTGTTCGGTGAGCAGGATGTCCAACCGACAATTACATATTAATAATGTTTTTTTTTCGGCGGCTTGTTGAAGTATTTTTCAAAAGTTCGTTCTTAGGGATTGAGTGGATTATTAGTTAAAACTAATTACTCTAGTGTAAAATCTAATATAAGTGTATGAAAATTAAACTGAAGCAAGTTTCTCATGTTGGAGAGCTAAATTGAAATATCTCAAAGTAAATCTCCTAATTATTTCTCAAACTACAGCTAAAATCAATTGAAGGTGAATATGGAAGATGATGAGACTAGGGAAACAATAGAGTCAAGCGATGAAAAATTGAGTATTATCAATTATTGAACTAATTAATGCTTAATTATCCAAGTTAGGACCAAATCTTTTCTTTAGTATGATAGAAATAAATTACCGTAAATCTAAACTCCTCTATGGCATTTAGTAAGAGTTTTGGAAAAGATATATTTTTAAACACAAAGATTTATAAAGGACAAAATCAATTTAGAGTGGCATTCTCTTCGTTAAATCTTTTCCATTCAATTAGAGCATGATTCGATAAAGCATGGCATTTTCTTAATCAAATCCTCAAATAATTTTCTCACCCAATTTGAAATAACGAGTGACATTCAATTTAATAACAAACTAAGATTAAAAACAGTTAAAACTTGAATGAAAATAACTTGAATAAATATTTTAAAGATAAGTCATTGACAACACCCAATATTCATGCTATCCTTACATTGATCCCCTAGAATGAGATTTAGTTACATAGACTACAAGAAATAAACAAGAACTGATAATAAAGAAAGAACCCATGTTGATTAGGCAAAGATTCTTCAATCTTCAAGTCTTCTTCATTGTATGATATCGAATGTGTAGAATGGAATTGAATTATGGTGATGGAGGTTTGTAAGGACCTCAATTTCATGATTGCCTTATTTCATGACAAACCACACCACATTGGGGATGATTGTGTAATGGGTATCTTATGTCCTTGTCTGCAAGCTTCCAAGCATCTCCATGACTTCAAGAGCAAAAGGTATACTCACTTGACTTTGTCTCTTGAAGAATTTATGTGCACACACAGACTTCATGCATACTTTGTTCATCTTGCATTTGTGTTATTTATTGTGTATATGTGTGCATCTGTTACACAACTCATATGAGCACACCCTTGTTTGTCTTTACGTGTAGTTGTTTTGTTTTACGTTTTCCTTTCTGTGTTTGGAAACGTCCTCACTCATACGATAGTGTGCTTGTGTTGTGTCCGCACTTGCACGTTTGTGTGCTTGAGTCTTAGCGTGATTTGTGACCATAGAGAGGCTTCATTTGTGCTCTCTTGGATTTATATTTGGTTACATGGTCTTATACCGTGAGTTTGGGGATTTTTGTTATTGACCAATTCTGACCCTTGGTCACTCTTTTGACCATAACTATTTCTAAAGACATCCAAATCTTGTTTTGTTGATTGGAATAGAAATTAGACATACATACCTTTCCAACGGTATATTATTTGATAAATTTCGATGTCATTTGGTCATGTTTTGAGCTGTTTGAAGTTTAAACTGCAGAGCTGTATCTATATGGTCATGTAAGAGGTCGCTGGAGGAGAGACGACCACTTGTCCCGCGAAAACCACTGGAAGTGTGGTGGCGGGAGAGGTCACTGGAGGAGCGATGAAAAAGCCTCCAGTAATCGACGTAAAATCGGGAGCATTTTTGTCTTTTCCCATCAGCTCGTTTTCTCCTCTATAAAATCCTCTCATTCTCTTCTTCTTCCTCAACTCTCCTACATTTTACAGAAACCCTAGAGAGAGAAAGAGAGATTCTTGAGAGAGAAAGCTTCCTTGAGCTTCATTAACTCTCCAAACCCAAAACCCATCTCATTCTTGCATCATTCCACATAATTTGAGCATGGGTCTTCATTGTTTGATGACTAGGTAAACAAGAACTTCTTTGAATATCATTTATTGTTCTTCTCACTCTAGATTAGGTATTTATTAATTGATTAAATACATAGACTCTATTTTATTGCATATATTTATGAGTCTTGATAACATGATTGTGTTTGTTTGTGATAGCTTGCATGATTAGATTGATTATTCCCTAAATAGCTAACCCTTGAACATTCTTGTGTGATTGGTTGAAGATTAGGTTGATAGATTAATGTTTATTTATCTGGTCAAGCTTTATTGAATGTTCATGTGGATTTAATTGACAATTAGGTTGGTCGAGTTTCTTTGCATCTAATTGAGTCCATCATGTATGGGCATGTAGGCATCATTGATGACTAGATTGTTGAATTGCATTAAAACATCTAGTTAGGCATTTTGTGTGTGGTCTTACACATTGTTGCATATTGAATATTCATATTCACTTAGACCTTTAATTCTCTTCTTGAGTCAGAGTCTTGTGGCTTCGGGGTGAAGTTGCACAAGCATTGAAGTCTTGCAACCAAAGGTTAGTTGGCAACATTTGTCACCAAAAGCCACTGTTAAAGGCCCGTGGGGTAAAGTAGAAGGTGCTCACGCCAAGAGTAGTGTATCAGGGGATATCACTAGGATTGAACCAAGAGTGGCGAGTGGTAGTGTCCATAGCCTGAGGTTGTCGAGAGTGAGAGTCTGAGTATCACTTGAGGGTGTAACATTTTACTCATATAGTAGATTTCTGTGATCGTGTGTGGCTAGAAGGATCGCCTGTGGTTTTTCCCTTGTTGAAGGGTTTCCACGTAAAATCAAGTGTTCTTTATATTTCCGCACTTTATACTTGATTTTATATGTTTGTGTTATTGGGTTATATGTTTAATATCGACTAATCGAAAAAGTTGGTAATAATCGATTAACAACCCATTCACCCCCCCCCCCCTGTTAGACACACGCTTGAGTAGTATTTTCAAGGTTGTCTTGTGAAACTAGGGTTTTTGATTATGAGCTGCTATAGATGTCTGGATTTAAAATAAAATAGGAAGTATTTATATGTTTTTCACCAGATTAAGGCTTCATGCTTTCTTAAGAAATTATGGAAATCGCACGACCGCTGCATATGCCGCAGCCTAGACACTTGCACATATCGCGGTCCTGTCAAGCGGTGGCTCTTTGGAAACTTTCGCGGTATGTACCGCGGTTTGAGGATATGCCCGTGCAACGGTCTTGTCTACGACAAATGACTGGAATCATCTGGAATGTACTGTTGGATAGACCACGGTTGGGGCTCTTGCATGGACAGCCACCTACGTCTGGGTTTTTGACCTTTTGCCATTTTCTTATCGTTTTCACTCATTTTTCTCAATAAAAGCTTCCAAGCACCTTCGCTAGAGATAACAACATGCACATCTCACAAAACCTTTAAAAATACCTAAAATACTTGAAAAAACAAGTTTATTATATAGGGAATATATGTTAAAAACATGTATAAAAGTAGACCGATCAAATACCCTCAAACATATCTGTTAACAGAAAATTTGTATGGGGGCAAAATCCTGATTAACAATCTCAAGCTCCAACCTGGTAGGTCGTAGCGGGGGAGATATCTTTCCGATACTATGATTTTGACAGAGTAAATGTGAAACAATGAAAAAGAAAGAATAATGGATGGGGGGAATATGTATCAAGGGAATTACTGTTTTATTGAATACAGGATTTATGGATACAATGATAGTGAATCTCACTTTCTCTTCTCTCTCTCTCTCATAGTTGGCGATGTCGATCTCGTGCTAGTCGATAAGAGGATATTTTTCTATAAACTGTCCTTAGAAATCTCTCTTCCTTTCTCCTCCATCTCTCGTCCTTAATTGCCATTTTTATGGACTTACAAACCCCCCATCATTCTTGAGAATCAGCTTCATTTATTGAGAATTATTGGAGTCCTTTTTTAGGCGTTGAATGACGTTGATTGGGGCTAAAGGCGAGGAATTTGATCTCTTTAATTAATGTTGTATCTGAATTCTGATTTGGTTGACCTCTTGGTCTTATTTATGGCGCTTTAAGTGGCGAAGAAGTCAACTCCTCTTTATGTCTTGCTGGGATCAAAAGCTGGCTTTGTTTCTTCAGTCGAGGTGTCAAGGTATCATTCCTAAATCCATAATGTACCGGTCCAATTATTCTGGGATATGGGATGTATCAGTCCCTTTCTGCTGGGGTGGTTTCCTCCTTTGCGCACTGGAGCCTTCTTGCTATTGCTCTCCTTGTTGGATAGGTGGACCATGCTTACTAGATCGGTCCAGGACATGTATCGCTGTATCAAGGTACCAAGTAGCAGGTGTCGCAGTACCGGTACCTCTAGGTGCTAAGAGGAAAGGTATGTGGTAGTATCGCGGTTCCCCAGATCATGGCATCAGTGATTCTCGGTACCTGGGAACCGGAATGATCTCGATTTAGGTTCTGTCATGAGTAACCCTGATGGAAAATTCTTCTTTGGACCCCTGCCAAAAAATGTTGTTAACACTATCTTTTGTTAGTCCTCGAGAAAAACCTTAGAAAATAAAACTAGAAAAACTAAAAAACTGAAATCAAAACCTAAGCTACAAATTAAAAACCTAACTAAGCCACTGTCGTAGGGAACATGATAGCATTGAGGGAATGTTACAAGCCTTTAAACCTCTAAGTGTCCATAGTATGAGGAATTTTTCTCCTGAGGGTTTATAGCTACGACACCCACAAACGTATTCTGTAAAAGACCAATTACCCAATATACAATCGACGAATGCTGTTTCGAAACTATTTATGCCAAAGCCACTAAGTATAGACTAAAATAAAGTCATAAATTTGAATGCATTACTTAATTTGTTTTCATGAAAAGCCCAAACTTAAGACACTTTATTTTCAAAAACACATTCGTTGAATGCTATAGATATAATTCTCCTCGACTCTAATCCTCACTGATATCTCTCATAATTGGCTTAGAACCTAGGCAAGTACACTTATCAAGCATATGCGAAAGGAATTTATGCACAAGAAATTTTAAGTTATTATCGCATATGAATATACATAAGAAAGAAAATTTGAATGTATGCAAAAGATCTCACGAAAAGAATTAGACAATATGAAAAAGATAAACACATGATTCACCACTACTTTCATAGTAAGGATAACAAATGGATCAGTTGGACTTTCTTCAAGGTTGTAATAGGACCATTGGGTGAAGGTTAAAAAAGAACGGAAAAGGAATTCAAAAACTTAGAATCATACCAAGAGATTTCCTGAATTGTCTTCAAAATTTTGCACATGTCTCCTCATACTTCAACATTTTCGAAGTATCTAGGTCTTCATAATTCACTTTCCCTTTTTAGACTCCTTATTGAGCAGATGCAACATTTGCAATTTCTTGAATTTTATTGCATTCAAAAACTATTTTCTTCATTTGATTCTCATTATTCATCATTTTTTTAATGAGAATAACATACATATAGAATTTACACAAAAATAGCCTACTAACGGTATTCGGCTTCTCATTTTGGATTAAATGTAGCTCATTTCTTCAACGACCTCTGAACTATTTACGGTATCACAAAATTGAACTCACCATTTCTTCTCACATTTCCTTAGTATGATTCTAAGCTATAAGGTATGGCTATAATTTTGCTACTAAGGGTTACATTTATTGTAGGTGAAAAAGAAATAAAAGGCTAATTCAGTGTTTAGCTTCAAACAGGGCTATGAAGAGCACACAATAGGTAGGAAATATTAAAGGCATTTTAAATATGAGTTCAAACACACATATTCTAACACCACTTCCATTAATTCATCTCACTCAAGATTAAGGATAACATGTGAAATCTTTTATGATGATTGTTCTATAATGTCTAATTTACAACCTATAGAGATCAGATCTAAAGCTAAGAACCTAATGAGTGTTTAAGAGTAGAAACAAATGACCACTCATATAATGATATTTATGTACACTTTTTGGTTTGAGTGAACTCACAAGGGTAGTCTCCACTATTAATCATGACAAATAACTAAGAATCCTATCCACTATCACATAAAGAGCATGTCATAAGTTTTGTAAAAATGCAATGCAATACTCTAAATGATAAAACGTTAGTACAAACTCAGTGAATAAGGCATACTTATCTCTTAAGGCACACCTAAAAACATCTTGATCTAGGTCATTAAGCAGAGAACTGACACAAAAAATCAAAAATTGGACTCAAATTACAGACGTTCACACCTCTAAAGCTAAACTCAACATTGTCCCCCATGTTAACAAGAGAGAAAAGAATGGTGGTGGAAAACACACCCTAAACTAAGCACTAATAATCACACTCTTAAAACTAACGAGAACAAAATATAACTGGAAAATTCTGAAAGATCCAAAGAAATAACAGAAATATCCAACAAAATAAAAATCAAAACAAAATCCAAAAGAAAAACAAAATAAAAAAAAGTTCAAAAGAAAATTAAAGAAAACTACAAATAAGAGAAATAAAAAAGAAAAGATGCATATCATCACTAATATCCACCATCCTCATCCGAGAAGTGAAACACCTCGGCCCACTGATCAGAGTCCTGGTCATCAACATGCTGCTGCTCGTCTCTACCAAAATGCATTTCTGGGGTTCCATATTTGGAACCCTGTTGCTCTACTCCAAAACCTCCAGCAGCATGAAAATCAAGATTGGGAATGGGGGTCTGGAAAGGCACATTACTGCCGCTAGCCACAGAAAACTGACTAACCATCAAGCGTGCCTCATCGACACTTATCTGTACACCATCAATGCGAGTATTCAAATGCCCATCAACCTCTCTAAAGCGTATATCCATATGAGTCCTCATAGCCTGCAAAAGATAATCAAACTGTCCAAATCATAGCTGTGTGACATTTGGCTGAGCGGGTCCTGGCTGAGTGTCTGGAACAGGAGCATTAATTCCAATTTGAAACTGCTGGTCCTACTCTGGATCCGGCATTTGTGCTGCATGAACCTCATGTGCCTTATGCCTACGTCTCTTCTCTCCGTATGTGATCGACATATCTATGTATCTATTTAAGGTCACCATTTTCTAACTTTTGTGCTCGTTTTCGAGGGTTTTTGTGTATTTAATGTGCTTGTTGAGCCTTGTATATGTTATATTCCCTAAGTGAGGTGTTTGAGTTTAAGGTGAAGATTGTGAGGCAATTTAGGTCGAAAGTGAAGAAATGAGAGAATTGGAGGGCAAAAGAGAAATTCACCATAAAAGGAACTCGAGACCCAGCTTTCACTTTCCTTGATATGCGGAGCCAACCGCAGAAATCAGCCCAGAAAATCTCTAGACCAAGGTTTTGCCGGTCTGGAACTGTGAAGACAACCATGTTTGGCCTCAAGCGAATCTTGAGATCCAAGCCTCGCGACTCTTCAACTGCGAAGCCAACTACGGTTTTGCCTCCAGCCAGTATCGTGCATTAAGTTTCACGGTTCCCTAACCTCGGATGTCGGGCTGCGATCCTTTCCAGCTCAACAAATGGACATTTTTCAAGACCATTTTAGACGGGGCATTCTTGTCTTTTCATGCCCAGATCATGCCCTAGCCTCCAAAGCCTATAAATACACCATTTTCTCCAATGAAGAAAAAAACAGCTACATAACACACCATAACCTATCTCTACACTTCATCTTCTTCACAAACCAAAGAGAGAGAAGCTTAAAAGGCATCCCTATCCATCACCATCACCCGTCCTTCTTTCATTCATCTTTGAAGAAGATTCAAGAGAAAAGAGCCATCTTACTTGTCTATAAGGAAGATGCACATCAATGGAAGCTTGAAGACTCTGGAATATCACTTGGGTTTTCACTATTTACTCTTCTTTTGCTATTTTTCCTCTTTGATATGTATCCCCAATAGAGAAATTTGTAAACCTAACACTAGTACTATCTATTTGATTAATTTGCATTTAATTTCTTCAAGTCTTGTTTCATTCAATTACTTCATAGCTTGATTCTTGATTTGTGTTGATTTCACACCAACTCTCGATACATGTTTAGGGATTAGGTTAATTTGAGAATTAGGGTTAGGTGAATATCAAACTTGGTTTTGATTATGCTCTTAATTGAATGGGTGGAATTCATGATATGTACATACCAATGCTTGATTAGATTTTGGTTCTTTAATCTTCCTGCTTTATGCAACCCTTGGTTGTTGCTTACACGTCACACCAACGATGAGTAGCAATCAAGGGTTAGTTCTTTCTTTATGCTTAATACAATCCTTGGTTATTGATTACATGGCACACTAAAGGTGAGTAGTAATCAAGGATAGACGACTCTCCCCACTCCCATGCTTAGAAGTCGTATTAAAGGCAATGTTGAACCCAAGCTCGGAGTGTTTATATGGTTGATTATTATGTGTGGTATGAATGTCTTGGTGAGCATTACCTTGTGTGTCCATTGTCTTGCATCTCTCATAGCCATATTTACTTTCGTAACTCAGGGTGTTTAACTTTAGGAGTAGATTAATTTAGCTAGGAGTAGTTTAATTTAGAAGGGCTAGCACCCGGTTACATTTCTATCTTTAGTTTTTAGGTTATTTCATTTCCATGCTCTAACAAACACTTAACACGCTAACATTTCACACATATCACTCTCACCTCTTCCATGTTCTTAATTACATTGCTTCCAATAATCACTAAAATGTGAGACAGTTGACGGATGACACTTCTCTGTGGACCTTGCTTATTGTTATACTTATCTTTTGACTCGTGTGCTTGCGAGGTAAATACAAAGAATAATCTTTTGACAACGAAACGACGGTTGTTAGTCTGCCTCAATAGTGGGCAGTTGGCGAGCATGCAACAACTTGTTTTAGTGTGTCAAATTCATCATACTTGGTTCATGCTCTTCCAATCCAACATCCACCTTAACACCTGCCTGCTGACAGAAGGCTCTGATCAAACACGAGAACATCATGGAAGTATTGATGTGATGCCCACAGTTATAAATAGCCATGAAAATCACTCGACCAATATCAATAGGGTGATAAGTCTTCAGACGGTGCAAAACACGTCCCTGCTCATAGAATAACTCTGTGCGGTGCTATGCCGGCATCAGAGAATAAGTTAGAAAAATGTTCCAGAAGGCAACATCCACATGCAGGTCCCTCTAGAATAAACCAATCCTTGGTCCCATCTCTCCTATCTGTCCATCCGGAGTACTGCAACTATCCTCTCATGAAACTGGTATATCTCCTTAATCCACTTTATTCCACGAACATTGTTGATGTATACATCAGGGGCAGCAAAATACTGAGTAATATCATCTTGGGTGATGTAGACCTCAACCCCCTGAACCAATACGGACTCCCCACTGTGAAATCTCTCCGGGACCATACTTGCATAAAATTCAGTCACAATATTCATGTTCGGCTTTGGTGGTCGTTGAACATACCCAACCCACTAGCAAGTTGCTACAATCTCTAAGACGGGAGTGTCCACCAAGGTCGACACATCTATGCCCTTCTCGTTGATCCAAGGTTTCCTCTGAAATTTGTTCAATCGGTCTTTGAAATCTTTGTTCTAGGCCAAACGTAGAGTAGCTACTTTCTTTCCCTTGTCAGCAGCACTAACTTGTGCTCACTTTCCCAAACAAGTTCTCGTCATCTGCACATAATAACAAAGAAAATATAATTAAGCTCAAAATATATAAAATTCGGCAGCAATTCGACTCAACATGAACTCCATCCTCTCCCTAAGAATGCCATATCAATTCAAGTCAAGCAAAACAATCAAAACTAACACCAAGAAACAAATTAAATTCAATCAAAATCATCCCAAGTTAGCACATTGCTCTCTATAACAATAGCACTCAAAAATAATTGAAGTCTAGGGTGAATAAGTAGTATAACTCATTTTTCAACACAAATCTAACAAAAATAAACACATGTTCATATGATTTATCCCCCAAAACCCATATATTCACTTCAACAACACGAATTTTGAAATTTCAATATCAACTAGGTCAAAACACCACCAAATAAGCATAAACTCACAAAATAACTCAATTAAAACAAAGCCAAATGGTTATTTATGTATGAAATTCTAATTCCATCAACTAATCATAAAACATTCCACTCAATCATCATATATATACACATATTTGAACAAAAGATGAAAAGAATAAAATATATCAATTAAACCATGATTAGAGTGACATACCTTTGTTGCTTGAATGGAGATTTTGAGAAGTTTAGAGAAGAAGAAGAAGACAAAGAGAGAAAGAAGAAATATGGAACAAAGCAGTAGCTGTTGTGGGAAAGAATGACTTCCCACGACAGTTACTCATATTTAAATAAGGACAGAAAAAATTTGCCCTACCGTGGTCTGGGTAACCTACTAAATAAAGCTTCAAGCGATGACCATTGACCTTAAAAATCTTCTTAGTCTCCAGGTTCTCAATCTCAGTTCATGTGGGAATACAAGTATAACTTTATAAGGATCAGTCCATCTAGACTACAATTTCCCTGTAAATAAGCGCATACAAGATTCAAAGAGTAGCACAAGCATTCCTGGATGAAATTCTTTCCTAACCAGTGACTTGTCGTTGTACAGTTTTGTCTTATCCTTCTATATCCTGGAATTCTCATAAGTCTCGTTGCGGAGCTCTTCAAGCTCATTCAGTTGCAACATCCATTCTTCTCCGGCTTTGTCAAGATCAAAATTGAGTATTTTCATAGCCCAGTAAGCTTTACGCTCTAATTCCACTAGGAGGTGGTAGGCCTTCCTAAGTACCAAACGATATGGACTCATCCCAATCGGGGTCTTGTAAGCTGTTTTGTAAGCATATAGTGAATTATTCAATTTGATCGACCAATCCTTTCAATTCAGATTAACAGTCTTCTCTAGAGTTCTCTTAATGTGTCGATTGCTTACTTCCACATGGCCTGAATTTTAAGGGTGATACGGAGTAGTATCTCTGTGCTTCACATTATACTTCTTCAATAGAGAACTGAAGACTTTATTGCAAAAATGGCTTCCTACATCACTTATGATAGCTCTAAGAGTCCCAAATCTACAAAAAATCGATTCCTTTACAAACTTCACCACCACATGGTTGTCGTTTGTTTTTTGTGGAAATTGCTTCCACCCAATTTGAGACGTAATCAACTGCAACTAAAATGTACAAGTACACATATGATGAAGGAAACGGCCCATGAAATCTATACCCCATATATCAAATAACTCAACCACTTACTCACTGGAAAAGGGCGTCTCATTCCTTTTTCACATGTTTCTCGTCCGCTAGCATCGATCACATCTTGAACAAAACACATGAGCATCTTAGAGAATCCCAAACGAAATTAGACTGAAGTACCTTTAAAGCTGTCTTTCGTGCACCATAATGTCATCCACGGTATAATTCATGATAGAAGCATAGGATGCCTTCTTGCTCATCCTTAGGGACACATCTCTTAATGACTGAATCAGGGCCATGCTTGAAGAGATAAAGATCGTCCTAGAAATACTGGTTAGCTTTAGTAATGAATCTCTTCTTTGCTTGTGCATTGAGATCTGAAGGCATTATGTTGCTTAAAATGTAATTCACCAAATCGGCATACCAAGGCTTACAGGACCCTACCTTTAATAGTTGTTCATCTAGAAAGTTTTCTTTCATTGGAAGTAAGTCATCTTCTTCATTTGATCCATGGACCGGGAGGCTTAAATGGTCTGCTACCACATTTTCGCTTCCCTTCTTATCCCTTATTTCATTATCAAACTCCTGGAGAAGAAGAATCCATTGAATCAGTCTTGGTTTAACATCTTTTTTTCTAGGGAAGATACCTTATAGCCACATGATCTGAGGATACGATAACCTTTGCTCCGACTAGATATGCTTTGAACTTTTCAAAAGCAAAAACAACTGACAATAATTCCTTCTTTGTGGTAGAGTAGTTCAGTTGAGCGTCATTCAGGGTTCGAGAAGCATAATAAACCACATGTGGGACCATATCCACCCGCTGTCCCAACACTGCTCTAATTGCGTAATCTGACGCATCACACATCAGCTCAAAAGGTAGATTCCAATCACCAGGAACAATGATAGGGGCAGAAGTGAGTGTTTCTTTGAGTGTATTGAAAGCAAACATACACTCTTCATTGAATTCAAAGTCCACCTCTTTCTGAAGGAGCACACATAAAGGTCTTGTTACCTTCGAAAAGATCTTGATAAACGCCGATAGAAACCTGCATGACCCAAAAAGGACCGAATATCTTTTACTGACTTTGGTGGTGGCAAGCTCTTCACCACCTCGACCTTTGCCCTGTCAACTTCAATCCCTTTATGTGAAATCACATGTCCAAGCACAATACTAAAACTATACAAATGCGGTTAAATTGCCTTAAGAAAACCTATAGGGGGGGTGAATAGGTTTTTACACCTTTTTTTTCAATCCCTTGAAACAAACATAAGTTTGTCCCTCTAGCTAGCTTGAATCACAACACTTTAGATAATAAAGCATATGTGGACAATCAACATGTATTCTCAAACAAAGTATTGTCAATCAAGCTTGCAAGTTGCTAGTGAAAGAATTATAATAAAACTAAAAAACAAAGAATACTTGTTTTCTCAATATTGTTCAATATATACAATTACTTAACCAAAGATGATTATATACAAATAAATCTAAATAAAAATAAAATGATATTTACAACTTTGATCAAATGAAATGCTTTCATCTCACACTTTACAACAATTTTGTTTACAAGAATATCTAGAAATGAAGTTTGTGAAACAAGATACAATCATACACATACAAGTATAAAAGAGAGATATAAAGAATTGACACAAGGATTTTTTTAACGTTGTAAACCTCCTAAGAGGAAACATCCACGGGTTGAATACAACCATCGGGTACTTTTATTATTGGAAAGTAGACAAGACATTCCTCAAAAGTGATCAATAAATGACACACTCTATATTGGACTCGACGTCTACCCAATCCTTATTGGTAGATTGGAAATTCCTCAAAAGTGATCAACAAATGACACCTTTTCTATTGGACTCCACTTCTACACAACACCATTAAGAAGTTGGAAATTCCTCAAGAGTGATCAATAAATGACACACTCTCTATTGGACTCTATCGCATTTTAATATCTTGGGCCTACCAATAAAAAGTCTACTTTCTATCCAAGGCACTCTTGCCTCTAGAAAGTCTCACTTGCTTGATAATCTGGACCACATGTCCTAATCAAGACTTCTTGCTTAGCTATCCGGACCACATGTCCTAGCCAAGACTTCATGCCTTTTACAAGGACTTCCTAGTGTGATCAATGAATGCAAAATCCAAACAAGCACTCAACATAGAATATGAAATCAATACATTCTATGGGTACTAGACACAAGCATGTGAGTTCATAAATCAAAATTGTCTAGTTACTAAACATGAATAAATTCTAGAACATGTGCAAACACCTAAACACATTAAATTCCTAGAAACATTCATGTAACTAAAACTTGAATCAACCATATACATTAAGCACACATTCAAGATTTTAGTAACAAACACAAACATGCTATATTCACAAAATATGATCAATGAATATTCTAGCAAATATTTAGAGCATGTATTTATGAACAAGTCAATTAAATCTTAATTAGCTCTAAATATGAAATCAAATGTGCTAATCCTAAATATGTTCAACTAATGAGTCATAGCAGATGATAAGGGTATCAATCATGAAAATAAAGTCAATCAAAGAACAAATAGCCCTAGATAATAAGCTAATCACAATTCAACTCACAAACATGTGAAAACCTAGATTTCTAGAAAACTAGTTCACATTCAAGTCTCTAATAAGACTAGATTAGCTTATAATTGAAGTTATACTTATCAAATGCATTTTTCCAAGTAACACATACATAAAGAAGAAGAAAACCTAAGGTAATTAAAGACTTTGAAGATCAAAACACAAAGAATAGATCAATACCTTGTAATCTCGTGCAGTTTCGGTTTTGAGTATAAACCCACCACAAAAATTGAACAAATGACAGCAAAGTAACTTGCAGAAGGTAGGAGACTTCAATACAAATATTCTCCAACTTGAATCACTCAAATCGGACAGGAAATGAGAGAGTTATGGTGTTTGGAAGATGAGAAAAGTAGGAGAGAAAATTCTGCACAAGTTTGGAAAATTTTCTTATTGAAATGAAAATGAGAAAGGGAAAGCCATTTTAAATGAGAGGGAGAGAGAGGGAAATGAGGGACCAATTACCACATGAAAATACACAAAGTGTGTCTAATACAACCTGGGGGGGGGGGGGGGGGGGGTGAATAGGTTTTAGTTGATTTATTACCAACTTTTCGACTTAATCAATTTTAATAATCCTACTCCATATTAGCAATCAATCAATCCAACATAAATATGCGGAAAACAATAAAAACACAAGGATTGATTTACGTGAGAAACCCTCCAACTAGGCAAAACTCACTGGCTATCCTTCTAGCCACATACGGTCCTCAAATCCACTATTTGAACGAAAGTTTACAACCTAGGTTGACCTCAAGTCACACCTACTTGGTCACTAACCCTTTCACTCTACCCAACGGGCCTTTAATAGTGATTCTTGACCACAAGCTTGTGCACTAACCCACTTAGTCACAAAGCTTAACAATCAATGAAGAGGTTAAACAACCTATGTGAATATGTAAAAGATATTCAAACATGCAATTAATGCTAGGCAACAATAAATGCTTATCTAAGGATTTAAAGATGTCAATAAATGCAAATCCTAGATATCAATATCTAAATGCAAATGCATGAAGATTTAGCTAGAAGGGTAAAATCGTCCTAAATGCTAGCTATTAATGAACAAGGCTCTCAACCAACACACAACAACTCAATCATGTTATAAATGCCCATAAACATAAAGATATGCAATAAAATCACATAAAAGAGCTAACCCTAGGCAAACAAGAACATAAATAAATACAATGAGATTTAGAGCATGTTCAAGTTACCTAGTTAATGAAAGCAAGAAGGATCCATGATGAGATGATGCTTGAAGAGGTTAAATGCACATGGATTTGTGTTTGGTTGAGTAAAGATGAGTTCTTGGGAGTTTCTCTCTCTAAGGGAAGCTTGGCCTATCAAAAATGGCTTCTTGAACTCAAAAAAACGAGCAAGGAAGAAGATAGAGTATAAATAAGGGAGCCCTAGTTGAAACAGCGTCGTTTTGAACTTAGGGCACAAAATCCCGTCAATACCGCTAGATGGACCGCGTCTCAGGCAAGTGTCCAGACCGTGGTACACACAGCAGTGCACCGTCTGGACAACAGCACGGTGCAGGGCGCTGTGCATGCAGGTGCACAGGTCGCGGTATGGGCAACAGAGGCCTACTGGACAACACCGCGACTTGGGTCACTTTGCATGCAGGTGTACAGGAAGCGGTACAGGGAGCATGACCTTTCTGAGGTATATAGCTCTGTATGCCGCGGTGCAAGCATGTCTTGCCAAGCGGTCTAGGCCGCGCTAAGAGAAGAAATTCTCTTTTCGAGGCAAACTCAACACACTAAGTGATGTGCAAAATGTGCAAGTGTGGAGTGTGAAAAGAGGCATACAATACATCATTTAATAACATGAAGATAAGAACAATAATGCATGCAAGTGAGTGTGTGCAACTAGATCTCTTCAAAGAAGGTTAAACTAGTGAGATACCTTTGAAGTGCTCTTTGAGAGAGATGATATCCTTGAAGCTTGATCACACTCACGAGGCCTAAATTACCCTTACAAAGAATAATCCCCAATGTGGTTTGTCAACGAAATAAGCCAATCAAAATATGAGGAACTTACACCACATGCCACCTCACATCCCCGAGGAGGCTCATGGCCATCTCGGGGGCAGGAGCTTCTCCTCCCCGAGATGGCCACGCGCCTCCTCGGGGTTGGGTGGCAAGTGGCCTTTGGCCACTTTCTTCCCCCCTCGTGCACCTTCGCGTTCTTTGATCGTTCTCCGGCCTCCGAACTCCGAATTCGAATCTGTTTTTGGATTACGAATTGGGACTCTCTCATGCACATGGATGACCATGAAACTTAGACCAAAAATTATGAATTCGACTCGATTCACGAAGACGAAGACAATGCATGGTAAGTGACCGGAAAGTTTCGTAACTTTTTACTCGGAACTCGAAAACTAATGAATGAGTAACTGAAATGACCTGAACTCAATAAGGAATAATATAAGAACAAATTCAAGTCTGAAGTCTATAAAACATAATTAAACAAACAAATATATGAACACACAAGAATGCAATTTCCTAGATATAGTCCTAGAACATGCAATTTACAAAACTTGTCAATTTAAAGCTAATGCATTAGCATTCAATATCAATGTGTGAATGTGTTATACAAATTGAGCACAATGATGCAGGGACACATATGGATGCAATGTGTGTATGTGTGTGTGTGTGTGTGTGTGTGTGTGTGTATGTGTGTGTGTGTGTGTGTGTGTGTGTGTGTGTGTGTGTGTGTGTGTGTGTGTGTGTATGCGTGTGCCTAAGCCTTGTAAGAGAAATGAGGTCTAAGTATACCTTTGTTGAGCAATGAAGCATATTTCTCTTTGAAGACTCAATCTTACTTGATAAGTTGCCGAATTCTCTTTGAAGCTTGAATCATCATCAATCTAAGACAACTAATCAATACAAGTGAAACATTGTTTTCATATGGAATTAATGCCAACATGACTTCAATATCCTAACAAATACCATGTCTTACTATAAAGTGGCACTTCTCTCAATTGAGTACCAAATTATTCTCATGACATCTTTGAAGGACAAATGAAAGGTTGTTTACACATATATCAAATGAGTTTCCAAACACTGAGAAGTTGTCAATAAACACCTTGATAATACTTTCCACCATATCAAAGAAGATGGACATCATACACTGTTGGAATATGGCTAGTGCATTGCACAACCCAAATTGTATTCGTTTGTAAGCAAACGTAACAAATGGACAAGTGAAGGTTGTATTCTCTTGATCTTTTGGTGCTATCACTATTTGATTGTAGCCCGAATACCCATCCAAAAAACAATAATGGTTGTGACCTGTAAGACGCTCTAGCATCTGATCTATAAAAGGTAGATGGACGTGGTCTTTCTTTATATGTGAATTCAATTTCATGTAATCTATGCGCACCCTCCAACTAGTCTGATGCCTCTAAGGAATCAACTCATTCTTTTCATTTTGAACCACTGTTATACCAGACTTTTTCTTTACCACATGGATTGGAATAACCCATTTGCAAATTGGGTATATTATCCCCACCTCTAAAAGTTTGAGTACCTCTTTTCTGACTACCTCCTTCATGATCGGATTCAAACGCCTCTCATCCTATCTCGTTGGTTTAACTCCATCTTCTAAATAGATCTTATGCATGCAGGTAGTAGGGCTGAGCCCTTTAATGTCTTCAATCATCCACCCAATAGCCGACTTGTACCTTTGTAGCACTTCTAAGAGCTTGGCCTCTTCATTATCTTCTAATTCTAATACGCAGATCACCGGATACGTCTCATCCTCGTCAAGATAAACATACTTCAAAGTGGAGGGTAGTTGTTTTAACTCCAACTCATGGGGAACCACTTTCGACGGTATCAATTCATCACTTGTTTCATCTTCAAGGTCCAACTTCTCAACACATTCCTTGTCTTCATCTTCTTGTATCTGAACAATTTCCCATGCCCATGCTAAAATCTCAGCTAGTTTTTCTGTAGAAATTTCTTTTTCATTTACCTCATCCACCACTGTGTCGACCACATCCACTGAGTAGAAATCGTGAGCCCCTATCGGATATGATAATGATTAAAACAACTTGAATTCTGCAGTCTCATCCAGCACCTACATTGTTAGCTTTCCCTCATAGATATCCACAATTGCCCTTGCTATTGCCATAAAAGGTCAACCTAGAAGAATCTTCACATCTCTCTCGCTTTGCTCATCTTCCGTATTAGTATCTACAAAGTCTGTTGGGATGATCAATTTGTCGATTTGAATGAGCACATCTTCCACTATTCCCCGTGGTATTCTTAAAGATGAATCTGCTAGGAGTAAAGACATGGTGGTGGGCTTAAGATCATTTAATCCCAACTTCTTGTAAATAGAATACGGCATCAAGTTTACTAAAAATAAACTAAGGTGAGCCTAAAATAACCTAGAGGGAGTGAATATGTTTTAATCCAATTAATTACCAATTTTTTAGATTAGTCAATATTAGTCACAAATCACCCAAGCAAATTTAAAAGCAAGTCAAACAATCAAAATAAATATAGTGCGGAAAGATAAATGACACTTTGATTTGTTTTACCTGAGAAAACCCCAAAAGGGTAAAAACTCACGGGCTATCATTCTAGCCACATACCGTCCTAAAATCCATTATTTGAATGAAATTTTACAACATAGGTTGACTTCAAATCAAACCATTCTTGGTCACTAACACATTCACTTTACTTAACTGGCCTTTAGTAGTAATCCTAGACCGAAGCTTGAGCACTAAACCACTTAGCCAAACGACTTAAAAATCCATGAAGAGATAAACAACCTATAAGAATATATGTCAATATTCCAATACGTAATTAATGTTAGACTACACTAAATGCTTATCTGGAGATTCAATGATGACAATTAAAACAATCCTAGATATCAATATCTAAATGCAAAGCAAAAAGATTTAGCTAAAAGGGAAAATATGTCCTAAATGCAAGCTATCAATGACCAAATAATCTTAACCAACAATTAAAGACTCAACCATATTCAAAACACCATTAATCAAAGAGACATGCATTTAATCAACAAATAAATACTAATCCTAAGCAAATAAGAATACATAAATGATGCAAAGAGTTCTAGGGCATGTTCAAATTACCTAGTCAATGAAAGCAAGAAGAACCATGATGAGATGATGCTTAGATGCTCATGGATTGGTGTTTGGTTAAGTAAAGGTGAGTTCCTGAGAATCTTTCTTTCCTGAAGAACACTTAACCAATTAAGATAGGATTTTGGACTCACAAAATGAGCAAAAGGGAAGACAACACATATATATGAGGTCAAGATAAATCTATGTCGTTTTGGAAAGTTTGCAATTAATAGGGCAAAATGATGTAGTTTGCGAGTCTACTTTGCAGGTAGGTACCCACGAATCACCCGCCAACTGGTACCATGAAAACCTTTGGAGAGTTTTTCACTGGTGACTTCGTAGGTAGGAACCAGCGAACTTGGACCAGAGACAAACCATGAATGACTTCGCTAGTGACTTCGCGGGTAGCGACCCGCGAACTGGGTCATCTCAAGAGGCCACTCATCGTGCTAAGACAAGCACATCATCGTGCATTCGCGGACGTTTTAGATCAAACATCTGGTAATGAATTACATTACACAGAACCACACTTAGATCTAATAACAAAGTGCACGTGTGAGAAGTGTAAAGAATGCACACATGTAAGAATAAAACACAAATGCAAGATGAGAAAAGCATGCAAGAAGTAGTGTGTATGTGTGTGTGTGTGTGTGTGTGTGTGTGTGTGTGTGTGTGTGTGTGTGTGTGTGTGTGTGTGTGTGTATATGTGTGTATACGCGTGCAACTATTTCTCTTCAAAGAGTTAAGCACAAGTGATATACCTCTTAAGTGCTTCTTGAGCATGATGTCTTGAGAGTGCCTTTGAAGCTTGATAATGCATAAGGAAGGCCTAATCTACCCTTACTATTTAAGATACAGTGTGATTTGTCAACGAAATAAGCCAATCACAAAATGAGGAACTTACAATTACCCCATTTAGCCATTTCGTGACAAAACTACCACTCGCAATTGATCCACACAAATAACAAAGAGAAACTAAAGGTCAACAAAGAGGTTATTCTACATTACAAAGAGATACCTAGATTCTAGATCTTCAAGTCTTCAATCTCTTGTAGATTAACCAACCCTACAAAACAAGGTAACTACACTTTCCAAGACAAGTGTATGTGAGGTGATCAAGAAAAATAAAAAGATACAAGCATTTGTAATAAAAAAAACAACATGCAGTGAAGTGCAATGCAATGCTTCCCACAAACCCCCTAAATGGGTTACTCTCCCTCAATAAATAAATTAAAAAAACCTTATCTTTCAACAAACTACTCCCCTCTTTTATCATAAGATAGGTAAAGGGGTATCCGCAACCGGGTCGTTTTAGCAAAGAGAGTTATGAGCATAAGAGATACGTGCATAATCATATACAACAACTTTATGCAACTTGAATAATTGAGAGGCAACTTGAATAATTGAGAGGCAACTTGAATAATTGAGAGAGAATCAAAGAGATTTAATTTAAGAAGAATATGTGATATTGTTGCTTTGGATGCAAGACATATAACTTCAAAGTTCATGCAATGGTATTTAGCAAAACAGATATCAAAAGAGTTTCCAAAAGAATTCAAACTAATTTGTACCCTTTTGTCATAAACAAACAAGATATAGTTTTTCAAAAGTTTTGTAGCATATATGCAACTATATCAATCCATAAGGACCAAACAAGACATGGATATAGAATCCTTATTGATAGAATGGATATGAAATCCTTATTGGCTGTTGTCTTGTTCAAATCATTAAGAAGTGAGAGAAGACTAATTTAGATATAAAATCCTTATTGATTGAATGGATACTAGATCCTTATTGATTTTAGTCTTCTCATTTGCTTTCACACATTTGCATTCAAGTTAGTGCAAACAAGAATATTTCATACATATCATTTTACGCATGTCATAAAAAACAAGTCCACTTGTCATGGAGATAAATTATAGGTCATTTAAGTGTACTTCTCAATCAATTTTCCTAGTCTAAAAATGCATTGTTGAACATTAAAGTGACATGGATTACAAACAAAGCAAAGTTACACACTTATTGAATAAAAATACCATATAAGCATATATATGCAACCATGATTCTCAAGCAATTAATGAAAAAGCATAACGTTGATCAAATTTTTGCATGTGACAAGAATTCAAAGTCGCTCTCTTTGCTTGAGCTCCCCACACGGGGTCAATTACAAAAACACCTCAAGGCATGTTTCAAATCCCAATAGACTTATTAAGTACCTTGAATCTAGTTAAGTCTAAGGGCTTTGCGAATAAGTCTGCTAGTTGATCATTGATTCCAACATGCTCAAATGCAATGCATTTGTTCTAACTAGTTCCCTAATAAAGTGATGTCTAATGTCTATGTGCTTAGTTCTAGAGTAATGAACAGGAATCTTAGAAATATTATTGGCACTCAAGTTATCACAATAAATAGTATGAGTACTTTGATCAAAGCCATAATCCGCAAACATTTGTTTCATCCATAGGAGTTGCGTGCAAGCACTTCCAGCGGCTATGTATTCTGTTTCAGCCGTGGATAGAGAAATGGAGTTTGCTTCTTGCAAAACAAAGAGACAAGGTTGTTCCCTGGGAAGAAGCAACCGCCTAATATGCTCTTTCGGTCATCACAATTCTTTGCCCGATCTGCATCACTAAAGCCAACTAAACTAGCATTAATGTCAGAAGAGTACCATATCCCATAGTTGAATGTCCCATTCATATATCGATTGATTCTCTTCACATCGGAGAGATGGGACTCCTTGAGATCCAATTAGTACCTAACACACACACACCCACACTAAAAGCTATAGCGGGCCTACTTGCGGTCAGGTAAAGCAAGCTACCTATCATGCCACGATAAAAGCTTTGGTCTATACTCTTGCCACGATAAAAGCTTTGGTCCATACTCTTGCCACTAGCATCTTTGATTAGTTTCAATGTGTTACTCATGGGTGTGTCACAATGTTTGACATTCTCAATACCAAACATCTTCACTAGGTTCTTTGCATACTTAGCTTGGAATATAATGATCTCAGTACACATTTACTTAATTTGTAAACCTATAAAGTAATTCAATTCCCCCACCAAACTCATTTCAAACTCATGAGACATGACATCAACAAATTATTGGACTTTTGACTTATTGGTGGATCCAAACACTATATCATCAATATAGATTTGAGCTATGAAGATTTCATCTTTCTTGCTCTTGATGAATACTGTTTTGTCGACACTCATTCTAAAGTAGTCATTATCGACAAGGAATTGAGTGAGGCGTTCATACCAAGCCCTCGGTGCTTGATTCAACCTATATAAAGCCTTTTTGAGGCGATAGACATGATTGAAGTGGTGTGGATCCACAAACCCTAGGGTTGTTCAACAAACACTTCCTCATACAAGAAGCCATTCAGAAAGGCACTCTTAACATCTATTTGGTGTAATTTGAACTTGTATACACAAGAAATGGACAAGAGAAACCTTATAGACTTAAGACGAGCAACGGGAGAAAAAGTCTCCTCAAAGTCAATACCCTCAAATTGAGAGTATCCTTCTGCCACAAGTCTAGCCTTTTTGCACACAATGTTGTCATCTTCATCCGAGTTGTTCCTAAACACCCATTTGGTGCCTATGACATTTGTGTTCTTAGGTCTAGGAACTAAAGTCCAAACCTCATTTCTTTCAAATTAGTTTAGCTTTTCTTGCATGAGAAGAACCCAAAACTTATCATTCAAGGTTTCACCAACCTTCTTGGGCTCAATTTGAGAGGCGTAGCAAGTATAGCTAATTTGATTAGCTATTTGACACCTAGTCCTAACACCCTCATTGACATCTCCAAGAATATTATCTTTGTTATGAAGATGTCTAACCCAAGGAGCGGATTCTTTAGAGTCCAAAGATGGATCTCTATCAAGAGGTTGAATGACCTCTCCATCATAGCTTGACTTCATATCACTTGAAGTCTCACTATTTTTCTCCAAAGGAGAATCATTAACTACCACAACTTTCTCATCATGGATAATAGTCTTAGGCCTACAATCATCTATGACAACATTAGATAATTTCATGACACTATGAGTTTTCAAATTGAATTCTTTATAGGCCTTACTATTTATGGCGTAGCTAATACAAATTTCCTCATCACTCTTAGCATCAAACTTGCCAAGTTGATCGTGGTCATTAAGAATGTGGCATTTGCTTCCAAAAGAGTGTAAGCAGCTAACATTTGGCTTGTTACCCTTCCATAATTCATAGGAGGTTTGCCTAGTACCGGGCCTTAGAGAAACTGTATTTCCTATGTAATAAGCCGTATTGACAGCTTCAGCCTAAAAGTTCATAGGGACATTGTTGCTAAGCAACATCACACTGGCCATCTCTTGAAGGACCTTATTCTTCCTCTTAACAACCCTATTTTGTTGAGGTGTTCTAGGAGCCAAAAATTCATAGGAAATGCTTAAGCTATTGCAATAGCTTTCAAAGCAAGCGTTTTCAAATTCTCTCTCATGACCACTACTAATCTTTTTAATGCTTTTAATTTGAGAGTCTTTTTCATTTTCATTTTTAAATTTTTCAAAGGTTTCGGATTTTTCTCTAAGAAAATAAGCTCATGTGAACCTAGAGAAATCATCAACACAAACAAAAATGTATCTCTTGCCACCGAGACTTTCGGTTTGCATAGCATCTATGAGGTCCATGTGAAGAAGCTATAATAGCTTTTGGGTGGTCAGATGCTTTCCCTTTTTGTGCATGTTCTTGGTTTGTTTTCCTTGATGACATTGTCCACAAATTCCATCAATTTTCTTCCCAAGCTCGGGAAGGCCACGCACAACTTTGAACTTATCTAAGATCCTCAAATCTCAATAGTCCATATGGCCAAGCCTTTGATGCCATAACTCAACTTGCTCACACTTGGACACATTGGAAGAGATGACACTAGCTTCAAGACAATAGCAATTGCCATTAGATCTCTTTTCCTTTCGACAAGGTTTGTCCATTTGACTTCAAAATAGAGCAATCATTCTTATTAAATAAAACGGAGAGCCCATCATCATTAAGATGAGAAATGCTTATAAGATTGGCTTGCACCATCAACAAACAAAGCATTTGATAAAGAAGGTAAACCGAGAATGGAAATGATTGCTTTCACTAAGACTTTCTTTCTAGACCTATCACCAAAAGTGACAAATCCATCATCCTACATAACAAGAGATTCAAAGAAACTCTTGTTCCTCGACATGTGCCTAGAGCACCCACTATCCAAATACCAAGTGTTTGAAATATTAGCCTTCAAGGAAATTTGAGCCACATAACAAAAATATTCATCTCTTTTAATCTACTTAGGTGAAATATTCTCTTTCCTAGTGGTTTTAGAGTCATTGACTCTAGATTTCGGAACATGCATATTAGTTCTAGATTTCCTAGGAACATGCATATTGACTCTAGCTCTATTTCTTTCAATCATGCTTTCAATTATACACATCTTAATGTACTTAAAGCAAATTGGCCTAATGTGATCATTAATACCACAAAAATGACATGTAGGAGTAAAGTAAGAAGTCATACCATACATTGGGGTTTTCCCATGTCGTTGAGATTTTCTTAGGTGTTGAACTAATTCTCTCCCTCTTTGTTTATGGATCGGATTTGGTTGCTTTCTTGATTGTGGTTGCATGACTTGCCCTTTGACTTGGTGGAATTTGGGTTGAGGGAAGCTTGCTTGTGAAGCTCTCATTGGTTGGGCTTGAGCTGGACTTCTTGATGCCATTTTCTCTTGGGTACTTTTTGAGCATTCTCCTAGATCAATCTTTTTCCTAGGATGTTATGGAGGTGGAAGTTCTTTAATGTCTATGTTCTTGACAAATATTGTCTTACTTGAGGAAGAAGCCTCATTGTCATCTATATATCCAAGGCTTCTCTTATCACTTGGTTTCTTGCCAACTCCCAATAAGTGGTCAAGTTTCTCAGTGCTCGAAGTCATCTTAGCAATCTTCTCCAAGGCTTCTTCAAGATCCTTTTCTATCATTTCATCATTCCTCTTTGCTATCTTCACTTCTCTATTCAAATGAGTTACTTCGGTTGATAGCTTGAGATTCTATTCTTTTAGCCTTAGAATCTCTTTCTTCATTTTCAACATTGAGCTTTGAAATTGCTTGATGAAATATTCAAGGTCCATACATTTCGCATTTCCAATGATGGAGTGGGATAATGAACTCTTATGACTTGAGTCATCTTCAACTTGTTTCTCCTTCTCTTTATCGTAACTAGCTTCTTTACCCTTGAGAGAGGATGTGAAGGTAATGAAGTTTGCCACCTGATCTTCATCAACCGAGGATCATTTTTCCTCTTCTAAATCATCACTATCACTCCAAGTTGTGGTCATTGCCTTTCCTTTCTTTTTATTCTTCAAGTTGCCACAATCTGTGGAGATATGCCTGAATCCTCCAGATTCAAAGCATTAAATCCCTTTTCTTGTGGTCTTCTCTTGGCTTGGCTCAGCCTTCTTGAAAGAGGTCTTCTTCTTTACCACTTTTCCTTTGGATCCAAAGCCCTTCTTTTCAAACTTGATGAACTTCTTGAATCTATTCATCATAAGGGTCATTTCCTCATCCGAGTCATCCTCATCATTCTCAATCTTGAAGGTCTTTAATGCTATACTCTTTTGCTTCTTGGGTGGTGAATGTGTATGAAACTTCCTTGACTCATAGGCTAGAAGACTTCCAATCACCTCACTCGACTTCATTGTCTTGTAGTCACTATTTTCTTCAAACCCCATCACTTTGGATTCAAATCTCTTGGGAAGTGACCTCATGATCTTTTGGTTGATCCTCTTATCCGAGTATGGGTCACCTAGCTGATGAATTTGATTCATGATGTCCACCAACTTCACTTGGAAGTAGACATGATGTCGGTTTCGGTTTCGATTTCGGTTCCAGTTCCAACGGTTCAGGTTTTTTTTGATTATTTAACCCAGTCACATACTCAAATATATATAACATATACAACATTCTAGATTTTCAGATCAATTAACACTTAACACAAGGTTAGAGTCTAAAATCAGTTAACGCAAGGTCTTTCTCATAAATCAACCAAAATCAATCTCACTCTCTCTCACAAATCAACCTTAAATCAACCTCACTCCCTCTCACAAATCAACCCAAATCAACCCCACCCTCTCTCACAAATCACCCAAAACAACCCCAAATCAATAAATCAACCCCGTGAATCGAAGAAGAAGAAAACATGTTAGTTCTTGAGTTTTGTGTTGGCATAATTCTATATCAAAATGACATTTGCTTTGTATTGATTAGTTGTCTAGGATTTAAGGATGATCAAGCTTCAAGGAAGATTGGACAACATTCAAGCAAAGTGGTGGCTACAAGATGAACAAAGCTAAGTTGCTAAGCAAAAGGTAATCATGACCTCTTTCCTCTTGCAAGGCTTAGGCACACAAATACAAGGCATTCATATGTGTCCCTATATAGTTGTGCAAAATTTGGTTTAATACAATACACACACTTGATCATGTATGCACATGCATTAGATTTAAAGTTGACAATTTTCACAATCTGCATGTTCTAGGACTAGTTCTAAGAAATAGCATACTTGTGTGTTCTTGTGTTTATTGGTTTGAGTTTAAATGTTAATGAATTTGATTTTGAGCTTATATAATTCCTCACTGAGTTCCAATTAATTTGGTTACTCATTCATTGAGTTTCAAGTTCAAATTAGGTGGTTAAGAAACTTTCCTTGATTTTATCATACATGGTTTTCGTCCTTGATTTCCAAGTTGAATTCCATATTTTTGAAAAAGATTTCTTGAAGACTTTTGTACATGAGGGAGTCCTGTTTGTAATCCAAAAACAGATTCAAAATTGAAGTTCTGAGGACAAAGATATGGTTGAAATAAAAAGGGTGCACTAGAGGGATGAGGGGTGCCAAGCACCTCCTTCCCGTGGAGGTGCGTGAGCTCCATAGGAATGGAGGGTTGCTAGGCCCATGAGGCCCACGCGCCTCCATGGTGATCCAGCACAGCAGCCCCCCATTGATTTGTTTTATTTGCCTTGCTTCCCTCCTTTAAATTCCCTTGTTCCCTCTCATTTCATTGAAGAAGAAAATTTGAAAAACACAAGTGCAGAATTTTCTGTCCAAGTTTTCTCATCTTTCAAACACCATAACTTTCTCATTTGGAGTCCGTTTTGAGTGATTAGAACTAGAGAATATTCATCTACCAGTCCTCTATCATTTCCTTAAGAGTTTAGAGTCAATAGATTGAGTTTTATGGTAGGCCTACTCACAAAAACGAAGCTGCACATTTTTCATTCAAGGTATTGATTTCTATTTTGTTCTAGATCTTCAAGTCTTCAATTGCCTTGGGTTTTCTTCTCATATATATGTATGTTTGATGTGTTATCATTGATTAGAGAAATGATCTCTAATAGAGCTAGTTTGAGCTTTAATTGATTAACATGTTGAGTTAGGTATACAAATCTATGTTTTCACATGTTTGAGATGTTGTATTGTGCAAGCTTCAAATCTAGGACTATCTTGTGTGTTTATTGACTTGATTTTGTTGATTGATAGTCTTTTCATATGCTAGATCATATTAATTGAAGATTTATTGAAATAGCATATTTGTTTGATGATTTAGAACTTGATTAGATTTAATTGATATTCTTGAGAATCTAAGTTCTATAATTTTGCTAGAGTTTCAAATTTGATTTTAGCATTTTATGTGATTGAACATAATCTAGGTTTTGGTGTGTGTTAGGTGTTTTACATGCTCTAGGTTGTTTGTTCATATTACAAGAATCTAGATACTATTGATTTGTGCTTTTGATGACAAATATCTAGTTCTTCATGTTTTGTGTCTAATCCACACATCTCATATGTACATGCATCATTGAGTGTGATTGCATTATTTTTAGGATTGATTGCATTCTTTGGATTGCACATTGTAAGTCTTAGCTAGAGTTAGAGTGACTTGGATAGCTAAGCGCCGGAAGTCACATGTACGAACATGGGATCTTCAACTTGTGCATTATAAGTCTTAGCTAGAGTCGGAGTGACTTGGATAGCTAAGTGGCGGAAGTCACATGTTTGGAGAGGGGATCTTCAACTTGTGCATGTAAGACTTGGCTAGGGTTGGGGTGATCCGGATAGTCAAACAGCGGAAGTCACATGTTTGGAGAGGGGATCTTCAACTTGTGCATGGAAGTCTCAACTAGGATTGGGGTGATCCGGATAGTTGAGCAAAGGGGAATCTCATTCATTGTGTAGGGTGGAAAGGTAGATTTCTAGATGAAGTGGTCATTTGAAAGATTGTATCTTTTAATCTTACTAGTGGATTTGTTTGCCAGTGGTTGTGGTATCAACCCGTGGATGTTTCCTCTCAGGAGAATTTACCACGTAAAATTCATGTGTTGATTTTCTCTATCCTTATCTCCTTTATTTGTATATGTGTTAATATATATCTTAGTTGATATCTTTGTAATTGATATTCATTGTATATCATTTTTTTATATGTTGGAGTTGACTTTGTTTGAACAAGTATATCTTTATTTGAATTGATATTGCTTGTACTTGTATTTGGAGTGTGATACAAGCTACTTAGAAGAACAAACTTGTGTTTATTTCAAGGCAGCGAAAAAGTTGTTGTAACCTATTCACCCCCCTCTCTAGGTTAGCTTAAGACAAATTAACCGTATTTGTACTTTTCAAAAAGAGATCGAAGAGAAAGCGACTGTCGGGCGTACATCGATCGCCGGGGATGGGATGAAGAAGCGATCGAACTTCGAGTCTTCGAAGAGACCCAGTCTAGTCAACCAGATTTAGAAAGAGAGAGAGAGTTAGAGAGAGAGAGAGACTGGGAGTCTGAGATGAGAAAGATGAGTTTTATAAAAAAATAATGTTGGAACCGTCGGTTCGAACCGGAACCACCAGTTCCAGTCCGGTTCGAATCGGACGGTTCCTCAAAATTTGGAACCGGAACCGGAACCGCCATGGCCCCAGTGTAGGTTCCAGGTTTTGGATTGCGCAGTGGAATGGGGTTTTAAAATTTTTTATGCAATCATCAAGTAAACCTAATTGTACAGTAATAATCGAAAACAACAAAAAAGGTGAAACGATTTCATACAAGCGTTTGAAGGCTCTTTCTTTCTTTTCTGATCTGCCTCCTGATTTGAACCACAAGATCTTCCCGGCTATATCCCGCGATTGGCAACAGCGTGTGGGCACTTCACGGGTTTTAAGAGCTTGAATGGAGGTAGAAGAAACTTACGAAAACAACTCTTGTTTTCTATGTGTTGAATTTGGCCACCATGAATCAAAGACAAATATATATATATATATATATATATATATATATATATATATATATATTGTTTTACCTGGCCACACACCTCTCGTTTTTCTTCTTTTAGTTTCACGCAACAATTGCATTCAATGCAATTGAGAGAACTGATATAATAACTTCTCTTATCTGTGTATATCAGCTTTCAAAAACAAATATATCTTATATCTATTTTTTTAAAACTGATAACGTTCATTTATTAATCCTTTAAAATATCTAATATCTATAAGGATAATTAATAACTTTGAATTTAAACTTTTTAAATTCAAATTTGACATTTAATTTAATAAAAATAAAATAATCAAATTATATTATTTTCATTCAAACACAAACATCAATCAACACCCTCAAACTAATGATTAATCGCATAATTAAATAATGTTATTATTTAATCAATTTAATCACTAATATTCTTTAATTAAATAATGTCATTATTCAATTAATTCCCAAATAGATACTTGTCACTTTCGTAACACAATTAATTGAATAATACAATTAATCAACCGTGACCCTTGTTACCTTTAATCATTCGAGCTAGCAAGGGGACCTAATGGACCCACAGTATTTCGAGCTCCAATGATCCTTAGAAATAATTAATTAAACTTTTTAATTAAAATTTCATGATTATTAACTCCGGTGATATTCCACTAAAAACCCGAAACTGTATTCTCTCAACTGTAGATGTTTTTACACAAACGAATAACTTTCGGTGTCCATCGATATAGCTATTACATATGGTATAATTCTCCATAAGTAGTTCATAATTAGAGCTGGGTCATAATGTCTGTCATACCCCTCTAATTACATCTTTTCCATTAAGTACCATTGATTCTCTAATGAATAATAAATTCTACATTCCTCACGAAATTAGGAGAGCACTCATATTGTTCAATCCCCGAATCAACTCTTAAGGGAACTACTATCTACTTCTCGCAAGAAGTAGTGGATTCCACTATTGTGTACAAACATTCCCACCCACAAGCCAAACTGTGATCCCAACATATAGAGCATATTGATCAGGAATGCAACTCCGACCTCACCTATGGTACATCAAAAATCACGATCTAATCTGAAGGAGTTGATAAGACACTTAGGATTAAGATCACCCATTTATAGCCATCATTTGTCAATATATACGAATATCAGAGTAAACGGATCCTAGTGAGAGATTCATATAAATCGTGGCCTAGTCCTATATGATCACATCATACAAGGTGCCTCCATTCTCAAATCACCATATGAATGATCCAGGATAAGATCACCGTACATTACAGAATTGATCGCAGCTCTAGATTAACCACAAATAAAGTACCCAACTTTATTTGCTATCTACGGACTTTTTAGATTGCTCGTTTCAAACTGAATCCATCTGTATATGACATTCATATACTCAGTTCAAAAGTACATCCGGCAATCTTGGATGTTAAATCCACATGTTATATAAAAGTATGAAATAATTTGAATGAATAAACTACTTCTTTTATTTATGCTTAATTCACATTTACGAATTACAAGCTTTAGGGCAAAAACCCCAACACTCAGTTCCTTGTTCGGTTTCAGTTTTGATGGTTCAGTTCCTGTTCTGTTCCATGGTTAAAACCGAACCGGCGTCTACTTAGAAGTCATTAAAGCACTCATTCTCCTCTATCTTGATCATCTCAAATTATGTTTGAAAGACTTGGAGCTTTGAATCATTAACCTCATCGGTTTCTTCATGAGCCGTCTCTACAATCTCTCATGCCTCTTTTGCATTCCTAGTTGTTTGGATCAACTTGTATTGATTGCCGTCCATAGCACAAAGAATGGCATGCATTGCCTTGTTGTGCCACTTAAAGGCTTTGAACTCTTAAGTGCTCCATCAAGATTTAGGCTTGGAAACTGTGCTTCCATCTATAACGGTCATAGTTGGATGAGTATAACCATCTTCTGTAGCCATCCATGCTTGGTCGTCTATTTGGCAAAGGTAGGACTTCATCTTGCCTTTCCAAAAGGCACAGTTCACTCCATTGAGCAAAGAGGGTCTTGTACTTGAAGCTCCCTCATTACCACCTCCGTTCTTACTCATAGTGTTTGGTTATGAATGAGAAGAATGCAAATGAAAGCAACAACCAAAGTACATATAAATGCAAGACACACAAGATAGCAAGGATCTCCTATGTATGTCTAGGTAACCGCTCTGATACAAATTGAAAATAAACTAAGGTGTGCCTAAAATAACCTAGAAGGGGTGAATAGGTTTTAATCCAATTAATTACCAATTTTTTGGATTAGTCAATATTAGTCACAAATCACCCAACTAAATTTAAAAGCAATTCAAAAATCAAAGTAAATATAGTGCGAAAAGATAAATGACACTTTGATTTGTTTTACGTGAGAAAACCCAAAAATGATAAAAACTCACAAGCTATCTATTTAGCCATATACGATCCTCAAATCTACTATTTGAATGAAAGTTTATAGCCTAGGTTGACCTCAAATCAAACAATTCTTGGTCACTAACACATTCACTCTACCCAACGAGCCTTTAATAGTGATCATAGACCAAAGCTTGAGCACTAAACCACTTAGCCACAAGACTTAACAATCCATGAAGAGATAAATAACATATGTCAATATTCCAATATGCAATTAATGCTAGGTTACACTAAATGCTTATCTAGAGATTCAATGATGGCAATTAAAACAATCCTATATATCAATATCTAAATGCAAAGCAAGAAGATGTAGCTAAAAGGGCAAATATGTCCTAAATGCAAGCTATCAATGAACAAATAATCTTAACCAACAATTAAATACTCAACCATATTCAAAACACCATTAATCAAATATACATTCATTTAATCAACAAATAAATGCTAATCCTAGGCAAATAAGAACACATAAATGATGCAAAGAATTCTAGGGCATGTTCAAATTACCTAGTCAATGAAAGCAAGAAAAACCCATGATGAGATGATTCTTGAATGATGCTAGATGCTCATGGATTGGTTTTTGGTTGAGTAAATGTGAGTTCTTGAGAGTCTCTCTCTCTTGAAGAACACTTAGCCACTTAAAGATAGAATTTTGGACTCATAAAATGAGCAAGAGAAAAGACAACACATATATATGAGGTTAAGATAAAACTATGTTGTTTTGGAAAGTTTACAATTAATAGGGCAAAAACGATACAGTTCGCGGGTCTATTTCGCGGGTAGGTACCCGCGAATCACCCATGAACTGAGACCATGAAAACCTCTAAAGAGTTTTTCGCTGGTGACTTTACAAGTAGGAACCTGCGAACTGGGACCAGGGATAGACCAAGAATGACTTCGCTGGTGACTTCGCGGGTAAGGACCTACGAACTGAGACCTGCGAACTGGGCTATCTCAAGAGGTCACTCATTGCGCTAAGACAAGCACATCATCGTGCTTGCATGAACGTTTCTGATCAAACATCGAGAAATGAATTACATTACACAAAACCACACTTGGATCTAACAACAAAGTGCACATGTGAGAAGTGTAAAGAATGCACACATTGAAGAATGAAAGATGAGCAAAGAATGCTTGAAGTTGTGTGTGTGTGTATGTGTGTGTGTGTGTGTGTGTGTGTGTGTGTGTGTGTGTGTGTGTGTGTGTGTGTGTGTGCAACTAATTATCTTCTAAGAGTCAAGCTCAAGTGATATACCTCTAAAGTGCTTCTTGAGCTTGATGTCATGAGAGTGCCTTTGAAACTTGATCATGCACAAGGAAGACATAGTCTACCCTTACAGTTTAAGCCAATCACAAAATGAGGAACTTACATTTATGCGAGCTCCTGAATCAAGTATCACATTTTCCTGCCTTTTTAGAGGCAACCTCTTTTGAATCACCGCACTAACATTTTTATTGAGGCACTCTTGCTATTTAGGCTTAAATTATTGCTTGTCTTTGCTCAGCTCCTTGAAATACTTCTCATATGCAAGTATCTTTTGTATAGCATCCAAGAAAGGCAAATTCACATTCTCTATTAAAAGCACATTGTATATGTCTTGGAAAGACTTCTCCAATTTGTCCTTCTGCAGCTTTCCCGGAAATGAAACTGGTGGAATGTATGGGTTAGATAATTTGAGTAGTATTGAAGACGTTTTAGGCTCAGGACCGCCTACCTTGTCTTCCTCTGCCTTGTCACCCTTATCCTTGTTAACATCCTTAGTTTCCTTGGTGAAAATTCCAGTTTGCTTGTCAGTCACCTTATCGTTTAGCACTCGTCCACTTCGTAACACTGTCATGGCCTTAGCTTGTTCAGGTTGACTTAGAAACCTTCCTAGTTCACTCTTATGCATTACCTAAGTGAGCTGACTTATTTGAGTCTCTAACTTTTGAATTGAGGCCCCCATGTGGTTATGATCTTGCATGACTATATTCATATTCTAGTTGGTTTCTTTAAAATTATGGTTGACTTCTTTAAAATTCTGGGTGACTTCTTACCTGAAACTGTTCAAACTCTGATCCATCATCTCCTTCATTTCATCTACAAGTGACTTGGATTTCTATTGGTATGAGTTCAATTAACCCACTTGATTGTTGTTCCAATTCCCCGACTGATTGTTCCCACTTCCACTGGCTTGGTTGTTCCCATACCCTCTTTTTTTATACCCTTGAGTATTGTTGTTGATAGCATTACTGTTGTCAGTCTATGAGAAATTCGGGTGATTCCTACACCCGAGGTTGTAAGAGTTTGAAAACGGGTCATTGCGAGGTCTCTAATATCCCATGGCTTGAACTTCTTCTTGTTGGAATTGAAACCATTCCCCCTCATAAATTTGATTAACACATTCTAGAGCCTTGTTAGAATTTTGCATGCTCGCTTGCAAATTTGCCACCTGCTTAGTCAGCCTTGCCAATTCAATTTCATACACAGCGTTACATTTTACCTCATACTTGCCACCATGTCTTCCACCTACACTTCTTTGCTGAGAGTTTATTGCTAACTTCTCATAGACATCATAAACTTCAGGTGGTGTTTTATTGGCTATAGTTCCTCCACATGCATTGTAGACTAGAAGTTGAAACATCTGAGTCAACCCACTCTAGAATGAAAACACCTTATATTCATTTGTGAACATATGCGACGGACATTGGGCCAAAAGAATCTGGCATCTCTCCCAAGCTTTATGAAACACCTCTTCATCTTCTTCTGCTAAAGCGGCAATCTTTATTCGGAGCTCTTTAGCCTTCTTAGCTGGGAATAATATATTGAAGAACCTACGGCATACTTGTCTCCCAAGTGGTTAAAGTACAAGGTCGAAGAGCTATCAACCACTATTTGGCTTTCTCCTTCAAACAATAAGGGAAACATCTCATGTGGAGTTGTTCCCTGGTAAGTGTTCCTTGGAGAGCTATTATTGGGAATGTCTCTAGTAATGCACTGTACTCCTTCATAAATTGAAGACAATCTTCTGATGGGAGCATACTAAGGTGCATACTCTTCAACTCATACTGTTGTGAAAGATCATCAAGATCTATAGCTTATGGTCGATTTCCAGTGGTGGGGAGTGCATACTCGGCCACTGTCAGCAATCTGCCGATTCGTAGAGGCGAATTTGAAGGAGTTATATCACCCATATCCGTGGTCTCGGAATTCAGATCACTGTTCTGTCTACTTCTTCAACTACTCTTACAACCCTTCCTACTTGATGAATACTATCGTTCGCAGGAAATAGTAAACCTCCCTGTGAGTGACGACCATGCATAAACTAACCTGAAACACCAAAAACAAAAACTACCAAAAATACATAAAGAAAACTAAAAATTAATGACACGCTACTTAAAAGACTAAAATTACTAAAGAATTAGGATTAATTAATAATTCTTACACCAATCCCCGGCAGCGACGCCAATTTTGTTGAAGTATTTTTCTAAAGCTCGTTCTTAGGGATTGAGTGGATTATTGGTAAAAACTAATTACTCTAGTGTAAAATCTAATTTAAGTGCACACAAATTATATTGAATCAAGTTTCTCATGTTGGCGTGCTAAATTAAAATATCTCAAAGCAAATCTCCTAATTATTTCTCAAACTACATCTAAAATCAATTGAAGGTGAATATGGATGATGATGAAACTAGGGAATCAATAGAGTAGAGTCAAGCGATGAACAATTGAGTATTATCAATTATTAACCTCATTAATGCTAAATTATCCAAATTAGGACCAAACCTTTTATTTAATATGATAGAAATCAATTACCTTAAACCTAAATTCCTCTATGGCATTTAGAAAGAGTTTTGGAAAAGATATATTTTTAAACACAAAGATTTATAAAGGACAAAATCAATTTAGAGTGACATTCTCTTCATTAAATATTTTCCAATCATTTAGAGCTTGATTCGATAAAGCATGGCATTTACTTAATCAAATCCTCAAATAATTTTCTCACCCAATTTGAAATAAAAAGTGGCATTCAATTAAATAACAAACTGAGATTAAAAACAGCTAAAACTTGAATGAAACTAACTTGAATAAATATTTTAAAGATAATTCATTGACAACACCTAATAGTAATGCTATCCTCACATTGATCCCCTAAAATGGGATTTAGTTACACATGACTACAAGTAATAAATAAGAAGAGATAATAAAGAAAGAGCCCATGTTGATCAGGCAGAGACTTTATGCTTTCCTGAGAAAACAGAGAAATCGCACGACCGAAGCATGTGCCGCAGCCTAGACACTTGCACACGTTGCGGTCATGTCAAGCGATGACTCTCTGGAAACTTTCACGATATATATCACGATTGGAGCATATGCTTGTGCAGCGGTCTGGTCCGTGGCAAATGACTGAAATGGTCTGGAATGTACCGCTGGATAGACCGCGGTAGGGGCGCTTGCATGGACAACGACCTACGTTGCAGTTTTTGACCTTTTTGCCATTTTCTTCTCGTTTTTGCTCTTTTTTCTCAATAAAAGCTTTCAAGCACCTTCGCTACAGATAACAACCTGCACATCACACAAAACCTTTAAAAACACCTGAAATACTCGAGAAACAAGCTTATTACATAGGAAATAGATGGTGAAAAACATGTATAAAAGTAGACTGATCACAGCTTGAACATGAAACACTATCAGACTAAATGAGCCCTATTCCTTATCAAAGCACATTGGGCAGTGTTATATTAACACCGTTAAGTATTATTTATTTTACTTAATTATAAATTTTATCATACTGTCAAAGTTTGAATTTTTTTAAAAAAATTCTATAGAATTCAAGTAATTTGTCATGTTCAAAATTACATGGTTTATGACACTTTTAAATAATGGAAAAATGCTAATTACAATTACCAAGCTTAGTTTTTTAGAGGCTATATGAGGTTGATTAGGTTGTGGGTTGAGTCTATCATCTTTCTTAAAATCTTGAATTATTGTAATAAATTTTCTAAAAAATCTTAGTTGTTTAGAGTTCAAAACTTGGATGCATTGAAGCGTAAATATAGACTTGGCAATGGATCGTGTTGTTGCGAATTCGTGTCGTTTCATGTTAGAACTGTATCACCCAAACATGACCCATTGGCTTAATTGGTTTAAATATAAAAGCCCGTAACCATTTGTTAAATTAATGGGTAACCCTACCCGACTAGCTGCACCAACATTATATCGAAAACATCTTATTTTAGGAACAACAGAAGTCCAAAATAAACAATTTGAAAATGAAATCTTTCATGGCTTCCATAAATCTTCCTTTTGAATCGTCATTATGTTGTGTTTGGGAATCTCAATCCTTAAATAGGTCTAAAAGGTTAAATTGTTTGTGTTAGATGTTAAGAAAGGATCTGGATCTTCTCATCACCTTAATTGTTCTTACTTTCATAATCCATTGCCATGTGTTTAATATAACAAATCAATGGTCTAGATTATTTTTTATTAATATTTATGTCTTTACTCTGTCAAAAGATAGAATTAATCAAGACCATTGATTTAGATGAGGACAATGTGAGATGATGAGGGGATCCAAATCCTAATCAGTTTATAAGGAAAAAAGAATTAGCATATATTAATAAATGAGTGAATTCATATAGAGCTAAAAAAATTATCAGTTTATTGTTTTTAGCCACAAATTTAACTTTTATTGTTTTCCTTTCTTTTTACCACTTTCAGACATAAAAGCCCCTAAATTTGAAATTTGAAATTAAAAAAAAGAAGTAATCAAGTAAAAAACAATCAGTTGTCTTTTGTTAAGGTTATAGTAATATCAAGTAAAAAACGAGAAAGGAATAAAAGAGATAGCCGTTGCTGTCGCTCGCCGAAGCCTCGCACCTCTCTTGTCGTCGCTTCCGGTCGCTGTCGCCTCGCACCTTTCTCACCGTCGCTACAGAATCGATTCAATGACCAAAAGTCAAAAACGATGCAGTCTTCATTTTTAAACAACCTCTACTGGTTAGGTTTTGATTCTCCTCTCGATTTCAACTTCTAGGTAGTGCTCTATTTGGCTAAATTCAGCGTTCTAAGCTCTGTTTCTTTCGTCTTTCCTTTTTTTTTCAAATTTATATTACTTTAAAATCTTTAGGTGATAAAAGAAGTTGCGATTTGGGTTCAAAGGGTTTTTGGGTACTTTTGTTACTTTTCGTCTATGTGGGTGTAAGGCCACTGATGGTGTTCTAGTGATTTCTTAGTACCATAAAAAGGTTTGTTTATGCTATTTAGTTTGTGTCTTTGATATGAGTTTCTTTTCCTTTTTTTGTATCTGTTTTCTAAACTCTGAAATTTCTCTGTCATTGTACAAAACTTAGGTTAGGTAATCATATGGAAATTTTGGGTTAGTTTAAAAATTGTAAATAGTTTCTAGGTATTTGGTTTTTCAGTTAGTTTTGTAAAGGAGTTTTTAAGGGTCTCCTTTAGGTATGTATCTTTTTTGTATTGGCATGTAACTTTTTTTTGTAGACACTAATGCCCTTTTTTTTATGTGATTTTGTAGATGACCAATATAAATTATGAGGATTTCCTCATTAAACCGAGGAATTCGTGGATAAAAAAATCTACCACAAACTTATATTGCAATCAATTCAAAAGAAGTTACTGGCACAACTGGACAACGATAGTTGTGGTGTCTTCATATGTCGATACGTAGACATGTTGATGCAACTTAAATGTTTAGGGAGGAAATGGCACTAGAAATATTTACAAATAGTGTACCATCAGATTGATACCTTTGTTGGTGTATCATCGTTGTATTTAAAGTTTTTGAAATGTATGAAGTTGTTTAAGTTTGTGCCTAAGTTGTGAAGTTTTTTACTTTGTCATGTACAAACTAGCATGTAACTTCATTTTCGACACGTATGTAACTTCAAATTATACTAGCATGTAACTTCTTACATGTAATAATACTGGAATTGAGGAAATGGAATAAGTGTCTTTCATTTGTGTAAGTCAATACAAATTGGCATGTAACTTCATTTTCAACTAGCATGTAACTTCAAATTATACTGGCATGTAACTTCTGGCATGTAATAATACTGAAAATTTAATTTGGAATCAGTGTCTTTCATCTGTGAAAGTCAATACAAATTGACATGTAACTTCATTTTCAACTGGCATGTAACTTCAAATTATACTGGTATGTAACTTCTGGCATGTAATAATATTGAAATTTTAATTTGGAATCAGTGTATTTGAACTGTGAAAGTCAATACGAACTGGCATGTAACTTCATTTTTAACTGGCATATAACTTCAAATTATACTGGTATGTAACTTCTGGCATGTAATAATATTGGAATTGAGGAAATGGAATCATTGTCTTTCATCTGTGAAAGTCAGTACAAACCGGCATGTAACTTCATTTTCAACTGGCATGTAACTTCAAATTATACTGGTATGTAATAATACTGGAATTTTAATTTGGAATCAATGTCTTTCATCTGTGAAAGTCAATACAAACTGGCATGTAACTTCATTTTCAACTAGCATGTGACTTCTGACATGTAATAATACTGAAATTTTAATTTGGAATCAGTGTCTTTCAACTGTGAAAGTTAATACGAATTGACATGTAACTTCATTTTCAACTGGCATGTAATTTCAAATTATACTGGCATGTAACTTCTGGCATGTAATAATACTGATCAATATACATGTAAATTTATTCAATACTGGATTTGGTCTTGAAAATAAATTCATTTAATACTGGAATCTAACTTAATAAAGTTTACAATACAAACTATAGTATTTCACCCATACATATAAGAATTAAAACATCATTACTAATACGGTAAAACCTACGTTGTACCACCAACTTCCGGTTCCAATGGACATTTATATGAATTGTGACCTTTATCTCCACAGTTCCTGCACCTGTAAGGTCTACGTGGTCGCTTCGAGGTTGCATATGTTGCAGATGGTTGAGCATTCTTACAATTCTATCAGTTGTGACCAGATTTTTTACAAATTGTACAATTTCTGGTCTTTCCATTTCCATGTTCCCTGTCAGATTTAAATCTATTTTTTTGGCCTTCCAGCTTGTACACGAAAAGGAGGCGGATGCACAACCTTTGATCGCATATCTTCAAGAATATTCCATTTACTATGCAACGTTCATTTAAGATCTTTCTTGCATTGAAATATTCTACCCTTGTATAACCGACCATCATCTGAAATTGATTCCTCCTTGCTAATGGGTTCGAAAGTTTTGGATCCATGAATAATCCAAGCTCGTGGGGAAACATGTTCACAACTTTGATCAACACCGTCACCCAAACCATCATCTCGAAAGGAAACACCGCTAAATGTAGCAAAACTCGATGGACCAGCACATCCATATCCTCCAACACTACCAAAACCAGAACCCACACCATGATTGCAATCTTCATCTTCGTGACTACCTCTGTCAACGTTGGGTAACGAGCTATCATCCGTGTTATCGGTGTCGGACGACTGACTGTTCTCTTGATCATCAATGATTTCATCATTATATACAATTGGGTCTAATATTGGAATGGACCTACATACTGCCAGTTGCTGGAGAAACCCACCATACACGGGTTGTGAAGTAGGTATGTTACATTGTTGAAGAAATGTCGACTGTACTAGGTTGTCATCTTGCTCAAATATAATACCATTCTGCACACAATATGTTGCTAACTTGGCAGAAATGGTGACAAAAGCCTCAGGTAATAGCTTATCTTCATCCATCATACATGACACGTCATTGTCATTCTCAAATCTCGGATGAGCAGTACTACTATTCGTATAGGCCAATGAGAATAATTCTAGGTTGTACCTAGCAGCATCAACTTTGGCAACATTTTGTACCAACTTCACCAAGACATCATAACTCAAACCTTTAGAAACATTGACCCACTTTGTCATACAACCCTCGTAACAATTGCCCACCCAACTTCCACATTGATAGATGACCAATTTCGTTGCACCCATATTCCTACATGTAAAGTATTTGACATTTAAAGTATTTGACATATAACTTTAAAATGATCTGACATGTAACAAAACAATAACTGATAGCATGTAACTTCAAAAGTAACCTAGCATGTAACTTGAGTACAAAAAGAAAACTAGCATGTAAAGTCTACAATAACATGCATATAACTTAAAAAAATACTGGCATGTAACTTGGGTACACAAAATTACAGTAGCTGGGTTTCACTCTAAATCGAAATTACCGAGTGACTTGTAACTTAGAAATAAACTGACATGTAGCGTCAAATTGAACTGGCATGTAACTTTAAAATGAACTAGCACGTAACCTGGAAACAAAAAATTACAGTACATGAGTTTCACTCAAAATCGAAACCAATCTCTTATTCTTCATATCAAATATAATGATTCTTGTAAAAAACAAGTAGGAAAGAGATATATACATTCAAGAATGTTGTTTGGCTCCGAATATACTTCTAGAGAGAGAGAATTGTTGTGAGCAAAAATGTTGCTGGATCTACCTTCAAGAATGTTGTGAGCCTCTAAATGCAGAGACGAAATGTGAGCCAAATCGGTTTAGAGAGAGAGAGAATATCTGATTTTGAAATAAATTGGAGGGTTTCAAAACAGTGAATCGATGTTGGAGGGAGACGAAATGTAGCCCCTAAATGCAGAGACTAAATGCTAAGACAAAAAGCCAAATCAGTTTAGAGAGAGAGAGAGAGAATATCTGATTTTGAAAAAAATTTGAGGGTTTCAAGACAGTGAAATTTGGGTGGGAAATATTGGGTCAAGTAAAGACGAAAGTGAGGGCATACTTGTCACTTCAAGGCTAAAGATGACAACTATAATAAAAAAAATAAAATTTTGATTAAAAACAATAAAACAATAAAGTTTTTGATCATTTCTTACAATTTCCTCATTAATAAATTCAGTACATTTGTGAATAAATGATAACATCATGAATAAATTCACACCGTTAAAATTTACTAGGAATTGATATTATAATTAGAAGAAGTAGAATACAACCACTTTTAGACTATGTTTGGTAAGAGGGAGAGAGAGTAGGAGGGATGGAGAGGATAATATAAATAATTCGTGTTGTTTGGTATTGAAAGATGGTTGAATGGATGGATTGGTATATAATTTATAAAATTACTATATTGCCCTTTAATAAATTGGAGGTTAATAAAAAATTGAAGGGCATTATTGTAATTTTCCTCCATTTTTTCCTCCCCTCTCTCATTCTCCATAATTGGAGGGATTGGTTTTGGTGGGCCCAAAGGGAGGAGAGCTCCCTCCTCTTCTCCTCTCCCCTCTCTTTTCTCTCCAACCAAACAAGGGATTGGAGCTCTCCTCCCATCCCTCTCCCTCCTACCCTCTCCCTCCCTCCCTCCATCTTTCCATCTTACCAAACAAAGCCTTAGGGTTATGATGACAGGATGAGAATGTAGGGATACAATCAATTTGTAGTTTTAAAGTTTTAAATTAGAATTTTTTAATTAAATATTAAAATATATCCTAACAGTAATTATAAAAATATTTTTATTTAGAAATTCCATAACTTCAATAAAATTATTTACTATTGAGTCGGTAAATACAACGATTTTTTTTAATAAATTTCTTAAACAATTATTTTTTTTAAATTCTTTATATATTAATGAGTTATAACAAATTAACGGTTTTTTAAATGTGAATAAAAAACTAAGCCATTATATTACGGGTTTTAATGAGTTAATCCATTAGCAATCCAATTTGATAAACTAGACCCATCGACTATTTTTAAATGGGTTTTGGTGGTGTGAAATTTTGCCAAGTGAATGTAGAATTGTAGATACACCATAACATTTTTCATTCAATTTCTTTGTTTGACACCTGTCCTTGAATCGTATTTTATTCGAGCTAGGCGGGAGACGGCAAGTTGCTAATTGATTGTGTAGCATAAAATGTTATGAGTAAGCACATGGAAGATAATCTCTTACATCACGCCCAAATGATGCATGATGATGTTGATGATATAAGATAACATGCATCATGCACATACAACATAGTGAACAGAGAGAGAATAGCGTTTGACTTCATTTCAGAGAGAGAGAGAGAGAGAGAGAGAAGGTAAAGAAAGAAAGAATGAAGAAAATTCAATCAGATCGAATACAATTTTGACGTCCGCAAGGACAGACACATTCTTCTTTCCCTCTTTCCCTCTCTAACACTTTCTCTCTCTAGATTACATACAGCGAAGAACAGGGCACATACACTGAGACATATCTTCATTTAAAAAAAAAAAACCAAGAGAGATTTTTGATTCAAAAAGAGCAGGACAAACTCTGGAGACCAACTATGTTCAACTGAAATTGTATTTCTTTTATTGAAGAAGAAGACAAGTATTAAGACAAGGAGCTGATTGTCATCAATTGCCCTTTTCTTTTCTTTTTATTGTTTTGGAGAGTTTTGGAAGACTATATACATCTGTTACTGTTCAGTTCAAACTCTTGTAAGTTCTCTCTCTAAGTATTTAGCTTTGACCTCTTTTTTTTATGATTTTTTTCTCCTTTTTATTTTGTTCAACACCCATTTTTTTTTTTTTTAACTCATTGGTCTCTGGATCGTTGATGTTTGAGTTTCAGCACTCGATCGAGGTTGTTTCAGTTGTGTTTTTCAGCTTTTCGCAGCGTTTTGGTTCATATTTTGTGCAGTGTCTGTGTTAACTTAAAATTTTGTGCTTTTTTGACTCCGTTTTGGGGTTTTAATTTGAGATTAAAAGTCGTGAAAAGTACTATTTCTTTCATGGATTTTGCTTAATTCTAATAAATCTTGTGTGGGTTTTTGAACTTTAATGATTTGGGTTTGTTTAAGATTTGATTGGAGTTGATTTGTTGTTATTGTTAGAGGGTTTTGGCCGATAGTGTGGTGATAATGAGATTTAGAAGCCATAATTTACACTGAAAGTTAGATTTTCTTGTTAATTGTTAGCTTGCTTGGTATCTTTTTATTTATACTGGATCTAAAATTTCTTGTATCACACAGAGATTCATGCGAAAGCCTTTCGAGTACGGCTCGTCTTGTGGGGATATTGCAACTCTAGAATGTTCAAAATCAAAGCTCTTTCCTTGGTTTTGGTTCTCTTTACTCTGTGGTTTGTCTATGGTCAAACTCAACACCATATCCTCAGGCACAAAACATACCCTTTTCTGTTGGTGCACAATGAAGACCTGGATGCCTATAACCTTGGATGTGGAGTTGAAATGCCAACTGGCTTGAGTTCTATGTCCAGTTCTTTGCATTTGGTTGTGTAATTGTAGTTTAATTGAATTCATGTTATTTTAGATTGTTTTAGTTTTAGGAGAGTGTTTGGTAGATTACTGTTTTCTTGGAAAATGGTGCCGCCTGGGCAGGCTCCAATTGGTGGTGCCCAGTCTGTTTCGCCTTCCCTATTGCGATCAAATTCGGGAATGTTGGGAAGTCAAGGGGGTTCTTTACCTTCCCAAGCAGCATTCCCATCACTTATGTCGCCGCGAACACAGTATAATAGCATGAATATGCTTGGAAATGCGCCCAATGTGACTTCGCTCCTGAATCAGTCTTTTGGGAATGGGGGAGCAAATTCAGGGCTTTCTGGTCCGGGGACAAGCCAGCGTGGTGGTTTGGATAGCGGGGCCGAGTCAGATCCGCATTCAGGTGTTGGTAATGGGATGGGCTTTAATGCTCCTTCATCGTCTTTTGTACAATCAAACTTGGTGAATCCTGGTTCGTCTGGTCAGCTTCAGAGTCAGCAGTTTTCAAATCCTTCTGGTAACCAGTTACCTGATCAACAGCAGTCCCAACAGCTGGAACCTCTCAATTTTCAGCATGGTCAGCAACCAATGCAACAGTTCTCTGCTGCTCACAATACCCAGCAGGCACAGCAGCATCAACAACAATATCAATCAATTCGTGGGTTAGCTGGTGTTGCAACAGTTAAGTTGGAGCCACAAGTGTCTAATGATCAACTTGGACAGCAACAGTTACAACCGTTGAGAAACCTTGGTCAAGTGAAATTGGAACCACAACATATTCCGACAATGAGAAGTCTGGCACCGGTAAAAATGGAACCACAACCTTCTGATCAGTCACTGTTTCTGCATCAACAACAGCAGCAACAGCAACAGCAACAGCAACAGCAACAGCAGCAACAACAATTTCTTCACATGTCCAGGCAGTCCTCTCAGGCTGCCGCTGCCCAAATTAATCTTTTACAGCAGCAAAGATTCATGCAGATACAACAACATCATCAACAACAGCAAATCTTAAAAGCAATGCCTCAACAACGATCCCAGTTACCGCAGCAGTTTCAACAGCAGAATTTGTCTATGAGATCCATTGTGAAACCTGTATATGAACCTGGAATGTGTGCTCGGCGTCTTACACATTACATGTATCAGCAACAACACAGACCTGAAGTAAGATTTTCTAATCATGAAGCTGCTGTCATTTATGATGCATGGTATTGTCATTAGTAATTGTTTATCATCTTCATGTAGGACAACAATATTGATTTCTGGAGAAAATTTGTCGCCGAGTACTTTGCTCCCAATGCCAAGAAAAAATGGTGTGTCTCTATGTATGGTAGTGGCCGCCAAACCACTGGTGTTTTTCCGCAGGTATGCTGCTGGAGAGACTCTGTCACATAAACTATTTTTGTTAATGTTCACATCCTGTGGATCTCATCGTAGCCGATGTCTTAACTGTACATGAGGTCAATCATTTTTTGGAACATATGTATTTGTTTCCTGTGCTATCTCCTTAATGTTATACTTGAACTGCTTCATATCATTTTAGTGCATCTAAGAGTTTAATGGTCTTATAGATAACTAAGAAGCGTTAATTAATTGTAAATTTATCTGTTTTTTTTACCTGCTTATCACATCTAAGTGTTGCTGTAAACTGTCTTGAGCAAGTTTATTTTTTGCTAATTTTGCAGGATGTGTGGCACTGTGAGATATGCAATCGCAAGCCAGGCCGAGGTTTCGGTATGTCCTTTCATTATATTTTCAAAATTTTAAGTGCATGATATTAAAATCCAGGGTTAAGATTGCGAACTGCTGGTTTGATATGTTTGCTTCATTTGTGTTTACTGTTGTTTTAGAAGCAACTGTGGAGGTTCTTCCCAGGCTTTTCAAGATAAAGTATGAAAGTGGTACTTTGGAAGAACTTCTTTATGTTGATATGCCCCGTGAATATCAGAATTCATCTGGACAAATAGTCCTGGATTATGCAAAAGCGATACAGGAGAGTGTCTTTGAGCAACTTCGTGTTGTTCGTGATGGTCAACTCCGGATAGTTTTCTCACCGGACCTAAAGGTACATATTAGGAAAGTACCTTTTGCTTTTGATCACTTCACAATAAGTTACTAACTGGCATCAAATTTGGCGCTCTTTTTGGTCTGTTGTTCTTTATACCAGATTTGTTCTTGGGAGTTTTGTGCTCGACGTCATGAAGAGCTTATCCCTCGAAGATTATTGATACCACAGGTTATTGATCAAGCTATTTCATTTTTCATATGATTGAGTAAAATCATTTCATTTAAAATCTCACTTTATTTAAAAAGAAGCTCTTTTACATGGCTTTTGATTATTAGTAGTGTATGATTTGTCTGGAACATTTATCTAGTTAAATCCAGATTACTCAGATGCTGAGTTGAGAGACGACTTAATTTTTTTTCTTCATTTTATAACAACTATGCTTGTTTGATATGAAGTGTTTATTGTTATCAGGTGACATGTTGCTGTGTAAATAAACTATTCACTTAAGACTCATTAATTTTTGAATTAGAATAGAATTATGCACATTGGATAAATTTATTTGCATCTGTCTGAGTCTTATCTTATTTGTTTTATGGCTCAGTTGTATCTCTTTGGGATTGGCCTAAACATCCCTTAAATTTCTATTTGTTATTGTATAGGTATTGGTGTTAAATGAATTAAAAGGTTGGAAGTTTTTTGCTGGGTGCTATGTTGCATACCAGAACATCAGTCTATGTTGACACTTATCAGATGTTTTCCATATTTGACCGCACATAGATTTATGTTGTGCAGGTCAGTCAGCTGGGGGCTGCAGCTCAAAAGTACCAAGCTGCTACTCAAAACGCATCATCCAATTTATCTGTCCCAGAATTACAAAACAATTGTAATATGTAAGTCTGATGTTCATATGTTCATTGCTTTTGTAATGTCTCCATGCCACTGCATAATGCTGTTACTTTCTGTTCATAAGCTTAAAGTTGGAAGTTCGACATACATGTAGCTGTTGCCCTCTATCACCACGGGAAAAACATTTCCTTTTGATTTTATGATGTTTATGAAGTTACAATTGAGCAATCAAATTAAGTTGTAACTTTATATATCAAATTTAATGTACTGTATTTCTTCTGAACTTTGCTGATCATGTCCCGAAGATGTGAGATTACATTTTCATTTCTCTTCATTTATGGCATCCAGTTTCTATCTTAAACACTGATCTACAGAGGAAGTCAGTGACTTTAGGTATTTTTGTACTTCGGACTGGATAGTGTTTCTCTAATGCATATATAAATATTTAAGACATGCAAGTAATGTAGTTGTATAGGTGGCATTCCTGCAAAATGGCTCCATCTCATGGTTACTCGTCTATTGTATATATCTGAAAAAAAAATTTGGTTAAGGATATTCAGACATATTGATGCACGAGATGTTGCATTATAACACAGTATTGGTTGATATCTTTTTGTACTGTATCTATGATGTGTAATCTGTAATGCTTCCTTCTAATTTTTTGAGTTGTTTTGCTTAGGTTTGTTGCATCAGCCCGACAATTGGCAAAAGCCTTGGAAGTGCCATTGGTAAATGATTTAGGGTATACGAAGAGATATGTTCGATGCCTTCAGGTGATATCATTTATCCTCGTATTCAATATGCTATCATGATTCTCATTTTGATCTGTATGTATTATATTTGTTTTCTTTTTTTAACAGTAGTAACTTGATCAGTTATGGGAATTATGTTGGGTATGAGTGCCAATTCTGGAGGACATAGATAATTTGTGTGTTTTCAACTTCATTTAACAGAAGTCAGATACTATGACATATTCATCTCTTAATCTTTTTTTTTCTCCTAGCAAATATGTTCTTTTTACCTCCTTCACAGATTCTATCATAAAGCATGACCCAGTAAGCTTTTCATTCTTTCATTTTGGCACCTTTTTCTTTAATTGAAATATCTTCTCCGTTATCTTTTCTTGGAAACTTCTGCAAATTCTACTTTTGGTTCATACATTGAAAATCATGTACTTCATTGATGAATACATTGTTCTAGTAGGCGTTAGTCAGGCGGCAGCCCAGCGCCTAGGCAGACAGCCCAATACAAACCCTAAAACAACTAAAAAACACTAAAACAGAAACGAAACAACTAAGTAAACAAACCCTAGAAGATGGCTGCCGGAGCGAGTGGAGAGGACCACTGGACGACGGCGGCCGCGACGACGAATGGCTGACGAACAAGAGGTGGCGAGGACGAGAGGGGTCTGGTCTGGTCGAGTGGTTCCAATGTTTTTTGGCTTCATGTTAATGTAGGCCAAAATGTCAGTGTTTTGGGCTTCATTACCTTGAAGCCAAAACGTTGCCGTTTTATTAAAGTCCGATTTAAAAAAATAGAAAAGACAATAGGCAGAGTCAGCTGCTTTGACTCCGCCAAGGCCGCCTAGTAGCACCGCCTAGGATCCCGGCCGCCTAGAAAGGCTGACTAGGCCTTAATCGCAGCGGCCAGCACCGCCTAAGGGCTAGTTGGCCAGCTAGAGGGCTGACTAGGCTGATTACTAGAACACTATTTGAATATTTTTGATACAATCAAGGCTATAGACGTAAGGTACTAGGGTGTCATGATGGAAAATGTTCAGTGTGCAGTTATTATTTTCATTTCTGATTGGATTGATTCAATCTTTAATAAATCTCATGTTCACATTGTTATCTATTTTCTTTTTTCTGAATGATGTTGCGTCATTGGAAATGATTATTGACTACGACAATTGGCAGTCAAGCTGCTTAATTTTAAATTTTCTTTGAAGTGTTACTGACCCTTTTGTCATTTGTGTATGTTGCAGATATCAGAAGTGGTTAATAGCATGAAAGACTTGATTGATTATAGTCGAGAAACGGGGACTGGACCCATGGGTAAGATTAAAAGTTTTTCTTTTCTTTTCTTTTCTTTTTAATCAGATTGATAAGATTGTCTATTCAACAATATTTTTGTTTCTTTCCTTTTTCATTTTTTTTTTTCATTATTTACCTTCCTTTGCTCCAATTATGATAGTAGTAGGAACTAGCTACTGAGCATCTGTAAGTTTGCTAATCATCATTCAATTAAGAGCAGAGGGACCTTTATTTTCGATTCAGCGTTTTTCTAACAGAGAATTCCAATCCTGCCTATAAAATAGATCCACGGGTTCATCAGTCGTTGATGGTTCTAGAATTGCTATGCCAACATTACATGCAATAGTACTGTAATAAGTATGACCCATACTGTTAGTCAACAGTAGCTTTTAGTACAATATCATTCTAGTCGAGATGTGTTTCACTATTAAAAAGCATTTTACATAAGTTAGCCCAAACTTCTTTAAATCTATGTAGTAATTGGCCATTAATTCACATGTAATCAATGTAGGACTAAATGATGGACATTCAAGGGGAGTGTTGTAAATAGGAGTGTCTGCCAGACTGCCACCATTTTGTTCCACATCAATTACATGTGAATCAATGGCTCATTACTACATCTATATAAAGAAATTTGGGTTACCATATGTAAAATGCCTTTTGATAATGAAATACATTTCATTCTCTTATTCTCCCAATTCCCTCTTTAATATTTTCACGTTTTATTTTATAATTATTACCTCTATGTTGTAAAGTTAAAACAAAAAATATTTATTATTTCTACAAGTTTCCTTAGTTTTCGAAAAAACCTTCATGTAAAAGTATTTTAACAATGTTTCAGTCATGTTAGTAGATGCTATTCAAACTGTTCCTTTTCTATCCTTGTCAGCATTTCGTATAGCAGGTGTTATGTCAATAATAATGTCCTTACCCATGATAAACTAAATTGTTTTTTCTTCCGAATTTTGTCCATTATCACAAAGTTGCTCCAAAATTGGCTTGGTTTCAGGACATAGAATCTGTGTTGAATTACCTTTAACAAGGCTACTTGGGCTTGGGTCCCTTTCTGTCTCATGACCACAAATAGGTCCTGAAGCTTCATGCCCTGACCTGAAGAACTGAACTACTATTGGCGTAGCTGATGGCTTTGCAAATTTTTGTTTGTCATGTTATTTATGTTGTCTGTGCTTCATGCTGTATGTTATTAATGTGCCGGCTGGAGACCGTTGAAAATTTCTAGGGGTTCCCATGGCATTTGGCGAAAATGTTAACAATCATAAGCCTTAAGATGTAATTTTAACTTTAATTAGCAGCAGTGGGAAGTCATAGGACACATCAAGGGCTTTGAGGCTACTAAAAGTGATTGAGTGGATCTCATTTTTATTGTTGATAAGTACACGGGATGGTGAGAGATGTATAATACTTTGTTTAACATTATCAATTTAAAATCCAATTGTATTAGAGTGAGGAAATTTATAATTTGTTGATTAGAAGACTCTAGCACAATAAACTTGAGAGAAGAATAACTAAGCTAGGTGCTGAGGCTTCTAAGGCTAAATCATCTGTGAAGAGTTCATGTCATGCATCTTAAAGGAAAGTTAAGTGGAAGCAGGTTCTGGAACAATTTGGTGTTGAATGGTTGATGAAAAATTGTGAAGGTGGCAAAGCCTTTCCCAGTGGGTTAGTGGAAGAAGAATGAAGAGTCAGTCCTGAATTCCATTGAGAGAGAATATTGTTTGACCAAGATATGATTTGAGAAATTAGTTTGTTACCTCTTCATATATTCATGATCCAGGTGTAAAAATAAACTGGTATTTTATTATTATTACTATTATTTTATCATTCTAGGTGGTAGAATTAGGCTGGACAGGCTGAAATGATTTCTCACATTCTATTGTGCTTATTGGTATGATATACATAGTTAAAAGACATGGAGTGAGAGCTTCTTTTAAGAAAGAATAATGCTCAAGTATCTTATTGGAGTTTTCACAAACCATACGTTTCTCTATCCTACAACCTCTTAGGATGGGTCAAGTGACCTCTTAGTTGACTCAAAACTTGTTGGCTCTTTGGATTTGATTTCGTGAATGGAATATGATCCTACATTACTTTGTAGTTTGAGAAGTAAACTTATTAAGATTATTATAAACATTTATCTGTGAAACTTCAGTTTGACAATTTCACATGAACTCGGTGATTGTTGTTGGGTTGGATAGCTTTTGGAATTTGATGTTGGGTTGTATCCTTTTCATTCATGAAACAAGTCTTGAAGTTTAATTATATGTCCCATCGGCATGTAGCAGTTATGTCAAAAAGCTGGAAACTTGGGTTTTCAAAATTCCTTTTCTCTGTAATACTGCTATTATCATTGACTAGAGAAGCGGAAACTCAGATATTTTCCAGAAAACATAAAATGTTAGCAGTTGGAATTTGTTTTCTCAGGAAAAAAACTTGGAATTTGCTGAATGTAGCTTCTTTCCAATTTTTCCTTCGATCATGGAATATGAGCTTCTCTCTCCACCCTTGTTATGCTGTCATTGGTGTGATGGAAAAAAGATGTTCTCTATATAGCTGTCTTGAACAAGTGTCTATACCCTGGTCAACATTGATGTATATTCTATTATTCAGATTTATATGGTCTTAAGCAGATTTCAGATTATAGTAGATGCAAACATCACAGTGATTAAATTCTGTTGCTTTGCAGAGAGCTTGGCCAAGTTCCCTCGAAGAACAAGTGCTTCTTCTGGGTTTCACAGTCAACAGGCCGAGGATCAGCTACAGCAGCAGCAACAGCAACAACAACAAACAATAGCCCAGAACTCAAATACTGATCAGAGCTCTGTCCAGGCCAATGCAATGCAACTTACTGCAACCAATGGGGTGGCTAGTGTAAATAACTCACTTAACCCAGCATCTGCATCTACCTCTGCCAGCGCCATTGTTGGGCTTCTCCACCAAAATTCTATGAACTCCAGACAGCAAAGCACGATGAATAATGCAAGCAGTCCATATGGTGGAACTTCAGTTCAGATTCCATCTCCTGGTTCCTCTAACACTATTCCACAAGTACAATCAAACCCTTCCCCATTCCAGTCACCAACACCTTCATCTAACAATCCCCCACAAACATCTCATAGCGCCTTAACATCTGCCAATCACATGAGTACTACAAGTTCACCAGCAAATATATCATCTGTGCAACAGCCAGCTCTTTCAGGTGAGGCTGACCCGAATGATTCTCAAATTGCTGTCCAGAAGATCATACAGGAAATGATGTTGTGCAGCCAAATTAACACTGCTGGTGGCATGGTTGGTGTTGGTTCTTTGGGGAACGATATTAAAAATGTTAATGGGATTTTGCCTACTGGTAACAGTACAGTTCTAAATACTGGCAATGCCCTGGTGGGTAATGGGCCAGTCAACAATAATTCGGCCATTGGGAATGCTGGATTTGGCAACATGGGTGGTGGGATTGGTCAGTCTGTAATGGTTAATGGAATCAGAGCTGCAATGGGTAATAATTCCGTTATGAACGGAAGGATAGGTATGACAACAGTGGGCCGAGATCAGAGCATGAATCATCAACAACCAGATTTAGGGAACCAGCTGCTCAGTGGATTGGGAGCTGTCAACGGTTTTAGCAATCTTCAATTTGATTGGAAACCATCCCCATAAAAGGAGCTACTGATCAAAATGATGTTTGGGTTATTGAGTATGGCTGTTTATGCAGCATGGGAATGAGAATTGGGAGAGACCGCCCTTTGGCTCCGTGCAGATCATGGTACATGACATAATAGTTAAGGGCATCCCTCCCACTTTGTACTAATTCCAGAAAGTAAAACATATAGCATAGTGTTTTATGAATGAAATGTTGAAGTCCTCTGAGTTGCTTCATTTATTCTAATTGTTTGCCTGATTTATAATTCAAATATAGCAACCATGTCCCCCTCCTAACAACAGTGTTGGGATGGGAATTCGAGGAAGGTCAAGTGTCTGGTGAAGCTTGTTGATGATGATGTGTACAACTTATAATTTCCTCTCGGAGCGTTTTTGTATACTAGGGAGTGTAGTAGTGCCTCTCTGTCTCTCATTGAGCATGTACATTTATATATGGCTTGCATGGAAGTAGTGTCAATTTAGACTTTGTACAACAATTTCAGAGAATGATCTCTTTTCTAGAGGTGGTGGTGGTGTTTTGATTCTCATCTTTTCACTTCTTTTTGAAAAATCGTCTTTATCTGATAACAGTATTTTTGAGAGAAGAAATATTAAAAGATAATAATACAATTCTGCAATTTAAAAATTATATAAATTATAAGTCAAATAGGCATGGTTAAAATATGTCTACTCTTTAACAAGCTAATGTTTATCTATTATGTAGGCCGACTCAGCTTTAGAGATAAAAAAATTGTTTTATTAAAAATGAAGTAAAAAATAAAAAAGAACAAAAAAATTGAACATGTCAATAATAAGTTGATTAAGTTGTTTATCATGTATACTTTTATTGTATATAGTAGATGTGTAAATATTTATGGAAATGCAATTTACTCTTGCTCCGAGAATGGTTGAAGGACAGGTAAGGCTGAATTGAAGAGGACAGCAAGGACCAAAAAGAAACTCCGAAGAGGGGAGAAGCTACATAGAATGCCTAGAAGATTCCAACATGAGAAGGCATCAATAAAATGACCAGAGGGTCAAAGGCAAGGGACGAATCATGAAATGCCACGTGGACCAATGAAAAGGTACTTCGATTCGATCGCAACACATTTCCAGTCCTAATTGGACAATGATCTTTTTGCTTGACTGCAACTGTGCTGAACTATGTCGTTCTTTTAGTATGTGTTTGATACGCGAAACGGGATAAGATAATATGAGATAACTTTTTACTGTTTTATATTTAGTGCGCTATTAATTTAGAACGGGACGGGACAGAAAGGGACGGGACAACGTGGAATAAAATCCATAAAAAATTATCCACCTCAGACCCTCGGCTAGACACAATTTTGCTCTTAAAACTTTAAAAAATTATAAACATATATCTATATATATATATACACTACCACCACCTGAATCTCATCTCTCTCCTACGCGATCTCTCTCTCTCTCTCTCTCTCTCTCTCTCTCCCTCCTTAGACCCTCGGCCGCTGCCGCTGCCGCTGCTGCTCCAGTCGCCGCTACAACTGCCGCCGACATTGGATTGAGTTTGTTTGACTAGGCATCAGTTGTTTGAATTTTGGATTTGTTTTGTTGGAATTTAGGACTCATTTGGGTGGTTATATTTTGTTTTGCTAAATTTGTTCTTGGCTGCTCTGAATTTTTGTTCTTATTTATCTGCTCTGAATTTTTGTTCTGGGCTTTCTTCTTTCTCTGTTTCCTGTTTCTGTGATGCTTTGTCAAAAAAAAAACAAAAATAATAAATTCTCAATTTTGTCAATTTTTCTGTGTAAAATTTTTCAGTTGAGTTTCAATTTTTTGCTTTAATTTTTTCTAACGAGAAAATGTTTTTGGGAGATCTGGTTCCTGGATCTTCCAAAAACAAATTTATTTATTTATTTTTCATTTCCCTCATTAACTTTCTATTTTTTATAAATCCATTGAATTCCATATAATTATGTAAAAAATCCAACTAACTCTATACAAAAATATTTTTTAATTAAAATATTATAAAAATAAATATATAAAAATATTTGTTTATTCAAATCAAATAAATAATGACTTATCACGATTCGTATATCTGACATGTGTCATTCGTAAAAGAATGTATCTTTTGAAAAAAAAAAGTGTAGGTAAAATTTGTTAATAGAAATTTTGCTCAGGGTAAGAAATCTCAGTTAACACACTCAAGACCACTACCACGTAGGTGGTGGCCAATGTTGAATGTATGTGTAACAGTGCCTAGTAAAATGACAAGGATGTTGGGTTTTTTGCCATAAAGCTTGTAATATGTAAATATAATTTGAACATTAATAAAAGAAGTAGTATATTCATTCATTTTGTGTCATACTTTATATAACATGTGCACTTAACATCCAAAATTGCCAGATGTAATTTCGAACTGAGTATATGAGTGTCATGTATAGATGGATTCAGTTTGAAACAAGCAATCTAAAGAGTCCGTAGATAGCAAATAAAGCTGGGTACATTATTTGTGGTTAATCTACAACTGCGGTCCATTTCGTAGTGTACGGTGATCCTATCCTGGATCATTCATATGTGGATATGAGAATGGAGGCACCTTGTATGATGTGATCATATAGGACCGGGCCATGATCTATATGAATCTCTCACTAAGATCCGTTTAACGATGAGATTCATATATATCAACTAATGATGGCTATATGTTGGTGATCTTAATCCTGAGTGTCTTATCGACTCCTTCAGGTTAGATCGTGGTCTTTGATATACTATGGATGAGGTCGGAGTTGCATTCCCGATCAATATACTCCGTATGTTGGGATCACAGTTTGGCTTGTGGCTAGGAAGGTTTGTACACAATAGTGGAATCCACTCCTTCTTGTGAGAAGTAGATGGTAGTTCCCTTAAGGGTTGATTCGGGGCTTGAACAATATGAGCGCTCTCCTAATTTCGTAAGGAATGTAGGATTTATTGTTCATTAGAGAATCAATGGTACTTAATGGAAATATATGATTAGAGGGGTATAACTGACATTATGACTCAGCTCTAATTATGAACTACTTGTGGAGGATTATACCATATGTAATAGCTATATCGATGGACACCGAGAGTTATTGGTTTGTGTAAAAACGTCTACAGTTGAGAGAGTGCAGCTTCGGGTTTTTAGTGGAATAACACCGAAGTTAATAATCATGAAATATTAATTAAAGAGTTTAATTAATAATTTCAAAGGATTATTGGAGCTCAAAATACTGTGAGTCCATTAGGTCCCCTTGCTAGCCCAATCGATTTAGGTAACAAGGGTCACGGTTAATTAATTGGATTGTCCAATTAATTGTGTTACGAAAGTGACACGTATTTATTCGGGAATTAATTGAAAAATGAAATTATTTAATTAATGAATAATGGTGATTAAATAAATTAAATAATAAGATTATTTAATTATATTGTTAACCACTAAATGGAGGGTGTTAGTTGATATTTGATTTTGAATAAAATAAGATAATATGATTATTTTATTTTATTAAATTAAATATTTGAAATTGAATTTGAAATGTTTGAATTCAAAAAAATAAATATTTAATTTAAAAGGATATGAGATATTTTTGTAAAGTTTTTGAAAATCAAATAAGATTTTCGGTTTGTTTTGCTTTGATATATATGAGATATATATTTAATTAAAAAGCAATATAACCGAATGAGACAAAATAGAAAAGTAATGTGATTACTTGAGAGAAGAAAAAAAGTGGTCGTGAACAGCAAAAACGAACAGCAAATAAAAGAAAAAAAAATATTAGTGTGTGGTGAGACCATAAATGCTGCACTTCTAGAGTTTGTTTTTGTGTGTGTTCTTCTCTTCTTCCTCCATACAGGTCCTGAATATCGTGACGTGCCCACACGCTGTTACCAGTTCCGGGAGATAGCGAGGAAGATCACGTGGTTCAAATCAGGAGTAGTTCGTATTAAAGTGAAAGAGCCTCCTACGTAGGTATGAAAATGTTTCATCACTTTATTATTTCATTTGATTATTACTGTACAAATGAGTTAGTTTAATGATTGCATAAAATTTTTTAAAACCTTCCGCTGCGCAATCTGTAACCCTAGGTTCCAACAAAGGAATATTGATACTATTATCCACCAAAAAAGAATCAAAAAATACTTTCTTTATTAATAGTGCATGATATATAAATCTCTCTCAAATTGCTCTCAAATTTCTCTAGGGTGTAGTCGGGTACTTGTCGTATGCCTGTAGAAGTAGTCTCCTCTTTCTGAAGACCGAATTCCTTCTTTTATACATTGTCTTTATAGGTTGAACTAATTGATTCTCCTCTTGATTTTCTCTATCCATTCCCTCCTTATCGGACCGGATTTTATATTTAAATGTCATTGACCTTGCATTAATTGCTGAGTTGAGAATATCTTGGTGGAGATCAATTTGTTTCCTGCTTGGACTCTATTACTTGTTCTGTACGTATGTAACGTTTTAAGATATGATCCAGTGTATCTTCAGGTTTTGTTAGCATGACCCCCCATAGGGGTCGTTGAATATGGTGTATATTATGGTGAGGTACATCAGATAGTGATGTCGATCAGAGTCTTAGCCCCGATATTCAGAAGTTTAGTCTAGCCAGGAGCTAGGTCTGACCTCCCTTGATCTTTTGGAGCTAGGTCTGACCTTCCTTGATCTTTTGGAGCTAGGTGCGGCCTCCTACGGACACCCCATTATGTCAGCGAGGTATAGGCGAGCTTCTGGAGAGGTTGCGAGGTAATCCCGACTTCGGGGGGATTTCCTGGTTTCAGGCTCGGTGATGCAGGTTCGATTTGACCGAGTCGGGCTCTACTCCGGGTGTTTCTGGAGACTGTCCTTATTTCTGTGGGGCGGTATCGTAGCTCAGCTTCGGATAACATAGTCTCCTGGTGGATGACCTCGGGCATGGAGCCAGGTTTAGAGGGTTGAAAATTTTCCTTTGGTCCCTAGCCAACTTTTGCTATTAACAGAATTTTTATTTTTATTTTTATTTGTATCTTTTTACTTAAACTAAAAGTCTAAAACTACACCTTTGTAGAATCCAAATTCTAAGAAAACACTCTAAATTCTGAAAACTTGAATTTACTGGTCTTAATTTTTTTTTATAACTAAATAGTCTTCGTCTCCTTCCCCTTCCCATTCGACAATCAATGAAAATGTGAAATATTATTTCTTCTCCTCTAACTCCGAATCCCAAACAACCCGAACAAACTTTCTCTTAACAATATTTGGCTTCTGATTTCGTTAAAAAAATAAAAATAAATTTGTATTCTGAAGGTGCTTCACTTTTTTGGTTCCAAATTGTTGTTTTTGTGTTCCAATTTTTTTTCCTGTAAAATTTTTATCACATAAATCGATCTCTCTCTTAAAATCTCTATCTCTATTTCTCTTCACTGCTTTGGTCCGTTGTGTGTGGTGGGTGAATCGGTTGGGGTATTTGTGTTTCGAGTGGGTTTATATGTGAATCGTTTGGGGATTTTTGTGAATCGACTTGAATTGTGTGAATCTTTTGGGGTTTTATTCAGTGAAAAGAATGAGTTTGTGTGGGTTTCTTAGGAAAAGTGTGGAGAGTGGTGTAGATTGAAAAGTTTTGTAGATCTCTTGTTTTGGTGTCTGATCTGAGTTTGGTAATGGCAGGAACATAAGAGATTATTATTAGTCCCTTCTCGTAAATATGGGATTTACATGGATTAAACCTAGGAAATGTAAGAATTTACTTGAATTAATTAATTTACTGAGGCCTGCACTTAAACAGGATTTTTGGAGTCGCTATGTTCATTCCTAGTCCAAATAACAACGGATGTGAATCCTCTTCTCACATTTTGTGTCTTCACCTTGTCCTCAACTTCATAATCTATTGCTACATGTCTAATATAACAAAGTAGATTATTTTTATTGATTTTTATGTTTTTAGACTACAACAAGATAGATTTAATTCACACTATTAATTTATATGAAGACAAGATGATGACACAAAAGGTGAGGTGATTATTCAAATTCAATAACAACACCATAACAAATTCCACATGTATGCAATGGTTATATATGAGCGGATATTGACACCCATAAATATGATAAGTACACCCATATTTTAATAAAAAATTTAATTATAAAAATATCCCAATAGGAATTTACCAATTAAGACAAATTAGTTTAATTAAAAATAAACAAAATACTATTTACATCTATTAATTACACCCATGTCTTCAACTATATCACTTTATTAAAAAAAAAAAATCAAACCCTAATTCTATTTTTTTAAACCGCTAAACCCCAACTCTATTCCTTAATTCTATTAGTGTATTGGTTGTCAGTGTTTTGGTGTTGCTCTGTTTTGAGCTGATGTCTCTGTTTTGTTGGGTTGATGTTGTTTTTGTGGTTTTTGCTATCTTTGTTTTGTTGGGTTGGGTTAATACAATTATATATTATATATAGTTACAGACTACTTACATATCATATATAATAGATTGAATAGCCTGACGATTGAGGATATATAATTGATTACTCACCACAACCACAAGTGGAGAACCATACATGGCGATGCAGGCCACCAGCCCAACACTCCCCACAAACTCTTTCCGATTATGGTGGTTATGGAATATGGTTATGGAATACTAAAGATGAGATAGCCGCGGTGATGCAGAACATTAGGAGGACAGGTATCACCACAACAACAATCTTGATCTGTGGACTCATGCATATATGATGAGGATGATATTTAAAATCAAAGTTTCATGAAAATATATATGATTAAATACTGTAAAATTATCATCATAAAAATAAGAATTCTAAAAATTTGTAACACATTTTTGTGCTCATTTTGAGAGACTAGTACCGGCTTTATGACTTAAATTTTAATAGTATAGAAAAAAGTGTTTCTTGTAAAAATACCCTTATATCAAAACAGAAAGATCAACAAATTACGTGCAATATCGAACCAGGCAAATTAACAAAAAAGAGTTTTCGCAATGCAAAAATTTCATATTGTAAACTTCCAAAAAGTACAAAAAGCACTCCTAACTATAGAGCAAATAAGTCTATAATGTCGCACCACACGGATTTTACTGCTAGATTAAAAAAAAAAAGCCAAAAACTCAGACCCCAGAATTTTAATCTTCCTCCTCACCCTCATTCTCTGCAATGTTGAAGTATCTGAGTTCGTAAACATTTCTGTCCTTGTTGGATGCAATCACGCGAAGCCAGTCCCTCACATTGTGCTTCTTCAAATACTTCTTCGTCAAGTACTTCAAGTACCTTTTAGAGAGGTTGCAGTCGGATGTGACGGTGATCTTGGTCTTCTCACGAGTGACAGTGACGGAGTCGCTGAGAGCGCTGGCTTTGCCGCCGACTTTGATGCGCTCTTAGAGGAACTTTTCCAGTGAAGCGATGTCCATGATCTTATCCTCCACCGGCTTCGCACAGTCGATCGTGAAAGTAGCTCCTTTCTTCTTTCCTTTGGCTCCGGCGGCGCCAGCTCCGCTTCCTCCTTTGCTCATTTTCACTTTGATTGGATTCTGCGAGAAAAAATTAGGGTTTTGGTGCACCGCTGAAATGAGACAGGTGACAACACCTTTTGAAAATACCCTTCAAACATCAACTGAGTGTCAGTTTTTTTTTTTCAAACCTCCAGTCGATATTTATTTACTTTTTGTAAAAAATATAAAAATTCAATTGTGACTTGGAGTAAGTTTTGATTGAGACTTATTGCAAGTCTCAAATGAGACAATAAGTCTCGGAACTTAAAATTGCAATTATCAAGGGAGCTTTTTGTTCTTTTTTTTGGTTGATGTTGTTGGTTGATGTATCCTTGGTTTGTTCCAATTCTAGTGACTTCCATCTGTTGCCTTTTTGGTTTAAAGAAGTTTTACCTATTAATATATATATATATATATATATATATATATATATAGGGTAATCTATAGAATACTATCACACTTTTTCAAATTACGATCGCACACTAGTGTTCTATAGTCTGAATATATATATATATATAGAGAGAGAGAGCAAGTTTCTTATCACTTTTTCGATTACTAAAATCACAAACTCAATCACTATATAAAAAAAAGAAAATAAAGAAAGATAGAAGATAGAGTTTGACACTGTTTTTTACATAGAAAACCCAAACGAATAAAAAATCATAGAACCAAATTTCTTTGGCAACTTAATTGTAAAATCTACTAGTTGATAAAATAGATACACCATTGACATTGATTCACCAAACACACCTCTGTCTGCACTATCCTATTATATCTATCCACATGCGATTCCCAACAAGTTGCTCGCCAAATTTCCTCTCCTACGAATCCATAATTCTTGGTGCTCATTTTCTTGAACACCTTTAAGAAACAAGTCTTTCACCTTTGAAAGAACGATTCAAGCGCTCTAATGAATGCACAATCAAATATAATGAATGACCACAAACACTATGGAGACTAGAAACAATGTATGCTTAAGAACAAAATAATTTTAGTCTTGTGAGAACAAAGAACTCTCTCAAAGTAAAATCGAAGAGAATAATTCCAAGAGTTATTAGCTTAAACCTTACTTTTGAAAATTTTTAAAACAACTATTTATATACATTGGAAAAATTGTTCCAGGTTAAACTTGGTTTTTCAAAAGTCATTGAGTTTCAGAATAGTAAAATTCTCAAAACTCCTTTTCGAACAAAAACTCTATTTTGGAAAGATGAGAATTAAAGTTAATCCAAAGATTAATGCTATATAACTCAAATATTAATTTAAACGATGTGTTAAGTGAGTTGTTATCACCACACATAACATATGATGATGTGGTTAATGAAAAACCACTTGTCACAATATTAGGGTTAACATTTAGACTAAATTTTTAGTTATCTAGCATCAGTGTAATTCAAAATAGTCAAATTTGTTTGCCTTGACTCTTGTTTTTGGTAAAGGAATTGTGAAACAAGAAGTCCAAAACTATTAGGAAATGAATCAAGGTAGGAAATTAATTCAATTGAAAAGGTCAACCACACCACTGTAGGTGGTGTGACCGAGTGTCGGCATGGCTGTGCGTTTGCTGTGGTGCTACTTGTTATCTCTCGAAACTTAAAGAGGTGTTTCAGCGCAGTCACACACCTTAATTTCCTGGATGCAGTCGTGCAGGCAAACTCAGAAAATTTTAGGTCCCGTCCTGCATTTGTATTTTTTTTTCTTTTCGTTTTTGTTTTCCAAAAACGATTTCGAATTCGCGTTCGTTAACCGTTTTTCATTTTATTTTCGAAAAACAAAAAAATTTGAAAAACACAATTAGTGTTAAAAGTGAAAAATTTGAAAAACATTTGAAAGTTGTTTTTCGTTTTTGTTTTTCAAAAAAAATTAACAATTTTTTTTTCTTTTTATAATCCACCACCACCAGACATATCTTTCTTCCTCATCTCCATATTTTTTCTCCTTCATCAATCTGCTCGCCGCCAATCTGCTCACTGCCGGCGGCTGATCATCATCTTCTTTCTTTCTTCTTCTTTCACCGATCGCCGATCTGCTCTTCCGTCCGCCGCTCACGCTCGCTGCTCGCTGATCTGCTCTTCCGTCCGCCGCTTGCGCTCGCCGCTCGCCGAGCTGCTCTTCTTCTTCTTTTCTTCTTCTTTTTCTTCTTCTCCGATCTGTTGCTAGATCGGTGACGGCCTTGGTGCCAGCGATGAGTTTTCTGATGAGTTTCTTCTACTCTATTTTGTGTTTATGTGTTGCTTTTGTCAAAAAAGAAATTGAAATTCTATTTGTTGCTTTTGTCAAAAAAAAAATTTGAAATGGGACCCGAAATCACGCACAATTGTGTGATGAAGATTGGACCAATTTTACATTAATACATTTGTTTGTTTATTTAAGGTTTAATTATGTATCAAAAGTAATGAAATGAGTTTAGATGAAAAATTATGGGAATAAAGTGGCTAATAATTTATTTGTAAAATTTTTAAATGGGTGTATAATTAGATGAATTAAAGATGAATTATTGGGTGGCATAAAGTAAAGAACTTTTTTGGATGGCATAGTTGATAATTAGATAAATTATTAACTCATTTTTTATTCAAATTAAAGAATTACAATAGACAAAATAATTGAAAAATTAATAAATTTTTTATTTTTTTATTAATCTACCAGACGCGTTTTTTCTGTTTTTAATTTTAGAATACATTTTTCAGTATGTGCTACCAGACGCATTTTCAGAATTCAAAAATGAAAAAAAAAATTGTTTTCATTTTCATTTTTATTTTCGAAAAATAGCCACTGAAAAACGTTTACAGGACGGACCCTTAAATTCCACCATCTCGTGTGACCATTGCGTGAGAGCACGACATTCACGACCTAAATAGCCTAGCCTATCAAAAATCATCTAAACATATCTTATAATAATCTAACCACTTGCATATTTTGCTATTCCTTCTTTATCCTTTGGGCTATTATTTGTGGGCTTTTAGATTAGTATTCCGGCTCATCCTTTACTACTGGCATCTGTTTGTATTATCTTCTAATAACTATCTATTGGGAGTGAAATTAGCTTTAAAGTCTTTACTATTTCTTTTATTCTTTTTACTAATTTTACGTCTTCAGTGTTAAAATATTTTTGACCGTTTTTACTAAGCTTATTGTAAAGTGGTCTTACTAATGTACTTAAATTTGGAATGAACTGCAGTCCATAATTTAATAATCCTAAAAACTTTTGTAATTCTATTGTTTCTTCTATTTTATCGGGAAATTCTAAAATCTTTATTGTAATATGCTGTTGCAATTCTATCTTCCCTTTATCTATAGTTAATCCTAAAAAGTCTATCTTATTTTTAAATAATTCTACTTTCCGTTTTAAAATTATTATAATATTATCTTTTAAAGCATCTAGAACTTTATTAACATGAACGGTATGTATATATCTATTGTTACTAAAAACAAGAATATCATCTATGTAAACAATACAAAAATTGGAATATTTTTTAAAAACTTTATCCATTCTAGCTTGAAAAACTTGAGGTGCATTTTTTAATCCAAAATGCATGACTAACTATTCAAGATGACCTTCAGGGCAATTAAAAGCTGTCCAGGCTACTGACTTAAACCTATCTTATAATATATCGTTAGAAAGCTATATACATCATCTTTTCAAAAAGGTAAATTCAGAGTTACGTATAAAAAGTTAAAATTCAGAGTTTTCAATTACATAAGGATCAAAACTCCTAAATGATTGTTGATAAAAAACAATACAACCTAAATGCTTAGAAAGCTATAGACATCATCTTTTGAAAAGGGTAAATTCAGAGTTACGTATAAAAAGTAAAAATTCAGAGTTTTCAATTACATAAGGATCAAAACTCCTAAATGATTGTTGATAAAAAACAATACAACCTAAATGCATTCCTAGAGTATGATGATATGAAAAAACATTTAAATCAAAATAAATGATGACTCATGGAATGTAATGCATGCATTGATGCATATGTGTGTGTGCATTTTCCTACATTCTTTCATGAGATTAAGAACTTGTATTTGTATAGAATACTTATCTTAGGCCCTAATTACCATCCTCTTGAAAACTTGGCCATGCTTGTAGAGTTGCTAGATTCGAACATGAGTAACCAATCTATTCTAGGATTCATTAATTAGAAATGGGTCAAACTAAAAAATTATAAATAATAAAAAATATTCATAATAATAATGGCATTTTTAATTAATAAAGGAAAAAAAGAAGTTAACATGTATTGCAAATATATTTTCATTTTTTCATTCCTTTTTAACTGTTTTTAATTGGCATTTAGAAAAAAAAGTTTTTTTTTATAAATTTTTTCATTTCTTTTTAATTTATTATTATTATTATTTTTATAATTAGATCTCCACCATCCCCGGATGGTGGAGATCCTTCTCTCTTTTTCATATATATATATAAAAATTTAAGTGCATGATTTACCGTACAAAATCTTCGATTGCTACCAGTAGTTATTGGATTACTACAAGTAGCAATTAACGATTCCGTACAGTAAAAATCCAGTACTAAAAAGTTATTTTATATATAATTTAAAATTTTAGGGGTATTGTTATGTTTTTTGACTGTGAACAATTAATTTTCACCAATTATAACAAACGATTGGGGTTATTGTCAATCAATGATAAAGTTGTTTCCGATTATCAAAGAGCAAATCTTAGGGGAGGTTTGATCGCACCAAAATTGTTATATATTTTGGCCCTCGTATCCTTATCTCGTGTCTCATTTTCAAGCGTTTTTGTGTGTCTAATGGCTCGTTTTATAGTGATTTCAGACATTCAATAGATTTCAGGTGATGGCGGCAGAAACCGAGACTTTCAGGCGAAAAACAAGTCAAAGTTCAGTGAAAAAGAGTCTAGAAGCATAGTGCACGGGTCCCTTACATGTGCACTACTCGTGCACTACCCATGCATCTGGTGAAGAGCAGATTGAAGAGCCTGTGCGCGGGTCCTCACTCTCGCACATATACCCCCGCACTGCGTGTTCCAGCTAAGTTCGAGTTGTGTTTTCATCCATTTTAAGAGGGGCAAAGTTGTCATTTCAAGCCCAGATCGTGCCATAGCCTCCCAAGCATATAAATACACCATTTTCTCATTGAAAACTCTCTCTCCCTCTCTCTCTTTCTCTGCCTCTCTTCCCTTCTCTTACACACCATTTTTTCTCTTCCAAGAACACTCATTTTCTAAACCCTAACCACTAACTTAGATCTAGGAATCATCCTCACCATCTCTACTCAAGGAGGCTACTAGGAGATTGGATTCAAGTTTCAAGCAGGAGGAGTTCTTCATGGGTCTTCTCTATCTCTTATCTCCTAGCATTCATTTTGTATTTAGCATGAGTAGATAATCCCCTTTGTGGGAGTTGATGTAATTAAACTAGAATTTTGGGATTTCCAACATACTATGAATATTAATCTATTTTAGTTCCATTCATTTGTTCTTAATGTATTTAACATCTCTTTGAATTAAGTAGGCATTCCAACTCTTGGTTTATTGATTGATGTTGAGTATCTTGAATGTTTATTAATTTAAATTTGGTATCTTCTTGATTGGGTAGGCATTCCAACTCCCAATTCAAGTTGGTATTGGATTAAGAATCTCCTTGGGTTGAGTAGGTATTCCAACTCTCAATCTAAGTTGAGATACACATATTTAGGTGACTAAACAAGCTAATTTGAATGGGAGGGATGTGTTGTGAGCACACCAATCCGACACATATCGGCTAAAAGTGTGGAAGGGGTGGATTGTGAGCATTCCATTCCAAGCCATCCCAACTACCTTAATCTATCTAGGCTTCATGAGAAACCCTCTCTACATTCAATAGAGTACACCAATCATTGATGTGTGGAGAGAGTTGAGTAATCTTAGAATCACGCCTAAAGGTGGATTTAGTCCAAATAGATTGAATTGGTTCGTAAAGGATTGACCACTATTGGTGTTTGATTGCATTGACTCCCACTCATCTCACCACCATTAATTTGTATTCATTCTAACCTAGTTGCATATAATATAACTTAATTTAATTGCATCTTAGTAGTTAATTTTCAAACCAACCATGACACTTTACTTTTATTCATTTTAGTATTATTATCCTAATCTAGCCATTGCTACCCCTAATCCTTGAGGAAGATACCCTTACTTGCCATTGTACTTATTTTGTAAACCTTTTGAGGCATTTGAGGTTTTTATAAATTACTTTTGACGGGCATTTTCTAATGACAAAATTGCATATCGTCAAAATGGCGCCGCTGCCGGGGATTGGCGAGTGTAGTAGTGTTTAGATTAGTTTTAATAGTATTAGTTTTTAGTAGTGTTTTTAGTCTTTTTGTTTCTTTTTACCTCGCGTGGTATTTTTGTTTTTGATTTTGCAGGTTTTAGGACTTTATGGATTTCTTCATGCAAGATTCAAAGCCAAGCTATCAACAAATGAGCATGTCAGAAGAAAATGAGTTGAGAGCGCTCATGCAAAAATGTAATCGCACCAACGAACAAATTGTAGTAGAGCAGAACTTCAACAAATATGTGCTACCTAGGTGATCAGAAAAAGGAATGGAGTCGGGTTTTGAAGGAAATTTCAACACCTCCATGATGGCATCAAATCAAGGCTACAAAACCTTCTCATACCTACCCAGAGACGAACCACAAAGGGCCCTTAGGGAAGATAAAATCACAATGATGGAAGATATGTGCAAGGAGATGATGGATGTCGGAAAAGAGTTAATGGCAATAATGGAGTTGTTGATGAAGGAAAAAGATGCACTTCAAGTGAAGGTAGAAGAAGTCTCCTGATAAAAAGCGGATATGAGGGAGGATTTTGAGAAGAAAGTGCAACTTTTGAAGAAGAAGCTAGAAGGTAAAGAAGCCAGAAGGTAAAGAAGCCTTAGAAGTGTCAAAGGTAGAGAAGCTCCAAGAGCTAAACAAAAAGCTCGTAGTAGAGGTGAAATTGCTCAGAGCAGATAATAGTACTCTAAAAAAAAGAATAACAAAGTCTCTGACAAAAATAAGTAATTTGAGGAACACGTTGAGAGACTGGAGGTAGCAAAGAGTACAAGATTGGAGGAATTCTTGAACTTCACAAGGGCATCAAAGGAGTTTGAAGAAAAGATAGCTCACCAAATAAAGGAAATGCAAATGGAAATTGAGCTGAAGGTCACCGCCCTGGATGAAGTCAGGGATGCACTGAACAAGAAAGAAGAAGCTCTAAAAATAGTCGAGGCTAGAGAAGGTGACTACATCATGACGATTGGAAGAGTGGAACATGCAGTCAAGGCAATATCAACGAACTTTCTCTCAAAGCCATAAAGTCACCAATTGAAAGGGAGAATTCTTAACCCTTCCATCGTGTGTTATTTTTGTTTAAAGAGAGAGCATTTTAAAATTGAATATTATACATTGCATAGAATTAGGAAAATAAGAGGTGCTAGGAGTAGGAAAAATACTCCTAAAGTTAAGAAGATTTGGGTAAGGAAAGACCAAATACACTTAGTGAGAAATATAAGAAAGGAAAAGATAAAAAGTCCACCTAAGTTTATTTGGGTTGCTAAGAAGAAGGAATTCCCAAACTTGGTCAAACCACCCTTAGAGGACCCTAGCTCCTCATCTAGTGCATCCAATTGAAATTTTTTGATGCACATGTGGATTGCACAATTGATTTTCTCTTTGTAATCTTATTGTTGCCCATTTTATTTGATAGACTTGCGATTGTCATTGTTTGGGTAAAAATTAGGTTTGGGGGAGAAAATGTATTGTGGGATCTATTTTAATTTTGTTTTTTGTTTTTATGTTTTTGTTGCTAATAATTTAATAAGGCAAGTTGAGTTGTTATATTTGAGTGTATGCAGATCAGGAGGTGAAAAACAAAAGGAGACAGAAAATCAAGGTGCAAGGACCTGATCAGAGGTGGCACAAGCCTGAGTGTGCGGGGTCCATACGTGGGTCCACACCAGCGCAAAGACCAGCACACCTAGCAGGAAATCAGACTGAGACGGCATCATGCGTGGGTAGGACTACACGGGTGTACACCCGCGCATGACCCGCACAGTTTAGGAAATCCTCAGCAGAGTGTTCAGATGTGCGCGGTGTTGCGTGAGTAGAGGCACCAGCACACTAAGGTGAATATTTGCAAGCGCATATGCGCGGGTTTAGACCCGCGCACACCAGGAAACCACCTGCGCACATTGCACGTCTATATATGCTGTCATTTTCAGAGGCTCCACCACAATTCTTTCAACAAAATTCTTATCCGTTTTCCCTCTCAAGGTAGTTCTCCTGTTTCTTTCCCACGTAAGAGCGATAATCAAGCTTAAAGGTATGAATTTCTCCTTACAATCTTGTTTCAATTCCTTCAATCATTGTTCTTAATCACTTTTCTCTCTACAAACTCTCCACATGCATGAACTTAATTCTTGTTGAATGAACCCACAAATTTTTATCTTATTGTGATCAATTGTATGTTGGTTTTGGTTATATATTGCATGATGTTGTGAATTGGCATGTTTGGAGTGAAAAACAACTCTTGATTTTGCTTTAAATTGAATTTTTAGGGCTCATGAGTAGAGATTGGATATTTGGCAAAATTGATTGTTGAATGGTGGTTGAAATGATGCTAGAATAAGATTAGGGGTGAATGTGAAGTTGAATCAAAATTGTGACATGCAAAAGAAGAATTGCACGTGCACAATTCACACAGTTCTGGGCAACTGCGCGAGTGACACTGCGCAAGTACCTTGTCGTACCCGCGCCTTGCATGCTGTTCGCCTTATTTTTTTACTTGATTCTCCTACTCTCTTGTGTTTTAACTTGTTTATATATGGAATGCATTCATCCCTAAACCGAGTTCTTTTCTTTTACATCTGACTAGCAGATCAAAATCAATTGCAAAGAAATTCGGCTCTGGAGCACGCAAGAAAAAGTTCGACACTGGGTCGCCACCACCACCATGTAGTTTGAATAGTGATTTCAACAGTAGGATAGAGAAATTCAGAGGTAGAAAGATAATAGAGGAAAAGGGGATTGCAAGAGATAAGCTGGTTGACACGGGAATCCCACAAATGATTGATTCAGTGGGATGGCAAACATTCGCTCTTCCCTTTCCAGCATACTGTAGACATGTGGTAGAGGAATTTTACGCAGGGATGGTCCTCGACAATTTCAGAAACCACTGTCCAGTTGTGGTGTGTGGGAGAGAGATTAGTATTACCCTTGTAGAGATCAACCGATATTTCAGAACTGAGAGGTCAGCTAATTTGTCAGAAAACAGCCTCAGTGGGGGTGTTACTCAGCACAGGTTGCATAGCAGGCAGAATGTAGATTTAGCCAATGCCTTGGTTATCCATCCGATGACCTTCTGGGTTGCCCCAAGCTACCGTCTGAAGCATACAAATTTGAAGATTGAGTTAGGCCTTTGGCATGTCTTCGTCTCTCACTCCCTGAGGCCACATGACCATAAGACTTCAGTTGCATTTGAGGTGGCCATCATTCTACATTGCATCCAGAGAGGTAGTTACATTGACGTCGGGTTCCTTGCTCACTTCCACATCCTGATGGTGGGTCGCATGGACAAGGAAAGTCAGTTGCTTTTGTTCCCTTGCCTGATCACAGAGTTCTATAGGAGAGCAGAAGTAGACTTTGGAGATGATCCCTTCAAGTCCCACTAGGGTGACATTAGGTTTCTCACCTGGGAGACTCTTCAGATTGAGAGGGACCCCACCAGCAGGAGGAGGAAGACAAGACAAAGAAAGAGCAGAGTTGCAACAGGAAAGAGCAAGCAGGCGTAAGAAGATATTGAGGACTAGATAGAGTTCGAGTAGGAGCATATGGATTATACTAAGGGGCCCCAACCCCAGCTCATGCAGCTTCTAGTGGTGACTATCAGGTGCCCTGGCAGACTTTGATTTCAGGGATGGCGAGCCTTCAAACGGCTATGGATTTGATAAGTGCCAACCTCACAACAGAGATCAGAGAGAACATGGATAGTATTGAAGATTTGTGGACCAATATCTTGGGAATGCGCAAGGATCTGGATCTGATGCCGTATCATAGGAGGAAGAAGAAACTTGCACTAACGATGTATAAGGGAGGTCTAGTGATCGATGCCTATGAGGCAGAGTATCAAGCAGCACTGGAGCGTTCTAGACGAGAGTTCGAGGAGAAGGCTAGGGCTGAGCTGGATCTGAAAGGCAAGGGGCCGTTGTTTGATGATGGAGCAGAGTCATCGGACGAGGATTGATCTTGCATACATTTCAGTTATCTATTTGCTTGCCATTTTCATTATTGTTTAGTAAACTTTGTTTATTTCATTTTCTGCACTTTTAGCTTTATATTGGTTTAATAACTCTTAGTGGATGATGTTTAGTTTAGCTATTTTTGGGATTTTGGAGGTTGATTAATTTGTGAATATGCATTTGAGATTTATTTGTGTGGTTGATATATTTTTGGTTAGATGTTGTGCTTTAAGCTAGGTTCTTTATCTCTTGGATTTGACACACCGGCCACTTGCAAGTCTTAGAGGGACGAGCAAGCCAAGAGTGCTCATAAAACAAGCGAGAACCTAATCCTCATCAAGGATGGACAAGTGCAACCACATCGGTTTAAAATTCTTAATCTCAAATTCTTGAACTCTAAAATATTTCCTATCTTTTAGTTAGTTTATTTATATTTGTGGATATGGAATAATTTTGTGAGAGGATGGATATACATAGTGATGATAAATTATCTTGTGGATATTTCTAGTATATTTTCAATGATGATATGAGATAATATTTTGTGAATGTCGAAAGAAAATTTTGAGCCCAATAATTTAGTCATTTTTGAATACATATGTGAGTACACTGGTTTTTAATTGTGAATGCATAGCCCCATTTGGTTTGGGGGTGGTTTTTGATTATTCACATTTTGTATTGGTTTTGTGCATATAGTGATATTCGGTTTGGGGGTCATCATGTCCCCACTCCCTCATTTTTGTTAAATGAAAATACTTGATGAGTTGGTTGTGCTTAATGACATATTTACATAGATTGCCTTACTATGTATGATTGAGCCATATTTGTGTCGTTTTATTTTGTTGGTCATTGATTGCGCGAGATTAATGCCTAGGTTTTTGTGTCTTGAGTCTAGTTAGGTGCGCACCGCTAGACCGGGCTCTCTTGTCTTCAACATTGAGGACAATGTTGGGTTTTGGTTTAGGGTGTAGGCGTCTTGTTGAATCGTCTTTTTATTTTTGAGTCGCTTAATTTTCATTTTTGGTAAAAAAATTTCAAAATTGTCACATTGCCCAAAAATTCGAGCTTTAAATAGCTTGGATGTGATGCTTTGAATGTGTGCTCTTGGCGAGTGTATGTATGCATGTTGAGCTCGTGTAGTAACTAGTTGTCACTCTAGGGTCTCATTTGCACGTCATGGGCTAAGCCCATCCTTTTTGTGCTTAAGTTGAGGGGACTCGGTGCTCTTTTGCCTTGTTCTAATAGTGGAGACTACCCTAGAGTTCTTAAACACAAGCCTATTAAAAAGGGCATTGAGTGTTACAATTTCTTTTACTCTTTAAACACTTTTCTTGTCATATACGTCACATGCCATATGACATACATATCATATACATAATGGATTGCTTGTTGGATGCATTCATTCCCTTGATAGACTAATTGTGGAAATGATTTTAGGCAATGTGTGCATTTAACTACTTAAAAAGCCTAAACACATTCCTATATCCCTTATGTGTGCGCCATAGCTAATTTTAAGGTCAACCACTTATCCTTTCTTTTGGAACCACAATAAATCATATAACCATAAGCCAAACATGAGCCAACCTTTTAATTGCCAATCATGTGGGTTGTGTGTGTGTGTGTGTAGGTGGTTGAAAGGTGTAAACTCTTATATGAAATAACGTGTAATTAGGCAATTATGTAAAATGTGAAAGAAATGACTCAAATTTTCATAGTGCTAAAATTGCACATAGAGCCAACTTGTCAAATATATATGTGCATAGGTAAAAGTAAAAAGAAAAGAAAAAAAAGAAGAAAAAGAAAAAGAAAAAGAAAGAAAGAAAGAGGCAAAAGCAAAAAGAAAAGAAAAATCAATGCAAAAGAAAAAAAGAGAAAGAGAATGAGCCTTAAAAGTAATTGTAGAGTACTCACGATGTGGAGTATAAAAATTTGTAGCACAATATGTATGTAAGTTAATGCCTAGTGCTAGAATGTCATTCATGTGTAATAGAGCTTTATATGGGGTGTGTGAGTATGTGTAAACATGATTGGTGATTTTTAAACTCATATTTACCTATTTCTTGTTCACCACATCTAACCCCATCGCCCCATTACAACCAAAGGGAAAGTCCATTTTGATCCATAATGAGTCTTGATTGGGAATGTTTGCTGAAGATTGATCTTCCACATTCATGGCATAATGAGTACTTCCTAGGCTAGTTCACAGACATTATCGGTCTTTCAATATACTTGTATGCAATGCATTAGATTTTTATCCACAAATTTCATCTTTGCATACCTAGTTTGAGTGTGAACTTAGGACTCTGAGCATAAAGAAAAGAGAGACTCCACGTGATGATATAGTCGAAGCGAATTACGCTCAAGGTGTAGGAGTGAGTAGTTCTTGATATGAGAGCATGCTTAGTTATGGGATTCGTGATTGTGCGTGTTTCCCTTTAGTGCCTTCGAGTTGCTTTAGAACATATTGCATATGTCTACTTCTCTCTGTAAGGACCTCGATTTTACGATTGGCTTATTTCATGACAAACCACACCACATTGGGGATGATTGTGTAATGGGTAGCTTAGGTCCGTGTTGACAAGCTTCCAAGCATTTCCATGACTTCAAGAGCAAAAGGTATACTCACTTGACTTTGTCTCTTGAAGTGTTTAGGTGCACACACACACTTCATGCATGTTTTGTTTATCTTGCATTTGTGTTCTTTATTGTTTATATAAGTGTGCATCTTTTTCAAAAACACTCACTAGCTTGCATTGTATCTCATTTGATAAACATGTTTGACATGTTAATTGTGCTTCATTGTGTGCATCTCACTCACTTCACACTTGCACAACATTCATGTAAGATAGACATTTTTCTTGAGTGTTAAAAATGGATTTTTCCCTTTAGCGCGGCCTAGACCGCTCGGCAGGCTCTGCTTGCACCGCGGCGCACAGAGCGGTATTCTCCAGTGCGTCATGCGTGACGTGGACCGCGACCTGTGCACTTGCACGCACAGCGGTCCCAACCGCGGTGTTGTCCAGACGGTGCACTACTGTATGTACCGCGGTCTGGACACTTACCTGAGCCGCGGTCTAGTAAGCGGTTTTGACGGGATTCTGTTTCCCAAGTTCAAAATGACGTAGTTTTAACTAGGGTTTCATATATATTCTTCCTCTTCTCTTCTTGGCCGACTAAGAGCTCAGAAAATCATTTTTAGAGAGAGGTTAGAGCTCCTAGAGAGAGAAAGCTTCAAGAAAGCATCTTTGACTCTCCAAACCCAAAACCCATCTCCATCTTGCATCATTCAACATCATATGAACATGGGTCTTCATTGTTTCATGACTAGGTAAGCAAGAACTTCTTTGAATATCATTTATTGTTCTTCTTACTCTAGATTAGGTATTTATTGCATGATTAAATACCTAGACTCTACATTATTGCATATTTATGAGTCTTGATAACATGATTGGGTTTGTATTTTGATAGCTAAATTGATGAGGTCAATTTTGCCTAAAAGCTAGGTTATAAATATTCATGTGTGATTTATTGATAACTAGGTTGAGAAATTGTGTTTTAATCAACTAGTTAATGTTCATGAATATTTGATTGGGTTTGTTTGTGATAACTTGCATTATTAGGTCTTATATGCCTAAATAGCTAATCCATAAATGTTCATGTATGCTTAATTGATGATTAGGTTGACTTTGTGCATCTAGTCAAGTTTATGAATGTTTATGTGAATTTAATTAACAATTAGGTTGTTAGAATTTCTCTACAACTAATTGAGACCTCATGTGTGTACATGTAGGCATTGTTTGATAACTAGGGTGTTCAATTGCATTATAACATATAGTTAAACATTTTGTGTTTAGTCTTGCACATTATCGCATTGAGTATATTGTCATATACACACTTAGACTTTTATACTCTTCTTGAGTCAAAGTCTTGTGGCTTCGGGGTGAAGTTGCACAAGCATTGAAGTCTTGCAACCAAGGTGTGGTTGGCAAGCGTCGGTCAAGAGCCGCTATAAAAGGCCCTCTGGGTAGAGTAGGAGGTGCTCACGCCAAGAGTAGTGTATCAGGGGATATCACTAGGGACTGAACCAAGAGTGGCGAGTGGTAGTGTCCATAGCCTGAGGTTGTCGAGAGTGAGAGTCCGAGTATCACTTGAGGGTGTAACTTTTTACTCATATAGTGGATTTCTATGATCGTATGTGGCTAGAAGGATAGCCCGTGGTTTTTCCCTTGTCGAATGGTTTCCACGTAAAAATCAAGTGTTCTTTATATTTCCGCACTTTTACTTGATTTTGTATGCTTGATTTAATTGGGTTATATGTTTAATATTGACTAATCGAAAAAGTTGGTAATAATCGATTAACAACCCATTCACCCCCCCTCTAGGTTGTAGACACACGTTAGAGTAGTATTTTCACTCTCTATCACATATCCTTGCATCTCATCACCGGTTGGACATGCGGCAGTTTGAATTGTTTGATTAAGTCTAGAAATATTTATATAGAGTCATGTTTGTTGTGTTGAGTGTCTTTGTTTTGTTTTGTTTTGAGTTAGCTCGAGGACGAGCAAATGTTTGCTTTGGGGGTATTTGATCGCACTAAAATTGTTATATATTTTGGCCCTCATATCCTTATCTTGTGTCTCGTTTTCAGGCGTTTTATGTGTCTAATGGATCGTTTTATAGTGATTTCAGACATTCAATGGATTTCAGGTGATGTGGCGGAAACTGGGACTTTCAGGCGAAAAACAAGTCAAAGTTCAGTGAAAAAGAGCCCAGAAGCATAGTGCACGGGTCCCTTACCTGTGCACTACCCTGCACCGGGTGAAGAGCAGATTGAAGAGCCTGTGTGCGGGTAACTACGCGAGTCCTTACCCGCCCATATGTACCTGCGCACATGTACCCGCTTATTACGTGTTCCAACTAAGCTCGAGTTGTGTTTTCAGCTACTTTAAGAGGGGTAAGATTGTCATTTCAAGCCTAGATCGTGCCATAGCCTCCCAAGCATATAAATACACCATTTTCTCATTGAAAACTCTCTCTCTCTCTCTGTCTCTCTCTCTACCTCTTTTCCCTTCTCTTACACACCATTTTTTCTCTTCCAAGAACACTCCTTTTCTAAACCCTAACCACTAACTTAGATCTAGGAATCATCCTCACCATCTCTACTTAAGGAGGCTACTAGGAGATTGGATTCAAGTTTCAAGAAGGAGGAGTTCTTCATGGGTCTTCTCTATCTCTTATCTCCTAGCATTCATTTTGTATATAGCATGAGTAGATAATCCCCTTTGTGGGAGTTGATGTGATTAAACTAGAATTTTGGGATTTCCAACAAACTATGAATATTAATCTATTTTAGTTCCATTCATTTGTTCTTAATGTATTTAACATCTCTTTGAATTAAGTAGGCATTCCAACTCTTGGTTTATTGATTGATGTTGAATATCTTGAATGTTTATTAATTTAAATTTGGTATCTTATTGATTGGGTAGGCATTCCAACTCCCAATTAAAGTTGGTATTGGATTAAGAATCTCCTTGGGTTGAGTAGACATTCCAACTCTCAATCTATGTTGAGATACACACATTTAGGTGATTAAACAAGCTAATTTTAATGGGAGGGATGTGTTGTGAGCACACCAATCCGACACATCCCAGTTAAAAGTGTGGAAGGGGTGGATTGTGAGTATTCCAATCCAAGCCATACCAACTACCTTAATCTATCTAGGCTTCATGAGAAACCCTCTCTACACTCAATAGAGTACACCAATCATTGATGTGTGGAGAGAGTTGAGTGATCTTAGAATCACACCTAAAGGTGGATTTAGCCCAAATAGATTGAATTGGTTCTTAAATGATTGATAGGATTGCCCACTATTCGTGTATGATTGCAATGACTCCCACTCATCTCACCGTCATTAATTTGCATTCATTCTAACCTAGTTGCATTTAATATAACTTAATTTAATTGCATCTTAGTAGTTAATTTTCAAACCAACCATGACACTTTACTTTTATGCATTTTAGTATTATTAATCATAACCTAGCCATCGCTACCCCTAATCCCCGAGGACGATACTTGATCTTGATTTTACGGTTCCAAAAATACCACACTTGGTATACACAAATCGTACTGAATTGTATAATGGCAAGCGGGATCGTTCCTCAGGGAAATGGAGGATATTTGGCTATATTTAGGATATATACACTAAACTAAACTATGCCTGAGAAAGTTATTCATTGTTGGTTTTGGAAGATGTTTTGGAAGCTAAATTAAATTAAACTAAGCAAATACAAAAGCAAGTGGCTAAGGTTGAGTAAGTGGAAATGTATGGGAATGTATATTGGGGGATTGACAAACAACTAAATGAAGGGACCCAATGCAATTTAGTTCAATTAAGCACAACAATCCAACTCAAGGTTTGTTCTAAAGTTGATTAAATTCATTAAGAGCTCATGTTCAAATCTCAACCCAAGTAAACCCTACTATGAGTTTTAATGAGAACATAGGTTAAATCTCTACTTAAGTGAGCCCCACTATAAGTTTTAATCCAACCTTTCTTCTTAGAACAATTAGTTAATCTTTAATTTGATAAAACATTTACAAGCATATTTTCCATTCATTTGAGCTAGGGATTGGAGAATGAGTTTAAAACCATTCAAACTTTAAACCACAATCAACATATGTGAACCAAAATTACAAGCAAAACTAAATTTTGAGCCCCAATATTAGCTTAGTCATGTAAAATGGCAACTTCAAATCTCATGAATAAGGAAAACCAAGAGTGGATTAATCACAAAATATACTAATTAGTTACATAGGGTTTTCAAGTAGAGTCACATCAATCCCCCAACATAGGGTTTAGTTACATATAATGGAAATGAAATTAAAGAGAGTAAAGTTGTAGAGAAAACCCATGAAAGCCTTCACAAAGTCTTCTTGTTCCTTGATGTGCTTGAGATTCCCTTGGCTTTGGTGAATCTCCTCTCTTCTCTTCAATATATCTCCAAAATGTGCTGGGTTTGAGTTAGTGAGATGGGGAAGGTTGTTGCTTTGGTGTTGAAAGTGTGAAATGGGAAGGATTTGGTTGAAGGTGTGAAGGTGATTTGGATATAGGGAGAGGTGTGTATGGTAGTGAGAAGTGTTGGGAGGTCTGAAAATTATGGTTAGAGAAGATGAAGGAGGTGTATTTATAGTTAGGGCAAGTTTGGGGATGATTTGGAAGTGAAGGGACGAAATTGCCCCTCAATTTCGGGCAAACATCCGACCTCCACGTGCTGTTCGGCGGTCAAAACGGTGGCCATGGTGCCACCGAATTGACAGCCGAATTGGATTTCTGCTCTGCGCACCAGTTACTCAAATGAGCATAACTTCCTCGAAAAAGGTCGGAATCGTAATCCGTAAATAGTTTTGAAAACTAGACGTCCGTACCTTTCCAAATATATAAAGATCTCATCATGGTTCGATTGGAGGAGGGAGTTATGACACCTACAAGTTGATCGTTCTGCATATGCCATTACAATTTTTACTCTTTTTGCTCCATTTTGCTTCCAAATCTCCCCTTTAAACACAAACACCTATAATTCTTCAATAATGCCTGAGAACACTTAAACACACGGTTAAATAACTAAAAATGCTCAGAAAACGTAAACAAAAGTTAAGTAAAGGGTGCGCAAAATGTGAACATTTAAAGCGCGATCAATACTCTTACTTGCCATTGCACTTATTTTGTAAACAATTAGAGACATTTAAGGTTTTTATAAATTACTTTTGACGGACATTTTCTAACGATAAAAACGCATCTCGTCAAGGTTGGCTGCAATTTGCTCCTTACTAATTTTACTTTGTAATTTCAAGAGTAATCTTTAATCACTAAATTATTTCAGATTTTTTTAAATGTAAATGTATTTAGTAAATACTCTTGAAAAACAATTTTTTTTTATTCCGAAATATCTTAGTTACAAAAGCTCTATATTATATTATTGTATTTTTCTCTCATCCACCCACCGGTTGATGGTCGCATGTGACAACCACCATACTTGTCACTTGACATACACCCAAATTAAATTTTATTTAATTCTTATAAGTTTTCCGAAAGAAAATGAATCGTCCATATTTGGGAGCTAGAAGCCACGTGACAACTCCCATTTTAATTTTTATTTTCCATATTATCCTGTTCTGTCTTGATTGTAAAATGCAATAAAATTTTACTTATAAATGTAACACGTGCTTAATGTTGATATAACTATTATATTATTTTAGAGTTTAGTTATAATTTTATAGTGGTATAAATTTCGATTATGGAAATACATTTAAGTTAGGTTTGTTATATGGGATAAGATAAGATATGATTAATTTTAGTCATATCTCCCATATTTGTGGTTTGCATATGGGATAAGATTATTTTATCACATGCAAACAACTCATCACACGGCGGTGAGACTAATTAGTTCCACAACTTTATACCTTTTTTTTTCTCTCTTCAATTTATTTTATTTTTTACGGACTAAAGTATAAATATATTTTAATAATTAATAAAATATTTTATTGTAAACATTTTAAAAACAATAATTTTCAATTTTAATTAAAATAAATAAACATTATTTTGTTTAAATTGGTTTAAAATATTTAAATTAATTTTAAAATAAACAATTTAAATATTTTTTTTCAAAATTTAATTTAAATAATTTATTTTAACCGGTTCAATTCTATCCAACCCATATATATTTAAAAAATCTTTTTCTTTTCTTTTTTTATTTAATTATAAATTTATTTTTATTTAATATATCTCATTATAATATTTAAAAATATTTTTAAAATATTAAATATTAATTAAAAAAATGTTATTATCTTTAATATTGATTTAAATATTTTTATTTATTTTTTTTAAAATTATATAATTTATTTATTTAAAATAAATTAATTTAATTTTATATTAATCAATTTCAAACTGTATTAAATATAGATAAATCTTTTTTTTATCCAATCTCATTCTATACCAAACAAAAGATATGACTATTTTAATTCAATCACATACAGCACCAAATACTTCAAAGCATTAATTTTATTCTAATCCTATTATATCCATTCCAATCTAATCTAGTCACATGAAAATAATCATATCATATCTCGTACACCAAACGAGCTTCTTAGGATAAATCCAAAAAAAAAAATTTATTATGTAACACTACAAGAAAAAAAGGGCTATTGAGACGATTTTTTTAGTCCTAATAACCCAAAATTCGTCCCTATTTACCTATTGGGATGAATAAAATTCGTCGCTTCAGGTGGGTCACAATAGTTTCTTTGGGACGAAAATTAAAATTCGTTGAACTCGTGACCAACACCAACACTTGAAGTAAAGCTTATCCCCTTTGCTAAAGGTTTGAATTTGTCAATAATAGCATACTATTTATATATAAACTCTATATGTTATTAACTTTTTATTGCAAATTAATTCCAATAATTTAAATTTTATCTATTTACTCCTATAATGGGAGATAACTGCTTCCCACAATCTGGGAAGAAAACTCCCCACACATGCTTGTAAAATGCGCTTAGTGAGATTTGAACCTCTCATCACTTATGTGGAAGGGAGGTGCACTGCCACCTCTACTAAGAAGTGATGTGCAATTAAACTATTTTTTAAGAACATATATTGTCAGATCAAAGGGTCTATCGTTAATCGTACATGGAAATAATATATATATATATATATATAATTTTTCTTAATTTTTTGAATTAATATAAAAGTGAAGCAAATTTAATTATTAATATGTCTAATAGGAAAAACTTAAAGAAAATAATGATAAAGAAAAAAGAAAAATTAAATCCCGATAAATCAATACCAGCAACAAATATTATGTTTGTCTTAATAAGTCTTCAAGTCTATAATTTCTTTTTTTTTCTTCAAAAAAAAAGTGTCAAGCTTTTTAGGGACGAATAATTTTCGTCCCAATAGGATTTCTATTGGGACGAATGATTTATTTCGTCCCAATAAACATTCTATTGGGACAAATTATTTTTGTCCCTAAATGTCTGGTTATTTTTGCACTTTTTAGGGATGAATAATTATTTTCATCCCAATAGACAATCTTTCGGGACAAATATTTTTCGTCCCTAAAGGTCTCGTCGGGTTTGTCCTTTTCAGGAACGGATAATTTGTTTCATCCCTATAGACGTTCTATTGGGATGAATTTTTTCGTCCCTAAAGGTTTCCTTAGGTTTGAAATTTTTAGGGACGAATATATGATTGCGTCCCATTAGACGTTCTATTGGGAAATTTGTCCCAACAAAATTTCGTCCATATAGCTCTATTTTCTTGTAGTGAATTTGTTTTAAAGGAAGGCAGAATTAATCCCAAATTTATAAATGGGTATTTCCTCTAATTTATAACTATTATTGAGATATTTATGAATAATAGTGTTGTTCTTTCCTTTTAATGCATTTGGATTCTTTTAGACATTGTCGATGTATAGATTGTTTGTTCCAATTTTAACTTCCATTAATTAATATTATTGTTAGGACAAGTGATCAACAGTCAACAACGTATTATGCTTTCTTAAAAAACAATAAAAAACCACGTATGCTACTTTGCTTTTATTGAACCTTCTTAAAAAACACAAAAAAAGCACCGTATGCTAATTTGCTTTTATTGAACCATGGGGCGATGACAGACATAAATAAAAGAATTTTTTTTTTTTTGTCGGAAAGAATGATTTCATGATCTAGAGTTAGGATCGCCTCTCGTGGATCTTGTTTTTTTTTTTTCTTTCTTCTTCTTCAAACAAAAAAAACAAAAAAAAAGCAAAAAAAAACAAAGTATGCTATTTGACTTTTAGGAATAATTACCTTGAGTACCATCAAATTGATGACACACTATCAAAATGACAGCTAGATTGGTAAGTTGTTCCAAAATGACCATTTTTGACGAATTTTATGACACCAATGACCATTCAATCTAATTTCATCTAATTCCATTCGATGAGTCACATTTAAGTAAATAAGGGGATGACAATAATTTATTTTAGATGTTTTTTAGAAATCAATTTTCAATGAGTGGTATTTTGATAAATAAGAGGATGATATTAATTTATTTTAGATGTTTTTTAGAAATCAATTTTTTCTTTTGTTTTTTGAAACGAATACGTATATTTAGTGTGTATATATATATATATATGTTTGAGATATGCTATTCGTATATACACACTAAATATAATTATTTGTTTCAAAATACAAAAGAAATGATTTAGATCAATACACATGTCTCTTTTTGTTTTTTAGATTTTTTAGATTTTGTATCCTTAATCTTCTCAAAAAAGAGATATATATATATATATATATATATATATATATTTGAGATATGCTATACATATATTTGAGATATGCTATACATATATACACACACTAAATATAATTATTCATTTCAAAAAATAAAATAAAAAATTGATTTCCGAAAAAACATCTTAAATAAATTAATGTCATCCCCTTATTTACAAAAATGCCACTCATTAAATGGAATTGGATGGAATGGCCATTAGTGTCACATTTTCCGTCAAAAATTATCATTTTGGAACAACTTTCCAATCTAGTGGCGATTTTGATAGTGTGTTATCAATTTAATAGCCACCAGGATAATTATCCCTTACTTTTATTGACCCATAACATACATAAATTATAAATAAAAGATTTTTTTGTTGGAAAGTATGATTTCATGGATCTAGAGTTAGGTTGTTTTTTTTTTGTTAAATGTAAATGAAACATCTAATTGTACGAGAGAGAAAGAAACCAATAAATCTTGACCATGAATTTTCATTTATGTTTAGGTGTCGACATATAGTAAAAAACTTAGGAAAAAAAAAGACATGAGAGAATCTTGATCACATGATAGAATCAAGATAAAGGAATGGATCCAAGGTGACAATGAAACCCAACGGTCAACCATGTTGTAAATAATGTTATCCAAAATTGATTTTCAGTATGTCCTTTACAAAGTTATTGAGGTTCAAACCAGTTTTGATTTACAAAACAAACACCAACAAAAATTTACTAGGAACCTAAAATCGAGACCCGTGTTTCACACAGTGTCCTTAAGACAAATTCACCGTCAACACCGTATGTGTTTGACGTTTGTCTCTCAGGATACAACGATTCACAGTGATTGTGTATTAACACCACCGCTATCAGCGAACTCAAATCAAAATGATCTGAACTTACCAAAGAAACCCAGAAAAAACGAAGAACAAGAGCAAGAAATTGCAATGCATAAAGTAAAGCTAATTTTTTGTGTCTATGATTTTTCCCTGTTTCTTAGAATGAAGGAGAACTTATAGACAATTCATTACAGAGAGAACTTAATAGGAAATTGTTAACCGTAAAAAATGGCCAAAGAATCAAGGGAGCACTTTTCCCGGGGAACCACGCCAGAACTGAGGTCGTGCTAGAAATCCCCAATCCAACTAGAGCCGTCTCTGTCCCGAAACAATCTGGCTTAGTAGGATCCCTCTCTATCCTCCAACATTGGTCCCTGACAAGTACCGGGACCTCCGGTACCACCAGGACGAACCCGCACACCGGGACAACCTAACTCACCTAGACGTACCCGAGGCAACGGTCCCCTAAGCTCCAGATCCTTCTAAGAGAACCGAGACACCCTAAACATAAATGAACAGTCTAAAAGCACCACCGAGGTCAACAATAGACCCGTGAAAGGCTAATGCAAGCCCTAATAGGCAGATCGGCTCGACTGAGGAAGGAACCCCTAGCAAAAGGCAAGAGGTAGGTGGGCATTTATTGCTTCCGGTTAACAAGAGAAAGGAAAGATAAGGAATCGACGACTCCTTCTGCACCTCGTCGATTGGCATCAATGGCTGGATCACTGTCTAACTCAGCCCTACCATAGGTCAACTACAATCATCACCAAAGGGGAACCTGAGTTCCATCAGGCAAAAAGGATGTAAAAATCACCTAAGCAGAAAAGGGAAACGTTAGAAAAAAAAAGCCTATCAGTGGCAGCGTGACAAACACTGGCACTGTCCCCCCCCAGCAAAGCTCCAATTATGAAAGCGACCTTGCCTTCCAGCTCAAGCCCCTCCGTCCACCAAGAATCAAGGAAAACGCTACCTAATCGCCTACACAGCGTCCGCATGGACACTAGGGCATATATGAGACCATCTTGACCATCCAATATGTATTTCCCGCTTGTGCCAGATACTGACGAACGGTGAAGATCTCATAAAGGTTATCTCGCTTAGAAGAGAGGTCTCCCGCCTACCTTTTCGATCGCCTAGTTAGCACTAGGACACATCTGGAACTATCACGGCCTTTAGAGGCATGTGCCACTGTGGGCCTAGTGTATAGGGAACAATGAGGATGGTACCAAGGGCTACCCCTCTAGAGGAGTCCCCTCACCTACCACATCTAAGGCACACTATAAATACCCCAACTCAAGAAGAGTTTAGAGGTTCTGGATCTTTGAAAAAAAGGGGGAGTGAGCTACTTCTACTATAGAATGACTAGCCTTATGAATGAGGCCATGATCGTGCGAATCATCCTACTATAGAATGAATGGTTTCCTCGACCGAGACCCCCACAGTATGAGAGAAAGAGAGAAAGAGAGAGAGAGAGAGAAACAGTGAGAGTACTGTACATTACATAATTGTAAAGTTTTGATTGAATTGAAGATAGTAAGGGTTGTCATTTATTCACTTTGTATGACTCAAATTATAGCCAGACTTGCCCTGCTTGTGCTTGAAAGAGCATTGTGACCAGCCCGTCACAACTGGTACCAACATCTGTGGGAACCAGTCCAAACTAGCAACTGGTATCGCCTTGTCTTATTAAACCAGCTACTTAGCTATCTGAACCAAAGCACGGTACCAACATCGTGCCCAGAACCGTGACCAGGCTCGCCAGTCCACACCCGTACCCCTCTGACTGTGGAGTATCGCTCCATCAGGTCTATGTGTTGTCCTGAAGTCGACACCAGATTTTTCGATTTAATATGTCACATATATCTCTTTGAATGGTAGGGATTCAAAACCAACTTTATAATGAGATGGTCTTATTACTAATCTCCATTGTGAACATGCAATGCATATATTATTATGGATTTAAAGAATCTTTTGGCTCTTTAATTGATGTCCATAATAATTTTCGATGATCCTACGCATCATCGTAGATTCTTGATGAACAAAACTGTCATGTCAAAATATAAGCATTTTTGGATTTGAGAACTTTTAGTTCATAACTGCATAAACTTTTACACCTTTTTTAATTGTATAAAATAATCGAGATGAGAAAGCATGCAGCTTCTCAATAATGAGCTTTTGGCCCAAATCATGCACATATATTCAACATTCTTTTTATTCATAGTTTCAATATGGCATTAATAATGTTATTTATATGTCTTTGAACTAAATAGATTTCTTCTTGTTCTGCTTGAATAATATAAGACATCATTGATACATAATTTAATGCCATTTGGTAATAAGATTGTGATTCTTCTAGAGCCTTTAATCAAATTCGCTGGATCTGATCATGTATTAACCTTCAACAAAATAAATATTCTGATATTCCACTATCGGCAAGACATATATTTTTCCTTCTAGAAATTTTATGGATATTATTTGTAATGTCATTTTATATCTCATTTGAAAATGATAATAATTACTTTTTTTAATAGGTTTATTATGTAAACCTTTTTTCTTATCATTTACAAACATCCACTCATGGGGTATGTTTTGATATCTCATGAATAAAAATAAATTCAAATTTACTCTCTATTTAAATTGAATTCAGAGCTTCAAGTCCGATTAGTACTTTAGGTTCAAAATTTAATACTTTATATTCAAATTCATACATTCTGTTACATATTGAATTCGAATTTGAAACTGCAGGTTCCAAATAATAAAGTATGACATTCATGTATATAACAATGAATCCAAAACTCCATGTTCTTAATGAAATTTAAAATTTAGAACTTCAGGTTCTAATCAGTTTGCAAAACCGAGCCAACTTAAATATCATAATAATAAATCCAGAAACTTCATGTTCTGGTTTGTCGGTCGGCTAGTATGCCATTCATGTATATAACAATGAATCAAAACCTGCATGTTCTTACTGAAATTTAAAATTCAGAACTTCAGGTTCTGATCAGTTTGTTAATCCGCACCAATTTAAATATCATAATAATGAATCTAGAAACTTCATGTTTTGGTTAGTCGGTCAAGCCGATCTCATATATTGCGTATAAATAAATAAATATGAATATTTAAAGAGTATAAAAATAAAGTCCAGAGCTATATAAATGTTCTGTCGATATAGCCGTAGCTAGTCTTATATATTGCGTATAAATAAATACGAATATTTAAAGTGCATAATAAATATATCCATAACCATATATAGGTTTTGTCGACACAGTCGTAGTCAGTCTTTTATATTGCGTATAAATAAATAAATATGAATATTTAAAGAGCATAATAAATAAATTCAGAACTACATATAAGTTCTGTCAACAAAGTCGTAGTCAGTCTCTGTCGACACAGCCGTAGCCAGTCTTATATATTGAGTAAAAATAAATAATTAAGGATATTTAAAGAGCATAATAATAAATCCAGAACTATATATAGGTTATGTCGACACAGCCGTAGTCAGTCTTATATATTACGTATAATAAATAATTATGAATTTTTAAAGAGCATAATAAATAAATCCAGAATTATAGGTTCTGGTGACATAACATAAGCTAATCTCATATATTGCGTATAAATATATAAATACGAACAATGAAGTGTAAGTAATCCACTCTCTTTGAGATCTCTTTTACTTATATACACGAATATCTAGCTGTAAGTGAATCACTCACCTGGAGATACTTTTTACTTACATACGATCGTGCTGATAACTTGTTGTAAATAAATGAAATAAATAATAAAGAAAGAAAAGGAGATGAGAGAGATATAACAAATAAGAAAGAGGGATTAGAGAGTTGAGAGAGAACGAGAGAAGAGTTTGCCATTTATTGATTTTCGGGGAGCTCTTCTCACTTTACAAATGAATTCAAACATATATATTGCGATTTCCCTTCCCACACCACACAAAGATAGGGATGGCAATGGATCGGATCGGGGACGTATACCTCAATATCCATTCCCGTATCCGTTTGAGATATGTATCTCCATTCCCGCGAATCCATCTCTATTTCTAAGTGAGCGGGATGTATTCGGATAATCCCAGAATTGAGGTAGAGATATCCATCCCTGCTCTGTCTGTATCCGTATCCGATGAAAAAAATATAAATTTTATAGTTTAGAAGAGAAAAATGTAATTAACCTGTGTAATAGTACATTTTATCATATTTAAATGAAGAAACAAATACATCAATAAATTTCAAATAAAAAAAATAATAACTTATATAATTAGAATTCATAATTACATAATAATTTTTTAGATTATTAAAATATTAAAATCTATAATGGATTTGAATGGAGATAGATATCCATAGATGATATCTATCCCCATTTCCTAAAATATAAAAATTACATTTTATCTAAAAATTGTTATGTGTTTGGAAAAAATTACCCCCTTCATAGACACACTTCATCTTTTTAGGAAGGGGAGAGTAAAAGTGAACTCGTAGAAACTATTTATATTTAACTAATCAAATTGGACCATATGTATCAGAGCCGGCCCTAGGCTGGTGCACTAGGTGCAACCGTCACGGGCCCATGCCCAATGTTTTTTTTAATTAAAAGTTGATTATGTTAGGTCCAAAAAATGTTTTATTAAATGAAAAGATTATGGTGCACCAAGTGTAACCGTCCTGAGCTCCAATTTTTTGTTAAAGCTAATGTGTAGTATTGAATTTTGGATATATAAGTTTGTACATGTTGTGAATTGTTATAGTCCATAGAAAAAAGAATGGTGACTTTGAAAAGCTCAATTCATTTTTTTTAATTATATGTATATAATATATTAAAAAAAATTGTGACTCTAAAGGGCTCAATTCAATTTTTTTTAATTATATGTATATAATATATTAAAAAAAAATCTTAGGGCCCATTTTTGACAACACTCATTCCTCATTCGATATATTATGGGGTCCATTTTTTCCATTCTTTATATTTTTGCCCTAAGCCCCAAAAACGTCAGGACCGGCCTGATATGTATATACTTTTTTAAAAGGGGTGAATTCATAAAGAGCCAAAAAGTTTATCAGTTTATTGTTTTTAACCACAAAATTTATTTTTATTGTTTTCGTCAGTTTTTACCACTTCTGGACAAAAAAGTCCTTAAGTTTGAAATTCAAAAAAAAAAAAAAAAAGTTAAAAAGTTAAAGTAGAGCTGTCTGTCGAGAAAACGACATATCAAACTTTTTAGGGTTACAGTAAAAAAACGAGAAAGAGAGAGAGAGGAAGAGAAGAGAAGCCGTCGCTGCCTCTCGCCATCGCTGCCGCTCGCCGTCGTTGCCGCTCGCCTTCGCAGCCGTTCGCCGTCTCTGCCACTCGCCTTCGCTGCCGCTCACCTTCACAGCCGCTCGCCGTTGCTGCCGCTCACCTTCGCAGCCGCTCGCCTTCGCAGCCGCTCGCCGTCGCTTCCGCTCGCCTTCGCAGCCGCTCGCACCTCTGTCACGGTCGCTGCCGCTCGCCTTCGCAGCCGCTCGCACCTCTGTCACCGTCGCTGCTGCTCACCGTCGAGTCGAATAGTTCTTGCCGTCGCTGTGTCGACGTCGCTGTCAGTCGCCGTCGATCACCACCAGTCGCACCTCTCTCCCAGTCGGTCGGTCGGCGTCGATCGCCTCTGTCTGGAGTCTGAATCTGAAGGTTTATTGTTTAACTGACACTTATTTTTTTAATTTCAAATTATGTTAACTTACTTGATTGCTTCTCTGGTTGTAATTATTTATTGATTTATTGATTGTCTTTTCTGTCTTCAAATGGTTTCTGGGTTTGTTTGTATTTAGGTTTTTTTTAATTGGATTGCTTGTCAATAAATTTTAAAATGCCGAAAGTCACTTTGCTTGTTCATCACTGGAAAGTGGAAACTCATTTATTTTTCCATCTATTTATCTTTCACCCGAACCTCATGGGTGTCAGTGTAATTTCCCCCCTTTTGAAATTTCAACTTAGAGGGCTGACAGAATTTAATCCTGTAATTTGTTTGTACTAACATGTAACTTATTTATACTAGCATGTAACTTGTTTGGACTGGCATGTAACTTGTATTCAATTAACTTGTTTGTACTATCATGTAATTTGTTTATACTGGCATGTAACTTGTTTGTAGTGGCATGCAACTTGTTTGTACTGGCATGTAACTTTTTTTATACTGGCATGTAACTTTTTTTAATACACACTAATGCATTTATTTATTTGATTTTGTAGATGGAGAACATAAATTATGCCGATTTTCTCATAAAACGGAGGAGTTCGTGGATAAAAAAATCCACCACCAACTTATACTGCAATTTGAATGGTCTCCCGGATATTGTAAAGGTTCTCCAAAAAGTTGGAGAATTACAAGAGTTGCGGAAGACCTGTTTTGGGCACCTACTTGGTTTCCCTAAAGAGTTGACTTTTTCTGCCGGCGTACTTCATAACTTGCTATTGAGGCAGATACATGTACCCGGTGTAACCGGAGCAAACGAGTTGCACTTTTTAGTTGGTGGTAAACTGGCGAAGTTCTCACAAAGGGAGTTTTGTTTGGTTACGGGGCTACAATTTGGGGTGATGTCGGACATATTCTTGAAACCGTATGTTGCCACTAAAGATGGGATCCATGTTAGGTATTTTGCGAATAATGAGAATATACGACTTACAGATGTATGGGCAAGGTTTATGGCTGGGGGATTTGATCAACCAAAGGATGGTCTGAAGATGGCCCTAGTATTGATTGCAAACAACGTGTTGTTCGGTCAAGATCTTAGGAGGAAAGCCACATTATGGCTTTTTCAAATGGTGGAGGATTTAGAAGCCTTTAGTTCTTTTCCATGGGGGAGTTATGTGTATATGATGACAATCCACTACCTACGACAAGGATTTCGGTCCGCAAATGCACCATTGAAGCACATCGCACACTATAACTTGTACGGTTTCCCTTGGGCATTAGAGGTGAGATTTCAAATATTATATTAATGCATTTCTCCATAACTTGATATTTTTTTGTACAAATATTTGAAGTTTGTTAAAATTTTAGATATGGGCAATGGAAGCTTTCAGATCATTGATTGATTTGGTGGGGAAAAACTTAGGCCACAGACATCCTCGTTTGAAGAATTGGAGAATATTTAAGAGGCCTCACGATTTCTTTGGGAAATTTGTAAAGTATGAAAAAGAAGTGGCAGATGGAAAGGTTCGTTTTTTGTTTCCCTGTAATTTGTTATAACTGGCATGTAACTTCAATTTGTCCTGGCATGTAACTTCAATTTGTCCTGGCATGTAACTTGATTTTGTCCTGGCATGTAACTTGATTTTGGCCTGGCATGTAACTTGAATTTAGCCTGGCATGTAACTTCAAATTGAACTAGCATGTAACGTGCATCATGTAACAATACTGGAATTTATTTTAGAATTTGTGTGTCAACTGTGAAATATGTTCTAACTGGCATGTAACTTGAATTTGCACTGTCATCTAACTTGAATTTGCACTGTCATCTAACTTGAATTTGCACTGGCATGTAACTTGTGGCATGTAACATCACTGGAATTTGTTTTGGAACTTGTGTGTCAACTGTGAAATATGTTCTAACTGGCATGTAACTTGATTTTAGCCTGGCATGTAACTTCAATTTGTCCTGGCATGTAACTTGATTTTAGCCTGGCATGTAACTTGAATTTAGCCTGGCATGTAACTTCAAATTGAACTAGCATGTAACTTGCATCATGTAACAATACTGGAATTTATTTTGGAACTTGTGTGTCAACTGTGAAATATGTTCTAACTGGCATGTAACTTGAATTTGCACTGTCATGTAACTTGAATTTGCACTGGCATGTAACTTGTGGCATGTAATATCACTGGAATTTGTTTTGGAACTTGTGTGTCTACTGTAAAATATGTTCTAACTGGCATGTAACTTGAAATTGCACTGGCATGTAACTTGATTTTGGCCTGGCATGTAACTTGAATTTAGCCTGACATGTAACTTGAAAATGAACTATCATGTAACTTGCAGCATGTAACAATACTGGAATTTATTTTGGAACTTGTGTGTCAACTGTTAAATATGTTCTAACTGGCATGTAACTTCAATTTGTCCTGGCATGTAACTTGAATTTAGCCTGGCATGTAACTTGAAAACAAACTATTATGTAACTTGCAGCATGTAACAATACTGGAATTTATTTTGGAACTTGTGTGTCAAGTGTGAAATATATTCTAACTGGAATGTAACTTGATTTTGGCCTGGCATGTAACTTGAATTTAGTCTGACATGTAACTTGAAAATGAACTATCATGTAACTTGCAGCATGTAACAATAATGGAATTTATTTTGGAACTTGTGTGTCAACTGTTAAATATGTTCTAACTGGCATGTAACTTCAATTTGTCCTGGCATGTAACTTGAATTTAGCCTAGCATGTAACTTGAAAACGAACTGTCATGTAACTTGCAGCATGTAACAATACTAGAATTATTTTGGAACTTGTGTGTCAAGTGTTAAATATCTTCTAACTGGCATGTAACTTGATTTTGGCCTGGCATGTAACTTGAATTTAGCCTGGCATGTAACTTGAAAATGAACTAACAATACTGGAATTTATTTTGGAACTTGTGTGTCAAGTGTGAAATATGTTCTAACTGGCATGTAACTTGAAATTGCACTGGCATGTAACTTGATTTTGGCCTGGTATGTAACTTGAATTTAGCCTGGCATGTAACTTGAATTTAGTCTGGCATGTAACTTGAAAATGAACTATCATGTAACTTGCAGCATGTAACAATACTGGAATTTATTTTGGAACTTGTGTGCCAACTGTGAAATATGTTCTAATTGGCATGTAACTTGAAATTGGCCTGACATGTAACTTCAATTTGGCTTGGCATGTAACTTCAATTTGGCCTGGCATGTAACTTGATTTTGGCCTGACATGTAATTAATTTCATTTTTGTTTATATCAATACTTCAAATAATGATGACACTTTTGTTAATTGTACATCATGTTGTGTTGGAGGAATTACATCCAACCGACGATGAAAAGACACAGCCTTACTTGGTTGGTGTTGACACAGATTTGTCAGAGGGTCCACAGTTTATAGCACTCAATGTTGAATTAGACGATGGTGAGACACAGCCTAACGATGATGTTGATGATGATGGTAATGAAGATGGTAATGATAGTGGTAATGATGGAAGTCAGTCACGACCTCAACAAAACAAGCAAAAACCGGTGAAGAGGAAGGTGTCACCTCATAAACAAAAAATGGTAGCAAGGACCAAAAGGCAACGTACATCTCCAGGCATGTCACCGATAAGTCAATACCTGACCGATGGTAATTGTGCTAAGATAAATACCTACCAATATTAATTGTTTGTTTCTTTCAAAACTTTAGGTGGGTGATGACTCTACAGACTCTTCTCGAATAATGAGGGAAGTAATGAGTGCAATGTCAGATCGATTTGAAGACATTGTGAAGAAGATTAAGAAGGAGATTTCGGCAATGGAGGATCGCCTAAACGCACGCCTTACCCGTGTGGAGGCAAGTTTGGCTCAACTTGTTAATCAACATCGTCAGGTAACTAATTATGACATTGTTTTAACGGTCATGTAACTTCGTTATGTAGTAGCCATTTTTTGTAACTTGGTCATGACATTGAATTTTTTTGTGCAACAGAGTACCCCTGAAGTGCAAGAGGACTATGTGGGGGGGGGGGGGGGGGGGGGGGGGGGGGGGGTCCTAATGTTGGTGGGGAGGGTACGGTTGGAAAAGGGGTTGGTGAGGGGGATGCTAACCGTACTGAGGCGTTTGATGGGGGTGATGGTACTGTTGGACATGGGGTTGGTGAGGGTGATGCTACTCTTACTGAGGCGCTTGATGGGGGTGATGGTACTGACGGAAAGAGGGTTAGTAGGGGTGATAATGACCAAGGTGGACCTGATAGTACCCTTGGTGGGGGTGATGGTACCTTTAGTGAGGGGATTGTTGGGGGTGATGATACCCTTAGTGAGGGCCTTCAGATTGTGGTCCATAACATTTTGCTTCAGGAGGGAATAGTGGTGCAGTCCCATCCCCCATCTGAGGACGACTCAACTATGGTAGACTACCTCGCTGTAAAGAATGAGCGTGAGCAGTGTTTGAAGATTACATCTCGCTACATGAATTCACCCTACATTGACCCTTTCCAAGCGCCTGACAAGGAAAAACAAAAGTTAAAGACAGATTATTCACGTTTTAAAAGAAGCAGAAAAGATGCAGCGTAAGTCTCTGTATACATTAACCTTTTTCATACAATAATTTTTGTTTATAATAACTTGTAAGTTAAAAATGTTGACTGTTCAACATAGGTTGAACGTCGGTACAGACTACTATGCAACAAAACAATTCTTTGTGGAGATGGAATCTCCAACATGTTGGTTGTCTAATGAGGTTAGTGATTTCAAGATATATAATTCTGTAACATCATTGACATTTCTGTGAAGAACTTACTTCCATACAAAATTATTGAAAAGTACTAATTTTTATTAATATATATCTTCATGTAGCATATCGATGCGTATATGAGCTTGTTATGTAAGCAAAGACGGTTGAAATCTGATATTTACAAATCAGACGTTGCAGTGCTATGCTCGGACTTCTTCGTAAGGACTTTATAATAATTATTTTTTTCCTATATTCCGTTGACAAAAATTTATACATATAGTAAGAAAATATGTTTATTTTGTAGGCAAAGTTGTGCGAGGAATGGAAGAAATTCCAACCGTATGAGGATGCACCATTGACAGGTGAATTCGATGCACTGTCGTATAAATGTCCAACAGATTGGTTGTTGTATGCATCGGGTGACAAGCCTGGATGGGGAACATGTTGGTCATCTGTTCGATATGTAAGTACTGTTTCACATGTTATATAAACAAATACATTGAACACCACTCATTTTTTTAATCCTTTCTTGCAGTTGTTGGTCCCATGTGCGGTTGGGGATCCAGATGGACATTGGATCTTATGTGTAATTGATTTGAAGAAACGAACTGTTTGCATTTATGATCCATTACACCGTCAGAAGAAGATTCCCACTCGTAGGAAGCAAATCACCCCACTTCTGCGTTTCATTCCAGTCATTCTACAGGAGTTCAGGTATTATCAGCAAAAAGGCATACAACCCAATGGGTCAATGTTTACTGTTCAACAATCAATTCCGAAAAAGTTACCCGCACAAATGGACAATGATAGTTGTGGCGTTTTCATATGTCGATACACAGACATGTTGATGCGTCATAAATGTTTTTGGGGATGGGGAACCAAGAATGTCCCCGGGTTTAGGGAGGAAATGGCACTAGAGATATTTGCAAATAGTGTAGCATCAGATTGATAACTTTGTTGGTACATCATCATTGTTTTTGATGTTCTTGAAATGTATGGAGTTGTTTACATTGTTAACTGCATAAGTTCTTGAAATGTATGAAGTTTACTGTGAAAATCAATAGTAACCGGCATGTAACTTGTAACTTGCAGCATGTAACTTAAATACTGGAATTTGTTTTCAGTTTTTAAATATACTGGCATGTAACTTCAATTTGGCCTGGCATGTAACTTCAAAATGCACTAGCATGTAATTTCAAAATGCACTAGCATGTAACTTCAAAATGCACTAGCATGTAACTTCAAAATGCACTAGCATGTAACTTGCAGCATGTAAAAATACTGGAATTTGTTTTCAGTTTTTAAAAATACTGGCATGTAACTTCAATTTGGCCTGGCATGTAACTTCAATTTGGCATGGCATGTAACTTCAAAATGCACTAGCATGTAACTTGCAGCATGTAAAAATACTGGAATTTGTTTTCAGTTTTTAAAAATACTGGCATGTAACTTCAAATTGGCCTGGCATGTAACTTCAAAATGCACTAGCATATAACTTCAAAATGCACTAGCATGTAACTTGCAGCATGTAAAAATACTGGAATTTGTTTTCAGTTTTTAAAAATACTGGCATGTAACTTCAATTTGGCCTGGCATGTAACTTCAATTTGGCCTGGCATGTAACTTCAAAATGCACTAGCATGTAACTTCAAAATGCACTAGCATGTAACTTGCAGCATGTAAAAATACTGGAATTTGTTTTCAGTCTACAAAAATACAGGCATGTAACTTCAGTCTTTAAAAATACTGGCATGTAACTTCAGTCTTTAAAAATACTTGAATCTTACTTAATAAAATCTAAAATACAAAATATAAGAATTACAACATCATTGCTAATACCTAAGTTGTACCACCAACGTCCGATGTCAATGGACATTTCTGTGAATTGTGGCCTTCTTCTCCACATTTCCTACACCTGTACGGTCTACGTGGTCGCTTCCATGTTGAAGATGTTGCAGATGTTGCAGATGGACATGGTTGAGGAGCCTGACATGGTTGAGGATTCTTACAATTCTGTCGGTTGTGACCAGATTTTTTACAAATCGTGCAATTTCTGGTCTTTCCATTTCCATGCTCCCCGGCAGATTTAAATCTTTTCTTTTTTGGCCTTCCTGCTTGTGCACGAAAAGGAGGCGGATGAACAACCTTTGATTGCACATCTTGAGGAATATTCCATTCACTAGGATGCCCAACCGGGAAGATGTTCCCGGAATATGCTTCAAGCCAACTAGTAGTTTTGTAGCAATCCCTATAAAAATCTGGAAAAGGCTTCTTTGCATACCTACAAAATTATAGATTATGAGTAATTAAATGAATCACATTTCTTAAGATGCTAAGATGCAATGGGACAAAAGGATAATAACCTTATTGCGGCTAATGCATGGCGACATGGCAATTTATCAACTTGAAATTTCGTACAACTACAAGTCTTTTCAGAAAGGTTCACCAAACCATCTTTATTTCCATCCTTCACATTGAAGTTAACCGAATCAATTGGACGAACCGTGTACTTTTCTGAATCTTTATTTCTTTCTTTTATTAATTTAGTGGCCCATGGAGTCAATTGTGTCCGGGTTTTTTCAGCCTTTGTACGGCGCTTATAAAACCATTTCTGGAGCATCTCTCTAATAAACTCAACCATGGTTGTTATTGGCATTTGGTGAGCATGTACCAAACATGAGTTCATTGACTCGGCAATGCTTGAGGTCATCAACCGATAACGCCTAATAGGAGAGTAAGCACGAGACCACCTTTCGGGCCCAACATTCATTAAATCTTCGAATGCTACCCTATTAACCTTCATCATCTCCAACATCACTTCCTTGAAATCAGCTTTCTGGTAAGCCTTCCATGCTTGTTTGAAAAGAAGACTCACATCTTTCCTTTTGTAATCATTTTTTATGTTTTGAGCCATGTGAAACACACAATATCCATGCGGTACATTAGGGTACACTTTCTCCATTGCAGCCTTGATTCCGAGGTGGCGGTCGGAAATGATCATGCAATCCTTAGGACTACCAATAGCATTTTTAAGCTCATTTAAGAACCAAGTCCATGACATTTCATCTTCAACGTCGCCAAACCCATATGCCAAAGGAAAAACCTGGTTGTTTGCATCCAAACATATAGCTACAAACATAATACCAGAAAATTTACCCTTCAAATGAGTACCATCAATGGCAATAACTGGCCGAATCACGGTATGAAATCCATGAAGTGATGCGGCATGGGCAATGAACAAATATTCAAACTGATTTGCAACATTTGTCTTCATTGTAGTAATAGTCCCTGGATTTACTTCTTTCAATCGATGACAGTAAGCAGGCAACAGTTTGAATGATTCTTCGGGAGGACCAAAAACAGAAGCCTCTGCATGATCCTTTGCCCTCCAAGCCTTTGTATACAACAAATGAAGTCCATGATCCACTTGCATTTCTACCACTATGTCTTTGGGTTTTAGAGAGTGGCCGTGTACTTGCAACTTTGGTGCTAATAGTTCGCCGACAGTCCAAGAATTTGCTTGTCGAAGACGTGCGTGGAAACCATCGATATTGCAAGTATGATCCTTCAGGAACATTCGAACCACCCAACATTCTCCTTTTTGCATCTTAAATGCACGTAATTGGAATTCACACTCGCCATCCTTACATCCGGCCTCATAACGTGTCTTGCTAGATCTTCTAATCCGGACTTCAAATTGCTCCTTCAAAGCATACATAAGCAACGTTCGCTTAAGATCTTTCTTGCATTGAAATATTTTACCCTTGTATAACCGGCCATCATCTGAAATCGATTCCTCCGTGCTAATGGGTTCGAACGAATACCTTTCGGATCCTGGAATAATCCAAGCTCGTGGGGAAGCATTTTCACAACTTTGATCAACACTGTCACCCAATCCATCCTCTCTCGAAAGGAATCACCACCAAATGTAGCAAAACCCGATGGACCAGCACATCCATGTCCTCCAACAATCCCAGCACCAGAACCCACACTATGATTGCAATCTTCATCTCCATGACTACCTCTGTCAATGTCGGGTATCGAGCTATCATCCCTATTATCGGTGTCTGATGACTCACTGTTCTCTTCATCATCAATGGTTTCATCATTACATACAATTGGGTCTAACATTGGAATGGACCCACATGCTGCCAGTTGCCGAAGAAACCCGCCATACACGGGTTGTGGAGTAGGTAGGTTACATTGTTGAAGAAACGTTGAATGTACTAAGTTGTCATCTTCCTCCAATATAGTACCATTCTGCACACAATGTGTTGCTACCTTCTTCGAAACGGTAACATAAACCTCGGGTAATAGCTTATCTTCATCCATCATACATGACACGTCTTTGTCATTCTCAATTCTCGGACGGGCAGTACCAGTAGTCGTAAAGGCCAACGAGCATAATTCTAGGGTAGACCTATGAGCGTCAACTTTAGCAATGTCTTGAACCAACTTCACCAAGTCATCATAAGTCAAACCGATAGGAACATGGACCCACTTTGTCATACCACCCTCGTAACAATTGGTCGCCCAACTTCCACCGTGATGGATGACCAATTTCTTTGCACCCATATTCCTGCATGTCAAGTATTTACATGAAACATTTAAACTGGCTGGGAACTGACATGTAACATGGGTACAAAAAATTACAAATACTCTATCATGTAACTTTAAAATAAACTGGCATGTAACTTTAAATACACTATCATGTAACTTACAAATACACTATCATGTAACTTACAAATACACTATCATGTAACTTAGAAATACACTAGCATGTAACTTAGAAATACACTAGCATGTAACTTACAAATACACTAGCATGTAACCTGGGAACAAAATATCACAGTAGTAGGTTTCGCTCTAAACTTACAAATACACTATCATGTAACTTACAAATACACTATCATGTAACTTAGAAATACACTAGCATGTAACTTACAAATACACTAGCATGTAACCTGGGAACAAAATATCACAGTAGTAGGTTTCGCTCTAAACTTACAAATACACTAGCATGTAACTTACAAATACACTATCATGTAACTTACAAATACACTACACTATCATGTAACTTACAAATACACTATCATGTAACATACAAATACACTAGCATGTAACTTTAACATAAACTAGCATGTAACTTGGGAACAAAATATCACAGCAACTGGTTTCACTCTAAATTGAAATCAATCTCTTTAACTTCATATCAAACATAATGATCCTTGTAAAAAAAAAAGTGGGTAAGAGATACATACAGTTGAAAAACGTTGTTTGGCATCGGATGGTGGTGTCTTTGCCCAGAAATTTCAGCTTCGGATGGTGGTGTTTTTGCCCAGAATTGTCAGCTTCGAATGGTGGTTTTGCCCAGAAATTTCAGCTTCAGATGGTGGTGTTTTTGCCCAGAAATTTCAGCTTCGAATGGTGGTGTCTTTGCCCAGAATTTTCAGCTTCTTGCCCACAAAATTTCAGCTTCTTGCCCACAAAATTTCAGCTTCAGATTGAAGATTTCGTGAGACCGAGATTGAAGATTTCAATAGTAAAAGAGTGTATGTTTTCGTGAGAGAGAGAGAGAGATCTGAAAATTTTCGTGAGAGAGAGGGAGAGTGAGCTAAAAATTTCGTGAGAGAGGGAAAGAGAGTGTATGTTTTGGGTGGAAAACAAATTGGAGGGATTTGGAGATAAGAGAACTTATTTTTGGGGGGAAATATTGAAGGAAGTAAAGACAAAATAAGGCTATATTTGGAAGTTCAAGTATAAAAATGATAAATATAATCAAAAATATATATTTGGCTAAAAACAATAAACTTATATATTTTATGAGCATTTCTTGCAATTTCCTCTTTTTAAAAACATAATTGTGGGTTTCAAGTCTCTCGCTCTTCCAAAATCCTGATTTAGTGTAATTAGCAATTCTATATAGATTCAGCAATATCTTCATATCGATATCAAGAAGAATAACAGAGAAAACACACTAGTCGGGAAAAAAAAATGGAGATCAGTAGATCAGGTGATGAACAACTTCATGTAGTGATGTTCCCATGGTTTGCTTTCGGTCACATAAGTCCATTTGTTCAACTTTCAAATAAACTCTCAGTTCATGGAGTCAAAGTGTCTTACTGTCTTTCTTCTCAGCTGCTGGTAACATTTCACGCATCAAATCCACATTGAAGCTCACTTCCAAAACTCAAATAATCCCTCTCCAAATCCCACAAATTGAAGGCCTCTCTCCTGGCCTTGACAGTACCTCTGACATGACTCCTGCAATGGCGGAGCTCCTCAAGCAAGCGTTAGACCTCATGCAACCGCAAATCGCTACTCTCTTATCTCAACTCAAACCCCATTTCGTCTTCTTCGATTTTGCCCAACATTGGCTACCAAAACTAGCTTCTCAACTTTAACATCAAAACACTCAAATTTTCTGTTTTCTCTGCTGTTTCAGGTGCTTTTGTTATGGTTCCCGCCAGGAGAAACAACCACACCATTGATGATATAGTGAAACCTCCAAATGGGTTCCCTGAAACTCGCATCACTTCTCTTAAAGAATTCGAGGCTCGAAACTTTTTGTACGTGTTCAAGAGCTTCCATGGTAACCCTAGTGTTTATGACAGAGCTATTGAGCGCGACAATAGTAGCACTGCTATTGTCATCAAAACATGCAAAGAAATGGAAGGTCCTTATGTAGATTTCATAAAGAACCAATATCAAAAGCCGGTTCTTTTAACCGGTCCACTTGTCCCCTAACCGCCTTCCGGTGAGCTAGAGGAGAAATGGGCAAAGTGGTTGGATAAATTTCCAGCGAAGTCGGTCATTTTTTGCTCTTTTGGAAGTGAAACATTTCTCAGCAATGATTAAGTATAAAAGAACTGGCTCTTGGGTTGGAACTTACCGGTTTACCATTCTTTCTGGTTCTAAACTTTCCGGCCAACGCCAATGCCCAGACCGAGTTAGAGCGGGCTCTGCCAGATGGGTTCATGGAGAGTGAAAAACAAAGGAGTGGTGCACACAGGATGGGTGCAACAACAGCTCATTTTAGCCCATGGCAGTGTCGGTTACTATGTGTTTCACTCGGGATATAGTTCTATAATAGAAGGTCTAATTAATGATTGTCAATTGGTTCTTTTGTCTTTCAAAGAGGACCAGTTTTTGAACTCGAAGCTTGTAAGTGGGGACATACGAGTAGGAGTGGAGGTGAATAAGAGAGAAGATAATGGGCATTTTGGGAAAGAAGATATAATGGAGGCTGTGAAAACAGTTATGGTGGATGTCAACAAAGAGCCTGGTGTATCCATTTCAGCAAATCATAAGAAATGGAGAGAGTTTCTGTTGAATGAAGAGATTCATAACCAATATATTGCAGATTTGGTCAAGGAACTCAAAGCCCTTGCTTAATTAATGGATCTATGTATCTGCATGTAGTATTATGTTTTATGTTTTGAAATAAATGTGCTTTAATAAGAAATAAACTCAAATTCGGCACTACGTACCTATGTTGGTGAATGGTGAGGGCACTGAATTGTATTGAATCAAATTCTATATTATTACACGCGTGATTCAAACACTGAAGTTGTATTAATAGAAGCTAAACTGGCATAGATTCAAAGGTTTTTATTTTTCTTTTCTTCTCTTTTTCTTTTTGGACGTCGGGATCTCAACATTGAAATTGAGAAAGGTGGTTATATACTTATCCATCACTATATTATGAATAATACTAAATATCCCATTTAAAATCTCACATTTTTCATTTCAACATATATGGTATGTGAGATGTCAAATTGTAAGTAGATACACATTAATGATACTTTTTCTCACCTACCACATACAAGGACGGACTGTAATGGGGGCTGATCCGGCTGTAGCCGGGCCAGCTATTTGTGTAAAAAAACATATTATTAATATCCTCTCTCTTCTCATCTCAAACTCCATCATCTATCTCTCTCAATGTCTCACAAGCCACACAAGCCACATCACACATCCAACCAACTCTCATCTCTCTCTTTCTCTCACACAGGGTCACTCTCATCATCCCAAGTCCCAAGTCCCAACACCCAACACCCCCTCTTTCTGCCATATCTCAATGAATATAAAAATATATTCATATTCTTTTTAAACCAAAAAAATAATAATTTGTTATTCATAATTTCGAGTTAGTGTTTTGTTATTTTTTTTGTGAATTTATTTTTCGATAGCAATTTACCATTATAGTGTTATATTATAATTTATAAACTACCACTTAACCAATTTTTTTTTGATAATTTTATAATATAATATGAAACAATCATACATTCATACTTTGGGGAAAAAATAACAATCAATTATCGGGTTGTGGTGGATCAAGTTCTTTATGTAATGTCGGGGACGAGGGTTCAAATTTGACTTCTTCATTTCAATGGAGTAAAAACAATGTTATTTTATTGAATATATATATATAGTTTTATTTTAACCCACCCGAGTAAAAAATCCTGGGTACGCCACTGACCACATGTATCCACTAACCATTTGTCATTTCAAGTACACATATGTTGGAATGAAAAATGTAGGATTTTAGGTGGGTCATGTGGTATGTGAGGTGTTAAATTGTGTGTAGATATATAATAATGATACTTTATCTCACCTATCACATGTATCCGCTAACCATTTGACATTTCAAGTACACATATGATGGAATGAAAAATGTAGGATTTTAGGTGGGATGTATAACATTACTGCTATATTATACATCTTAGACCACTGACCATATATATAATTTTACATTTATAACTTTTCAAAATAATATTTGTTATATATTTATATTTGGGATAATTACCCCGGCAGCTATCAATTTGATAACACACTATCAAAATGGTCACTAGATTGAGAATTGGTTTCAACATGTCCATTTTTGACGAAAAGTGTGATATTAATGACCATTCCATCCAATTCCATCTAATTCTATTTAATTTCATCCAATGAGTGGCTTTTTAGTAAATATGGGGATGTCATTAATTTATTTTAGATGTTTGGAAATCAATTTTTTCTTTTGTTTTTTAAACAGATAATTATATTTAGTGTGTGTATATATGTTTTGGGTCGTTCAAAACTAGAGCTGTTGTTCTATCGCATTTGTTTCCCAAGAGAAAAATGACATTGGGGCGACTTGACTTCCAAGTCTCTTTTTCAAGCGTATTTTGGCATCCAAACTCGAGAGCAAAGCGACCTTGAAGCAACCTATCATCCAGGTTGCCCTAAGGTCGCTTTTGTCGCCAGAAATCAGTTTTTCATAATCCAAAACGACGTGGCTTCACTTGGATCATATATATACTTCATCTTCTTCCCCATTAAGACCTAGAACTCAAAATTTCCATATCCTAGTGAGAGAAAGAGTTCCCCTAGTGAGAGAAAGCACCAAGATTGCTTTTTTAACTCTCCAAACACAAAACCGTTGCATCCATGACATCCTTCATGCATCAATCTTTCATGGGTCTTCTTGGTTTCGTGACTAGGTAAGTTACAACTACATTAAAGCTCATTTATTGTTGTTCTTACTCTAGATTAGGTATTTATTGTTTGATTAAATACCTAGACTCTCTTTATTGCATATATTTATGAGTCTTGATAACATGATTGAGTTTGTTTGTGATAGCTAGCATTTATGACATTATTGCCCTCTAGCTAAGTCTTTATGCTTTGGATTTAGACATTGTTGTTTATGCCTCATTAATTGCATTTCTTGATTGCATATTTATTGCCCTTGTTATATGTTTGTGACAACTTGTGTTGGTTGGACTTTATTTGACAATTAGGTTGTTAGATTTTATCTCTACATCTAATTGAGTCCTTATGTATGGGCATGTAGACATTGTTTGATAACTAGGTTGTTAAATTGTATTATAACATCTAGTCAAACATTTTGTGTGTGGTCTTACTATAAGCCCCAGAGTCACGCAACGGAAGGGATTTCCCAAAAAACCTTTTTTTTTAAAATAATTTATTTAAGCGACTTTTATGAACCGTGTACGATATATAAAAATAAATAAAATGTAGAATTCAAAATCATACCTCAAGGCTAACTCCTTCGTTCTTGAATTCTTGAATTTGCTTTCCGATTTGTATCATTGGATCTTTCTCACTATGTCCTAGGTTCCGGCAACTGGGTGTGGACGCGACATGAGCTTCAAGAGGTTGTATGAAGGTTGTAGAAACAACATGAAACAACTCTTGCTTTGTGTATATGGAATTCGACCACTTGAATACACTACAAGAAAAAACGTATTTTGTAACTAACTTTATAGTCTCGTAAGGTATGTTTTTAGTTAGTAAATACCTTTTGCAACTATTTTTTTGGTCGCAAAGTTAGTAGCACTAGGCAAATTGCAGAAGGTTTTTGCGACCATCAATCATATAGTTACAGAAAGATTTACCTTTTGCAACTAAATATTTTGTTGTAGATTGTGGTTGTTTTAGTTGCTTAAGATCATAGAGAATCAAAGCAAATAGTTACTAATAGTATTTTATAACAAAATATTTAGTTGCAGAAACATGCATTTCGCAACCACATAAATTTAATAGTTTTTTTTACATCTAAACACAAGTAGTAGCGAAAAATGTATACTCACAACCAAATATTTTGTATTGTTGTATAATATATACATTCAAGACACATTTTCATATGAAAAAAACTTTATAAGATTTATATATTAATACTAACTCAAAATTCTTACAGTTGTAGATCATAAGTAACATTTACAACATTTAGGTACCATCAAAAACAAGAAAAATAATAAGACGTGTCTTCTTAATTTGATAAGTTGAATCTCCAATACTAGTTTGACAATTTGAATTCCCTTGTTTCAGCATCTTCCGAATCTTCAACAGTATCATTGAATCTCATCCTAAATTCCACCAATTGCTAAGTAGTTCAAATACTCAAACTTTGAGCATTTTGCTGTATATTTTTTCAATTAGCCAATATATAAAATTTAGTAAAAGATAAATAAATTTTAACACACAAAATAACCATCAATAATTGAAACATACCAATTTTTCATCATTCGAAACTTTCTGTTCCTTGTTGATTGATCTGAGTCCTTACAAAGTCAAAACCATTGACATGGATCTAATAACACAAATTAAAAAGAATAAAATCATAAAATCAACCAATATAAATAGAAAATTAAAAAAACAAAAGAAAATTACAAACATTAAAGAAATAAAATCAACCAATATAAAAAAGAAACATAAAACAAATGAAATATATTTGCTTGACTTACTTGTCCGGTAAATATCAAATAAGAGAAGAAATTTTTTATTGATTTTTTGTTTGAGTCTTACAAAGAAGAAAACATGTGAAAAGAAGAAGTGAAAAGAAAATGTGAGTTTATGGAGTTTATGTGTGCTGTGAATATAAAAAGATAAACAGGGCTAGGGTTTTTTTGAGCCCCACTTTTTATAAACTTACCATAGTGAATAAACTTAGGGGTCGTTTGTTTTTTTCACTTAAAACTTAATGGGTCAGAATCATAATTATTAAGTTGTTTTGTTTGTTTTTTTTTAAGTGGTCAAACAATTTAAAAATACCAAAAAACAACTTAAAATAAAAAGTAAAAAATATTGACTTTTCACTTAATTGCAAATCACTGAATTGCATTAAATACAATCCAAAATCTTTTCTTCCGATACTATCCCCCAAATAAAACATATATCTAATTTCATCATAATTATAAATGGTACATAAATCTTTATTTTAATATATTGCTTATTTTAAATATCTTTAAAAATACAAAGAACCCTAATCACTTCTCATATTGTTTTTTAATATAAATATTTTGTTATGATATTAGGGTGATATATTTATATATTATTTTTTTAGAGTTTTTTGTATGAGTTTTCTTGCTGCCCCTTTTATTTTTTATTTTTTTTAAAAAACATTTTCTTTTCTTAGTAAAAATGAAATTTATTTGTAATCGAAGAAGAAGATCATGATCATATGTGTTTATATATAATTATTATTTTTGGATCGTTTTTATTTCATATTATATGTATAATTGTTTAACATGGGTATAAATGTAAAATTATTTAGTTTCAGACAATTTTACTTTTAAAAAATAAACGTGTTGACAATACATTCAGATGTGTGGAAAAAGCAAATAAACATGTCATTTAAGTTCAGATTTCAGTCCCTATTCAGTCTTCAGAAAAATTCAGGACTATTCAGTCTTCAGAAAAAAAAAACAAAAGACCCCTTACTGATTTCGTTTTTATCTTTTATTTCCTTTTACATTTTATTTTTATTCATTACTCTTATTTCTTTTTTATTCTTTTTCCTTTTTCAATTTTTCTCTTATGTTTTTTTTCCTGTTTCCATTTTTCTATTTTTGATTTGTTTTTCTTAGTCTTCCTTTTTTTTTACTATTTATTCCTTCTTTCATTTTTATTTATTTTTCTTCTCACTTTTTTTTTGAAATATTAGAATAGTCACTAATGATAAAAAAATTAACTTATTATTTTTTTACAGCATTTTTTATTTTAGATAAAAAATAATTTTTTATTTTTATTATATAATCATTTTAAGGATTTAAAAAAAAACTAGTTACAGAAAACTTTAACTTATTTAATAAAACATAAAATAGTCATAAAGATTTTCTTTCCTATTTATCAACTAACTGTATTCGAAAAAATAAAAAAATCGTTTATTTCAAAACAAAATCTGTTACTTGACTAAATTTTAGTTTCGGATTCTATATTGTTCATTTTTAAAAAAATGTTTTGGAGGGAAAGAATGGCTCCAAAATGATTTTTCTTCTTTATCTACTAAAAATATCAGCCATAGAAAAATTCATTATCCAATATAAATTATAGTCGTGAATAATACATGTTGATTGCAAGATGTGTGCCTTTGGAGGGAAAGGATTGTGCCAAAATATTAAACACTAATTTGCAACTAAATTAGATACATAGTCGACAAATGAGTTATTTAATGACTAAATATGTATTCATAAATTCTAAAAATCTGGTAGCAGAAGAAATTGGATCCTTGACGTGCATATTTGCGACTAAAATCTTAGTATGGTTGCCGAAAGTGATATTTCGTAACCATTTATTACATTGTCGTAAAAAGTTGGTCACCAAATATCAATTTTCTTATAGTGATAAGAAATAACAAAAAAACATTTTTTTTATTCTTTTGTTGTTGGCTGCACAAACTTTCTTGTTTCTTACATATATATATATATATATATATATATATATATATATATATATATATATATTCTTCTTTTTTTCTTTTTTTGGTGGCGCACCTCTCACTTGTTTCTACTTTCTTTCTTTTTTTTTTTTTTGTATTTTTTTAGTCACTCCATCTTGTTTCTTTGCTTTCTGTTTTCTTTATTCACACTAAGTCCCTTTTTTCTTGTTTCAATAATATAACTTTATATATTTAAAACTAGATATTCATTCTTTTCCAAATATATCTCTATATATTTAAAATAAGATAATTAGTATTTTAGTGACCAAGTTAGTATAGGATTCTAAATCCCACATAACCCTAGTTCACTAAGACTTGAACACATGACCTAGTTAGGAAAAAAAATAATCTTATTATTTTATCTTTTGTCTCAGTCGTGGTTCGAACCTGTAACCTCTAATTAATAATTCACAATTCTCAATTTATGAATTAAATAATCTAATTATTTAATTAATTTAATTATTAATATAATAATTAAATAATCTCATTATTTAATTAATTCCCTGAATAAATATGTGTCACTTTCGTAAGACAATTAATTGGACAATCCAATTAATTAACCGTGACCATTGTTACCTTTAACGTTCCGGGCTAGTAAGAGGACCTAATGGACCCATAATCTTGAGCTCCAATAATCCTTAGAAAAATTAATTAAACCCTTTAATTAATATTTCATAACTATTAACCTTGGAGTTACTCCACTAAAAACCCGATGCTACACTCTCGTAACTTTATATGTTTTTACACAAACCAAAAACTTAGTGTCATCCGATATAGCTATTACATATGGTATGATCCTCCACAAGTAGTTCATAATTAGAGCTAGGTCATAAAGTCCGTTATACCCCTCTGACTATATCTTTTCCATTAAGTACCATTGATTCTCTAATGAACTATAAATTCTAACTTCCTTTATGGAAGAAGGAGAGCGCTCATACTGTTCAAGCCCCGAATCAACCCTTAAGGGAACTACTATCTACTTCACGCAAGAAGGAGTGGATTCCATTATTGTGTACAAACCTTTCTAGCCATAAGCTAAACCGCAATTCCAATATACGAAGTTTTGACCGGGAATGTAACTCCGATCTCACCCATGGTATATCAAAAACCACAATCTAACCTGAAAGAGTCGATAAGATACTCAGGATTAAGATCACCCATATATAGCCATCATTACTTGATATATATGAATCTCATCATGTAGCGGATCTTGGTGAGAGATTCATATAGATCGTGACCCAGACTTATATAATCACATCATATAAGGTGCCTCCATTCTCATATCACCATATGAATAGTCTAGGATAAGACCACCGTACATTACGGAATGAACCACATCTGTAGATTAACCACAAATAAAGTACCCAACTCTATTTGCTATCTACAGACTTTTTAGATTGCTCATCTGAAATTTAATTCCTCTGTATATGACACTCATATACTCAGTTGGAAATTACATCAGGCAATCTTGGATGTTAAGTACACATGATATAAATTTATGAGACAGAAACTACTTCTTTTATTAATGTTTCATTCACATTTTCAAATTACAAGCTTTAGGGCATAAATCCCAACAATCTCTCACTGGCACTAAAGCAGGTGAGACATATCTTGTAACCCTAGACCCTCTAGGTGACCTTCAAACACTTTAGCCGTTAAGGTCTTAGTAAATGGATCAGCATGATTATGCTGTGTCGCTATCTTGGTCACGGTCGTATCCCCTCTCTGCACTATCTCTTTGATGAGATGATATTTCCTCTCTTTATGCTTCATTCTCTTATGGCTTCTTGGTACTTTGGAATTAGACATAACACTACTGTTATCACAATAAAGTATGATGTGCTTATCTAGATCTGGAACAACTTCCAGATCAGTCAAGAACTTACGGAGCTAGACAGCCTCTTTAGCTTCTTCACAAGCTGCTACATATTCGGCTTCCATTGTGGAGTCAGCAATACATGATTGCTTAACACTCATCCATACTATGGCCCCACCACCAAGGGTGAAAACTGATCTAGACGTGGATTTCCTAGAATCCCTGTCTGACTGAAAATCAGAGTTTGTATATCCTAACGGGATCAAATCCTGCCCGGAATATACTAGCTTATAGTTTCTTGTTCTCCGAAGATACTTGAGAACAACCTTTACAGCAACCCAATGATCCAATCATGGGTTGGACTAAAACCTACTGGCTACTCCCACTGCAAAGCAGATGTCATGTCTTGTGCATAACATAACATACATAAGACTGCCTATTGCAGACACATAGGGAACATGTCTCATATCCTCAACTTCATGAGGTGTCTTAGGACACTGTTCCTCAGACAAATGAACTCCATGCCTAGAAGGTAAATTACCTTTCTTGGAGTTCTACATCAAAAATCGCACAAGTATCTTATCTATACGATGCATGAGACAATGATAAGAGTTTGTTCTTACGATCTCTTATTAATTGGATCCCTAGAACATAACTCGCCTCTCCCAAATCTTTCATTTGGAATTGGCTTGCCAGTCAGCCTTTTACTACCGATGACACCCCTACATCATTCCCAATGCGTAGGATATCATCTATGTATAGGACTAAGAAAACTATCTTCTTGTCTACTATCTGCTTGTAAACACAAGGCTCATCGACGTTTTGCTTCAAGCCATAGATTTTGATAGCATTATCAAACCTAATGTTCCAAGATCTAGATGTTTGTTTCAGTCCATAAAAGGACCTTTGCAGCTTGCAAACCTTTTTCTCTTGATCCCGGGACATGAATCCCTCTGGTTGCATCATATAGATGTTTTCATCAAGATTGCCATTCAAAAATGCAGTATTGACGTCCATTTACAAAATTTCATAATCGAAATAGGCAATAATGGATAAGAGAATCCGAATAGACTTAAACATAGCTACTGGCAAGAACGTCTCTTCATAATCGACTCCCTTCTTTTGGGTATAACCCTTTGCCACTGGCCTTGCTTTGAAGTTCTCTACCTTTCGGTCTACTCCCCTCTTTCTCTTATAGAACCACTTACATCCTATAGGTTTTATCCCATCTGGTAAGTCTATAAGTTCCCAGACTGAGTTGGAGTACATGGACTCCATCTCGAGATTCATGGCTTTAAGCTATTCCTCTTTGTCAGAATCTTCCATTGCATGTTTAAATGACAATGGATCATCCACACTATCACCAGAGATGACAGCTTATACCTCCCCAATACTTAAATAGCGATCAGGTAGTCGTATAACCCTCCCACAACACTTAAGTGGTAGTGTGGTCTGACTAGGAACCGTTTGACTCTTAGACGTTGGTGGAACAATAACTCTTATTGATTGAGCATTGGTCGTACCAGACTCTAATTCATTTAACACAATCTTACTTCGAGGTTTATGATCAATCATATAGTTCTCTTCAAGAAACGTTGCATTTGCAGATACAAACACGTTGTTCTCTTCCGGACTATAGAAGTATCCACCTTTTGTCTCTTTAGAATAACCTACAAATAAGCAGACCATAGATTTAAGGTCTAGCTTTCCAGTTCTGTTCTTCAGTACCTGTACTAGACACCCCCATATGCGAAAATGTCGCAAACTAACTTTACGACCATTCCACAACTCAAGAGGAATCTTAGGAACAGATTTGGATAGAACTACATTCAAAATGTAGGCCGATGTTTGCAGTGCATATCCCTAAAAAAGAGTTTGATAATGATGAGAAACTAATCATAGATCTCACCATTTCCATCAGGGTTCTGTTTCTCCGCTCTGCAACACCATTCTGTTGTAGTGTTCAAGGAGCTGTGAGTTGGGGACACAATCCCATGCTCAACCAAGTAGTCTTCAAACTCTTGGTCAAGATACTCACCTCCACGATCTGATCGTAGAGCCTTGACTTTCTTACCTAATTGGTTCTCAACTTTAGCTTAAAATTCTTTAAACTTTTCAAAAGTTTCCGACTTTCGTTACATTAGGTAGACATACTCGTATCTTGAGTAGTCATATATAAAGGCGACATATTACTTATAACCACCTCTTGCTTTAACATTCATTGGTCCGCAGACATCTGAATGTATAAGCTCTAGTGGTTCCGTAGCTTTAAGCCATTTTCCAGTAAAAGGTCTATTGGTCATTTTACTTTCTAAACAGAATTCGCAGACAGGTAAGGTGCTGACCTTTAACTGACTTAAAGGCCCATTTTTTACTAGTCTATCTACCCTGTTAAGGTTGATATGACCAAGTCTTAGATGCCACATATACGTTTCATTATTTGGAGAAACTTTCTGTCGTTTTGTTTTAGGTTTTTCAACTTTAAACATTTTAGAATTGAGCAGTGTTGTATGTATTAATGACTTTAACACATCCAAGTTGTTTTCAATTAAACCTGAACATATATTTAATCAATTTCTAGAAATAATAACTAATTTATCATTAAAAGAAATTGAATAAAATCGTTCCAACAACTTGGATACGGAAATTAAATTTCTAGTAAATACAAGAATAAAATAAACATTGTTCAAAACAATAAAACAACCATTAAAATGGAGTCTAACTACTCCCATTGCTCTTGCTGACACGACATCCCCTGACCCAACACGTATTAAGAATACCCCCCCCCCCCCTTCTAGCTTTGTCCGCCATTGACCTCAGCTGTGTTGAAGTAGGACATCATGCCTAGGACATGTTCTTGGACTGATGAACCCTCTTTTATCTATGCAAGCATTGCGGAACGAACAGCTTCTTGCAGCTTTTGCTCGGATGGTTGCCCGAACATAGCCTGCAATGACTCCATGATTTCGAATGTTGTAGTCGTTGCCTCGTGCTCGGTGACAATCACGTCTGTCATGCTGGCTAACAGATATATTTCAGCTTTCTCATCAACTGAGACCCATTTTTGGTGTGCCTCACGAACATTTCGTGTGGCATTGACAGCAAACTCTGGAGGACATTCCTCCGTTAGTAGGAATTTTAGGTCTTTTGTTACCAAGATTGCGTTGATATTATTTTTCCACTCAGTATAGTTTTCTTTGGTTAATTTGTCATTAGCAAGGATTTGTAATAGTGCAGAAGACATTGCTGAAAAAACATAAATAAAAAATTCATTCAACCATACATTTAAGTCACATGTTTATGTTTGGCATAAAATTAAATATGATGCATGAACATATTCAATGAACAAGAAAATCCCTAAAACTGTTTCTACGCCACGACAATCCAACATACCACAAGCAAGTGCTGCCTTAGGGTCGGTCAAATACGTGCATGTTAGATCGAGACATTCTCAGTCAGATGATATACCAGAATAACTTTTATTCATCTATCATTCAACCATTGTTTAATTCAGTCAAGTTTATAATTAACAAATTTAATTAAAACCTTGTGAGTATAACCCACCATTTCAGATCTCTTAAGCTTAACTTGAGAATTGCTGCCTTAGGGTTAGTCAATCCCAAAATACACTCAGAAATCCTATCCGCTAGGAAGTCAACATTGATATTGATTCTCATGGAGATCCTCCTTATGGAAGACGAAAACAAAGCCGTCTCGAGGCCCCACTTGAATCTCACGGTGTTGAACTAATGATGGAGACTGCGGGATATAAGGTCATATATCCCTCTCCCACTCACTATTTCAGAATTAGGGTTTTCAATTAATGCACCTTGATATTACTAAGATTAAACGGCTAATTTCAATCTAAATGTCTAGGGCATATGAAACAAATTATTAGAATCTTATTCTAATAACAAATAAACTAATCCGATATTTTAACAAATTAAAAATCTAGTTCATTATTCAAATTTTAATCTATGTAACCAATTTTACTAAGACTAGAATTATTTAATGTGATTTACCAATTTTTAACTATTAAAACTAATCACATTATTAGGTCCAATTATATTAGGGTTTTAATCTAATTAAACCTAATATTAAGTGAAGGACCTAACTAATCTAACTAATTAAACGATTTAATTAATAGACTAATTATTAATGAGAATTACCAAATTTTTACTCTAAAAACTAATCTCATTATTAATAGCCAATTATGTGATTTACCAATTTTTAATCATATCAAAAAAATAAACACATAATGTGAATGACTATTATGCATGTATGGCATTTAATAAAATGCATGTGTATGCACTAATAATCTATATGGCATGTGTATGCATGGCAATGCTTTAATTATCACATAATAAAAAACATACATGAATTGATCGAGTACGTTGGGTTTACCTAACTTAAAAAATTTCTAATTACAAAAATTATCCAAGGCATTCTTTGGTCTTCTTGCAATTCCATAATCTTCAAGTCTCGTCTTTTGAATCATCCGAGCCCAAAAGCAAGCCCAACTTGAAATATTATAATGGATCCATCTCATGGATTAAATCCCTAAAGCCCAAGTGTTACTCTAACACTTTTCGGAGTCCTGAGATTTCCCAAAATCAGCTCAAACCATGCTTGACTGCTGCACTCCACACACTCTTGCTACACACATGCATAACAATTGTGCACAGCTGCAGCATGTTGTGAATGCACACAACAATTGTGCGCAGCACACACAAGTGTTATTTGGTATATGTAAAATATTTTTGCAAATGTTGCGCATGAGACATGGTGCATATCTGGCGTGCATGATTGATGCACAAACACATTGCATGCGTTGTGCGTTGTGCACACCTGCATGTGTTTTGCGTTGTGCACACATGCATAGTAGCAGTGCGTTGTGAAACACTTGCAAGCGCGCTGTTGCGTGTTTGCACACCAGATTCGCACTGCGGTGTGGTTCGTCTTCCAGATCGTTGATTTACATCAATAAATAAATTACAATATAAAAAAAAAATTTACAACCCGAAATTAATATTACATCAGAAAAAAATAATAATATTACAATTAATATCCAAAACGCTAAAACCCACCATACTATACAATTAACGATCAATCATGCTTTAAAAAAAAAATTAAAACATCATACATTCAATAGATCGTGCCTACACATATATACATGCAATTAATCAAGAACAAAGAATGATTTATTCGAATATATCGTACTAGGGTTTTGATACCAATTGTAAGCCACAGAGTCGTACAGTGGAAGAGATTTCACAAAAAACCTTTTTTTTTTAAAATAATTTATTTAAGTGACTTTTATGAAACGTGTACGATATATAAGAATAAATAAAAGGTAGGATTCGAAATCATACCTCAAGGCTAACTCCTTCGTTCTTTAATTCTTGAATTTGCTTTCTGATTTGTACCACTGGATCTTCCTCGCTATCTCCCAGGTTTCAGCAACTGCGTGTGGGCGTGTCGCGGGCTTCAAGAGGTTGTATGGAGGTTGTAAAAATAATATGAAAGAACTCTTGCTTTATGTATATGGAATTCAGCCATTTGAATAAGAAAGAACAAAAAACATTTTTTTTAATTCTTCTGATGTTGGCCGCACAAACTTTCTCATTTCTTATTTTTATATATAAATTCTTCTTTTTTCCTTTTGTTGGTGGCGCACCTCTCACTTGTTTCTACTTTCGTTCTTTTGTTTTTTTTATAGTCAATGACAAAAAAAAAAAACCTTTTGTTTCATTAATGGCCGCACCCCATCTTGTTTCTTTGCTTTGTGTTTTCTTGATTCACACTAAGTCCCTTTTTTTTCTTGTTTCAATAATATATCTTTATATATTTAAAACAAGACATCCCTTTCCAAATATGTCTCTATATATTTAAAATAAGATAATTAGTATTTTTGTAACCAAGTTAGTATAGATTTTAAATCCCATATAACCCTAGTTCACTAAGACCTGAACACGTTACCTAGTTAGAAAATAAAATAATTTTATTATTTTATCCTTTGTCTCAGTCATGGTTCGAACCTGTAACCTCTAATTAATAATTAATTAATAATTCTCTATTTTTAATTTATTAATTAAATAATATAATTATTTAATTAATTTAATTATTAATATATTAATTAAATAATCTCATCATCTAATTAATTCCCTTAATAAATATGTGTCACTTTCGTAACACAATTAATTGGACAATCCAATTAATTAACCTTGACCCTTGTTACCTTTAATGTTCCGGACTAGCAAGGGGACCTAATGGACCCATAGTCTTGAGCTTCAATAATCTTTAGAAAAATTAATTAAACTCTTTAATTAATATTTCATGATTATTAACCTTAGAGTTACTTTACTAAAAACCTAAGGCTGCACTCTCGTAATTGTAGATGTTTTTACACAAACCAAAAACTCAGTGTCCATCGATATAGCTATTACATATGGTACGATCCTCCACAAGTAATTCATAATTAGAGCTAGATCATAAAGTCCGTTTACGAAAGAAGGTGAGCGCTCATACTGTTCAAGCCCCGAATCAACCCTTAAGGGAACTATAAGAACCTTATTTTTATGATTGGTTTATTTCATGACAAACCACATTTGGGGTTGTTATGTAACGGGTATCTTAGGTGTTCGTCATTGGCAAGCTTCCGAACTTCAAGAAGGTAATCACTTGTTCTTAACCTCTTGAAGAGATTTAGTTGCACACACACACTTATCATGCATGTCTCAGTCATCTTGCATTTGTAGTTCACTGCTTATATGTGTGCATTGTTTTCACAATCACGCTTGCACTTCATTCTTTGACTTAAGTTTGGTTTTGTGTGGTGTTCAGCTCTTTGTTCAGAAACGTCCGCGCATGCACGATGGTGTGCTTGTCTTACCGCAATGTTTGACCTCTAGAGAAGACCCATTTCTTCTCTAAGTTTGGTTTAGGGGCATAGGGATTTGTTTCATGGAAGATGGTCAAAATTCCCTTTGGAAATTCAAGTTTCTTGAATTTCCGCGGTACACTTCGTCTAAGCGTATCGCGCCCGTTGTTTCTGTGAACCGCGGATTTGACTTATTATTGTCTCCGAGATACGCTCGTCGAAGTGAACCGCAGAACATGTACCGTAAAAAGTTCACAGTAGTTTTCCGTAGTACGCTCGTCTAAGCGTACAACGGATACGTACAACAGAAAAGCCCTGTTTTGGTTTTTTTCTTTTCCTAAAACGACGTAACTTCATTTAGGGCTTAAATTTATACCCCATATTCTCTGCACTTCGCCTTTCTGAGTCCAAGAAACCATTTTTTAGAGACCAAGCTTTCTTTAAGAGAGAGAAACTCCCAAGAACTCACAGTTACTTAACCAAACACTTTCCTATGAGCTTTTAGCATCATCTTAGCATCTTCTAAGCCTAGGTCTTCTTGTGTTCTTTGACTAGGTAATCTCTACATGCCATAGAATTTCTTATTTCATTCTTATGACATGTTTACCTAGGATTGACATTTATTTGTTGATTAAATGCATGTCTCCTTGCTTTATATTGTTTCTAACATGTTTGAGACATTGAATGTTGGTTGAGTTTAGTTTTTATTGATAGCTAGAATTTAGGACTGTTTTGCCCTCTAGCTAAATATCTATGGTTTATCTATGGTTTGCATTTAGATATTGTAGATTAGGACTTCTTGATTGCATTTTTTAATTGCATTTATTGTCCTTTCCATTTTGTGTGACAACTTATGTTGATATGGCTTTGTTTGATGACTAGATTTTAGACTTGCATATCTATATCTAGTTAGGTCTTTATGAGCATTCATATAGACATTAATATCTAGGATTTGTGCTTATTGCTATCATATAATCTCTAGATAAGCATTTAGTGTTGCCTAGCATTAATTGGATTTTGAATTCATATATTCACATAGTTTGTTAATCTCTTCTTGAGAGTTAAGTCTTGTGACTACTAGGTGTAGTGCACAAGCAAGTGAAGTCTTGCAACCAAGGTGTGGTTGGCAAGCAAAGTGATCGAGAATTCACTATAAAGGCTCATTGGGTAGTAGTGGTGGTTTAGTGACCGAGAATGGTGTGACTAGAGGTCAACCTAGGTTGTAAACATGATTACAATAGTGGATTTGAGGATCGGTGTGGCTAAGCAGTTAGTCCGTGGTTTTTCCCTTGTTGAAGGGTTTCCACATAAAAATCAAGTGTTATTTAATTTCTGCACTTTATACTTGATTTTATATGTTTGTTTACGGGGTAAAGTATTTGTTAATAGCCAAAATTGGCTAAGAACCGAAGGGAAATTTTCCACCTTCCAGACCTAGCTCCATGCCAGAAAGTTTCCACCAGAAGACCATTCTACCCAAAGCCGAGCTACGATACCGCCCCGCAGGAACAAGGACAGGATCTAGAAACATCCGGAATGGAGCCCAGAATGGTCGGATCAAGCCCGCGTCACCAAATCCTCCCGAAGTCGAGGCTACCTCGTAATTTCTCCAGAAGCTCGCTTATACTTCGCTGATACAGGGAGGTGTCCATAGGAGGTCGCACCTAGCTTCAAAAAGTCAAGGGAGGCCAGACCTAGCTCATAGCTGGATGAAGCTTCTCAACATCGGGGCCGGGACAATGATCGACCTCACTAACTGATGCACCACACCTTAACACAGTCTACGACCCCTATGGGATTCATGCTAGACCCGAAGATACACAGTATCACATCTATAGACATTATACACGTGCAGAACAAGTAATAGAACCTAAAAGGGAAACAAATTGATTTCCACCGAGATATCCTCAACTGAGCAATTAACTCAAAGTCAACGACATTTAAAGGTAAAAATCCCGTCCGATAAGGAGGGGAGAGATGAGAAAATCAAGGGGAAATCAATGAGTTTAACCCTATGAAGACACTTTATAAAGGAGAAACTTCTTCCTTCGAAAAACCCAGAAAAACAGATCCAGGTGATACACACCATCAGCGGAGGTCCTACACTGGCTGGCATCTCCAATAACTCCCAGAAAAACCACGCGAGGAAAATTCCCCGCATCGAAGAAAGCCGGGGGATCTTTAAAGTCAGTCAGAGCCCGATATAGCCCTCCCAGTCAGCGCAGATCATTTTCACTGAGGCAGATGTCTTTAACACCGTGCAACCTCATGATGATCCCATGGTAATCATAATACAGATCGCCAACTGCCTGGTCCATCGCGTACTCGTGGATATAGGTAGCAGTGTAGATATCCTCTTCAAGGATACCTTGGAAAAATTAAACCTGAAGAAACATTGTTACAACAGCTGTACCACTCCACTTTACGGGTTCACTGGAGATTCGATCATACCGGTAGGGTCGATGATCCTCCCAGTAATCATCGGAATCACCCCTATTCAACAGAATGTTATGACCGACTTTGTGGTGGTCGACACCCCGTCGGCCTACAACGCCATCCTAGGGAGACCATTCCTATCCTCCTTGAAGGGAGTCTTGTCTATATACGACAACGTCCTAAAATTCTCGGTTGGAACCAAGGTAGGAGAGGTACGCGGGGACCAGTAGGCAGCCAGGAAATGCTACGCAGTGTCTGCCAATCCTACAGCCCTAGCAAAATAGTGTGTACAGGTGGCATTAGTCCATGAAGACATGGAAACATCCCAGATAATCCAAGAGGAAAAGGAGCCCACGGAACATCCTGAGCATCCGGAAAGCGTATGCCCTATGAGGAGGAACAGAGTAAGGAGTGCGCCAGTGGGCAGCCCGTAGATAAACTAGAAGAGATACCTATCAGAAATGACGACCCTTCCAAGGTTGTCAAGGTCGGGGCCACCCTTGAACCAGAAGTAAAAAAAAGACTAATTGATCATCTCAGGGAGTTCAGCGACATCTTCGCTTGGAACCATGATGAAATGCCTGGAATCCCGGCATCATTGGCCACCCATCGACTAGCGGTAGATCCAACAGTCAAGCTTGTCAAACAGAAAAGGCGTCACTTCAACGCTGATAGGAACGTTGCGGTGCAGAAAGAGGTAGATAAATTGATCAAAGCAGGGTTTATCAGAGAAGTACGCTATCCCGAATGGATCGCCAACGTGCTCATGGTTACGAAGGCGAATGGGAAATGGCGTATGTGTGTCGATTACACCGACCTCAACCGGTCTTGTCCAAAAGACAGTTTTCCTTTACCAAAGATCCACCAGGTGGTTGACTCCACGTCCGGAAATAAACTTTTGAGTTTTATGGACGCATTCTCAGGATACAACCAAATTAAAATGCACCCGGCTGACCAGGATAAAACTAGTTTCATTACTGGGCTGGGTTTGTACTGTTACAAGGTGATGCCGTTTGGTTTGAAGAATGCGGGGGCTACATACCAACGGCTGGTTAACAAACTGTTCAAGCCCGAGATAGGAAGAACGATGGAGGTATATATCGACGACATGATCACGAAATCCCCAATTGCAGAAGGACATCGGGAAGACCTTTGCAAAACTTTCCTCATACTGAGGGAAAACCAGATGCGGTTGAACCCCTCCAAATGTGCCTTTGGGGTGACAGTGGGGAAGTTTCTGGGCTTCATGGTTCATGAGAGAGGCATAGAAGCCAACCCAAAAAAAATCAAAGCTATCTTGGACCTGGAATCCCCAACCTCACTCAAACAGGTACAGATTCTGACTGGACGTGTAGCGGCGCTCAACAGGTTTATCTCTCGCTCCACCGATAAATGTCTCCCTTTCTTCAAAGCCATCAAACAAGGGAGAAACATGAAGTGGAACCAGGAGAGCGAACGGGCTTTCCAGGCTTTGAAAGAATACCTAACAAGCCCGCCGTTGTTAGTCAAGCCAGTTCTCAGAGATGAGTTACAGATCTACCTGGCCATATCAGAAACTGCAGTAAGCGGAGCTTTGGCCAAAGAGTGTGGCGATGGTTTTCAAAGACCCATATACTACGTGAGTCATGCTTTGACCAAATCAGAAAGGAATTACATCCTCCTGGAAAAGCTCGCTTATGCTCTGGTGATCTCAGCGAGGAAGCTCCGTCCCTATTTTCAAGCTCACACAATAGTAGTGGTGACAGACCAACCTCTCTGCCAATTCTTACAAAGACCAGACGTATTTGGAAGGCTAGTCTTATAGGCCCTAGAGCTCACTCAGTTCGATTTAAAGTACAAGCCCCAGACCACGATTAAGGCACAGGCTTTGGCCGACTTCGTGGCAGAATTTTCAACGATCCCAGATCAAAAGGATCCCTCAATACCAAATGAGATCTCTGAAAAGACATCCGAGGTCGACAATTGGCCAGAAAGTTGCAAGCCATGGACCCTCTTTACAGATGGAGCATCCTGGCAAGCTGGGGGAGGAGCTGGCATAGTTTTAATAGATCCGGAGGGGACTGAACTCTGTCACTGTTTCAGATTCGAGTTTAAAGCCACCAATAATGAAGCAGAGTATGAAGCCCTCCTAGCCGGGATGAAGGTAGCAATCGAACTAAAGGACGATTACCTGAAAATCAAGAGCGACTCATTGCTTGTTGTCAATCAGGTGACTGGGATATATCAGGCAAAGGGAGATAATATGGTTGCTTATCTAAAGCTAGCCCAGTTGCTAAAAAATAAGCTTAAGGGGTTCAAGATCGATCAGGTACCTCGACACCAAAACCATCGCGCAGATGTTCTGGCTAAAATAGCGGCGAACGGAGGCCAATCCCTACCACGGGGAATTCCCCTCCAAGTGATCACCTAACCAAGCATAGCCACAAATAGAGAAATCTGCTCCCTGGATCGCCTGCTTTGCTGGATGGACCCGATTGTTGCCTACCTCCTTGAAGTAGAGCTTCCCGAATAGCCCGACCATGCCCGAAGAATTAAAAGACTCTTAGTCCGATACTGTATGGTAGACGGGTACCTCTACAGAAGGGGTAGATCCCTCCCCTTACTTAGGTGCTTACATCCTGATGATGCTAAATGGGCATTGAGAGATGTCTACTCTGGGGACTGTGGGAACCACATAGGTGGTGAAACTCTAGCATATCAGGTGCTTCGTATGGGGTACTATTGGCCGACCATCCACCAAGACGCAATGAGTTTTGTGCAATCTTGCGAGCCATGTCAAAGAACTTCAAACTTGACCCACCAGCCACCCGAGCGACTATAATCTCTTAGCTCGATGTATCCCTTTGCCAAGTGGGGAATCGACCTAATTAGGCCACTTCCTACGGCTTCCGGACAGATGAAACATGTTATAGTAGCTATCGACTACTTCACAAGATGGGTCGAAGCAGGGCCTCTTTCTCGGATATCAGAAAAGAATACGACCAAGTTCATCAAAACCAACGTGGTATGCAGATTTGAGACCCCTCTCATCATTATAGCAGACCTAGGGAAGCAGTTCGACAATGCCTGATTCAAAGATTTCTGCAAGGGATTGGGGATCAACCTCAGGCTAGCCTCAGTGGCTCATCCCCAGACTAACGGGCTGGTGGAATCCACCAACAAGACTATCAAGAAACTTCTAAAGAAGAAGCTACAGCATAAAAAAGGCAAGTGGGCCGAAGAGCTACCAAAAGTCCTCTGGGCATACCGAACTACAAAGAGGACAACTACCAGGGAGACACCGTACTCCCTAGCTTTCGGGGTTGAAGTGGTCCTCCCCATCGAGCATAAATTGACCTCATTCAGGGTATATCACTTTGAGCACGAAAGTAACGAAGTCAAGCTCCGGGCTAATCTGGACCTATTAGAAGAAAAACAAGACCGGGTAGCGGAGAAAGTAGCGATCTACCAGAGTAAGATCGCTAGATACTTCAACCTAAAGGTCAGAGCCCGGAATTTCAAAGAAGGAGATCTGGTACTTAGGAAAGTGACCCTGAATACTCTGAAAAGGTCAGATGGAGTCTTGAGTCCCAATTGGGAGGGGCCATATTTGATAAAGCTGGTTGTTCGCAATGAAGCTTACAAACTTGAATACATGAACGAATGATCCATCGACCACACTTGAAACGCAGATCATTTGAGGAAATTCTACCATTGAATTGGGGGTTCTCAAAGCAGAATACCCCCATTTAGTTTTCATTAGAACCCCTAATAAAGATGTACTCCATCTCGATCATCAATAAAGTCATCTTTTCTCTTCCATCTTTATCTCCAGCTATATTCAACATTAATGACTACACCCTAGAGTGGGAAACTCAACGTGAACACTTCGAGACCAGGAAATAGCTAAATAGCCCTCCTGATGCCTTGGTCGGGCTACCACCCCCCAAGAAGGGTTTGAGTGTAAGAGCATAGTTGCCATCCAAATCTCGAGACCAAGAAATAGCTAAATAGCCCTCCTGATGCGTTAGTCGGGCTACCACCCCCAAGAAGGGTCTGAGTGTAAGAGCATAGTTGCCATCCAGATCTCGAGACCAGGAAATAGCTAAATAGCCCTCCTAATGCCTTGGTCGGGCTACCACCCCCAAGAAGGGTCTGAGTGTAAGAGCATAGTTGCCATCCAGATCTCGAGACCAGGAAATAGCTAAATAGCCCTCCTGATGCCTTGGTCGGGCTACCAACTCTAAGAAGGGTCTAAGTGTAAGAGCATAGCTGCCATCCAGATCTCGAGACCAGGAAATAGCTAAATAGCCCTCCTGATGCCTTGGTTGGGCTACCACCCCCAAGAAGGGTCTGACTGTAAGAGCATAGTTGCCATCCAGATCTCGAGACCAGGAAATAGCTAAATAGCCCTCCTGATGCCTTGGTCGGGTTTCCACCCCCAAGAAGGATCTGAGTGTAAAACCATAGTTGCTATCCAGATCTCGAGATCAGGAAATAGCTAAATAGCCCTCCTGATGCCTTAGTCGGGCTACCACCTCCAAGGCAAATTTTTAAAACCAATATTTGTTTTCGTGTGCAGGATCAAGATCATCATAATTCCCTACCAAAGTTTTAATGAAGTATGAACAAATTGTTGCTGCGGATACAACTCTAGTTCCTATTCCAAACTAGAAATGAAACAAGAGTTCTCAAAAGAGATTCAATTTCTCATTAAAGATAATAGGAGCCTATCCCCCGGTAAGGCTACATCCATCCAACGGGGAGCCCAACCCCCGAGCTCGGGCTATAAAAAAAAAATCAAAGCTAAGCTAAATAAGAGTAAAACGAGGTGCCCACCCCCTTTTCCGGGCAATCGAAACAAGCCATGAACAAACTACTTCAAGCTTTGGGACTCTCTTGGTTTTCCTCCACCGGTCCTCCTCCTTCATGCTGACCTTCGCCATCGACCCCCCCTTTAGGTAGTTGTCCACCTTGGTTAGCCTTGCCAACCGCCCCTCCATTTAGAGGCTCCATCTGATCATCAGCAGGGTTTTCCTCCAGGACTTCATTTATCACCTCCATAACCTCAGGCGGGATAGCCGCAGAGAAGGACAGCCACAGACCCCGTCTGACTCCTGTCAACCTCCATCTCCATTATGGGGGGTTCCTTAGGCGGGCTTCTGACCTCTTCCCCAACTCCTAACTGGTCCTCCTCGGATCAAGAAGATAAAACTTTACTGGAAGACTCCCCGAGACCTGAGGTAATAAAGATATGAGGAGGAAATGGAGGATCTGTCTGGGTGGGCTGTTTTCCAGCTCCTGCTTGGCCCGAAGGAACCACTTCGTCGCCATCAGGGCGAGATAGCTCAGCAGCTTTAAGTATTATTTCCTGTCTATCCCAGCTGGCAATAGATGACAAGTCAAAGGGAATAGAGAGAGCTTCTGCGGCCTGAAAGGAAGCGTAGAAATATCCATCGCTGAAGGAGGTTTCCGCGTCAGCTTGCAGCTTGGTCACCTGAGCAATCAAAGACTGAGTCTCGAGGTCTAACTTTTTAGCCTCAGATCTCCAAGAATCCCTCCTGTCTGGCCTGCCGGATAGATTGAAGACGCTCCTGATCATAAGATTGCTTCGTCCTCTAGTGGTTACAACAAAGCTCAACCATCTCGATCTCAACCTTTCCCTGGTTGGAGGTCATTTCTTCCACTAAAGACTGAGCCTGCTTGAGCAATTCCCTGGTTTTCTCGGCTTCGGCTTCGGCTTTTGCAGCCAGGTCTCGAAGGAGGGCTACTTGTTGGCCCATCGCTACATTAAATTTGAAGGCCTACAAAATACAGAACCAGAGTTAGAAACTGAACAAATTAGCAAGAGTAGTGCGAAGGAAATACAATTACCTCAGCTAAAATAGCAGACCCCTTGGTAATCAGGACATCCACAGGCATGGAAACCATCTTGGAGATCCCACCGCCCGGACAAGACGCGATGAATTGTTCCAGAACTTCGTCCTGCCCTGTCGAGCTTGACTGAGGCCGGGAACGGCTAGAAGGAGCCCTTACGATACCCTTTCCTAAATCGTCCGAAGCTTGGGAGGTTGGTAGCGCAGCGAAATCAGGAGGTCGAATCGAGGGGGTAGCAGCTTTAGCGACCACAGCAGAAGGGACAGAAGTAGTCGGACCAACAACCTGGGGAGCTTTACCCAAAGCCCGGAAAGCCCGCGAAGCAAGAGTGGCCATCTTGGACCCAGCTGGGGAGGTAGATGGAGCAAGAGCAGGTTCGACCCCAGTGAAGGGAAGAGAAAATCTAGCTTGAGGAGAACGTGAGACGTGGCGAGTAGCTGGTTCAACGACAAAAACTGTGAATAAGCAAATTAAAAAGGAAAATGTCAGAACCAAGCTGAGTAACAAGATAAGGCAAGGCAATTCAATGACACTTACAAGGAGTAGTGTCTGAGATCCGTAAGTATTGGTTCACCCTACGAGGATTTAAGGCTTCAGCAGTGGGGAACTTCAGGTTCAAGTAATTCCGGGCTAAAATAGCCTTCAAAATGGCTTCAGACTCAGAAGGCAGGGAGTCCCGATCCCACGAGGGTTTGTCACTGAAAGTTATGGGAACCTCGAATTCATGCCCTCCAATGAAAATCGAGCTCCCTCAGTCATCCCCTGTAAGAATCCATTCTTCCTTCCAGGCGGGGTCCTTCTTTGAAGAGCTAGGAATAACGAAGTTGAGCTTGTTCTTGGCCTTAGCATAAAACTGGCATCGAGGAGCGCCAGACAGGCTCCCAATCTGGAAAAGATAAGCCAGCTCCTCTGTGCCCAGCTCTCTCATCACCTTGCTCAATTGACACTGTTCCCTCCATAGCACGAGGAAGCCAATCAGATGCCTCCAGAAGCCAGACGTCAACTGAAAGGGAGCAAGCTGGATGGCGTTAAGAGCCCGCCGAAGGGTCGGATGAAGGGGAAGCCTGACCCCATTCTCTAGAGCCGCCACATGGATCGGAAGCACGCCTTTAGGGGGGTTGAATAACTCGTAACCCTTCGGAGGCACCTAGATGGATACGCTGTCAGTGATGCCATACTTCGACCTCAAGCGGTCAATCGAGAATGGATCGAAGATGGAATCAGGGACGACCTTGAAGTCATAAGAAAGGAGCCTCTCCAAAAAGGGGCCAGAAGCCGGGACCCGATGTTCTCCCGCGGCGTCACCGCCCACTTATTTGTCGGAATCATCGTCGGCGATATCTAAAGGATCGTCAGGATGGTTGGAGAACCCAGTCCCAATGAACACATTCTTATTTGACCGCCGACGTTGCGGGTTGGGCGGGGAATCGTCGCCGTCTGAATTCCCCCTAGCCCGTTTTCCCAGGTTGAGACTAACGACCTCCTTGCCGTCTACTATGGAGTCAACTGAATCATGGCTGGTTTTCGACATGGTGAAGACAGTAAGGATGAAGAATGAAGAAAAAATAAGAATGAAGAAAAATGCAAGCTTGAGAGAAAGGTTATGAGAGAAAGTATATCTTGAGAAAAATTTGAGTTTGAAAGAGGTGAGGAAGTCATTGAGATATATAGATATATATAGGCAAGAGGGGAGCAGCACGAGCTGACGATATTTTCGGTTGAGATCGCAAAAAATCTCGGGGACTGCCGTAACGTAACCGGATTAACTCGAAAACAAGCTAGTCAGCTCACGCCACGTCACTTGCGCAGTTAATGAGGAGATCTCTCCAAGATTCTGGTAACGGTAAAGAGCCTCGGGGACTGCCGTAACACAACCGGATTAATTCAGAAGTAAATTGATCAATACACGTCACGTCACTCACGCATTTAAAAAAGGGAAGATTTCCCAAATAAAGTAAAATCCGACCCCCACCCCGAGCTCGATGTCTGGGGTTCAAGTCAGAGGGGACTTCTGTTAATAGCCAAAATTGGCTAAGAACCAAAGGGAAATTTTCCACCTTCTAGACCTGGCTCCATGCCCGAAAGTTTCCACCAGGGGACCATTCTACCCAAAGCCGAGCTACGATACCGCTCGGCAGGAACAAGGACAGGATCTAGAAACATCCGGAATGGAGCCCAGAATGGTCGGATCAAGCCCACGTCACCAAATCCTCCCGAAGTCGAGGCTACCTCATAATTCCTCCAGAAGCTTGCTTATACCTCGCTGATACAGGGAGGTGTCCATAGGAGGTCGCACCTAGCTTCAAAAAGTCAAGTAAGGCCAGACCTAGTTCCTAGCTGGATGAAGCTTCTCAACATCGGGGCCGGGACAATGATCGACCTCACTAACTGATGGACCACACCTTAACACATTCTACGACCCCTATAGGAATCATGCTAGACCCGTAGATACACAGTATCGACTCTATAGACATTATACACGTGCAGAACAAGTAATAGAACCTAAAAGAGAAACAAATTGATTTCCACCAAGATATCCTCAACTGAGCAATTAACTCAAAGTCAACGACATTTAAAGGTAAAAATCCCGTCCACTATATAAAGGAGGGACTTCTTCCTTCGAAAAAGAGGAGACTACTATTCGACATGCATACAATAAACACTCAACGATCACCCAGAAAAAAGTGAGAGCAATTCGAAAGAGAGATAGAGAAAAGTATATCATATGTTATCAATAAATAGAGATTTTTATTCCTTTTGAGTACCTAACGAAATTGTTATCTCCATATCATTTCATTAGGCATTGTTTGATACACATATATATTCTACCATTGGTCATCACCTACGTGGTAATAATCTCGATGGTGCTAACTGAGATTTGTTGCCCCGAGCAAGATTTCTGTTAACAGTATTAATATTGACTAATCAAGAAACGTTGATAATTAACTTGATTGAAACATATTCACCCCCTTCTAGGTTAGGTTAGACACACGCTTGAGCTGTATTTTCAGGAACTACTATCTACTTATTGCAAGAAAGAGTGGATTCCATTAGCATGTACAGACCTTCCAAGCCACAAGCCAAACCACGATTCCAATATACGAGGTTATTAACCGGGAATGCAACTCCGATCTCACCCATGGTATATCAAAAACCATGATCTAACCTGAAGGAGTCGATAAGATACTCAGGATTAAGATCACCCTTATATAGCCATCATTAGTTGATATATATGAATCGTGACCCATTCCTATATAGATCGTGACCCATTCCTATATAATCACATCATATAAGGTGTCTCCATTCTCAAATCACCATATGAATAGTCTAGGATAAGACCACCATACATTACGGAATGAACCGCATCAGTAGATTAACCACAAATAAAGTACCCAGCTCTATTTGCTATCTACGGACTCTTTAGATTGCTCACCTGAAACTGAATTTCTCTGTATATGACACTTATATACTCAGTTAGAGATTACATCTGTCAATCTTGGATGTCAAGTACATATGATATAAATGTATGATACAAATTTATAGAATGAATAATCTACTTCTTTTATTAATCTTTCATTTTTCCTTCTTTTTTAATATCCTGAATCCATTAAGAATAAAGATTTTCTAGAAGCAATTAATGTTTCATCTTCCATTTCCATATTACTATTTTTCATATACTTTTATTTAATTAAATTCATTACATTTAGGAAATAAAAAGAAAGGTTTGAATTTTTTTCATTACACTTGTTTCAAAATATTTGTTTATTCATTTTGTAAAACCCAAATTCTGATTTTTAGTTTATTTGTTCCCCTTAGCGTTTAGTTTTTAAAAACACTGTTTTTTTTTTTGTAATTTATATGGTTTTAAAGGGTTAAAGGTTTAAAATAAAAATTAGAGTTGCATAAGTGTTTTATTCCTATTATAACTCTTACATTTAAATGATATTATTAATAAAAATAAATAAAAAGTGGTGCTATTGGCACACCCCCTACTTATTTATTCATGCCCCATTTTTTAATTATATAATATTCTTTTTTTTCTTTTATCAAAATTACTTAAAGAGACATACAATTTAGGAAAGAAATCTTCTACAAAGTAAATCTATTAAAATCTCATATTCCTTTTCCAAAAAAAAAACACCCAGTAATCTGTTTCTTCAAAAAAAAAAAATTAACTCTTAAACCCTAAAATCTGCTTCTTACATACATCTAAAATATTATGAAAGAGTTTGAGAACGATATCAAGAAAATTGAAGAATTGTCTAAGAACAATATCAAACATCTTGAAGAATTATCTTAGAATGACATAGAGCAATAATTGTCTGACAATGATATCAAGTTGTCGTTGTGTTAAAGTACCCTGTTATTTTTTATTTTTTCGTTTCCGAAATAAGAAGAAAAAAAAATTAAAAATAAAGAAATAAGAAAAAAAAAAATCAATCAATGGAGGTGAGAGATATATATACAGATACAAAGATAAGAGATAGAGAGATCATATATGATATGTATTAAGTTTGAAAAATAAGTAAAATGGGTAGTTTTTGGAAATAAACAAAAAAATTTAATAAAAAAAATTTCATTTTATTTAATTAAATCAAAATTTTAAAAAGTGGGGCATGAATAGATCAGTATGGGGTGTGCCAATAGCACCACTCATAAATAAATTAAAGAATTCTGTTTTTTATTAGGAATCCTACCTTTTCTACCTTCCTTTATTTAAGACTCTCTTATTCTCTTTTACGTTCATAAGAAAAGAAAAGAAACCCTAAAACTCTCTTTGGTGAATGGCAAGTGAAGAAAAAAAAAACTCATATTTTCGGTCAAGAACGGATTTTCAAACAAGAAGAATAAATATGTTTTCAAGGTGTTATTCAGCTGACCGTCTGTCAAACCCGACCAAATTTCTTTCACTCCGACCAGAGAACTAAACCCGATCGAGTAACCAAAACCCCGACCAATTTTGGTTCACCGATTATCTTCTTTATTTTCATCACCACAACTACTTTGGCTAAGTATTTTCAACTTAACCATCTGAGTAATTTTGATCAAATATTATGGGAGCAATACTGTGGCCATCTTAAGTTGGCTTAACATCTATTGACATGTCACTATTTAATAGAAACGCGGAGTTAATCCTGACATGTCATCTTTCTAGATTTTACCAATAACAATACCCCATTAAACATTCAAACCGAGCATCTCGCTCAGTAAAGATAACAATACCCCCTTAAAGGAGGGCTGTCTGGATATTTCCTGGTCTCGAGATCTGGATGGCAACTATGCTCTCATACTCAGACCCTTCTTGAGGGTGGTAGCCAGACCAAGGCATCAGGGGTAACGAGAGGGTTTCCCTGGCTAGTCCCTGGTCTCGAGATCCTGCTGGCAACTATGCTCTTACGCTTAGACCTTTTTTGGCGGGGGTGGTGCCTGGCCAAGGCATCAGGGGCAGCAAGGGGGTTTCCCCGGCTCATCCCTAGTCTTGAGGCGATTATGTCAAGTTTTACAGTTGAATATGTAGATATTAATGTAGAACATAATCAGAGATAAAGAAAAACGCAGACTTTATTGATGATCGGGATGTGGTACATCGTTATTAGGGATTTTATTGAAACCTAAATAGGGGTAATCTGCTTAAGAGTGCGCTATTCTGGGGTAGAACTTCCTCAAGTGATTTGTGTTCCAGCTGTGGTCGATGGGTCGTCCATCCATGTCTTCGAGTTTATAGGCTCAATTACGAGCAACTACTTTTACCAAGTATGGCCCTTCCCAATTGAGGCTTAGGACTTCATCTGACCTTTTCCAGTATTCGAGGTCACCTTTCTGAGCACCAGATCCTCTTCTTTGAAATTGTGGGCTCTGACCTTTCGGTTGAAATACCTAGCGATCTTGCTCTGGTAGATCGCCACTTTCTCAGTTACCCGGTCTTGTTTCTCTTCTAGGAGGTCTAAATTAGCTCGGAGTTTGACCTCGTTGCTTTCAAGTTCGAAGTGCTGCACTCTGAATGAGGTTAATTTATGCTCGATGGGGTGGACCGCTTCAACTCTGAAGGCTAGGGAGTAAGGTGTCTCCCCGATAGCTGTCCTCTTTGTAGTCCGGTATGCCTAGAGAACCTCGGGCAGCTCCTCAGCCCATTTGCCTTTCTTCTGCTACAATTTTTTCTTCAGCAGCCTCTTGATAGTCTTGTTAGTGGATTCCACCAGCCCGTTGATCTGATTATGGGCTACTGAAGCAAACCTGAGGTCGATTCCCAAACCTTCGCAAAAGTCTTTGAATCGGGCGTTGTCGAGCTGCTTGCCCAGATCGGCTACACTGATGAGAGGGGTCCCGAATCTATAGACCACGTTGGTTTTGATGAACTTGGTCGTATTCTTTTCTAATATTCGGGGAGAGAGGCCCTGCCTCAACCCATCTTGTGAAATAATCGATAGCCACGATAGCATATTTAGCTTGCCCACGAGCAATGGGAAGCAGTCCAATTAGGTCAATCCCCCACATGGCAAAGGGGTAGGGTAAACTGAGAGATGACAGTCACTTTGGTGGCAGGTGGTTCAAGTTCGAAGTCCTTTGACAAGTTTCGCAAGATCGTACAAAGCTTCTTGCGTCTTGGCGGATGGTTGGCCAGTAGTACTCGATACGAAGCACTTGATACGCTAAAGTTTCTCCACCGGTGTGGTTCCCGCAGTCCCCAGAATGAACCTCTCTTAACGCCCATTTAGCGTCATCAAGATGTAAACACCGAAGTAAGGAGAGGGATCTGCCCCTCCTGTAGAGGTACCCGTCTACCAGGCAATACCGGACAGAGAGCCTTTTAATTCTTCGGGCTTGATCAGGCTCTTCGGGAAGCTTACCCTCTTGTAGGTAGGCAACGATTGGGTCCATCTGGTAAGGCTGACGATCTAGGGAGCAGATTTCCTTGGTCGCGGTTATGTTTGGTTGGGAGATCACTTGGAGGGGAACTCTCTATGGTAAGGCTTGGCCTCAATTTACGGATATCTTAGCTAGAACATCCGCGTGGTGGTTTTGGTGTCGAGGCACCTGCTCGATCTTGAATCCCTTAAACTTATTTTTAAGCGACTGAGCTAGCCTTAGGTAGGTGGCCATGTTATCTTCTTTTGCCTGGTACACCCCAGACACCTGATTGATTACAAGTAATGAGTCACTCTTGATTTGAAGGTAGTCGGCCTTCAGTTCGATGGCTGCCTTCATCCCGGCTAGGAGGGCTTTGTATTCTGCTTCATTATTGGTGGCTTTAAACTTGAATCTGAAGCAGTGACAGAATTCAGTCCCCTTTAGTTCTATTAAAACTACGCCAACTCTTCCCCTAGCTTGCCCAGATGCTCCGTCTGTATAGAGTGTCCAAGACTTGCAATCTTCCGGCCAATTACCGATCTCGAAAGTCTTCTCAGGGACCACATTCGATGCTGAGGGGATCGCTTGGCCTGGGAGCGCTGAAAATTCTGGAACGAAGTGTGCCAAAGCCTGCGCTTTAATCGTGGTCCTGGGCTTATATTTTAAGTCCAACTGGGTGAGCTCTAGGGCCCACAAGACTAGCCTTTCGGACACGTCCGTTCTTTGTAAGAATTGATGGAGAAGTTGGTTTGTCACCACTGCTATTGAATGAGCTTGAAAGTAGGGACATAGCTTTCTCGCTGAGGTCACCAGAGCATAGGCGAGCTTCTCTAGGAGAATATATTTTTTTTTCTGACTTGGTTAAAGCATGACTCACGTAGTATATAGGCCTTTGAATCCCGGCGCCACACTCCTTGGTCAAAGCTCCACTTACTACAGTTTCTGAGAAGGCCATGTAGATTTGCAGCTCCTCTCCGGGAACCGACTTGACTGACAATGGTGGGCTTGTTAGGTATTTCTTCAAGGCATGAAAAGCTTGTTCGCCCTCTGAGTTCCATTTCATGTTTCTCCCTTGTTTGATGGCTTTAAAGAACGGGAGGAATTTATCAGTGGAGCGAGAAATAAACCTGTTGAGCGCTGCTACACGCCCAGTCAAAATTTGTACCTGTTTGAGTGATGTGAGGGACTCCAGGTCCAAGATAGCCTTGATTTTTTCTAGGTTGGCCTCTATGCCTCTCTCATGGACCATGAAACCTAGAAACTTCCCCGCCGTTACCCCAAAAGCACATTTGGAGGGGTTCAACCGCATCTGGTTTTCTCTTAAGATTAGAAAGGTCTTGTGAAGGTTTTCCTGATGTCTTTCTACGGTTGGTGATTTTGTGATCATGTCATCGATGTATACCTCCATCGTCCTTTCGATCTCTGGCCTGAACAGCTTGTTAACCAGCCGTTGGTATGTAGCCCCTGCATTTTTCAGGCCAAACGGCATCACCTTGTAGCAGTACAAGGCCTGCCCAGTAATGAAGCTGGTCTTATCTTGATCAGCTGGGTGTATCTTAATCTGGTTATACCCCGAGAACGCGTCCATGAAACTAAGAAGTTTATTTCCGGACGTGGAGTCGACCATCTGATTGATCTTTGGTAGAGGAAAGCTATCTTTTGGACATGCCCAGTTGAGGTCGGTGTAATCGACACACATACGCCATTTCCCATTCGCCTTCGTAACCATGACCACGTTGGAGATCCACTCGGGGTAGCGCACTTTTCTAATAAAGCCTGCCTTGATCAATTTGTCTACTTCTTCCTGAACCGCGGCATTTCTCTCGGCGTTAAAGTGACGTCTCTTCTGTTTAACGGGCTTGAATGTTGGATCCACTGCTAATCGGTGAGCAGCCAATGATACTAGGATTCTGAGCATCTCGTCATGGCTCTAAGCGAAGATGTCACTGAATTCTTTAAGAAACCCAATCAAACCCTCTTTCACTTCCGGTTCGAGGGTAGCTTCGACCTTGACAACCTTGGAGGGATCGTCATTTCTGATGGGTACCTCCTCTAGTCTATCTACGGGTTGCCCGCTGGCCCATTCTTTGCTCTGTTCCTCCTCATCTGGCATGATGAGTTCATTTTCAAAATGATTTGCTGGCTTCGTATCTTCTAGGGCCATCCTTGGAGCTTCTGCCTCCTGGATCATTGCAACTTGTATCAATTGTTTGGCTAAAGCTATCGGATTGGCAGACACTGCGTAGCACTTCCTAGCTGCTTGATGGTCTTCGCGTACCTCTCCTACCTTGGTTCCTACTAGGAATTTCAAGACATTGTGATATATGGACAAGACCTCCTTTAAGGAGGATAGGAAGGGTCTTCCTAAAATGGCATTGTAGGCTGATGGGGTGTCAACCATAACGAAGTCTGTCATAACATTTTGCTGGAGAGGTCTGGTGCCGACGATCACTGGGAGGATCTTCGATCCTACTAGTATAATCGAGTCCCCAGTGAATCTATAAAGCGGGGTTGTGCAGCTATTGTAACACAATTGCTTCAGATTTACTTTTTCCAAGGTATCGTTGAAGAGGATATCTACACTGCTGCCCGTATCAACGAGCACGCGATGAACCATGCAATAGGCAATCTATATCATGATCACCATGGGATCATCATGAGGTTGCACGGTGTTGAAGATATCTGCTTCAGTGAAAATGATCTGCGCTGACTAGGAGGGTTCCGCTGGGCTTTGGCTGACCTTGAAGATACCCCGACCTTCTTCTACACGGGAATCTTCCTTGCGTGGTTTTTTCTAGAATTATTTGAGGTACCGGCCAATGAGGGTCCTCCGCTGATGGTGTGTATCACTTGTATCTGTTGCATTAAATCAGTTTGTTCCCCGTTTCTCTTCTCCGCATGCTGGCGGATCTCGACTTGTACTTCTCTTCTAGTCTGATTATTATCTCTAACCTGCCCGTATCAGACATCAATCAAACATCCTCCCCTTATCAGGGATTCGATCTGGTTGTGCAGGTTATAACATTCAGAAGTGTTGTGACCCACGACCTCGTGGAAGTCACAATATTTGTATCAGTTTCTTCTGTCGACTGGGGCTTTCATGGGCGCAGGCTTCTAGAGTAGCCCCTTATCCCGTATAGAGAGGTAGATCATTTCCCAGGAGGCGTTCAAGGGGGTGTAGTAATCATACCCTTTCTCATCTCGCATTACGGGGGCTACGGTCCTAGGAGAAGGCGAAGCTCGCAGAGGGATTCTTCTTGCTCGATATCTTTCTTGCCTGAGCTGAGCAGCGGGGAAACGGTATGTTGATCTATTGGGAGGTTTGTTCTGATTTTTCTGAGCTGGCTCAGATTTGGGAGCTTCTTTTTTCTAACGCTTTGCCTTTCTTATATCGTCGTGTTCCATCTTGACTTGGAGCTGTTCGTCGATCTCGACCTGCTCAAGAGCCCGGTCATAGGCCTCCTAGTAAGTCTCGGGAGGCCTTTTGGCAAAAGAATGGAATAGCTTTCCTGCCCACAGGTTCCGCCTGAAATTGGCGAGAGTCTCTTTCTGGGTGAAGACTCTCATTTGTATGACTTCTTTGTGAAAACGCTCCACGTATGATCAAAGTGTTTTACCTCACTCCTGAATCACATATTGGCGGTGTATGGGATCCTTTGGACGAGGTTTGACTCCTTGGAATTGGAAGCAAAATCTATCGATAACTTTGTGAAAGAATCCACGCTACCAGCAGGCAGCTTCTTGAACCAAGTTTTTACGTAGTCGGTCAGGGTCGTTGGAAACATCCTGCATATAGCTGCCCTGGTGGTATTCTGGACCTCCATCTGTTGGATGAAGCTCTCCAGGTGACTTAAAGGGTCTTCCGTTCCTGAGAACTTATCTGTTGGCATTTTAAATTTTGGTGGGAGCTCCGCTTCCCGGATCCTCTTGGTGAAGGGAGCGTTCATCTCGCTTAATGGATCCTTCTTATCCTCCCTATTCTTTCCCCTTCTTATCTGCTGGACCTCTTTCTGTAGCTTTGCCAGCAGATCTCTCAGCCGTTAATTCCCGGGTTTCTTTGAATTGACCTCAGATTCTTCACTGTCGGATCCCTCCGATGAACTGGTGACCTCAACCCAGTCCTCTTCATGAGCGAGATCTACTCGGGAGGTTTGTCGGCTTCCTTCCTCTCGACCCGGGTTTCCCTTCTTGATGCCGACGGATGAGGAGCCTCTCGTTGCTCCCGGGTTAGAGCATCTGCTGCAGACTTAACTCGCCTGGGATGGTATTGTGATGGCCTCCTGGGAACTGGGGCCATGGGCCCTAGCCTATCCCGGATCTAAGGTTGAAGCCCGGTCCTATCACGGGTTGGCTCTGGATGAGGAGGTCATAGGCGATCAAAGGCAGGCTGCGTGGTCTCGAGCCTGCTGGGCTCTTTCTGATGATTTGGATTTGTTGGTTGGACTGTGATGCCTTCAACGAGCAAGCGAAGGTGAACGGTTTCCACGAAGGCTCCCGCTAGTTGGTCGAGCGCAGCCTGGCTTTTCATAGGGTGGCCAGAAGCCTGCGCATTAGCCGCTTGGACCGAATCTTGACTGCGATGTCTAGATTTCTTCCCCCTCATTGGGGCCTTTCGCGCTGGCATCGCCGAAGGTTGTTCCGAAGCCCTGTGCTGTCCATGGGAGGAGCGGAGTCTCATAGTTCCTGTAAAACAATAAAAATGTAAACGTTTTATTTCATTAACTGGGTGTGGGTACTTTCTCACAGACGGTGCCAGAAAGTGTTAACTCAGAATTTGCTCGGGGTAAGAAATCTCAATTAACACCCTCGAGACCACTACCACGGAGGTGGTGGCCATGGTCGAATGTACTTTATACAATGCTTGTTCAAATGATAAAAAAATACTAATATTAGTAGAATCAAAAGAGAATGAAAATGCTTTTATTATCAATGGTATATCATGTACAAATATCTCTCAAATGCTCTCAATTTCTCTAGGGTGTTGTAAGGTTGTTGTCGTATGCTTGTCGAAAAGTAGTCCTCTACTTTTCTCTCTAGAGGTTCATTTTTTCCTCCTATTTATACATAGTTTTGGTAGGTTAACTTTGTGATTTCCCCCTTGATTTTCTCAATCTCTTCCTTTCTTATCGGACATGATTTCTCATTTAAACGTCATTGACTTTGTGTTAATAACCGAGTTGAGAATATCTTGGTGGAGATCAGTTTGTTTCCTCTTTAGACTCTATTACTTGCTTTACACGTACGTAATGTTTCCAGATATGATCCAGTGTATCTTCTTATCTTCACAGCGTGATTCCTCATAGAGGTCGTTGAATATGGTATGTATTGTCTCGTATAGCGAGATAGATCAGTGTCCCGGCTTCGATATTCAGGAGCTTAGTTTAGCCAGAAGCTTGGTCTGACCTCCTTTGATCTCTTGGAGCTTGATGCTGCCCCCCGCAGACATTCTTCTATGGCAGCGGGGTTTTGGAGGGCTTTCGGCGAGGTTTCGAGGTAGTCTTGACCTCGGGGAGCTTCCCGATTTCTGCTTTGGTGACACGGGCTTGATCTGATGGCGCCGGGCTCTATTCTGGATGTTTCTAGAGCTCACTTTTATTTCTGTGGGGTGGTATCGTAGCTCGGCTTCGGGAACCTTGGTCCCCTGGTGGATAACCTTAGGCCTGGAGTTAGACTAGGATGGTGGAAAATTTCCCTTTGATCCCTAGCCAAATTTGGCTATTAATAATAATAAAGCCAATTTGTTCTTATTTGTCTTGTATGAGTGTTTGTGGTTCGAGTAAATCATTTAAAACAATCAACCCTCGGCCATCACCTCTGTGGTAATGATCTTGAAGGTGTTAACTGATATTTCTCTTCTCGAGTAAATTTTTCGTTAACACTTTGTAACAGTAAAGCCCTTGATCTGTTGTAAAAGCAGTATTTTCGTTATCCGGGCCAAACATTCTGATCTGTTATAACCCGAGTATACGTCCATAAAACTCAGCAGTTCGTGCCTCGCAGTTGCATGAACCAACTGATCTATTCGAGGCAAAGGGAAACTGTCTTTCGGGCATGCTTTATTTGGATCCATGAAGTCAACACACATTTTCCATTTCCCATTTTTCTTTTTTACCAGTACGACATTCACAACCCACTCGGGATACTGCACTTCCCTGATCGATCCTGCTACCAATAACTTTTGAACTTCTTCTTTAATAGCTTGGCTCCTTTTCTGGATGAATCGTTGCCTATTCTGTATTACTGTGAAATTATTTTGGCATCGATTCCCAGCATGTCTTCATGTTTCCAAGCGAACATATCCCTGTATTCTTTCAATAAGTTGACCAGCTGATTTTTCACCTGTTCGGTCAACTGTGCCCCTAACTTTACCGTTTTTTCAGGGTTCTTGTCATCTATCACAACCTCATTAGTTGGCTCCTCTTCCTAGTCTTTCCCATCTTTTGGAGATGATTCTCTTGGGTCCAGGTCGAACTGGGTTGGAATTTCTGCCTTCTCTTCCTCTTCATCATCCTTCAAGCACTTTTCCCGCTCAGGGAAATCTACCTATATTGCGTCTGGCTCTGCTTTTCCTCTATACACCGCCAGATTGGCTTTTCTCACCCATTCCCGGGAGCCCTTCATAACTCCGACTCCAGCTTATGTTGGGAATTTGATTGTTAGGGCATAGGTTGCCATAACTGCCTTTGTCTTGTTCAAGAATGGTTCGCCTAACAAGGCATTGTTTGGCCAAATCTCGGTGTCAACAACTACCGTCTTCTAACATGGGAAATTCCCTGAGCGGGATTGCCACCATCTTCAACCGACAGTTTGACCGTTCCCAGAGATCTTACTTCTGCTCCCCCAAATACTCTGAGCGGGATTGCCAACGGCTGCAGATCCTTCCTTTGAAGCCCTAACTGATCAAATACTCCGACACTTTGGATATCCACTAAGTTCCCATTATCAATCAGTATTCTCCTCACTTCCCGATGGCCGATACGAACCGATACTATGATCGCATCATTTGGCTTAACTTCTAGTCCATAAGCATCGGCATTGGAGAAAATGATCAGATCCTAACCCTGCTTAAGCTTCTTCTGATTGGGGCCGATCGAGTTTATTTCCAAGTTTCTTTTACCCTCTATTGCTTAACGGACTTCAATCATTCTCTCCATGCCACTTCTTCTTGTGCATGGCCTATCAAAAATGGTGTTGATAGCTCCGACATCTAAATTTCCCCTTGGACTGCCTTTTTGTCTTGGTCAGTCTTTGCGGGGTCATTCTGCCGATCATCACCTCCTTTGAGAACCATGTCTTTCAGGTGCCCTACTCTAATCAGCTTTTCAATGTAACCTCTTAGCTGGTAGCATTTGGAAGTTTCGTGACCATTCTCCCAATGAAACCGTCAATACTTAGAGGTATCTCTTTATGCAAAATTGGATTGCTTCGGGGGCTTTTTATACAGGTTTTTGTCTTCTATTACATTCAAAATTTCTTCATGTTTCTGAGCCAGATGGGTGTAATTAGTATACTGCCTCTTGAAGGTCTTATTGCCCTTCTGATCATCGTTCTTACGGCCTCCTTTCCCTGGGTTGCTTTTCTGGTCTCCCTAAGTATTACCTTCCGAACTGCTGTCTTTGGGTTTTTAACTTTCCTCTGGTTGGCCACCGTGTATAAGCTCTCCTCCGTGAGCAATTTGCTCCTCTTCTGCCATGGCGTATCCTCTCACATCATCCACCAGACTTGCATATGTAGTTGGCTATGCTGCAGGCTGTTGACAAATACAGCCACTACTGCATCGTCGTTAGGGTTCTGCACTTTCGAAACTTCCTGCGAGAACCTGGTAAGGTAGTTCTTTAATTTTTTATCCTTTCTTTGTTTCAAAGTTGAAAGAACGGATATTGATTTCCTACTCTAAATATTCCCCACAAACTGCCTTGTGAAGACTTGTATTAACTCCTTAAAGTTCCTGATTGACCCGTTAGCAAGGCCACCGAACCATCTAGACCCCTGATCTTCTAGTGTTTGACGGAACATTCTGCACATAAGTGCATTATAGTAATCGTATTGCGCTATCACGATTTGGTACCTTCTGACGCGCTCTTGGGGGTCGGTGTTGGCCTTGAACTGTTTCACATGTGGCATTCTGAACTTTTCAGAGAAATGAGCCTATCTTATAGAGGCAGTGAACGGACTACCAGAACTGCCGATTAACATATTCCCGTGTCCTTGTCTCCGCTCCAGTGCCTTTATCCTTCTCAACAGGACTTCATGCTCTCCTTCCAGTTCTCCATGCTTATCGAACTTCTAATGATGAAACCATATGGGTCATTCGAAGTTCGCCATGTGACCTAGGTGTCACGAACGATGTATTTGGGTAGGGGGTTGCTTCCTTGGGCCTCTTAGGGGGCACCTCCTTGTCAGTCGAAGCTGATCGAGACCTTCTTCTGTGACCGTCATACCTGTTGCCTCGGTTGTAACTCATTCCCCATCCATGATCCCTTCCTACATCATCATGCAAGCTAGGTTCCCTTCTTTCTTAGTTGCCTTAATCCCCATTCTTCCTGCGGTCTTGGTAATCTCGGCGATAGTCTCTCTTTTGGGATCACTCCCTCTTTTCGCGGCGATCCGCCCTATCTCTACCAGTTTTCTGTGGGGCATCTGGGGTTGGAACCACTACTTCATACTATATCTTGGGATCTCGAGCCACCACGGGTGCATATAACTGGTATGGTGAGGTCAAGTTGGTAGTAGCAGTTATGTTGATTCCCTATCTAGCAGCCTCTTCGATAACTCACCGCAGGGAATCCTAGACTTGCCAGAAAGCGTTCGGAGAGATACCGGGAATGGCATCTGCAGAGGTGGTTATGACTTGACCGATGGAAGGTGGAGTTCTAAAGGGCAAATCTCCTCCGGTGTTTACTACACCAGTATCGTCGATACCATGTGGGGTACCAGTATCATGTGGGTGTGTGGGATTGACTTCCTTCTCTACTATTCGCCATTTGACTATCACACAAATTACTACCCCCCCCCCTCCCCCCCCCCCCCCCCCCCCCCCCATTCTAGCGCCAATTGTTGACGATGCTTTTTGGGATTATGTAAATTAAATCTCACATCACACAAGTTATATGTAATTTGCGATTATGTAAGAATTTGAAAAGGACAAAAGAAGAATTACACAAGCAAGATTTTACATGGAAAACCCTATAGGAAAAAAACCACGGTTGCCGGTGACGGCGAGAAGAAAATCCACTATGAATAAGTTGTTACAAGCTCAGCCTCATTTTTCCTCTTGAATATCTAATGATTCGTTCCCCTTTTTGGGTGCTTTTAGGGTCAATTTATATATGCGTAGAATCCTAATTCTTGGAATACAAGTAAAAGAATATGTGGTAGTGATTTAATGAAGTACAAATAACTCTGACTTATTGGAGTCGTCCTGATCTTCTTTCCCGTTTTGATTTACTGATGTTTGTGTTTTGAACATATCAGATCTTTTGACTATTTTGGATTCTGACATTGATAAGGAAATTTGGTTCCTTATCGGGGTATACTTCATGGCTCCTTATTTGAGTGAGATTCTTCTTATGCGTATTTGAATTGTAATTACAATAAACTCTGTGATTCTGATATGTCATGATTCTGAGCATGTCTTTAAGTTATCCACGTGTCATTCAGCTGGCCGTTTGTCAAACCAGACAGAATTCCTTTCGCCTCCGACCAGAGAACTAAACCCGATCGAGTAACCAAAACCCTGACCAATTTGGTTCACCGATTATCTTCTTTATTTTAATTACCACAACTACTTTGGCTAAGTATTTTCAACCTAACCATTTGAGTAATTTTGATCAAATATTATAAGAGCAATACTGTGGTCATCTTAAGTTGGCTTAACATCTATTGACGTGTCACTATTTAATGGAAACGTGAAGTTTATGCTGACATGTCATCTTTCTAGATTTTACCAATAACAAGAACCAAGTGAAATGTCAAATCCTTAGGACTATGTGTTTATGATATGTGTTTCCTTGTGTTTCGTATACATGAAAATTCATTTTGGAAAAGTCTTATTTGGTTAATTTTTTGATAAGTATTTTTGTTCCAAAAGTTCACGAAGTTACTTTGGGTTCATAGCACATCGCTATTATACTACAAGTTAGTTGTTGGAGTTGTGGATTAGAAAATGTGTTAGCATATGTAATATATTTCTATGTGATATTGAGTAATATTCACATATGAATTTTATAGAGTGAATAATTTATTTAAGATATGCTGATTTATTGATGTTTTCTAAGTTATAGATAGACTTAGTATTGTCTTATAAGGCTATAACTTCGAAATTTTGTTGGAGAGGATTCGTAGTATACAAAATTGAAATTGGTGACAGGTACATCATACTCAAAGTCGATTTATTTAGTTTAGATTCACATGATTTTGGTGTAGTCATTAATAAAGATTAGATTTTTCACTACTACAATTATGGTTAAAGAGATCACTTAAAATAGATCATTTTATGAGAAAGTGATCTGTTTTATGAAATGATTCCATAAAATAGATCACTTCATGAAAATTGATTTTTTAAAATGAAATGATCAGATAAATTAAAATCACTTTCGAAAAAAGTGATCTTTGTTTGTTAAGAAGTGATAACTTAAATTGATCATTTGAAAAAAAAAAGGATCTATAAAAATTTGATTTTATTTTTTTATTAAAGATTATTTGAAATAGATAATTTTAAAACCTTACATATCTATAACAAAAGAATCAATCTAAATAGATTTTTTAAATTTTTTTAATGATATTTTTTTAAATTTTTTACATATATATACATATATATATATATATATATATATATATTAACAGATAATCTTATCTAAAATAATATTTTCTTTTATTTTTAAGAAAATATTTTACTAAATAATTACATTTTCAATAATAAAAGAGTGCCACAAATGTGCACCCCATGTTTCTCTCAAGTATTTTCACGATGAAACTCAATTTCTTAATTTGATTTTGTAACTGCTGTCTCTTCTCTGCTTCATCCGCCAGTCCAAGACCTACTTTCTAATCAATGTTTTAATTTGGGAAAAAAAATCCTAAAATTTGTTCAACCACCAGACTTCAAAACAAGATGCGGAGAAGATGAGTAATTTTTTTTTATTTTTTATCTAATAATGTTTTTTTTTTATCGATTTATAGTCCTCGATCTTTAGGAAATATTCTTAGAGTTTTTGATCTTTTGTGATTGAAGTAAACATATTTATGTATTAATTAAAAAAAACAGTGAAAGAATATTTATAGAATCAATATTTGGATTTATTGATGGCATCTGTGAACTTTTTTTCTAACCGTTTTTACTTTGTTGGGATTTATGTTCTGTGGGATATATGATTTCTTTTGATTATATTTGCTTTTGTTATCTACTGTGCATTAGACTCTTGATGAGGTGATTTTTTTTTTTCCAAATTCTGAAGTAAATGTTTAAATTTTATTGGATGTTGATTATTACTTGTAACCAAGATGTGCATTTTTCTTGATCCAGTCAGTGAAGCTATAATAAAAAAACTGCAAATTATTTTCCTTTATTCTCATATTTACTTTTTTTTTTGATGTAGACATATCTTATTCAAATGGTTCTTTAGATGTTTGCGGCATAAAGGAGAAGACATAACTGGAAGAATCATATCAGCAAACTACAGTGGTATCTAATCTATATTCTATAGTCCTAAAACTAAGAACTCTCACTTTGTTTTAAAATTTAACACTTTCTCTTGTAGATATTTTTGTAGTTTTAGTGCCTAAAATATTTGTAATTGACTAGATATGAGAGTTGCCATTTCAGATTACATTGTTCCATTAGAAATAATGGTGGGTTAAAGTTAATTTATATATTTATTTACTTGTATATTTTCAATAGCTTTTAATTTTATAAAATTTTGTTATTTGTAATATTGTGCAACGTAGAAGAAAGATAATATTATACAAGGTGAATGGATTGACTTGATGCAGACTACATATGAAGATTGAGATGCCATGAATGTTGATGAATATTGTAGTGTTGCACTTTGATGAATATTGTGACCTTAATTTTGTAATTTAATTTCGGTTTGAGATTCTTGTGTATATAATAGTTTTGAGATGTTCTTTTCGGATATTAATTTTATATAAATAAAATTGTTTGAAAGAAATATCTATTGTTCTGATTTGTAATGAATGATTGATATTTGTTGTTTGTAATTAGTTAAAAATATATTATTATGAATAATTAATTATTTATTAATTAATGCAACTAAATTAGAGAATAATTATTACTATAATTGAATTAAAATGATTAATTAATAAATTAAAAATCAGGACACTTTTATTTTTAAAAAAATGATTTTCATTATCATTTTGTAGATCGTTCTTTTAACAAAAATATTATAATTAATTTTAAATAGAGATCACTTTTAAATTAAAAAGTGATCTTTATTTAATTTTACTTGATCATTTTATAAGTGATTTGGATTATAATTTTTTTAAAAGATTACTTTAATAGAGATTGCTTTTAAAAGTGATCACTATTTGTTTTTAGATCATTACATAAGTGATTTCTATATAGTTTTTTTGTAGTAGTGTTTGTTTATTATGTCTGTGATTGAAGTTGTATTCCAATTGATTAAAGAGTTTGAGTTTTCCCTAGTTAATACTAAGTTAGGGATAATATGATGAGCTTTTGAATCTTAAGGTTTTCTAAATAAATTTTGTAAGGCCTCATTGATCGGTGATAATTGAATATGTCATTGAATTATTTGTTGGATAAGAGATGTATTGCAAATTCTTATATGATGTCATTCAGTGATATCTTAAGCACATGTTACCTTTTATGGAACTTATGAATCTAGTGTTTAGAGATTTCTTGTACGAATTTATTATGATGATTATCAACGATTGTGATTTGAGTCAAAAGGAATTCAAAAATCTAAACACTTGCTAATGGTTGTGCCAGTGCAAATCATCCCTTCTAGATAAAGTGTAATTGCAATCCATAGTGATATTTCTCGTAGGTGAGAGTTTTGTATAATGTGTTATTTTATTTATTATAAAGCATATTAATAGTTTTATGATTAATGATTGAATAAATTTCAATATCCAAATTTATTGCATAGTGTATATATATATATATATATATATATATATATATATATAAGGTTTCATCGACTTTTAAAAGATTTTTGCTTATGGGTCGTCTATTTGAAATGTTTTATGAAATTTGATATATTTGATTAACGTTTATAAACATACATTTGCTTTGATATTATTCTATTTTATGTAGATATTTCTAAATTCTAATTAAGATTTTTCATAGTTATCATTTTGGCACATATATTTTTCTTTGATAAAAAAAAGAAAAACTTACTTGACTTCAAACAAGTGTCTTCCTTTATGCTATGTATTCAAGTTATTACTAAATCTGGACTTTCAAAGTATATTATTGTTTTACTGATGCGATTTTATTTGTCACCGCATTAAAAATTTTCAAGATTTATAAAAATGAATTTGGTTTAATTAATTGTGTATTTATTTTGTTTCCATATGATTTGTTTTCTTTTGTTACGACGGTACTAAACTTCTTAGTGAGAACGAGAGTTAATCTGTAATATGATAGTTTTTCCGTTTTCTTGATTTGGAATCTTTGAAATGATTATCTCAATAACAATTTTTATATCTTTTTATATACGATAAAATTTGATTGGTCAATATATATAATTTTTTTATTGTCTCTAAATGATTTGTGTAAAATATTATTGATCATTATTTGAATTCTGCATCATATTTTGATAATTATTGGACTGTTAATATTATTATTATTTTGCAGTTTTCTGATTTGTTTTATATTAAATTTATTTAACCTATAAATTTATTACACGAAGTGAAGAATTCTATATCTCTAAGTAAAAAAAAATTGATTTGGTGTGATGTATCATCTTTATATTTCAATTATACTTACGGTAATTTTTTTCCTCTCAATTTAGGATCACATCAATGAATTTCAGAATTCAATTTTAGTACTATTAATGATTTGAAACAAGTGAATCGAATATGTCTTGAATTATATATATTTTTCAACTTATTCTGAGTTAATCTTTTGAAGTTTTGCAATATATTTATGTTTGTTATTATAAGTTCATTCTTCAAATTATTTATCTCCAAAATTTATGGATATATATGATTATTAATCCATTTTAATCTAAATTGGTTTTATATAAGATTTGTAAATTGTTTTTAATGTTCTCTCATTCATTTGACATCAAGACGTGAGATGTGAATATTTCTCAGTTAGCATAAATTTATATGTTTTTATAAGTCACATGTTTTTTTTATATATAAAAATTATATAGATGTCATATTCCTGTATCTTATACACATTAATTTATTTGTTTATTGATTTGTCTCTATAATTTATTGGTTAGAAACTGAGTTTGAATTGTATTCAGAATTTCAGTTTCTTTTTGGTAAAATCAAAACTTTTTTTGAGGTTTCGTGCAGAATTTCATGTAAGAATTTCTTAAGGTTTTATAATTAATTTATAAGAGATTTCTTCAATATGCTTTTGTTTTTGTTTTGAGGTTGAAATCTTATTTTGGTCAACATTATGAGTTAAATTCATACTACAATTGTTTCTTGAATTGGTTTTAATATTCACCAACTGGTTTTGACTTCAGTCAAGTGTTCATGTTTTAGCCACACCAATTTAACCACTATGTTTAATTATGTTCTACTCATTTTATGTTATGATATTTTCATATCTGATTCAATATTTTATTTGAGATTTTTGAAGGCCATTGGACAAATCCAAAATTTTGAAATATTTATACTTTGTCTTTAAATCCTAAGTTTTTATATATTAAACTAGACATCTTAAGGGTTAATTTAAAGTTATTTTCTCTTAAAAATAATATGTATGCAATTTGGATGATTTTTTCAAAGTTGACTCTAGCTGCTGGATTCCCACGTTTCAATGGATTAGGATAATTACGAAATTGTTTTGACAAGATTTTTTTAATCAAAATTTACGTAATATGGTATGGACAAATATATGTATGTCTAGTGTTATTCTAGAAAGTTTCATGATTTAATGAGTTATACTCCAAATTTTTTTTTTGAAGTGCCAAAGGTCTCCACTGAATATGTCTGACAGATTTGATCAATCTTAAAACGATGAGGTTTTGGAATTTTTTTTGATGATAAAATTTTTCCATACTTTTACTGGGCTTTGAACACATGTCTACGTGTGTAAAAATTCAGAATGTTTATATTTAAAGAGAAGTTTCTATAAATCGGAGATTCGGTTGTGCTCTATGTTGATCCTTATAGTTTAGTTATGTACGACCTCTAAATAAGTAGTTGAAACCCGTTGCATTGAGGAATGTTATAGTTTGATATGTGAGGTATATTCATATGAAATTATTCCTCTACTTTTAGGTTGATGAGTTTTTATTCGTTGATGAGGATTGTTTATTGCTTGTGTGTTAGGCTATGGAAGTGCTGTGAGATTTGGTAAGAAAGGTAAGCTGAGCCCGAGTTTTGTAGGTTCGTTTGGGATTTTGGAGAAGATTGGTGATTTAGCTTATAGATTAGCACTGCCACCATCATTAGCTAGAGTTCATAATGCGTTTCATGTGTCTATGCTTCATAAGTACGTTTCAAATCTGTCAAATGAGATCAGTTATGAACTGTTAAGAGTTGACCTCACCTATTAGATTGATCAGGTATATGAAATTTTGAGGACGAAATTCTTTAAGGGGGGTAGAAGTTGTATGACCCATATTCTGATTATTAGTTTATTTGTTCCCCTAAGCATTTACTTTTTAAAAACACTTTTTGTTTTTGAAATTTATATGGTTTTAAAGGATTAAAGGTTTAAAATAAAAATTAGAGTTGCATAAGTGTTTTATTCCTATTATAACTCTTACATTTAAATGATATTATTAATAAAAAAATAAATAAGAAATTCTGATTTTTATTAGGAATCCTACCTTTTTAAAACTCTTTTATTTAAGACTCTTATTCTCTTTTACGTTCATAAGAAAAAAAAAACCCTAAAACTATCTTTGGTGAATGGCAAGTGAAGAAAAAAAAAACTCATATTTTCGGTCAAGAACGGATTTTCAAACAAGAAGAATAAATATGTTTTCAAGGTGTGTTTCTCTTCATTTTTTATGTGTTTTTATTTACTACTTAAACGCTTAGTGAAATCAAAATTAGGGTTTTTATTTTGTACTAACCCTAGAAGAATATTAAAGCGATAGTTTGGTTCCTAGTTTCTATTATCAATGTACTTAGGACTAACTAGTGCCTATTCCGAAACTTATAGATATATTTTGTGATATTTTTGTTATTTGGCTTTTCATATTTCGAATTAGACTATCTAATGTTTTTACAGAAATTCGTTTCGTTTTAAAATCATAAGTATTGTATTTTTTCTGAATTTTCAAGTTTGAAAAAGTGTTGCTGAAAATACCAGTTTTGGTAACATAGTTGGATTTCGAAAATTGTTTTTATTAGGTTATACTTATTAATAATTTGTGAAATTTGGTACATATGTTAAAAGGGTTTTAATTTTTTTTTTCACTATTTTTAGAGTTTTATTGAATTAGTTAAGAATTTTTGAAAATCTGGTACTACAATCTGTCTAGTGTTAGACAGATTTCGTGATCCAAAACAATAAATAGTTCAAAAATATTTATTTCATGTATTTCGCTTTGAAATTTTATCTTGGAACCTTATATGTGTTATTTACACTACTGTGAATATTTTATATCAATCGGATATTTAAAGAAATTGTTAAAATTCAAATGGTGAGTAGTGTTTGGGACTATCTAATTTCATATATATCAGATTAATACGAAATCTAAATTATTTTAAGGTACTTACAGATTTTATTAAATTCCGAAAAGTTTTATGTAAATCTCTACGTCTAGCTAAATTGTATTTCCAAAATTTCAGAATTTTCCAGTTTATGAATAATATATTACAAATCATACACCTGATACTGTTCGGTTTTCAAAACAGCACTGATTAGTTTCTAATAACAGGATTTCGGTTTGTGGAATGTTATACCAGCCCTTATTCCAGTCCAAAACATTATTAAGTCTCTGATCTTTACATGATTATCTGATCTTAGGCTAGGGATTGGGTTGTTAGCTTCGTGGGCAATTGCTCTTATTTGGTTTGCTAAGAGGTACGTATACTAGACCCATTTTCGAAACGGAATCACAATGTTATATGTATATGAAATATGTTTATGAATGTTTTCTAAAAGTGTTGCGAATGATTTGAAATGTGTTCAAAATGCTTTGAAATGTGGTAAGTATTACAATATGTTTTCGCTAGGGTACTTTTGTTTATTGTTGCTAGTAGGCACTTATGTGAATTTGTGTGGAGCCCTATGTGATTTGATATGTGTGTGGTATATGGGAAGTGTCTCTGGAGTACTCTAGGGACTAAAGAGTCTTCACATTCGTGTGTCGACGTATTAGTGCATGTGGGAAGACTCGTCGTTGATCACAATGAGGGTTTGGCTCTTAGCTTCGGGCATGAGTGTTTTGTGTGTTTAAAAGATAAGAAATCCTCACTTGCACTTTCCTTGTATACATTAGTTGCCGACGGGTAACTTTGGCTTCACTTTGTGATATGTGAAAAGTCCTACTATGCAATAATGGATAAAAGGAACCTAGCAAAGTTTGATAAGTATATAATTTGAATGATTTGTAAACTGTGTTTTTGAAAGATATGGCTTTTCGTAGTTTGTGATATTTCGTATATGTATAAATTCATGTTTAGTATGCTTACTCAGTTTCCAAACTCACTTAGTACATTGTGATTCCAGATTCTTGGGGTTGTGATTCGCACATAACATGGTTGACATCTCGACGAAGTTTAGTTCTTGGTTCCCCAGGTGATAGGAGTTTATTTATCCTTCAGAATGTTAATGTTCTTTTTATATATGAAATTTGGGAGTATGTAATTGTATTTGAAATTTTCAGTTCCTCATTTTGTAAGATATTTGTAAGAAAGTAAAGCCATGTCTTAATCTTCAGGGTTGGGGCGTGACACATTTTTCCTTTTTTTATTAATATCCCGAATCCATTTTTTTAATATAGGTATTTTGGAAGTAATTAATGTTTCATCTTCCCATTCCTTATTATTGTTTTCCTTATACTTTTATTAAATTAGTTTCATCATATTTAGGAAATAAAAAGAAAATTTTGAATTTTTTTTATTTAGAATTAGAAACGAAAGATTTTAACATATTAACTTTGTTTTATTTGAACATATTAGCTTTTCGAATATTGTTAGGTAGTCCAAATTAGTTGGTTATACGATTCCATTATTTTTCTCTTTATACAATCAATTCAACTATGAATATTTAGCCATATGATGCTATTTTATTGTTCTAACATAAATATAAATTACTGTAGGGTTGCTTTATGATGCACGTTTTTATTAATTGAAATTTATTAGTTACAACAATATTACAAAATGTCTTATAACTATAAAATTGATATCCGCATATACACATAAAGTGATTTATGCATTCATAGTGTAATATTGATACCAACGGATATCAAAGTTATACCTATATCGTATGATGGCCCAATTCATGTTCCCAAATGCACATAATATTTTTTGAATAATTAACATATAGTATTTATAATGTTATTACCAAATGTGTACAATTGCACAATTCATGTCTCCATATGCACATAAACTGATTAAGCATTCATAGTGTAATGTTGATATCAAAGGATATCAAAATTATACCTATATCATATGAATGCCCAATTCATGAATGTTCTCATATGCACATAATATGTTTCGAATAATTAACATAAAGTGGTTATAATGTTATTACTAAATGTGTAAAATTGCTCAATTCATTCATGGTCCCATATTAATTTTTATTAAGTATGAGGTATAACAGTATAATACTTTTTATTTGCAAAGTAATCAAAGTTTAATAAGATTGCATATGTTGACACACCATTAAACATTTTACTTGACCGATTCGTGAATTTTTTCATAGGGACTTGGTTTCAAATAAATATATCAATGCATGCAGCTACAGTGTTACAAATTGTTGTAAACTATAACATTTACGTTCCCATATGCACATAAAGTGATTTAAGCATTCATAGTTAAATATTTATATATATGATATTAATGTTATACCTATATCATATGATTGCCTAATTCATGTTTCCTTATGCACATAATATGATATCAAGGTTATACCTATATCATATGATTGCACAATTCATATTCCCGTAATTATATGTTTATTAATTGAAATTTATTAGTTATAACAATATTACAAAATGTTTTGTTACTATACAATTCATGTCCTCATATGCACATAAAGTGGTTTCAGCATTCATAGTGTAATGTTGATATCAAGGGTTATCGAAGTTATACCTATATTATATGAATGACCAATTCATGTATGTTCCTATATGTACATAATATGTTTTGAATAATTAACATATAGTAGTTATAATGTTAACACTAAATGTATACAATTGCTCAATTCATTTTCCCATATTCATTTTTATTAATTGAAATTTATTAGTTATAACAATATAACAAAATGTTTTATAACTATACAATTCATATCCCCATATGCACATAAAGTGATTTAAGCATTCATTGTTTAATGTTGATACCAAATTTTGTTAATGTAATAGTATAATTGGCATTATTTATTTAAAGTATGAGGTATAACAGTAGAATATTTTTATTTGCAAAGTAATCAAAGTTTAATAAGATTGAATTAGATATATGATACATCATTGAACTATACACAATAAGTTATATGCAATCATGTAACATGAAAATAACACAAAAAACGAAGCTGATTTGAATTATGTAAATACATTGGGACATGTGTGCAGTGTAACTGTTGTAATTTGAATCGGAAAATATATAACCATGTTGTTATTTTAATTTAAATATCATTGATTGATATTTAAAATTTAATGAGACTGTATTGATATATGAAATTCATAGATTTTGAATTTAGGTGTGTACATACGAATTATGTAGGAGATTCGTTTAGGGCATGCATAAAATACGTGAAGAGTTTAGGGCTTTCCAAAAATACACGGATGTAGGGCTTCTGGTTCAGATTTTGTTATGCATTCACGAATATGTGGCTGGTTGTTATTTATATTTTAATAAGATTGGCCAATTGGGATACAGGTTTATCCACACCTCTTACATTCTTCAATGAAATTTTTGTTTATTGGTTGATATTTAATTTTTTTTAATACGATAGATTGTCATCATTGATATAGATTAGGGATCTCTTAACTTCAAATTCTTCATATTCAACCTTTTAATATATTTCCTTTCTATTGGTTGTTACGAATAGAAGGTTTGTTGGGCCTATCGCCCTATATTCGAGCTATATCTCCATTCCTAGTCGAAAGGTTTTAGTTGACATGGGTTGGTTCGAATTTAATACAAAGCTATATTTAATCCATGCACAACCTGAAATTTATTATTAAAATAATTTCCAATACAAAGCTGAAATATATTTTCCCCTTTTTTTTAAACTTCAAAAGATATTTAGCCTCTCTCTCTCTTTGTCTTTGATTCACAATTTGAAACCCAAAATAAAACTCTTTTCATCACACCATTGTTGTTCCTTTCACGAAACAATGTCCATCACGCAGTTGTTCTTCTGTTAACAAAAGACTTATGTGATCAGATTTACAGACCTAAGAGGTTTGTGAAAATCGCACGGTTTGATCATTGTAAATGTTTATATTTCCACATTAATGTTTATATTTTTGTTTTTTTAGGTTTTTTGCAAGCTTTTGTGCTCACATGTTTGAAGGTGTTTTGATTGGTTTCGCAATATCTGCATGTGTTTGTTAAAGGGTTTATTGTTATATTTCGTGTTTGAAAAATGTTTTTTCACACATTGAACACATAAATGTACTGTCAAAATCCCAAACTCTTAGAAAAGCATTTATCTGCGTTGCTTCTTCTTTGATCTGTTATGTGTTTGATGAATGGTTTATAGTGATAGTTGATAGAAGTAGAGATTCATATTACCTTATGTAGTTGTGTCCTTGATACTCACGTATTACCTTATTTAAATAGGTTAATTACTTTCCTATATTGAGTAGTTTGTATTATGTATAAATAGATTACCATTCAATGAATACAATAAGATTATTCCATTCTTCACAAATACAGTATTGTTATTATGGTATCAGAGCTAAAGTCGAAGTCCCAAAAGGTAACTTATGACTTTTATTACATAAACATGCAGGACAATGAGAAAATGGGGTCTCAGACTTGTGAACTGAAAGACTGTGATTTGAGATAAGCTTTTGGAGAATTGGTAGAGATGGATGACCTAGACGAAAGTGCCACGACAGAGGGGAGACGGTGGACCGAGAGATCACAAAATTCTGACGAAAATTTGACGCGGGTTGACTTAGTTGGGTTGACTTCTGCCACACGTATAGGTTTCCTTTATTCTGGCCGCGAACCAAGAATTCCCTCGTGGTTAGGTCCTTCACATGAAAACAATCAGGAAAAAACTCAATTGACGTGTTATTATGAGAACAAAACTGAGACACAGACACTAGATTTTGTGAGATATGAGGTGAGCATAAAACACGTTTAAGATGAAAGGAATGAGTATGAGTATGTAATTTAGTAGAGCCAGTGTGAGTGATAGGAATCGTTTTACCATCCCCGACCATGATATCCTCTATGCCGCCATACTCTGAATGGAGGGAAAGGTTCTAAAGATCCGATGTCATGTGATGAGAGAAACCAGTATCAAGTACCCAATTATTGTGGGGACTTCGCTGTTCCGAACTCATGTGGTTGGCTCGTGGCCAATTATGAATACCTGGTTGTGGACGAGATCGACATGTGCTAGCTGTATGGCCTACCTTGTCATATAGTTGGCACACTGGTCGTGATTGGGTTTTGGAAGTAGAGGAACGCCACTGTGAGCTGAAGTTTGGAGAGAAATTTGGCCGATAAGAACTGACTGGACCAGAGGAGAATCCACGGCTGCTGCCCGTGTGTCCCTTAAAATTCTGCTGTTGCAGGTTGTTATTGTTACTGAATGACTGATGTTGGCCCATATGTGATGTTGAATTGACCTGTTGACCTTGACCTCTGCTATTGAACATTCTCTGATTAAACTGAGCAGTTATCTATGGTCCACCTTTTTTGGATTCATCACGTTTGAGAAAGGATTCGTGATCAAAAAGTTTGTCATATAATTCTTCAAAGGAAATTGGTGTGCCTCGAGCTCGGATGGCGGAAGCAAGCGGCAAGTAGGTTGGACCTAACCCATTCAGTGTGTGAATCACGGTTGCACCATCATTAACAAAGTGACCAATTAATTCGACGTTGTCAAGTATGTTTTTAATTCCATGCATGTATTCTGTAACTGACTTGTCTGCTAGGCTGACATTCGTAAGTGAATCAAGAAGACCAAGTTTTCTGGTGTTATACCGATTGGCATATGAAGATTCAAGTTTTTCCCACGCTTGTGTGGAAGTGGTGGAATGTGTCACAATGGACTGAGCTGCACATGTGCACGTGACCTGTATTGCATGGAGAAGAAGACGATCCTGTCGAAGCCATATGTAGTAGTCAGGATTGGCGATAGTTTCTGGAACTGCTTAATTTTCTGAGGATCTCGCGGGGTTTGCAATGACGTCTGGAGGACTTGGTTTGGTACCATCCAGGTATCCCATGAGACCATAGCCAAAGAGAAGATTCTCAAACTGCGATCTCCATACAGCATAGTTTCCTCCTTTGAAGAGTTTGGTAGGTATCTGGGTGGAGTTTATGGCTATCAGGGATTGTTGTATTGGGTTATTATTGTTTGCTCCCAGAAGGATGACTGGAGGAGAAGAAGTGGAAGAGGTTGAGGATGTGGCCGAAGAATTCATATTGATGTTAAGAAGAGAATGAAGAATTCAGGGCAGTGATTTTTATGGATTTCGGTGAGAGAAAAAAAAAGTAAGAAAGGAGGAGGACGGCTAGGGTTTTAGGATCTATAAGCTTTTTAACAGCTTTGCTCTGATATCATAATAACAATACTGTATTTGTGAAGAATGGAATAATCTTATTGTATTAGCAACACACAGTTGCACGGTCGACAACTGAGGCGGAATATCGAGCGTTTGCGTCTTCCGCTGCTAAACTCAACTGGATAGGCCATCTTCAGTCGGAGCTTCAGGTAAAAGTTCTCTCTACACCAGTCATCTACTGTGATAATGTTGGCACCACTTATGTGTGTGCGAATCCTATCTTCCATAGCCGCATGAAGCATGTTGCGATCGACTTCTTCTTTGTTCGGGATCAAGTAGCTCGCCAGTAGCTGTGTGTATCCCATGTTCACACTAATGATCAGCTGGCAGACTCTCTCACAAAGCCTCTCTCACATCGGCATTTCCTTGATCATCGCTCCAAGATAGGCATCCTTGACGGTAGCTCTATCTTACGGGGGCATGATAGAAGTAGAGATTCATATTACCTTATGTAGTTGTGTCCTTGATACTCACGTATTACCTTATGTAAATAGGCTAATTACTTTCCTATATTGAGTAGTTTGTATTGTGTATAAATAGATTACCATTCAATGAATACAATAGGATTATTCCATTCTTCACAAATACAGTATTGTTATTAATAGTACCTGCTTGTTCAGTGACCAATATTAGATATGATTGCAATGGTTCAATATGAACATGATTACCTCCGGCATGCAAGTTTTGAAAATAAAACTAGATTTACTTGAACATGATTCGATGGATAATTTTTGCTCCCCAGATATGTTTTATTAGTTATTATTCTTGTATGATGATAATGTTTGTTTGGTCTGGGTTAAAATTCTTGTTTATTGTTTTTTAATTATAACATATCGACATTGTACATGTATTGTGATTCAGTAAATATATGTTCTTTATAACGCATTAAACATAATTTCATTGTCAATTACAAATTTTGTGTGCATGTCTTATTCTTTGTAAAATTTTTAAAATTAGTGTTTTGTTGGGATTTGATACTTAACATCATGAAAAACGGTGGAAAGAAAACGCAGCCTTTGTTAATTCGGGATGTTAGGAAGAAACTTATCCTTGTGGAAATATCAGTTAGAATCCGTATTATATATTTTATGCGATCGAATAGTTGTTTGTATAATCAAAACGTAAAACATATAATCACATTTAAAAGAGTATTGGTATAGTAAAGATTTGCATTGTCAAATGCATGAAAAACTTTACTATAAAATTGTCAATTAGAATTCATATTAACTAATTTATGTGATCGCATATTTATTCAGTAATCACAATTTAATATGCACATAATATGTTTTAAAAGAGTATTGATATATGAAGATTTGCATTGGCAAACGCATGAAAACCATTTGTGTAAAAATATCAGTTAGAATTCGTATTAAAAGTAGTGTTTGTGATAACCCTTTTTAGACATATATAATCTCATTTAAAAGGTATTCGATATATAATATTTGCATTGAGAAATGCATGACAACCCTTTCTGTATCAATTACAATAAGAATCCATATTATATATTTTTTGTGATCGAATATCGGTTTTAAAATTACAGTTTAAGATATATAATCATACTTTAAAGAGTGTTGATTGACGCACTCCGAGTGTACCTCTAAACTAATGATGCTCTAAAAACTAAATGAAATGGAGTGCGAGAGACTAGTTAACCGTTCGCAAGTGAACGAATCGATGTCGAGTATAGCGAACATAAGTAAGGGTATTGATCCCACGAGGAAATCTAGGTAGTGAAAATCAAATAGAATAATAAAACTTGCTTAACAAAGATTGACTAGTGAATGATCTTAACACGTTTAAACTAAAAGTGGATTAAGTGAGATACAAGGGAATATGATAGAGCATAAGTATTAACCAAGATCTTAAATAAATAACTTTAAAACAACATCCATTTATCTAATATGTGGCCCTAATTTAAAAGGTCTTTGAGAAAGACTTTCATCAATTCCACATCTCAATATGTCAAAGGATGGTGAATAGAGAAATCTTTAATCTGGAAAGGCAAGTTAAATTAATAAGCATGGTCATGCATCATCAACAATCACTCCAAAAGAAAGTGAGGATATTAGTTATGTTTCTTCAAACACATTTATTGATAATCCAACCACTTTAAAAGTATCTTAAATGCTACAAATGCAAAGGAAATCACATTTAATGTATATTTCATACATTAATTGCACATATATAAACAAGATAGAATGGATAAACATATTATATTGATTTAGATTATAGTTAACAGCAAATGAACATCTATCCCTTACATCTCAAGGAATTCAGCTACACATGATTTTCTTAACTACAAAAGATAAAGAAAGAGAGATACAACCGATAGTCTTGGATGATGATCCTTGACTTTGATTACAAATTCTTCCTTCAATCTTCTTCGAAGTTGCTTCAAGATCTAGTTACAAATAAGAACTAATTTGATCTCTAAGATAATCTCAACTTTTTATTTTTAAGTCTTTTTTTCTACGAAAATATCTCTATATAAAATCTATTTCTCTATGTAGTGGGTAGAAAAAATCATTGGTTTATCAAGTGGATTGTTGACGTGGTAGACAATTGCGAGTCAGATCTGCGAGATGAAACTCGCAAATTGAACTCGCGGTTTGCTTTTGCTTAAAAGAAGTAGTAGATTCATATGGCGGTGGGATTTTGGGCAACTTCTGCGAGGTGGCTCTGCGAGTTGGATCTTGTAGTGTCTGGTAGCCGCCTAGTTTCTCTGGCTTGAACTCGCAGTCTGAAGTGGCAGTCTCCTTTGGAGTGTTTTTATGAGTTGGAACTCGTAGATTGGAAGTAGCAGTTCTGATTTGCCGGGTTGTGGTCGCAGACTGACGTGGCAGATGCTTCTGGAGTGTTTCTGAGAGTTGGTCACTACGAGGTTGAACTCGTAGATTGATGTGGCAGTCGGTTATGTGAAACATCTGCTACTTCGAAATTAATGCTGATGTCGTAGTTTGATGCCGTAGTATTTTCTGAGGAACATTTGTGACTTGGATCTGTGAGGTTGAACTCGCATATTTCTTCTTTTCTTCCAAAAATCCCTTCTTTCACATGAAATCCCCAACTTGGAACAAAAATGCCTTTGGAATAGTATTTTTTCCTGAAAACGATTTTACAAGAAAATAAACACTTAAAACATCCCATAAACGGTAACAAAGGTAAGGGATTAAGAGCTCTAAACATATACAAATTTAGAGCGATCAAAACCCCCAAACCTTACTGATGCACTTTGAGCATACCTCAAAACTAATGGTACTCTATAAACTAAGTTAAATGAATGGAATGTACGAGTCTAATTAACCATTCGCAAGCGTATGAATCGCTATCGAGTATAGCGGACACAAGTAAGGGTTTCGTTCCCACAAGGAACTCGAACTTGTTCTAGTAATCGGTCTAGTAAAATTCACCTCAAGTTAAGCTAATACGAAATTGCTTATAAATGCTAAGTTTAAAGATTCTAAAGATATGTTGAGAAAGTAATGATGCAATATGCTAATAAAAAATTTCACAACCCAAGTTCTAATCTTAAACCATCTATATGCAAGAGTTTCAAGTGTGAACTACTCAAGATTGGTCAACCAAGAGATAGAGCAACTATTCTTGCACAACAAAGCATGCTTGGATGTTAAGTAAAGTGCATATTCAACAATTAACATGTGAATATATTAAGCATAAGTGCAAACTCACAATAGATAAAAGATAGACTAGATCATTACTAAAGGTGTTCATATTTATATAATCACTAAATCCCCAACAAAAAGGATTTAGCCACTCATTATCAAATAAATACAAGTAAAGAAAAGAGAAAGATAAAGAAAGCTCATGGTGTTCTTGATGCTCTCCTCTTGATTGCTCAATAAAACCTTGCGTGATTGACAAAGAATTGATTTACTTTTCACTACTTAGAAGATTCTAATTATAATTTATGTAGAACTAAAGTGTTTAAGCTAAAATACAAAATTAAAGTAAAGTGGTTTGTGATAAGGGTATTTCTAACTCTAGCTACAAAGTTTTTGTACTCTCTCTCTTTTCACACACATTTTTTCTAGAAAGAAAAAGGTCTTTATATAGTGGAAAAAAGTCTTGGATGAAATCCACTTGCAGGGTGACGTGGAATGGATTATGCGAGTTAAATCTGTGACCTGGACCTCGCAGTCCCATGTCGCAGCGAGGTCGGCTAAATATCGGTCACGCCATTCTGTTGGTTGTAACTCACAGATCTTCATTTGTGTTTCTTCTGCGACTTGAATCTGCAACATGGACGTCGCAATCTATGCTTGCAGTTTGTTTTGGTACTACTCTGCGTGATGTTTCTGCGAGGTTGAACTCGCAATCTCAAGTTGCAGTCTTTTCTAGAACTGAACTGCTAGATGGCTCTACGAGGTGTAACTTATAGTCGTGTGTCACAATCTTTTCTGGAACTGAACTGCTAGATGGAACTCACAGTAGGTTGTCGTAGGAAAATATCTGGTTTGGCCGTTACCTCCTTCTGCTAGGTAGATGTCACAGTCTGAACGCGCAGTACTCTCTGCCTATGTTCTGCTACCTTGGTCTGCGAGTTGGAACTCACAGCGTTAACTCGCAGTTTAGTTCTGCTAGGCTGATGTTGCATCTCGAAATGGCAGAGTCTTCTATACATGATCCGTGACTTGATCTTGCGAGTTGTAACTCGCAGAATGCTCCAAAAATGCAATCGTAACTTCTTTTTCTCCCATATTTTTCATCAAATCCTAAATTTCTTAAAAAAAACAATAACACCTGCAAAGGACATAGAAAGATAATTAAAACACACAAATGTCTGATAAACGGACACAAAAGAGATGATTTAGGCGCTCAAAAATATATATAAATTTAGAGCGATCAAAACCCCCAAACCTAACCTTTTCTCGCCTTTGAGCAAAACTACTAAATATTTAACAAAAATAAACTCCTAAAATGCTACAAGAGACAGTGTTTCAAAAGCTATTTACTGTGATATATGTGAATGAAAAGATCAGTGCGAAAAAGTATTGAGTAGAAGATAACAAAATGTCATTCTATATGAAATCACACACAAATGAATCCCACACTCTATTTTCGAAGTGTCAAAAACTCTGAACTGGAATGCATGGATGCAATTCGCCCAGACTCTAATCCTCACTGGATTTCGGTCGATTTTTCTCTTAGAACCCTAGGATCACTCTTTATCGACATATGCAAAATTGAATATATGTGTGAATGTATTCGTATATGATATATTTTTCATGGAAGCATATTTCTAAACATCGATCTTTAGAAAGAGTTGAAAAATGAAGAATGTGGAAAGAGCATGCATCGATGAGTATTCCCAATTTAGACATCCTAAAGATCAATTAGGACTTCTCTTGATTTCAACTGGTAAATGGATTTTGGTGTACTTTGATCATTGCACATACTCAGTTTTTATAATGTAGTACTTTGGCAATTTGTGATTTCTCAATATGACTCAAACACTTTTCATTTTTAGTGTCTAGGCTTTGCTTCCTTTTTCTTGAGCTAAGATGTCACTTGTATTTTGAGTGACATATATATAGATGAATGAACAAGGGTTTCAAGTGCTTAATCATTTTGACACTTGCTTCTTTTCTTCTTTTGACATTACCATTCTTTGCACAATCTAATAGGATGCCTAAGTACACGCTATTTCTCATGTTTCGCGAGATAAGGACCGTGTTTAAGAATTTAGTGGGTACGGCTTGTGTTTTGACTTTTACAATTTCTTTTCTTTGGGATATTGTGTTTGGGATGACTATAAATTAAGAGCACATACTACATAAAATCATATTCAAAAGTCTATCTAACAAGGGAATACAAATTTTAGTAAGCAGTCCACATGCATGTTCAATGGCATTCAATATGTATAATTCTTAATGAGATCAATATAAGCATATAGCATTTTAAAACACAGTTTGGAAGAGTAGAATTTAACTCTCAGAACTAAACAATTTAGGTACAAATTTTCACTTTGGTAGCCTCCACTATTGATCCTAACATTTTCGTACATGATCTCTTTCACTAGGTCATAAAGAGAAATGGACTAACTTAATTAGTGTGATCAATCATAGATTGATAAAAAGTTATCCAGAACCCAGAACTAGTGCAATGCACGATAATCCTCAACAACTCAAACATCACATTCAAAAATTTTATTTTTGTTCATGAAAGGATCAAATTGTAACACCATGCCCACACCCCCAATCCTAAACTCAACATTGCCCTTATTGTTTTAAACAATAAAGATCATGGGCATGAGTTTGAATGTTTGGTTGTATGAAAAACAAAAATATTTTTATTATATATGTACAAACACATCCTATCCACTACTCACAAATCAATCACACTCTTAGGCTAAACAATACATAATTAAGAACTTAAATAATTAACTATTATATACAAAGATAGAGTGTACCAAGGTGGTTTGATCACCACCAAGCATTTTATTGGAGCTCTCGGGCTTCGTAAGTTCAATTTGCTCTATCACTCTTGCTTCTCCAATCCCTTGCAAATATGGCTTCACTCTATGGCCATTTACTTTGAAAGTATCCCCACTCCTTAAATCTTCTAGAACCACTGCTCCATAAGGGAAAACTTCCTTAATTCGATATGGACCGAACCATTTTGACTTCCACTTTACCGGAAACATCTTTAGCCGAGAATTGAGATGTTGTGCCAACATTCCTGGATGCAAATCTTTTCTAATGATCATCTTGTCATGTACTCTTTTTGATCTCTCCTCATAGAGCTTTGCATTCTCATAGGCTTCATCCTGAAGTTCTTCAAGTTCATTCAATTGTAACTTCTGTTGCTCTCCCGCTTTGTCTAAATCAAAGTTCAGTGTCTTAATCGCCCAATACGCATGGTGCTCTAATTTCACCAGTAAGTGACATGCCTTTCCAAAAATCAACCGAAATGGTGTCATACCAATTGAAGTTTTGAAGGTTGTCCTACATGCCCATAATGCATCATATAACTTGGAAGCCCAATCTTTTCAATTTGGCTTGACAGTCTTCTCTAGAATTTGCTTGATATACCGATTACTGACTTCTACTTGGCCCAAGGTCTGAGGACGATATGGAGTCACCACCTTGTGCCTCACATCGTACTGTTTCATCAATGTGGCAAATACTCTATTACAAAAATGGCTTCTTCCATCACTGATCATACACCTAAGGGTCCCGAACCTTGTGAAAATGTGTTCCTTCACAAACATCACAACAACCTTGCTATCGTTTGTTTTGGTGGCCTTTTCTTCTACCCACTTGGACACATAGTCCACTGCCATGAAGATCTACAAGTTGCCCTCTGAAGATGGGAATGGTCCGATGAAGTCGATTCTCCAACAATCAAATACTTCTACTGCCATATTCATCGATTGCGGCATCTCATTCCTCTTTCCAATATTCCCTGACCTTTAGCATCTATCACAATTCATGCAAAAATGATAGGAATCTTTAAAAATAGAAGGCTAATAAAAACCTGCTTGAAAAACCTTTATAGTCGTAGTTCTTGCACTAAAATGGCCTATACAACTCAATTCATGACAAAACTTCAAGATGTCCATCTGCTCACTCTCAAGAATACACCACCTAATAACCTGACCCACTCTATGCTTGAACAAATAGGGGTCATTCCATAAATACTGCCTTGCTTGCCATCTAAACCTCTTCCTGCTTTGGTAAGACAAACCTGAAGGTATGATGTCGTTTGTCAAGAAGTTGACAATATCCGCATAACATGGCTCTTCATTTGCAATGGACAATAATTTGTCATCCGGAAAGTCATCTCTCAATGGAAGTAAGTATTTTTCTTGCTTTGATTCATACATCAATCTACTTAAATGACCCGCTACCATATTCTCACTTCCCTTCTTATCTCGAATCTGGAGATCAAACTCTTGTAACAAAAGTATCCATTGGATAAGTCGTGGTTTGGCGACTTTCTTTTGAAGGAGATACCGGAGTGCCGAATGGTCCGCGAATACAACCATCTTTGCCCCTATCAAATATGACCTAAATTTCTCCATGGCAAAGATTATTGCTAACAACTCCTTTTCTATGGTAGTTGAGTTGTGCATCATTCAACGTACGAGATGCATAATATATGGCATGCGAAATCTTCTCTACTCGTTGCCCTAGCACTACCTCTATTGCATAATCCGATGCATCACACAGAAATTCGAAGGGTAGATTCCAATCCTGTAGTCTCATTACCGGTGCCGATGTCAACAATGTTTTAAGCTTCTCAAAAGCTTTTAAGCACTTATTGTCGAAGTCGAACTCGATATCTTTTTGTAACAACCTACATAAGGGTCTCAAAATCTTGGAGAAATCCCCAATGAATCTTGTAAGTTCCTCGTGTTTTGACTAGCTCATTTCGGTGACAAACCAAATTGGGGATTATCTTGTAAGGGTATATTAGGCCTCATTGTTCATGATCAAGCTTCAATGGCATCAGCTATCTCAAGGGCACTTCAAGAAGGTATATCAAGTACTTAACTCTTTAAAGAGATTTAGTTGCACACACGCACACTCTATTCTCATGAATGCTTATCCATCTTGCATTGTGCCTACTTTTGCTTACATGTGTGCATCCTTTTACTTGTTCCTTTCTTGCTTGATTGGTGTGTCATTTGATCTTGCTTAAATCTCTTGAAAACCCCTTGGAAAGTCAAATGCGTATGTTTTTTATACATTTTTCATGGGACACTCCGTCCAGTCGTCCCGCGAAGTATCCCACGGATAAACCCTCATTGGTTTCCGTGAGATAATTCTCCGTGGGTCATCCCGCGAAGTATCCCTCGGAATAACCTTCAGTGGTTTCCTTGAGGTAAGTCTCCACAGGTCATCCTACGAAGCATCCTACGGAAAAACCATCTGTGGTTTCCGTGAGATAGGTCTCTGCGGGTCATCCCGCGGAACATCCCGTAGAGGACGTAAATGTTGGGGCATTTTCATCCTTTCCTATGAGTCATTTTTCCTACCCTATATATATATATGTCATCTTCTTTCCCATTCAACCCATAGCTTAAAATTTTAGAACCATTGAAGAGGAAATGAGTGTCTTGCAAGGAAAGCCACCAAGATCCAATCTTTATTGTCCAAAACCATAATACCCATCTTCATTCATGACAAAAAAACATCATCTAGCTTTATCTAGGATGTTTTCTTACATGGGTTTGTATCAAATTATATGACTTGATAAGTAGAACATCATCTCCATTCTTTCTTGTGTTCTAGTTTTGCAAGATGGCTCTTTTATGACTTATTTGCATTAAGTTTGAGCCTTTTACTTTCAAGATGACATTTTTGTATGTTTGTTGGGTTTTGTATTGTGATCGCTATTGCATCTAGGTTTTATTTATTTCAGAGAGCTAAGTTATATGTATGTCATATAGCAACATGATATCTAGGATTGTTTGAAGCATTCATACATGACTAGATAAGCGTAATATGTGTTGACCTAGCATTTATGCATTTAGAATATTTTCATATTCACTTTAGGTTGCATATCGTTTCATTTAAGAGTTAAGTCTAGTATATGCTGTGGGTAGTGTACAAGCAGGAGCCTAAAATCACTATTAAAGCCCGCGGGTAGCAAAAACGGATTAGTAACCAATTAGGTGTGATGTGGTCAACCTAGGTTGTAATCGTTTTTGTAAATAGTGGATTTAAGGGTTCGATTGGTTTAGGCCCGTGAGTTTTTACCCTGTTGGGGTTTCTCACGTAAAACAAATCATTGTGTTTTCAATTTATTTTCCGCACCTTGTTACAATGATTGTTTATTAGGGGTTGGTGTATTTAATTTTGACTAATCAAAAGATGGCGATTAATTTAGTTAAAACCTATTCACACCCCTCTAGGTTAGTTTAATCACTCTTAGAGTATTTTCAATTGGAATCAGAACGGGTTCCTTAACATAATTAGGAGATCCCTTGCTCTTTAAACGTGTCGTGCATAGATTGTTTTTTTAATTAGTGTATCTTGAATTAGATTGTATTTTAGTTAGTGTGTCTTGCTTGTCTTGCTTGATTGATTGCATTCATCTCATTCACCCTTAACACCATGATTGGAAGCGCATATGAGCGAGAGGGAACATCGAGTACAAGACCTCCACTTCTAACGGGGGTTAATTACTCATCATGGAAAGGAAAAATGGAGTCTTACCTGTGCCAAATAGATGATCGAGTTTGGATGGTGATTGAGGATGGTTACTCATCACCTACCAAGACTCTCGAAGATGGAAGCATCGTGCCCAAGCCAAAGTCCGAATGGGAGACTCAAGACTTTGAAGCCTCCTAATGGAACAACAATGCCATGCATGCAATCTTGTGTGTGGTGGATGAAAACCAACATAAGTTAATTCAAACCACAAGGAATGCACATGAAGCATAGACAATATTGGAGATGGCATATGAAGGAACCGACGTAGTAAAAGACTCCAAGCTACAGGTTCTTAAAACCCAATTTGAGACTTTAAAGATAGAAGACCATTAATGCTTTAATGAATTCCAAGTGAAGCTAATAGATATTGTCAACCAAAGTCACCAATTGGGTGATCCATACTCAGATATAAGGATAAACCAAAAAATCATGAGGTCTCTTCCGGAGAGATTTGATGCGTAGGTGACCGCTATTGAGGAGAATAACGAGTATAAGAAGATGAAGCCAAGTGAAATAGTTGGCAAGTTATTGGCCTTTGAGTGAAGAAGAGCCTATACTCCAACAACACCTCAAAAAAAGCAAAAGAGCATTGCATTGAAGACCTCCAAGGAAGAAATGGAGGAAGAAGATTCGGATGAAGAAATGGCTCTTATAGTGAAGAGGTTCAAGCAATTTATGAAGTTTGAGAAGAAGAGGATGGGCTCCAAGGGAAAATTTATGAAGAAGAAGACTCCCTTTAAAATGGTGGAGAAAAGTGAAGAGAAGGATTCCAAGAAGAGGATTCAATGCTATGAGTGTAGTGGATATGGTCACATTCCCTCCGAATGTGCTAATCTATAGAAGAAGAAGAAAAGAAAAGCTATGATTGCTACTTGGAGTGATAGTGAAGACTTAGAGGAGGAAGAATGTCTTCGGATGATGAAGACCAAGTTGCCAACTTCATTGCCTTCTCATCATCTCACAATGGCAATGAAGTTATGAGTGACAAAGAAGAGGGGAGTGACAAGCTAGAAGAAGAAGAATAGCGCTCAAGTGATGGAAGTACTTATCCAAGTCCAAGCATGAATTTGATGAGGAGATGGACTATGAAGACTTCATAGAATATTTCAAGAGTTCTAGGGCGAAGAAGAAAAAAGAGATTCAAGAGTTGAAAAGGAAGAGCCTTGAATTGACCTCCAAGATGATACAAGTGGGTGAGGAAGTGAAAAGAATAAGAGAAAGGGAAGAAAGTTTGAAATTGGAGCTTGTTGTGGTTAAGAAGAGTGAAGAGGGCATGAGGAAGCAGCTTAGAGAGGCAAAAGATGTGATTACCAAAATGACCTCCGGAACCAAAAAACTTGACAAGATGTTATCAAGTGGGAAGAGCCCTAGTGATAAGAGGGGCTTAGGATATAAGGAAGATATGGAGACCACCTCATTGAAGAAGACTATTTTTGTCAAGAGTCAAGAGGTCGAAGAAGCCAAAATTCAACAACAAGCTACAAAAATGATTGAAGTTGGAGAATTCTCAAAGCAAGCTCATGTCAAGGGTTCAACAAGAGTTCAACCACAACATGCTAGATCATCTCAATCAAGATCTCTACATCCAAGAACCCTTCCACCACAACTAAGGACTTCTTATGCTCAACATAGAAGACATGCTACTTTGGCTCAACCACAAAGAAGAGAGTTTGCACAACATCAAATGACTACTTAAAGGAGAATGAAGCCTCAAATGCTTACACAAGGCTATGGTATGAACTCATATTTCACTCCTACTTGTAATTATTGTGGTATTGAAGGCCACATAAGGTCTAATTGCTTTAAGTATATCAAATTGTGTAGAATGGACAGCATGATTGAGAAAAATATGCTTAGAAGAGCCAAAAAAACATGCACCTAGGAAACTTAGAGCCAATGAACCAAAGGCTCCTAGGATTGAAAATGTTGCATCTAGGTGGACTAGAAAAAATGAGTATTTTTGCTATGTGGCTCAAGTTGCTTTGAAAGCTAAAGCCTTTAACACTTGGTATCTTGATAATGGGTGTTCTAGGCATATGCTCTGAAACAAGAGTTTCTTTGAGACTCTTGTGATGGAGGATGGTGGATTTGTCACCTTTGGTGATGGTTCACGAAAAAAAGTCATAGGGAAAGGTAACATATCTATTCCCGGTTTGCCCTTCTTGGCCAATGCTCTCTATGTAGATGGCTTGTAAGCCAATCTTATTAGTATATCACATTTAAGTGATGAAGGGCTCTTGGTTATGTTTGGCAAAGTTGATTGCTCTATTCTTAAGTAAAATGGGCAAGTTCTTTTAAAAGGCGAGAGATCAAGTGACAATTCTTATTGTCTTGAATCTAGTAACATCTCTTGTAACTTGTCTAGTTGTGAGCAAGTTGAGTTATGGCATCAAAGATTTGGCCATATGAATTATAGTGACTTGACAGTCCTTGAGAGGTTGAATGTTGTGAGAGGCCTTCCTAAGCTTGGGAAGAGGTTTGAGGGAGTTTGTGGATCTTGTTAACAAGGGAAGCAAAATAAAAATGTGCATAAAAAAGGAAAATGTCTTTCCACCAAGGAGCCATTGGAACTACTTCATATGGACCTCATGGGTCCCATGCAAACCAAGAGTTTAAGTGGTAAAAGATACATTATTGTGATGGTTGATGACTTCTCTAGGTTCACTTGGACCTACTTTCTTAGAGAGAAGTCCGAAGCTTTTGAGAAATTCAAAATGTTATGTGTCAAAATTCAAAATGAGAAGAATTCTCACATTAGGAGCAATAAAAGAATTAGAAGTGATCATGGGAAAGAGTTTGAGAATATTAGCTTTGAGAGCTTTTGCAATGGTCTAGGTATTTCCCATGAATTCTATCAAAAACTTCCTAATTTGACTAGATAAATAAAATACTTTTTGTTAACGGAAAAATCCACTAGGGGAGTGAAATTTCGGTTAGCACCCTCGCCCACTACCTATAGCAGTAGCGGGGTAGGTACTTTTGGTACTGGGGTCCTTTTCCATAATCGAACACAAGAAATAAAAATGATGGAGAAGAAACAAAAGGGATCGGGAGATATAAAAGAACACTGTTTTATTAAGTAACACTATAGCAAAGTTACAAAGCATACACTCTTCTCTCGTTTCTCACTATTTTACACATGGTGGTGGTGGAGAAAGCGTTTATGTCGATAAGTGGATATGTTCCTCCAATGATCTTCAATGGACTTTCACTGGCTTCTGAGAATTTCAGAGGAAATTCTACCGGAAATAAATCTCTTTGTCTTAGGCGATCAAAAACACTCGAAATTCCCCATTTCCTTTGCCTTTCAAAACCGTATATATAGTACTCCAAAGAATCCCCTCAAAATCTGGTCGTATTAATGAGGATTATTGAGAGTTCTATTTTAGGCGTTGACAGACATTGTGTGGGGCTGAAGGCACGAGATTTTGATCCCATTAATCACTGTCGAATTCAGGTTCTGATTTAGTTGACCATTTGGTCCCATTAATGGCGCTTTATTTTGGTGATGGAGTCAACTTTCCTTCTTCGTGGAGCTTGGAGAGAAATTCTGATTCTGAATTTTGGCAGAATGTGGTACTGGTACATCATTTCGATCCCACTGGTATGAACCTTGTTTTGCGTCTTGCTGGAATGGTGCTTGTGTCTTCACGATCATCTTCGTATTGCTTGGCTGGTGAGGTATTTGCCTTAGAGGGCCCCCAAATAGACGTACTAGGTACCATGTGGAAGTCGAGGCAGTACCAAGGTGGGTATCGAGGTACTAGGTGCCCTGATTTATGTCGAGATGTTTGCGTGGTGCTGGGCATGCCAGTTATCATCGTACTGGTCCTAAGTTGGTATTAGGAGCTTCAGTAGGGTGAGGTACATGCATTCGTTAGGTCGCGGAGCTGATGTCCTATCTAGATGAATAGGTAGTCGAGGTTCCGACATTGTCAAGTATCGGCTCCATCTAGGTAGTGGTACCGATCCTGCTGGTTATCTGGAATATTTGGATGAATCTTCCTAGGTAGGTCCTTGTTAGAAAATTATCCTTTGGTCCCTTTCTAGAAAACCTTGTTAACAGAAGTCCCCCCTAACTTTAACACCGGTACCAGGTCGGGGTTAGAGTCAGGATGGGTAGAACTTGGAGAATTTTTCGTAACTGTCTCGTAGGAGGGAATCTTCTCTTTGCACCCTGATTTAAATGAGTCTTCCACGTGGCTGACCAGGGTAGGCCAAATTCAAAAAAAGAAAATTTGTTAGGGGCGCACGTTTCTCGAAACCGTTCCCTCCACGTCGCCAATTGTCTCCGAACATTGATTACCTTCTCTGACCGTTACAAGTAACTATCCCTATATAAACCCGGCTTCCTCACATTATGTTCACTTAAGCAAACTTTCCCGAACAAGAGTTTTAAGAAAAACCTAGCTTCAATCTTCAAAACTTCAACTTTCCATTTTTCGAGAAACTAAATCTCAAATTTGTGAACATGTCTTCACCGGGCAGCGACAGTATTGAGCAGCTGTTTGATGGCGATGTGGTGGCCAGCGGGAGCCTTGCCCCTAGAAAAATGGCTCGCATCGATAGCGACAGCGGGGATGACGTTCCTTTTCAACGTCGACGTTCAAACCGGAACGTTGCAATCGGGACGAGATTTTTGAACAATCCCGATGCTCTTGTTGATGTTGACCAGGAGTCAAGTAGAGAAACAGGAGCTGGAGTCGGGGTAGGTAGAGACCGGGCCGATGAAATCACAGACACCGTGAGGAGGGTACTCGCCTTTCCTTACGAGTATAGATGCATTCCCGACTCGACTAGCTCCTTGGATACTGTAGGGAGCTTGCGAAGGGATTTTAAGATCCCTAAGGATTTCTCGATTGTCATTCCCCCACCTGGGTATGATGTGTATACTCCCAATCCTGGTGAACTCCCGATTCATACGGCAGCCTTCAACAGCAGAGTCAGGCTACCTCTTCATCTTACCTTGCGTAGGGCGTTGTATGCTCTATAGCTTGCCCCTCTTCAACTAACACCGGTATTCTGGAGGCACCTGGTGGGGTTCTTGGTATTGTGGAGAATGCAGTGCGATAGAGATAACATTGACCGGGAGCCGGGGCCAGGCGAGCTCGGGTACGTGTTCTAGATTGCTGCCAATGCCCCAGGTCCAAAGGGGCAATTTTATGCTCGTGCCAAGAATAGTCTGCAGTTTATGGTGCGAGGGGCCACGAAGAAGGACACCTCCTGGAAGGAGTAGTGGGACATCATCAGAGGCGAGTGGGGCAATTCAGTCCACATTGGAGGAACTGAGTTCAAGGTTCCTACTTACTTTAGCGGGAAACCCGCGTTGGAGAAGAGTAAGCTCTCCACTGAATCGGAGAAGATCTTGAAGGCCATCATGGCCCGAAATTATATTAATATGGAATATCCTATCACGGAGACCTTTGAAGCAAAGAGGGTTGATCGCTACCTCCGTATTTTCGGTGCTCTCCTAGGTAACGAAATCTCTGACTTTGCTTCTACTATTTTGCTTCATTGATTCTGTAGATATTGACTCTACCTATCTTTGCAGTTTCGACAATATCTCCATCGGTTCCTGAGGTGGAGCTCAAACAAGCTGGTGGTACCGTTGATTCCCCTCTAATTGTCCCTGTCAGGCTTCCAACTAGTTCTGGTCTTGATACAGGGGTTGAAATATTTGCTGGATCGGTTAAGACCCTGGTCGAGGTATCCTGATCACAGGCTCCCCCTCCTCCAATTTTGGCTAGGTAGTTGGAGGCTTTTACAGCCAGAGTGGGGAGGTACCGAGGTACTCCTCATCGAGTGCAGGATACGTCACCCATTGAGCCAGTTAATGTTGCAGTTGTTACTGATACTAATGTTTCAGCCCTCTCTGCCTCCCCCGTTACGGCTACCAATCACTCTAACCCGGTCGAAAAGAGTTCAAAGCCTGCTATAGCTAGCCGGGGGGGACCTCAGGATAGGCCGTGATTGAGGTCGAAGGATAGCAGCCAGGATGAAGTCTTGGCCCACTTTGTTGCATCCTGCCCAGGTGGGAGCTTGGATGTCATGACGGCCATGCCCACTGAGCTTCTAATTAGAAGGGGATCTGCTCTTCTGGCTGAGGTAAGCTATCTCATTTTAGTCTTCTATCCCAGTCAAGTATTGGAGATATCCTGACTAATGTTTTGTTCTTGGCAGGCATTTAAGTTTAATGTGGCACTGAGTCAGCAGGCCGGCTCCCTCTTGGAGCAAGTTAGAGGTGCTACTACTGAGCTGGAGAGGTCTATGGAGGAGCTTGCCAAGGTTGCTAGAGGAGTGGAAGCTTTGAACTAGTTTCTGGATAATGCTAAGAATGAGGTGGATGAGGCTTAAGCTGACAGGGAGCGGATGCAGTACGCATTGGATACTGAAATACTCAGGTCCATTCACCGCAAGGTGGAGAGAGAGATCACGAAGGATAGAGCAGTGAAGCTGGATAAGGAGGTTCAGTCCCTTCGTGATAGCGTGGCCAATCTCGATGCTCAAGTAGACATCGCCTTTGGGGATGGCTACTTCTTTGCTGGCTACCAGGTGGCTTTAGCCTTCCCTCCTCTGTTCGACCTGAGCATTATCGCGGGGTGGAACCAGAAGGAAATTATGGCGAAGGCTGCTAAATTGGCTGGGGTAATGCCATCCTATGTGGCTGGACCTTCCCAGGTTGCTGGGGCCAGTGAAGTGGCAGGAGGTGAAGACCAGAGTTCTATCTCCCTTCCTCTACCTAGCAATGTTGGAGCAGATTCCCATTTGAAGGCTCCTGAAGCTGAAGTGGCTCAAGCCGAAGGAGGAGTTTCTGCCCCTTCTGTTTCTCCGTCAGAGTTCGACAAGGAGGTAGGGGATCAGCCTGCTACTAATGATGGGGGGTATACCCTGCCTATCTCATCCTCTAACTGTTCCTAGGTAGAGAAGGGTCAGACTGCTTCGACCAAGGAAGTTGGAGGAAATTCTGACCAAACAGCAGCAGGGGAACTTCGAGGCGATCTGTCTCAGGTGGAGCTTTTGGTTACAGTGGGTACCCAGGAAGCAGGTGGGGTTCCATCTGGTGCTGAAGAGGGAGAAGCTCTAACTGGCGGAGCTGGAGAGAAGACGGCCTATTAGGAGCAGGAGGATGCATGATCCAGTTTGATCCCTTACCTAGTTATACCCAGTCAACCTTATCTTCTTGTAGCCCGTGATCGGGGAATGGGCTCCCCAGTTTTAGTAATGAGAACTTTCTTTTCTATTTTTCCTTAGCTTCGTGCATGATCGTGCCTAAATTGTTGTATATTTCGGCCCTCATTCCTATTCTTTTGTCTCGTTTTTGAGTGTATTTTCTATATATTTTATGTCTTTTATGTCTAATAGGCTCGTAGGTGCTAATTGAAGGCAATATATGTAATTCTGGTGTTAAAAGCTAGTTGCAGTGGTTCCGGCAGAAAAGGGGCAAAAGGAAAGACAAAGGATCATAATCAGCTCTACAGTGCGGGTCAAGTGAGGGTCGCAACCGCACTCCAACCGCACTCCTTGCCACAGCCGGGACCTAAATCATGAAGGAAAGATAAAGTGCGGGTCATCCAACCGCATTTCACCCGTACTATTGCTCAAGACAGAGGAGCTGATTCGTACCTGACAGATAAAGTACAGGTAAAGTGCGGGTAATCCAAGCACACTCCACCCGCTTTATTGATCAAGACAGAGGAGCTGATTCGTACCTGACAGAAAAAGTGCGGGTAATCCAACCGCACTCCACCCGCACTGTTGCTCAAGACAGAGGAGCTGATTCGTACCTGACAGATAAAGTGCGGGTAATCCAACCGCACTTCACCCGCACTGTTGCTCAAGACAGAGGATTGGATACCTGACACCAGAGTGCGAGTACAGTGTGAGTAAAGTGCGGGTAAAGTGCAAGTAATCCAACCGTATTCCACCCGCACTGTTGCCCAGATCAGAGAACTGAAGATAAAGAAAACCTTTATAGTGCAGGTACAGTGCGGGTAATTCACCCGCACTCCACCCGCACTATGCGCGCGACATTTTCTGGTTTCAAGCTTAATTGACCTATTTTTCCATCCTCTATAAATAGAAAAGGATGGAAACGAACCAAATGATCACCATACCTCCCAACACTTGTATTTTTAGCTAGAAACACATCTCCCTATCATCCAAACCGTCTCTACTAAATCAAAGGCAGCTAGAAGACTTGGATTCAAGCTTCAAGGAAAGAGATCAATCTTCAAGGGTTATCTCTACTCTCTCTCTCTTAGTTTATTGGTTTGTAATAGAACATGAGTAGCTAAAAATACCCCACTATGGGGTTGATGTTATTTGTATGATGGATATTTGGGCTTTGTAAATAAACTCTATGTGTTATATTTATTCTATCTCTATGTTTTATTCCATTGCTTTAATTGATTTCCATTATTGATTTGCTTGGATACACCCTCTTTGCATGATTGATTTGGATTACTTGAGTAGGCAGTTAGGTTGTCTAAGGCTCAATTGAATGGAAGGATATCTGGAAATCCGGCTCTAAAACCATGCCATTAATCTAATCTTTAATTAGTGGCTTTCACTATACATCCTAGGTTAACCACTTGGGAGAGAATTAGAAGCCTCTACTATACACCCTAGGTTGGCTACTTTAGTGATTCTACGAGAACTAACCTTCGAGTAGAATTCAGTTGATAACCTAAAGCCTCATCCAATCTCAAACGGGTGGCCTTCACTATACATTCTAGGTCGGCCATTTGTGAGGGAATTGGAAGCCATCACTATACATCCTAGGATGGCTACATTAGTAATAGGTTGAGCCATAGCTAGATAGATGAGCATTCATGGAACAAGTCCCAATTGAGTAACTAGCCACTGTTGGTTGCTTAGGAGGGATTAATCTCTAGTAGGAGGTCTTCGCTTTACACCCTAGGTTGACCTCTTGCTATAGATATATACCAACACTTTACACACTAGGTTGGTTACATTTGTCAAAACGTGCTTAATTGAGAGTTTGTTGCAATTGCCCCAATATTCACTTACGAGTCCATCAACTCCGTAGTTCCATCATCATTCATTCATCACTCCATTGTCATCCCATTTTATTTGCTTTCATAATTTAGTTTATATTGTATCTTCATTCACCATCACTTTACTTTTATGCATACTAGTTATATTAATCCTAATCTTATCACCGCTACCCCGATCTCAGTGGATGACACCCGTGCTTACTGCTTTACTTGTATTCTACTTGTGAACGCATCGCATAGGTTTTATAAATTGTTTTGACGGACGGTTTTCTGACGGTAAAAAACCTTCTCATCAAATGGCGCCGCTGCCGGGGATCAGTGTGCGTAGTAGTGATTAGATTAGTTTTAATATTATTAGTTTATTAGTTGTTTTTAGTTTTGTTAGTTTCTTTTTATTTCTTTGGTAGTTTTTGTTTTTGTTTGTTTCAGGACTCTATGGATTCATTTTGGGAAAATTCAGGGTCAAGCTACAAGCCTAATGAGAATGCCTACATCTCGTCATTCCAGTCGAATTCCGTTGAAGATCAACTAAGAAATTTCATGAAGAATCATGTGCGGGAGACTGAGCAGATGATAGCTTCTCAACAAGAAACTCAAGCCTTCATAGAAGAGAAAACCACCCAAATGCTCGAATCCGCCCAACAGTCCACCCCGGTAAATCAGAGTTGTTTCCAAGTTAAAGCAACCAAACCGGTGGATTCCTCCAATTTCTCAAAAGAAGACATGTATAAGCTCCGAATAGAATTTGAAGTGGAGCGAAGCAAGAGAATGGACGAGATGGACAGGATGATCAAGATAAACCAAGAGCTTATGAGCGTGAGCAAAGAGCTAGTGTTGGAAAGGGGTGTGTTGAAGGAAGAGAATGAAGCACTTCAAGAGAGAGAAGCCTTGGGAATGGAAAAGGTGTGTTATCTCCAAGAGTTGAACAAGAAACTATTATTTGAAGTGAAGATGCTCAAGGTTGAGAATGGTACTCTCAAGAAGACAAATGGTGAAGTCTCCGACAAGAACAAAGAATTGGAGGAACGACTTGAGAGATTTGAAGCCGAGAAGAGTACCGCATCGAAGGATTTGGAGAACTTAGTGAGGCTATCAAAAGATTTTGAAGATGAGATAGCTCACAAGTCAATGAAGATGCAAATGGAGGTTGATCAAAAAGCCAATGCCTTAGAGGAAAGCAAAGGTAGCACTAAGAAAAAATTAGGAGGAGGTCAAGGCGTTACAAGTGAAACAAATCAAACGTCCTCAAGCCCACGCATCAAAGGGGAGTTCCTCTAACTCTAATATCTTTTGCTATGCATGTTGTAGGATAGAGCATTTTAAGGCTAAAAATTACAAGCTAAATCAACATAGAAAAACTAGAGGTCCTAAGAATAGGTGGAGTCGACCTAGGGTCACGCAAATATGGGTAAGGAAAGATCAAGTGCACTTATATAGAAACATGAAAAGGGAAAAGATAATGAAGTCACCTAAATTTATTTGGGTAGTGAAAAATAGGGAATTTCCTAACTTGGTCAAACCACCCTTAGAGGACCCTAGCCTCTCCATGAATGCATCTCATTAAATGATTTTGATGCATGTAGTTAGTTTTATGTTTTATGTTGTTTAAATTCAATAAATTGTGATGTTGGGATAGTTTGGTTAGAATGTTATATTTTGTGGATATTTGCACATTGAATTTATTGATTATATTTGTGGATGAAAGAGCCGGGGGCTCTTGTGCAAGTATGAATGCATGTGCTTTATATTGTTTAATTTGGTTTGGGGGTTGTTCATGCCCCATTCCGTCAATTTTGATAAAATGCATGATGTTAAGCTTGACTTGTTCTTCAATGATATATTGCATGAATTGCCTTTATTTTGTGAGCCTTGTTTGAGTCATTTTTATTCTGTTGGGGCATTGATTGTGGTTGATTAGTGCCTAGGTTTGTTTGAGTCATGTTAGGTGCGTGCCGCTAGGCCGGATTCTCTTGTCTTCAACATTGAGGACAATGTTGGGTTTTGGTTTGGGGGTGTAGACGCCTTTTTGAGTCGACTTTTGTGTCTTGAGTCATTTTTGTGTCTTATTTTCGAAAAAGTTGCTGCTTAGCCAGAATTTTAAGCTTATTTAGCTTGGTGAGATACCTGGAGCATAGTGTTTGTGGCGAATGTGTGTATGGTTTGTGTGCTTATTCAATAACTCTTAGTCACTTTAGGGGTCTCACTTGCACTTCATTGGCTAGTCTCATCTTTTGGTGTCCAAGTTTAGGGAACTCGGTGCTCAAGCGCCTTGTTCTAATAGTGGAGATTTCCCTTGTGAGATCACAAACACAAGCCCAAAGCGTGTATATTTGAGGGAAAATGTTTTTCAAATCTGTAAACACCATTCAAACACCATGCATAGTCTCACTACATCAAAAATCATCATTTGTCATTGAACATGCATCATATATGTGGACTGCTTGACAGAAACTTTTATTCCCTTTGTAGATTGATCCTTTGAAGTGATATTAGGCAATGTGTGTTCTAGCCACTCAAAAAGAAAGCCTAAATACTTCCCATTCCGGTAATATGTGTGCTCCCAAGCCAATTTTGAAGCCAAACACATATAGACTTTTTCATTCTACACCCACGATATCCATAACCCAAGCAACCTAAACACTTAGCCAACCCTCTCTTAATTGATCTTGTTGAGGCTTAGGAATGTAAAGTTGTGCTTTAATTTGATAAATGGCGTGTACCTAGGCAAGAGTAATGAGTTGTGAAAATGTGCATAGTAAAAAGGCATGAAAAGAAAAGAAAAGAAAAGAAGCAAAAAGTAACAAAAGAAAAATATGCTTTAAATGCCTTGTGTAAATTGTAAATGCTACTCAAACGGGTAACATGAGTAGTTAAAGATTGCACGTAGAGTCTAATTGTATGCCTGGACGCCATATTGTATTTGGAAGTGGAGTTGCACGAGAAATTAAATGCTTAAGCGTAAAATGTATTGCCTTAACTTGGTTGATTAGTGCTTGTGCCTAAATTCTCATTCTTCTAATCACCATTCACCGTGGCCACGTTACAACCAAATGGAAAGACCTAATTGATCTTAGGGGACGTCTAGATTGGGAATATTAGTTGATGAATGCTCTTTCCACGTTCATGACATGTGATTCTTTCATGAGACTCACTCACTGAAAACAGCGTTTATTCTACACTAAATGTATGCAACTAAGTTGATTCAGTTACATAAATTCATTGGCATACATGTTGCATGAGTGTGAACCTAGGTTCTGAGAGGAAAGATAAGAGAAAATCCATGTGAGAACTTAGTGTCGAAGCGAATTATGCTCGAGGTGTAAGAGTGAGTAGTTTCTGAGGCGCGGGCATTTTAAGTGTGGGATTCATGTTGTGCCAGTTTCCCTTGAGGTGCCTTCGAGTTGTTTAGAACATTTTGCATATGCTCATTCCTCACTCCCATATTACTTTTGCATATCTCTCTGCTATTTGGTTCTGTAGCAAATTTTTCTTTGTGTCTAGGAAGTTCTTAGTTTGAGTCGTTTTTAGTTAGTGTCTTATTTTGTTTTAGATTACGTTTGCTCGAGGACGAGCAAAGATTGGTTTGGGGGTGTTTGATCGTTCCTAAATTGTTGTATATTTCGGCCCTCATTCCTATTCTTTTGTCTCGTTATTGAGTGTATTTTTTATATATTTTATGTCTTTTATGTCTAATAGGCTCGTTGGTGCTAATTGTAGGCAATAGATGTAATTCGGGTGTAAGAAGCTAGTTGCAGTGGTTCCGGCAGAAAAGGGGCAACACGAAAGACAAAGGATCATAACCAGCTCTACAGTGCGGGTCAAGTGCGGGTCTCAACCGCACTTCTTGCCACAGCCGGGACCTGAATCATGAAGGAAAGATAAAGTGCGGGTTAAGTGCGGGTCATCCAACCGCACTTCACCCGCACTATTGCTTAAGACAGAGGAGCTGATTCATACCAGACAGATAAAGTGCTGGTAAAGTACGGGTAATCCAACCGCACTCCACCCGCTTTATTGCTCAAGACAGAGGAGCTGATTCGTACCTGACAGAAAAAGTGCGGGTAAAGTGCGGGTAATCCAACCGCACTCCACCCGCACAGTTGCTTAAGACAGAGGAGCTGATTCGTACCTGACAGATAAAGTGCGGGTAAAGTATGGGTAATCCAACCGCACTCCACCCGTATTGTTGCTCAAGACAGAGGAGTGGATACCTGACACCAGAGTGTGAGTACAGTGTGAGTAAAGTGCGGGTAAAGTGCGGGTAATCCAATAGCACTCCACCTGCACTGTTGGCCAGATCAGAGAACTGAAGATGAAGAAAACCTTTACAGTGCGAGTACAGTGCGGGTAATTCACCCGCACTCCACCCGCACTATACGTGCGACAGTTTCTGGTTTCAAGCTTAAGTGACCTATTTTTCCATCCTCTATAAATTGAAAAGGATGGGAACGAACCAAAGGATCACCATACCTCCCAACACTTGTATTTTTAGCTAGAAACACATCTCCCTATCATCCAAACCATCTCTACTCAATCAAAGGCAGCTAGGAGACTTGGATTCAAGCTTTAAGGAAAGAGATTAATCTTCAAGGGTTATCTCTACTCTCTCTCTTAGTTTATTGGTTTGTAATAGAACATGAGTAGCTAAAAATACCCCACTATGGGGTTGATGTTATTTGTATGATGGATATTTGGGCTTTGTAAATAAACTCTATGTGTTATATTTATTCTATCTCTATGTTTTATTCCATTGCTTTAATTGATTTCCATTATTGATTTACTTGGATACACCCTCTTTGCATGATTGATTTGGATTACTTGAGTAGGCAGTTAGGTTGTCTAAGGCTCAATTGAATGGAAGGATATCTGGAAATCCGGCTCTAAAACCATGCCATTAATCTAATCTTTAATTAGTGGCTTTCACTATACATCCTAGGTTAGCCACTTGTGAGAGAATTAGAAGCCTCCACTATACACCCTAGGTTAGCTACTTTAGTGATTTTACGAGAACTAACCTTCTAGTAGAATTCGGTTGATAACCTAAAGCCTCATCCAATCTCAAACGGGTGGCCTTCACTATACATCCTAGGTCGGCCACTTGTAAGGGAATTGGAAGCCATCACTCTACATCCTAGGATGGCTACATTAGTAATAGGTTGAGCCATAGCTAGATAGATGAGCATTCATGGAATAAGTCCCAATTGAGTAACTAGCCACTGTTGGTTGCTTAGGAGGGATTAATCTCTAGTAGGAGGTCTTTGCTATACACCCTAGGTTGACCTCTTGCTATAGATATATACCAACACTATACACCCTAAGTTGGTTACATTTGTCAAAACGTGTTTAATTGAGAGTTTGTTGCAATTGCCCCAATATTCACTTACGAGTCCATCAACTCCGTAGTTCCATCATCATTCATTCATCACTCCATTGCCATCCCATTTTATTTGCTTTCATAATTTAGTTTATATTGTATCTTCATTCACCATCACTTTACTTTTATGCATACTAGTTATATTAATCCTAATCTAATCACCGCTACCCCGATCTCAGTGGACGACACCTGTGCTTACTGCTTTACTTGTATTCTACTTGTGAACGCATTGCATAGGTTTTATAAATTGTTTTGACGGACGGTTTTCTGACGGCTAAAAACCTTCTCATCAGTGCATGTGCAGTTTATTAAACCCTTGGTTGAACTTCGCCTTAATCTGAAGTAGAGTCCCCAATGTAATTTCTATTTCATAAATACTTTTCCTCGGATGAATCATGGTACCTAGGTGTAGATTCGGTGATCCACCCTCTATTGGGCCCGATTGAGTGTAGTTGATAATGTGTTTGGTCCGGGAGGGGTACCAAGGCATCAACTGGATATGGATCACGGTACCTGGTAATCGAGATTGCCGCGGTCCATGCTATCTTTGCGGTCACCCTGATCTAAAAGATTTTTTTCTTTTTTTGGATTTCCCGCTTGGGAATTTTTGGTTTGAGCTTTATATTCAACTGTTTTTACCACACGTCAGTCTAGGACTAGTTCGATTGCCTCAAACATCAAACTCAGGGGGGGCACGCTTTGCGAAGCTGTCCTTTCCCGTACACCGAATGTCATGTCCCATTAATTACCTTATCCTCTCGCTCCCGATACTCGATCTCTCCTCTATAAATACCCCTTATCTGTTTGATAGGTCTTTAGACAATCTCTTTTCCCTTTTAGTAGGCAACCCCTAGTAGGTTGATCAATAGTTGTCGTATCAATCAACACTATTGGAAGAGGAGGAGATGTAAGTTCTATGACCGGTAGGATGCTTGGTATTGTGGATAGAACGGTACGGGATGGACTTAACTACCAGGGAATTATAACTGGTTGTGATTTCTTAGATCAAGAGGAACGATGGATCATGGCGTTGCACCTTTACCAATGGTGTAGACTTTACCTAGGCAAGCGACAGCTTTGTATCCAGTTGCATCTAGAATATGGAGGGCTTCAAGGTTGCCCCCCTATGTTTGATGACTCCAAAACAGCCTCTGTTCCTACCTTCGGGGTCATGGCAGGATCGTCGACATCTGTCATGATTGAAAAAAACGTCGCTAGGTAAGTGGATGGAGAAAGTAGGCAAGGAGCTGGAAAGGAGATCGATATTTCCAGATCTCCTGTTCACTTTCTGTAACTTTCTTTCTTGTTTCTTAAATGTAGCTTGAAATAATGGCTGGGTTCCCTAATCTGATCAGCGGAGATACCCTTGTTTCTTTCTTGTATGTATCCTGAAATAAAGGCTAGGTTCCCTGATTTGATCAATGAAGAAAAACCCATTTCCCACTATATCTGTTGACTGAATCCTGCCGCTCGCTTCTGATTGTAACATAAACTCGAGCAATAGTCCCCAGCATAAACCTGACTTAATCAATACCTGGTAATACAAGGAATCTGATAAAAAAAAGTAGAGGAAATGCGGGTGCCCGGTACCATGGTACCTAGCCAAACAGTCTCTGGACCCTTTCCCCGAGACTTAATGTTATCGGTGATCTTTGCATGCAGGAAAGTCAAGGTACTAGGGGTCCCGTATCGAGGAACCTTTGTAACCTGGCAGAAATTTAATCGAAAGAAGTCTAGGTACTGGAGACCCTCATTCTTATGAGGATCCTGGTACTTTAGCGGAACAATCTAAAAATTCTGGGTACCTCGCATTCCAGTTCTAGTAATCTTGGTTCCTTAATGAGGGTGAACGTACTGGCGAATAATCTTGCAGTCTAGGTTCCTTACATTCTTATTTTAGGAATCTTGGTACCATGGCGAGCATTCTGGCAAAACTAGATACCTTGTATTCTCGTTCTAAGAATATTGGTATCGTGGCGAATGAACCTAGCGAATCTAGGTACCTCGCATTCCTGTTTGCAGGGATCTTGGTACCTCGACAAAAAACCCGGTACCTAGCCTTCCTTTCTCAAGGAACCTAGGTCTTTAGGTGGAATATTCCGGTGAACCTAGGCACCTCGCATTCCCGTTTGTAGGGATTTTGGTGCCTTGGCGAACATTCTGGCGAAACTAGATACCTTGTATTCCCGTTCTAGAAATCTTGGTACCGTGGCAAACATGATGGAGAATGTGTTGGCAACAAGATCCTGGTAGGCAACTAAGGCCATATTAGAACCAGGTCTTTCTTAGTGGGGGGTAGTACCCGGCCAAGGCCTTTATCTGGCATGCGACTATGCCCTTACTAACCAGACTTTTCCTAGTGGGGGGTGGCACCCAACCAAGGCAGCAGGAAGGCCGTACTGTCCTTTCTGGTCTTGAGGCGATCATTGGCGAAAATAAGGAGATCATACTGGCAGCAAGATCTTGGTAGGTGACTAAGGCCACTTTAGCACCAAATCTTTCTTAGCGGGGGGTGCCCGATCAAGGCCTTGATCTGGCTGGCAACTATGCACTTATTATCTAGACCCTTCTCAGCGGGGGGTGGTACCCGGTCGAGGTTTGATCCGTCGGGCAACTACGCTCTTACATACCGGATCCTTCATAGCGGGGGGTGGTGACCGGCCAGGGCATCAGGAATGCCATGCTGCTTATCCTGGTCTGGAGGAGATCCTCCTAGAGGGATTAATCCGGTCCAAGGCATTAGAAGTGATGTGTAGCTCTTCTTGTTTTAAGGTGATCCTCCTGGAGGGTTTTATTTGGTCCAGGGCATCATGAGTACTGTGTAGCTCTCCTTGTTTTAAGGCGGTGATCATGGCAGATTCAATTGACAACATAAAGCAGATAGATGTAGATAAATGCGGAAAAAAGTAGAATCTTTTTTATTGATGATCAAAATAGAGAATACAAACACTCACGACTACTAACATCTTCTAACATTCGTTTCAAGATGATCCTGGCTGATTTCCACCACATGACTTATGGGTAAAACCTCTTGAGATGATCAGCATTCCAAGTGTGGTCTACAGGGTATCCATTCATGTCGTCAAACTTGTAGGCTCTACCTTGGATCACCATTATGATTAGTTATGGACCTTCCCAATTAGGTGACAGTACTCCGTCCGACCTCTTTCGGGTATTCTGAGTAACCTTCCTGAGAACCAAGTCCCCTTCTTTGAAGCTTCAGGCTCTTACTCTCATGTTGAAGTAACGAGCAATCCGGTTCTGGTAAATTGCTACCCTTTCTACAACCCTATCTTGTTTCTCCTCTAGAAGGTCCAGGTTGGCCCTCAGCTTGTCTTCATTCCCATTGGGCTTAAAATGCTGAACCCGGAAAGAAGTGAGCTTATGTTCTATAGGAAGGACAGCTTCTACCCCGAAAGGTAGTGAGTAGGGGGTCTCTCTAGTAGCAGTCCTTTTGGTGGTACGGTAAGCCCATAGCACGTCTAGGAGTTCATCTACCCATCTCCATTTTTTTTGTTGAAGTTTCTTCTTCAGGAGCCTCTTGATAGTCTTATTTGTGGCTTCTACCAGGCCATTAGTCCGAGGGTGTGCTACAGATGGGAAGCGAAGTTTAATCCCCTGACTCTCGTAGAATTTCTGGAATCTGGCGTTATCAAACTGCTTACCCAGATCTGTGATGATGACCATCGAGGTACCAAACAGGTAAACCACATTTTTCTTGATAAATTCTGTTGTATTTGCTTCAGTAATTCTGGAGAGGGGTTCTGCTTCCACCCACCTGGTGAAGTAATCAATAGCCACGATCGCATGCTTCTGCTGACCTGGCACGGTTGGGAGAGGTCCGATCAGATCTACTCCCAGAAGGCAAACGGACATGGCGAGCTGATGGTAGATAACCATTCTGATGGTAGGTGATGCAGGTTGGCCATTTTCTGACATGGTTCACAAGACTATATGAACTGCCTTGCATCATGGTGCAAGGTTGGCCAAAAATATCCCATGCGTAGCACCTGGTAAGCCAGTGCTTCTCCCCCGACATGATTTCCACAGTCTCCTGAATGGACTTCTCTTAGAGCCAAGTAAGCATCATCGGGATGTATGCATCTAAGCAAGGGGAGTGACCTACCTCTGCGGTAAAGGTGCCCCTCTACCAAATAGTATCAGACTGAGGTTCTCTTGATCTTACGAGCTTGATCAGGGTTTTCAGGGAGCTTTCCTGACTGAAGATAATCCGCGATGGGATCCATCCAGTATGGAATTCGTTTCATATGGTTGACTTCCTTGCCTTCAGCTATGCTTGATGTAGTGATTATCTGGAGCGGTACTCTTTTCGACAGCACTTGTCCTTCACTTGCAGCTATCTTGGCTAGGACGTCAGCTCGATGATTATACTGCCTAGGTATCTGCTTGATCCTGAAACCTTTGAAGCGGGGTAACAGCTCCTAGACCTTTTTGAGGTAGGTTACCATGTTATCCCCTTTGGCCTGGTATAGACCTGTTATTTGATTAACTACCAGTTGTGAGTCACATTTGGCAAGAAGGTAATCAGCCCCTAGCTCTACTGCTATTCTCATTCCTACTAACAAAGCTTCATATTCAGCCTCATTGTTGGTGGTGCTAAACTCGAATCTGAAACAATGACAGCACTCAACTTTTTCTGGGTCGGTTAGAATGATCTTACCTCCGCTTCCTGGTTGATTGGATGCTCCATCAGTATATAAGATCCAGATTTCTCGGTTGGTTGGCCAATCCGCATGCTCCATCAGTATATAAGATCCATCAGTATATAAGATCCAGCTTACATAGTAGACAGGGCGCTGGACCCCATCACCGCATTCTTTTACTAATGCTCCGCTGACAGCGGTTTCAGATACTGCCTGGTATAACTGTAATTCTTTTCCTGGTATTGGGCTAGCTAGCTGGGGTGGGCTAACGAGGTACCTCTTTAATGATTTGAAAGCTTGCTCGTTGTCCTGGTTCCATTTCATGTTCTTCCCTTGTTTGATTGCCTTGAAAAACGGGATACACTTGTCAGTGGATCGTGATATGAAGCGGTTCAGGGCTGCAATTCGCCCAGTCAAACCTTGCACTTGTTTGAGTGAGGTGGGAGACTTAAGATCTAGGATGGCTTTGATCTTCTCGTGATTAGCTTCAATCCCTCTCTCATGGACTATGAACCCTAGAAATTTCCCGGCTGTAACTCCGAAGGCACATTTATCAGGATTCAACCGCAGCTGATTTTTTTTGATTATCTGGAAAGTCTGGCGGAAGTGGTTCTGGTGATGTTCAGCTACCTGAGACTTCGTGATCATATCATCGATGTATACCTCCATTGACTTTCCTATCAGTCCCCTGAATAAACGGTTGACCAGGTGCTGGTAAGTAGCCCCAGCATTTTTGAGCTCGAAAGGCATGACCTTGTAGCAGTATAGGCCTTGCCCGGTTATGAAACTGGTTTTATCCTGGTCAATTGGGTGCATCATAATCTAGTTGTATCCTGAGAAGGCATCCATAAAGCTTAAGAGCTTGTTACCTACGGTTGAATCTATCAGTTGGTCGATTTTCGGTAGCAGGAAGCTGTCTTTCGGGCAGGCGCGGTTGAGATCTGTGTATTCAACGCACATGGGCCACTTCCCATTTGCTTTGGTCACCATGACTACATTGGCAATCCACTCGAGGTACCGAGACTCCCTGATGAATTCTGCCTTTTGTAGTTTGTTCACCTCCTCTTGTATCGCAGCATTTCTTGCTGGGTTAAAATGTCTTCTCTTCTGTGTGACTGGCTTGAAGGTGGAGTCTACCGCTAATCTATGAGCTGCTAAGGTAACGGGTATCCCTGGCATCTCTTCATGAATCCATGCAAAGATGTTATTATATTCTTGTAAGAGCTTTATCAGATCCTCATTTATCTCTGCCTTCAACGTTGAACCTATCCTGACTACCTTGGAAGGATCATCCTTCCTGATAGGTATCTCTTCTAACTGTTCTGTAGGATGGCCACTGGCCCATCCCTTCTCTTCATCCTCCCTGATCTCTATCTTGGGGAGTTCAGGCATGGATCCCTTTCCAACTGAGTTCGTTTCGCCTTCAAAATCTTCCTCCGAGAACTGTTGATCTTGATTAATGGTTATCTGCACACACTGCTTGGCCAGTGCTGCTGGGTTGGTAGATACTGCATAGCACTTGCGTGCAGCCTGCTGATCCCCTCGTACTTCGCCCACCTTGTCTTCTACCGGAAATTTTAGGACGTTATGGTATATTGGTAGGACCCCTTTGAGGGCGGACAGGTAGGGTCTTCCCAAGATGGCATTGTAGGCGGACGGGGTGTCTACTACAACGAAGTCTGTCATTAGGTTCTGTTGGAGTAGCACTGTTCCAATTATTACTGGTAGGATCATTGACCCGACGGGAATCATCAAGTCTCTTTTGAACCCGTATAATGGGGTGGTGCAACTGTTGTAACAAGGTCTCTTTAGGTTGAATTGCTCTAAAGCACTCTTGAAGAGAATATCAACGCTGCTACCTGTATCAATCAAGACACGGTGGACCAAGTTGTTGGCTATTTGAACAGTGATGACCATGGGATCATCATGAGGCTGCACGGTGTTGTATACGTCATCTTCTGTGAAGATGATCTGTGCAGCAGGAGGAGACCGAGGTGATCCTCTAGTAACCTTGAAAACAATCTGGCCTGATTCTATTCTAGGAATCTTCCTGGCATGGGCTTCAATTTGGTTCCACGGACTATAGCATTCCGAGGTATTATGACCTACATCCTCGTGGAAGTCACAATACTTGTAGCGGTTCCGTTGATCGACTGGTGCCTTTATTGGACCCGGCTTCCTGAGCAGTCCTTTGTCGCGGATGGCGAGGTAAATAGTCTCACGAGATGCGTTTAGGGGAGTGTAGTGGGAGTACCCAATTTCCTCTCTGTCTATCTATGCTATCTCCTAGGGTGGAGGTGTGGCTCTAGACAGAGTCCGCTGAACTGGATACCAGTTCTGTGGAGGCTGGTGGGGTGGCGACCGATACATAGATTTGTTGGAAGGTCTGTTCTGATTTTTCTGAACTGACGCAGGCTTGGGCGCCTCTTTCTTTTGACGCTTAGTAGTTCTCATATCATTGTGCTCATCTTCACTTGGAGCTGTTCATCTATCTCGACCTGCTCTAAAGCTCTATCGTAGGTCTCCTGGTAGGTCTCCGGGGGATGCTTGGCTAAGGATCTAAATAGTCTGCCTACCCAAAGATTTCTTCTGAAATTGGCCAAGGTCTCCTTCTCCGCAAAAACCCCCATCTGGATTACTTCTTTGTGGAATCTCTCCAAGTAGGCTCTGAGCGATTCACCCCGCTTCTAGATCACATATTGGAGGTGAATGGGATCCTTGAGGCAAGGTTTGATGCCCTAAAACTGGGCACAGAAGTCAGTAGTCAATTTGGTGAATGAGTAAATGCTCCCCGCTGGTAGATTCCTAAACCATGTCTTGGCATAGTCCGTTAGCGTGGTTGGGAACATTCTGCACATAGCGGCCCTGGTAGCATTCTGGACTTCCATCTGGTGAACAAAACTTTCTAGATGGCTCAGGGGATCCTCGGTTCAAGAATATTTGTCGGTTGGCATCTTGAATTTGTGAGGTAGTTTTGCCTCCTTGATCCTCCTAAAGAAAGGAGCATTCGTCTCTCCCAAAGGATCTTTCCGATTTTTTCGGTGCTTGCCCTTCCTCAACTCTTGGATTTTTTTCACCATTCTGGCAACCTGGTCCCGGAGACGCTTATTGCCACCATTTCCAGATTCCACTTCAGAATCTCTGTCGTTAGGCCCTTCTGATGTTGTAGAAGCTTCATCTTGATTCTCTCCCTAGGGAGGGTTTTCTCTGGCGACCCTGTTGCTATCTCCTGCCATTGAACGAGGGTGTCCCCTGGTCATTTCCTGTTAAGGCTGTCTAGAAAAAGCTTCTGGTTGGACCAGGTGGTGGCGCTCTCTCGGCAGGAGATCGATGGCGGATCTCATGCGCCGGGGTTGATAACCTGTAGGTTGCCCTGGAACCGAGGACATGGGCCTAAGCCTGTCATGGACTTATGGTACTAGGGGCATGGGCCCGAGCCTATCATGAACCGGTACGGGAGGTGGTAGTCCCAACCTATCGAAGGGAGGTACCCTGGTACCTTACCGATTGGCATCTCCCCGGGGATCTGGAATCGCAGGCTGACTTGCACTACCTTCAGCAACCATACGAAGGCGAATGCTCTCTATAAAGGCCGTGACCTGCTGGTCTAGATTGGTTGGTGCAACTGCCAGGGTAGTAGGTACTTGGGAGGTAACCCGCGCAGTAGTTGATGGCTTTGAGGCGGGTTTGCGACCCTTTCCCCCTTGCTTCGGCTTCTGACCCTTTTTGGGTTGAAGTGATTGACTGGTGTCCCGATAGATCATGATGATCCTGAGAGGATCGTAGGTTTATTTTGATGGTATAATAAGAAAATGAGGCACACTGGCTTTCTTTTGAGGGTGTGGTGTTTCCCACAGACGGTGCCAAAAAGTGTTAACGGAAAAATCCACTTGGGGAGTGAAATTTCGGTTAGCACCCTTGCCCACTACCGGTAGCAGTAGCGGGGTAGGTACATTTGGTACTGGGGTCCCTTTATATAATCGAACACAAGAAATAAAAATGATGGAGAAGAAACAAAAGGGACCGAGAGATATAAAAGAAAACTGTTTTATTAAGTAACACTATAGCAAAGTTACAGAGCATACACTCTTCTCTCGTTTCTCACTCTTTTACATATGGTGGTGGTGGAGAAAGCGTTTATGTCGATAAGTGGATTTGTTCCTCCAATGATCGTCAATCGACTTTCACTGGCTTCGGAGAATTTCAGAGGAAATTCTACCGGAAATAAATCTCTTTGTCTTAGGCGATCAAAAACACTCAAAATCCCCCCTTTCCTTTGCCCTTCAAAACCGTATATATAGTACTCCCAAGAATCCCCTCAAAATCTGGTCGTATTAATGAGGATTATTGAGAGTCCTATTTTAGGCGTTGACAGGCATTGTGTGGGGCTGAAGGCGCGGGATTTTGATCTTGTTAATCACTGTAGAATTCAGGTTATGATGTAGTTGACCATTTGGTCCCATTAATGGGGCTTTATTTTGGCGATGGAGTCAACTTTCCTTCTTCGTGAAGCTTGGAGGGAAATTCTGATTCTGAATTTTGGTGGAATGTGGTACTGGTACATCATTTTGATCCCACTGGTATGGAGCTTGTTTTGCGTCTTGCTGGAATTGTGCTTGTGTCTTCACGATCATCTTCGTATTGCTTGGCGGGTGAGGTACTTGCCTTGGAGGGCCCCCGAATAGATGTACTAGGTACCAGGTGGAAGTCGAGGCAGTACCAAGGTGGTTATCGAGGTACCAAGTGCCCTGATTGATGTCGAGATGTTTGCGGGGTGCTGAGCATGCGAGTTATCATCATACTGGTCCTAAGTTGGTATTAGGAGCTTCAGTAGGGCGAGGTACATGCTTCGTTAGCTCGCGGAGCTGATGTCTTATCTAGATAGATAGGTAGTCGAGGTTCCGACCTTGTCAAGTATCATCTCCATCTAGGTAGTGGTACCGATCCCGCTGGTTATCTGGAATATCTGGATGAATCTTCCTAGGTAGGTCCTTGTTAGAAAATTCTCCTTTAGTCCCTTGCTAGAAAACCCTGTTAACACTTTTATTTATCTACTTATCAAATATAGTCTTTGATATTTACTATACTACCAACAATAGTATGACACTAATCTACTTCTAGTTAGAAAAAGATTTTAACTTTTAATCAAACAATTAATTAATTAATTTCCATTTGATTAATAAAATAAAATAAAACAATATATTAGACTAATTAATTTAGCCTTGCCGCCCAAGTAAATACTTGTTCAATATGTTATTTTTCCATTTTATTAAATCCATTAGACTTTAATAAAATGTCCACATGTGAACTAGATCTATTCTTACTATAAAAGAAACATGCCTTAATACAATTCTAGATGGACCCATAAATTGGTCCGGTAGAATATATCAAGTGATCCATGCAAGTTCGTGTGAATTGGAGATCTTGGCGGGCTATCTAAATTTAAGCTCCGATAGATATAACCTAATCACAATTAACAAATGATTCACTTAGGTTCGATCTATTAATTTTAGTTCATTCAACTAAAGAACTAAAATTGAACTCTTAAATAAAGATAGAATAAGTTAATATTGCTCATTCATACCCTAGACAATCTTAATGGAGATAGTGTATCCTCCTGAAGAATACCAGTAATCGCCAAAAGCTCATAGACCGACTATAGCTCTCCAAGTTACCATATTTACCCATATGACCACATTTTGAACTTGGATATTTTGACTTGTCCAGAAGCCATATTTCAATACACACTATTGAAAACTTAACGTTAAGATTTAATATCCAATATCTCAAAACATCCATATGATGATATTCTACTCTCATTTAATAAATGGAGCCACTATGTCCATATCTATAAATGAAGTCCTCTATCGATTAACAAATGAATACCACTAAACTATCGAGGATAGACTATGCTATATAATCGTACTCATTGATAGCTCAAATGATAACATTTGCAACCATAAGTCCATTTTTCTCAGGATTGAGATAGACTCTCTGATTGTCTTCAAGTGAAAACTTTTATCCATTGACAGTTCTGGATAAAGTATTTCACTATGATCATATTCAATGCACCTAGTGCACTAGATTATTTTCCCCAAAGACACCACACTTTGATGATTTTAGACACATCATAACACATTTGATCCCACTCAAATGCTAGTAAAAGAATCTACAACTTTAACAACATAAAGGCACTCAACCTTTATCTTAAGTTATGAATATCATTCAAGACTAACTAAAGAATTGTGTCTACGTCATACATATCTAGATGTACGAATAATTCTTCTTTTCTCATAGTCTTTTGACCTTATGATTATTTACTTTTGTTAACAGGGTTTTCTGGCAAAGGACCAAAGGAGAATTTTCTGACAAAGACCTACCTAGGAAGAATAATCCTGATATTCCAGGTGACCAGTGAGATCGGTACCACTACTTAGATGGAGCCGATACTTGATAAGGTCAGAACCTCGACTACCTATCTATCTAGATAGGACATCAGCTCCGCGAGTTAACTAAGGCATGTACCTCGCCCTACTGAAGCTCCTAATACCAACTTAAAACCAGTACGATGATAACTTGCATGCCCAGCACCCTGCAAGCACCTCAACATTAATCAAGGCACCTGGTACCTCGATACCTGCCTTGGTACTTCCTCGACTTCCACCTGGTACCTAGTACCCGGATATATATTCGGAGCCCCTCCAAGGCAAATACCTTACCTACCAAGCAATACAAGAATGATCGTGATAACACAAGCACCACTCCATCAAGAAGTAGAACACACTCTATCAGACTGGTATACCAGCACCTCGATCTACCAAAAATTCAGAATCAGAGTTTCTCTCCAAGCTCCATAAAAAAGGAAATTTAAATCCATCGCCAAAATAAAGCGCCATTAATAAGACCTAATGGTCAACCAAATCAGAACTTGAATTCGACAGTGATTAACTAGATCAAATCTCGCTCCTTCAGCCCCACACAAATGCCTTTCAACGCCTAAAAAAGGACTCTCAATAATCCTCATCAATACAACCGGAATTTGAGGAGATTCTTTGGAGAACTATATATACGGCTTTGAAAGGTAAAGAAAAGAGGGACTCTCGAGTGTTTTTTATCGCCAAAGACAAAGAGTCTAATTTCCTGTAGAATTTCCTCTGAAATTCTCCGAAGTTAGTGAGAGTCCATTAACGATCATTGGAAGGACATATCCACTTATCAACATAAACGCTTTCTCCACCACCACCCTGTGTAAAAGAGTGAGAAACGAGAGAATAATGTATGCTTTGTAACTTTGTTATAGTGTTATTTAATAAAACAGTGTTCTTCTATATCTCATGGTCCCTTTTGTTTCTTCTTCATCATATTATTTCTTGCCTTCGATTAAAGAAAGGGACCCCGGTACCCAAGGTACCTATCCCGCTACTGCTACCGATAGTGGGCGAGGGTGCTAACCGAAATTTTACTCCCCGAGTGGATTTTTCCTTTAACAACTTTTGACAATTATAATAATTAAACTATAAATGCTATAAGATTTGTTAAACTAGAAATCACTTTATTAATAAAAAAGGATTGTCAAATACATTATTATACTCTTGTTATTGAGCATAATCCTAACAAATGGCAGCAGAGGACAATGAGATACTTCTGTCTAGTTTATTTCCCAAACCAAGGAAAGTAAGAAATCTACAAAGGTTGGGGCGATATCTTACAATGTTAACGTTTCCTCTAACAAAGATCATGGTCAGAATAGAGCAGTTATGCTATGGATATTGGAGGTTGAAATCGACAAGGTGGTGGAAGAAGGTGTATCGTGGGGATATGATTTCAGTGTAAAGAATCTGCACTGACTCTCAATGAAATGAACATGACTAGAGAAAGAGAAGCTGATGGTGATCATTTGTCTGATTTGGAATGATGCTTAGAAGTTGAAATTGCTAAGGTGATAGAAATGGGGATGGCACTGGGCTTTGACTTCAAAGACTGAGAAACCGAATTAGGAGAGGTGATAAGACGATTGGAGGAAGAATATGAGGTTCAGCATTTGGGAACTGGAAACTGATATCAAGTTTCGAGAGGCTTTGGGTTTCATGAATTTCATGATTGTGTTGTCATGGAATGTTAGAAATTTTGTTAACTCTGATAAACCAACCATCCTATTTATTCAAGAGTCGAAGCTCAAAGCCTTTGACAATACTATTGTTAGAGGCCTTGGAGGCAGTTGGTTAACTAGAGGTGTGGGAGTCGACTCGGAAGGGGCCTTTGGTGGGTTAATCTCTTTATGGAACGAAAACGATTTCATGGTGACAGACTGCATTATCCATAAAAGGTGCACTATTCTAAAGGGGGTTCTTAGTAAGATTAACAAAGAAATATGCTTATGCAATGTTTATGGGTCCTCCTTGTAAGGGGAAAGAAATGAACTATAGGAGTTCATTTTGAGAGCACAAAGTACCCTACAAGGTCCTTGGTGCCAAGGTGAAGACTTTAATGTGGTTCTAAATATATCCGAAAGAACTGGTGTTGGAAACAATGTGGGAGTTATGAGAAGCTTCTCCGGGTTCATTTTTCATGCCAAGGTGGTGGACATTCCTTTGCAAGGACAGCCCTTTACTTTGTCCAACAATAGAGTGGCAGAAGCGTGGGCAAGATTGGACATATTTCTTTTATCTCTAGAGCTACTGTTGTGATTCCCTAAGCTTATCCAAAAAGATTTGCCAAGAAGTCTTTCCTATCATAATCCCATTTGGATTGGGGAGACGAGAGTTGACTGGGGACCAACCCCATTTCAGTTCTTCAACTGGTGGTTGGAAGAAAAAGGAATGATAAGAGAGACCATTAAAGTGTGGAAAATTTGTAAGGTCAAAGGGTCAACTGGAGTGGGATTGTCCTCTCAAATAAAGGATTCCAAGGTATGCACAAAAAATTGAAGCAGAATCACCAAAGATAAGTCGGTGTGCTCTAAAGAGGTAGAAATCAGTTTAAGCAATGTTGACAAGAAGGCCATAAAGGAAGGCTGGTCGGATAATCTTCGTCATAAACGTACCAAGCTCATGGGAGATTTGTGGAAGAGTCTTCGAAGGGAAGAAAAATCTTGGTTTCAAAAATCAAGGGTTAAATGGATCAAAAAGGGGGACAGAAATACAAGGTTTTTCCATGTGGTTGCTAATGGTAGGAGGAGAATGAAACATATAGGTGAAATCTCGTTCAATTGAACAAGGTGTTCGAATCCTTCTCAAATAAAAGATGGAGTGGTTAGCTTTTTCAAGAATCATTTTTGAAGGTGTGTCTTGGCCGAGACCTACCATGAAGGATGAGGTGCTGAAAAGATTGTCGGATGTGGAAAGGATCCTTATTGAAGGAGATTTTAGTGTGGAAGAAGTGATGGAAGCTTTGTCAAGTTGCGATAGAAATAAATCTCCGGGTCTGGATGGTCTAAATTTGAACTTTCTCAAGGCTCATTAGAGGGACCTTCAAGGTGATTTCATGAACTTCATGAAGGATTTTCACGAGGATGGTTCTATTGTGAAAGAGTTAAATTACTCGTTTATTACTCTTATCCCAAAGATTGGCAATCCGGAAACCATCAAAGATTTTAGACCAATTAGTTTGGTTGGTTCTATGTACAAGATTCTCACGAATGTGCTGGCTAATAGAATTAAGAAAGTTATGGACTCGGCCATTGGAGAATCTCAGATGTCGTTTGTAAAGGGGTGTCAAATAATTGACAGTTTCATGATTGCGAAGGAGATAATTTAAAAATGGAAAGGGGAAAAGGAAGGGGGTCTTTTAGTGAAGCTTGACTTTGAAAAAGCCTACGATAGTGTTGAACATGGCTTTCTTGTTCATAGGATGGATAGTATAGGGTTTGGAAGGAAATGGAGAGGGTGGATTCAAGCGAGCATGTCTACGCCTAGAATGTCCATGTTACTAAATGGAAGTCCCACCCCTAAGTTTTGCATTTCAAGATGATTGAGACAAGGGGCTCTGTTACCCCATTTCTATTCAGTATGGTTGTAGATGAGCTGAATTGCTTATTGGTAAAGGCTCACAGTCTTTGCTTGTTTCGAGGGGAAAGTTTAGGTGATTCTCCAGTACATGTAACCCACCTCCAATTTGCGGATGACACGAATATGTTCATCAAGCCTAAAACATAGTACTTAAGTAATGTGAGAAGGGTTCTTCGATGCTTTGAATTAGCTTCCGGGTTGCGTATCAATTTTCACAAATCGTGTGTGGTCAGAGTGGGCAAAGGTAGGAGTGTAGAGACGGATAAGTGGGCTAAAATTTTCAAATGTAACAAAGCCTCTCTTCCTGTTGTTTAATTAGGCATTTCTTTAGGGGAAAAACCGCCCTTGAAGTCTTTCTAGGACCCTATTATAAGTAAGGTAGAGAAGCGTCTGGCCTCTTGGAAAAAGAAGTTTTTTATCGAAAGGCGGTCGTGTAATGTTGATTAAGGCAGTTCTTGCAAGTATTCCCAGTTACTACCTTTCCGTATTCAAAATTTCGGTTAGCGTAGTGCAAAGAATTGAGAAAATGCAAAGGAGTTTCCTATGGGGAGATAGGGCTGTGAAAAAATAAAGTTTCATGCGGTTAAGTGGGACGAAGTGTGCAAGAGCAAAGCAGATGGTGGCTTAGGTGTGGGCAGAATTCTTGACAAAAATATGGCTCTGCTTGCAAAATGGATTTTGCATTTTAATAGAAAGAAGTAATCTTTGTGGAGAAGAGTAATTTGTGCAAGATATAAGGTTGATTGCAAAGCCTTGAAATGGAATTGGCATCTTACTATGTCTGATTCTTTCTTTGTAAAAAGTGTGTGTAGTCTTTATTAGAATCGTAGTAAGGTGGCTACTTTGTTAGAGGAGGGTATGAAGATTATTGTTGGTAATGGAAATTGTGTAGACCTTTGGTCAGCAAAGATCTCCCTTAAGGTAGCTTTTCCTAGATGCTATGCTCTGGCAGCTAAAAAGATAGGTGTCATGACTGACTTTGGAGTGTAGGTGGGTCAGAGATGGAAGTGGATCATTGAGAATAGAAGGCCACCTTTTGATTAGGAGGTCGATCAATGGAATTTGTTCTTGGACTTCCTTGAGAGCATATTCATTAGGAAACATATATCAGACGCGATCACTTGGTCAGGAAGATATAATGGCATGTTCACTGTCAGCTCTATCAGGCAAGGCCTGGTTGATTCTAGGAATGCTGCTTTGAACTCTTTTAAGGATGTGTGGCAAGGTATTTGCACTCCTAAAATTGAGTTTTTCATGTGGCAACTGATAATGGGAAAAGTGCTTGTCAAGGATACAATGCAGATATTTTGTTTGGACTACGGTTCTAACACCAAGTGCCCTAATTGTGATTCTGGAATGGAGACAGCAGACCATGTTTTCCTTTTGTGCTGCTGTTTGAAACAGTTATGGGATGTTTTCATTGGATGGTGGGGGATAAGTTGGTGTTGTAACAATTTCTTTAAAGATTGGTTTGATAGTTGGAGTGGGTACTATCCAAACCTGAAGTCCAAAAGAATTTGGTGCTATTTTTTTTCACAATCCCTTAGACCATTTAGGAGTGCAAGAATAAGTTGATCTTTGAAGGAGTACGACCATCGATAGATCAAGCGGTAGACCTGATTAAATTCAGGATTGTTTGGTGGTTTAAACATTTCAAGAAGGGGTCTACAGAATCGATAACAACTCTCCTTTTAAACTTTACGAAGTTGTGTGTTGAGCTTAAAAAGTTCAAATCCTCTCAAATTCAAGATTGGATCCCACCAACTATGGACTGTTTTAAATTCAATGTGGATGACTCGTCTAAAGGCAATACGGGGCAGTGGGCATTGGTGGGGTGCTACGTGATTCGAAATGCAAGGTTCTTTGTTTGTTCACACAAAGTGTGGGTACTATGGATTCCAATTTAGCTGAGATCTTAGCCATCAAAAGAGCCTCGCAGTTGTGTTTCTCTCAGCAAGGTCTTCATTATTGGAATGTCATCATTATTAATGTTTCCAAATCTGATGTGCCATGGGTGAATGGTGGTGATTTTGGCTGCATGAAACATGTTGACATTATTTGGGAGATTCGTAATCTGATACAGTGTTTGGGGAATTTGACGGTGGTTCCTGAAGGCAAGGCTTTCAATGCGTTTGCTGATTCTTTAGCTAAACAGGGGTAAAGCACACAATGATCGACTGTTCTATAGAGTGATTTGTGAGATAGTGTTTTTTGAGGTGGTTGGATGTTTTGGTACTTTGTTGCTAGGTTTAATGGGCTTCGTTTCTGGTCTGTATGGTCGTCTGTGCTACTCTGTGGCGGGGTGGGTAGGCATGTTGTGCATGCCTGGCTGGGTTGCCATATGGTGTTTCCGCTGTTGTCCTGTTTGTTTGTGTTGGGGTTTTTATTTGTTGTCTCCTATGCTTTTGTTGTGGCTTGTGGCCTTGTTGTGTGCCTTTTGACCCTGAATAAAGTTGTGTTGTTTAAAAAAAAACTACTATATGTTAATTATTCGAAACATATTATGAGCATATAGGAATACTCATGAATTTGACATTCATATGATATAGATATAATTTTGATATCCCTTGCTATCAACATTACACTATGATTGCTTAAATCACTTTATGTGCATAGAGGGATATGAATTTTATAGTTATAAAACATTTTGTAATATTGTTATAACCTATTAATTTCAATTAATAAAAATAACTACGGAAACATAAATTGTGTAATTGTACACATTTAGTAATTACATTATAAATGTTATATGTTAATTATTTGAAAAAATTATATGCATAAGGGAATATGAATTGGGCAATCATATGATATAGGTATAAAATTGATATCCTAGATACCAAAATTCCATTATGAAAGCTTAAATCACTGTATGTGTATATGGGGACATGAATTGGATAGTCATATGATATGATTGATATCAACAATATACTATGAACGCTTAAATCACTTTATGTGCATATGGGGACATGAATTGTGTTGTTATACATTTTTTAATAACGTTATAAGTTCTAAATTTTAAATTTTAAAAACATGTTGGAATATGAATTGTGTTGTTACATGTTTGGCATATTAATATATATTAACATCCCTTGACATTAACATTACACTATGAATGTTTAATTAATTTTATATGCATAAATGAATGTGATAAAAGGATCACTTTTATATGAAAAGGATCCTTAATCATATGCTAACAACGTGCATCATAACTTTACAAAAAAAAACATACATCATAAAGCAACCCTACATTAATTTATTTTTATGTTGGAACAATAAAATAACATCATATGGCCAAATATCCTTTGTTGAATTTGAAAATACAACTCAAGCGTGTGTGTAAACAACCTAGAAGGGGGGGGGGGGGGGGGGGGGGGGTGCTGGGGGAATAGGTTTTAATCAAGGTAATTGCCAACTTTTCTTGATTAGTCAATATTAAAAATTCACCCCATAAACAACCATACCAAATCAAGTATAAAATGTAGAAATTAAATAACACTTGATTTTTTATGTGGAAACCCTTCAACAAGGGAAAAACCACGGGCTAACTACTTAACCACTCAGATCCTCAGATCCTCAAATCCACTAATGTAACGATGTTTACAACCTAGGTTGACCTCTAGTCACACTATTCTCGGTCACTAACCTACCACTACTACCCAACAGGTCTTTATAATGAATTCTTGATCACTTTGCTTGCCAACCACACCTTGGTTGTAAGACTTCACTTGCTTATGCCCTACACCTCGTAGTCACAAGACTTAACCCTCAAAGAAGAGATTAACAACCTATGTGAATATATGAATATTCAAAATGCAATTAATGCTAGATAACACTAAAAGCTTATCTATAGATTATATGATGACAATAAGTACAAATCCTAGATATCAATGTCTATATGAATGCTCATGAAGACCTAACTAGATATAGATATGCTAGTCTAAAATCTAGTCATCATACAAAGCCATATCAACACAAGTTGTCATTAATCATGGCAAGGACAATAAATGCAATTAACAAATGCAATCAATAAGTCCTAATCAACAATATCTAAATGAAAGGCATAAAGAATTAGCCAGAGGGCAAATATGTCCTAAATACAAGCTATCAATAAACAAACCTCAAACATGTCATAACTTCAATTGATGTACAATAAATATGAAGATTTGCTAACCTACGCAATAAATGACATGTCTTGATAAGCTAGAACAATAAATGAGTAAGGATGTTAGTTCTACTTACCAAGTAAAGACCTTAATGAAGACCCATGCTTGAATGATGCTAGAGATGCAAAATGAACATGGGTTTTGGGGTTTTGAGAGTCAAAGAACAAAGCTTGAAGCATTCTCTCTCTAAGAGAACTTTTTCTTTCACTAGGATTTGGAAATTCTGAGTTCTAGGTCTAAATAGGGAAAAAGATGATGCATTTATGTGGGGTGGGAAAACTACACCAGGGAAAAGATGTTTTGCCCCAAAACTAGCGCAGTGCGAGGGTGGGAGACCCGCATACTCACCCGTGCAATGCTGTAATAACTCATAGCTCACCAACATCGTTGCCACAACGGTGACCCACTGGAACGCACTGCTGTAATAAATCACAGCGCACCAACAACGGTGCCACAACGGTGCCACAACGGTGAGCATGCAAAATCAGCGCAGTGAGAAGGTAGCAGACTCGCGCACTCACCTCCGCACTCACCTGATATACCAAGGGATTTAAGGGACTAAAGCAAGACCAAAAGACACACCAACCAAGCACACATGTAAGCAATTAAGCACTAATGCAAGATAAATAAAACATGCATGAGAGTGAGTGTGTGTGCAATTAAATCTCTTCAAAGAGTTAAGCACAAGTGATATACCTTTGAAGTGCTCTTGAGCTTGAGGTTTTGAGAATGCCTTTGAAGCTTGGTCATGCACGTTGAAGGCCTAGTCTACCCTTACAAATTTAATCCCCAATGTGGTTTGCCTTGAGAAATAAGACAATCATAAAAATGAGGTTCGTACAGAATTGATTGTATAAAGAGAAAAAAAATTATAGCCAACTAATTTGAGCGCGTAACAATATTCAAAAAGTTAACATGTTCAAATAAAAATAGTTAATATGTTAAAACCTTTCGTTTCTAAATTAAAAAAAATCAAACCTTTCTTTTTTATTTCCTAAATGTAATGGATCTAATTTAATAAATGTATATGGAAAATAGTAATATGGAAAGGGAAGATGAAACATTAATTGCTTCTAGAAAACCTATATTCTTAATGGATTTGGGATATTAAAAAAAGGGAAAATGAATAAACAAATATTTTAAAATCTGTGCAATAAATGTATCGTTTGAAATAATATTTTATGGTGTGTTAAGGCTATTTGAGTAATTTTATAGATATGATCTATAAATAAGAAAAAACCCTAAAACACACTTTAACACCATAAATAACATTCAAAAACCCTACCTTCTCTCTCTCTCTCTCTCTCTCTCTCTCTCTCTCTCTCTCTCTCTCTGTCTGTGTGTTTCTCTCACAGTTTACTTTGTACATTCATTAAACTTGGAATTTCATAACTTCTTTTTTATAATTTCATACACCACGTCAGGTTGCTTACTTTTTTATTTCTATAATTTCATAACTTCCAATTACTGTTTTTGTAATTTAATAATTTCGCTTCAATATATTTCAAAATGTTGTGATGATTATTGGTTGTCATATGTAGTTAGAAGTCGAAAAGATGAATTGCTATACTTGATTGGGTCTGATAATGGTGTGATGGTTTATCGTATTCATACCCATAAAGTGTAGTCACGTTTTCATGATTTTTGAGTTTGTTTAAAGTTCATTATCACTATTGCATTTTTAAAATTAAAAAAATTGTCAAAAGTTTATAGCTTATCAAAAATTTGTCACTATATAATATTCTGCAATTATATACTTGCTTAAGTGTTTACATGTAATTATTCTGACTTTTAGATTATTATTTTTTTAAATTTGATAAATCTGGATATTTAGATTTCTTTTTATTGAAAAATAGTAGTAGTTGCAAATTGTTTGTTTTGTTGGGGAAGGTTGTATTCATATTCTCTTACTTGCACAATAAAAGCTTTTGTTAATGGCATCTTCCTCTTCTTCAATCGTACATGGGTATGAGGAGGGAAAATGAAAATGTGGGCTACCATTGAGAGAATATCTTGCCATAACACCTTGTAACTATAAGAGACTATTCGAAGGGTGTTTGAAATTCCCTTAACCACTTATAGTGTAAAATATACCTGGGGGGGGTTAATAGGTATATGCTCAAATTCTTGCGCTTCTTTTTCACACAACTAAGTTAAGCACACTTAGAGCCTTTAACAAGTAAATTGTTAAAACAATACAAGTTAATGTAAGTAAAGAAGCTAAAAATGTAAGAATCAACACAAGAGATTTTTACTTGGTAAAACCTCAAAATGAGGAAACATCCACGGGTTGATACCACAACTACCAGAAAAAAGCAAATCACTATGACAAATAGGAGATACACACTCAAGAGGCAATCAACACAAGATTTCCAAGCTATCTATACCTATTTTACCCTCGGACATAGTTAACTTACTATGCCAACTTCCTATCCAAGACCTCAAGTCTCTAGGAAGATTTCTTGCTTGTCTATCCAAGTCCTCCCGACTCTAGACAAGACTTCCACGCTTAGCTATCCAGATCACCCCAACCCTAACTAAGACTTCCAATGCACAAATTGAAGAATCACTCTCCAAATGTGACTTCCACGCTCAAATCGTAGAATCACTCTCCAATATGAGACTTTCAACCTCTTCATAAGGTAAATGATCTAAGTGAATGCAAATGATGCAAACACAAGCAAATAGAGTAAGTTGATCAACCACACTCTAAGAAAGAATTAATGTTTGCACAAATCAAGCTCACAAGAAAATATAACTAATTCTTATGAACATGTGATTAGAGATCAAGATTAGGCATTCAAAAATCATTCACAAAAATATCTAGGAAACCAAAACATGTCAATCAAAGCTAAAACAACAAGTTTTCAATTGAAATCACAAAACTAGCTTTGAAATCAAGTGAACAAGTTAACACTTGAAACCATCAACATATTCAATCAAATCAGAACTAGATATGAATAATAGAAATCACAAACAAAATATTGTAGTTCTAAAGCATGTGACTAAAACCTATAAATCAACAATCAAGATCAAATCACAAAGAGATTCTAGATTCAAGTTCATGTTCTTCAAAATCAATCAAACAAGTCCAAAAGTTGAATCAAAATCATTCTAAACATTTTCATTTAATCAAATAAGAAGATCTATCAAGTTGATCATAAAAGAAAAATGGAAAGGAGATGATTCACTTACAAATGATGAACACGCGAATGAAGATCAGATCACTAAGAAACATCTGGATATCATTTGAATCTAAAAATGCATGGGACTTGTTCCTCACTTCAAGACCAACAATTCTGGCTTTTGAAAATCCAAAATCGGAGTTGATTTGAGAGAGATATCACAAAAACAAAATTGGACAAGTTGTTGAAAATTTCTGCACGAAATTCAAATATATATATATATATAGAGAGAGAAAGTGATGTGGAGAGGAGAGAGATTTGCCCAACCAATGAAGGGCTGCCACCTCAGCCTCTCGTGGAGGTGCGTGGCCTCCACAGGAGCAGAGGGCATCCCTTCTCGTGGGGCCCACACGCCTCTACGGGGAAGGGGTGCAAATTGCACTTTTGCCATCCCTCTCCCCTTGCGCACCACTAGCGTTCATCTACCGTTCTCCGGCCTCCGAAACCGAATTCGAATCCATTTTTGGATTACAAACAGGGACTCCCTCATGCACATGGATGTAAAAAAAGCTTTCATAAAAGATATAGAATTCGACTCGAAACACAAAGACAAAAACCATGTACGATAAAGACGCGGAAAGTTTCGTAACTTCCAACTTGGAACTTGAAAACTAATGAATGAGTAATCGAAATGACCGAAACTCAATATATAATAATATAAGAAAAAATTCAAGTCCGATATCACAAAAACACAAACAAATAAATACAAGAACACAGAAGTATGCCGTTTCCTAGAAATATTCCTAGAACATGCAATTTTACATAAGTTGTCAAATTAAATCTAATGCATGTTCATACTTCAACAACTGTGTGAACGTGTTATACAAATTTGGCACAACGATGCAGGGACACAAATGTTATATAATGTGTGTGTGTGCACTTACGCTTTGCAAGAGGAGAAAGAATCTTGATACCTTAGCATCCAAGTAAGCAACTTTCCTCTTGAAGACGAACTTTGCATGCGAAGTTGCTTTCCTTCTTTGAATCTCGATCTAATCATGAACCACATAAGCAACTAAGCAATACAAACAAAGAGCATATTGTTATAGAATCAAGCCAACACAAATATAAAACCTAACATTGTTGAACTGTAAGTGACTATTTTAAGTTATACTGTTATAGATTGATTTATGAATTAATACAACTTACATTTCAATATTAAACTACATAACGAATTTGGTCGATGCAATTACTTCAAATGGTTGGGTCCTAAAGTATGGGTTACCCAGCTGATATGTCATTGAATGAAGAAAAGCAAAGGTTACAGAGGAAATTTCATAGGTCGGAACTACTTAATCGGTTCTACGAAAGCGAAAATCTGGACTTAAAAGATCGTGTTCGAGTGTTGGAGTTTGATTTGGCTCAGAAGAGGACAATGATTCAGAAAACTCAGGCTTTTATATTTTTGTCTGCGATTGCCTTTCTTTGGCTATTGTCTAAATTCTCATAACAATGTGTATTGTGGTGTAATCGATTAATATCAAATGTGATATCCTACGTAGCGTAAAATTACTATGGTTTCTGTAATTGCATTTTGTTTGACGTGATCACATTACATCTATTTTGTAACCATGTGTTTCAAGTCCAAAATTTCTGTACATTTATTGTAGTGTGTTTTCTTTATATTAAGTTACTCACCATTAAGTCTTGGGGTTGTTGAGCTTATCTCTTGACGAGCTAGAGCCCTTTGAGGCCTTGACTAGTCTGACTTTGATATGGGTTTTTTAACTTAAAATATTTTGTTTTATCACAAGTTTTTTAATACAATCACAATGTAATTATGAAAATATCACTCGTTGTAGAAGGTGGAACCGTTTTATTGAAAAACTATATAATGGGAATCTCACATCGGAAAAAGAAATGGGATTAAAATGATTTATAATTAATAAAGTAATGCCTCTATAATGAACAATAGGCCTCCCAACTGGCCTAGCATATAAACCTGTTGAGGTAACGATGGGCTTTGGGTTTTGGGTTCTTGGGCTTGTCTCTTGACAAGCTAGAGCCCTTTGAGGCTGTGTTAGTCTGACTTTGATAAGGTTTTTTTAACTTAAAATATTTTGTGTGATCGCAAATACTTTAATACTATCACAACGTAATTATGTAAATATCACTTGTTGCAAAGGGTGTAACAGTTTTATTGAAAATATTTGTAATGCAAATCCTACATCGAAAAAAGAAAAGGTATTAAAATGGTTTATAATTAGTAAAGTAATGCCTAAACATTGAACAGTAGGCCTCCCAACTGGGCCTAGCATATAAACCTATTGAAGTAACGATGGGCTTTGAGTCTGGGGATTCTTGGGCTTGTCTCTTGATGAGCTAGAGCCCTTTGAGGCATGGGCTAGTCTAACTTTGATAAGGTTTTTTAACTTTTTTTTGTTTTAACATAAATGCATGTTGGGTCTATAAAATGCATATGAAGAAATCAAGTTTCTGGATTACAATTTAGTTTCTTTTTTTCCATACATACTACTGTTATTGATTTGAATGATGTAAGTACAATGGACATATATGCCTTGTGTGGGACTATTGTCAATTATTTCCATTTAAAAAAGGACTACTCTTAGCTGCCAAAAAAAATTAAAATCTCATAGTCGGGAAATGATCCATCTATGGACAGTCGGACAAGGGGGTTGTAGGCTAGTAGCCAAAACCCTATCAATCTTCTTACTTCACCACCCAATTGTTTTTTTTATTATTCACCTGTATCGAGTGTTATCACACATTCCAAATGTTGCTTACCCGTATCGAGTGTTATCACATATTTCAAATGATGTTTACCCATATCGAGTGTAATCACACAGTCCAAATGCAAATCGAATAATGGGAACGATAACAGACTTAATTTTAAAAATAAATGAATGATGTTTAAATTTGAAAGGCGTTTGATGTTTAAATTTGAAAGGCGTTTATTGTTTTTTGTCAGCTGCATTGATTGCTTTTTATATTTGAAAACAAATGATTATTTTACCTATGGAACCGTTAATGAAGATGAAATTTAAATTGCCTTGGATTAAATGGTAACCTGCTCAACATGTTTATAGGTAAACAACATGTAGCGGTGTTTAGTACATCGTTGTTCTATAGCCCAACCCTATACAAATATATATATATATATATATATATATTTATTTATTTATTTATTTACATACACTAAATTTAATTATTTTTTTCAAAAAACAAAAGAAAAAATTGATTTCCGAAAAACATCTAAAATAAATTAATGTCATCCCCTAATTTATCAAAATGCCACTCATTGAAAAATTAATTTCCAAAAAACATCTAAAATAAATTAATGTCATCCTCCTATTTACTAAAATGTCACCCATTGGATGTAATAAGATGAAATTAAATGGAATTGGTTGGAATGGCCATTAGTGTCACACTTTTAACCAAAAATGGTCATTTCGAAACTAATTCTCAATCTTGTGGCCATTTTGATAGTGTGTCATCAAATTGATGGCCACCGGGGTAATTATACATTTATATTTTGATATATTACATACAATTATTTAGTTATTAATAATATTTCAGATTCTTATAAATATTTTAAAATCATATAATTTAATTTTAAAAGTTTTGAATTTTCTTTTTGATTTCTTAAAATTACAAATCGTCATACATAAAATGATTGACCTGAAAACAAATAAGGGGAGAAGCCAGAAAAGTTTGTTTTAGGGGTCAATGCAGTAAAATATAATATTTTTGAGGGGTCAAAGTAAAATTTTAAAAAATTTAATATTAAATATATAATTTAATATTAAAAATGCCCCTGCCAGGAAGTTTGGTAATTTTATCATATTTTGACTCTAACAATTTGTTTTTTTTTTTCAATAACAGAAAACAATTTGGATTGTTCGGATACATCGGGATCAAATTGAGATTGATAATTATGGATTCTCAATGGATCAATCGATAAGTATGTGATAGAATGAATGGCTATGATTTATACAACAATGCTGTAACTCACAATATCGCTTGAATCTGGTTGTTTCCATGAAACTTAGGTTGTTCCATATAAATTTAAAAAGACAATTTTAAGGGTAAGGTCAAGGTTGTGATTTCCAGCATTTTGTGTTGATTATAGTCATTCATTCCTAGGGATGGGCGTTTACCCATGGGGCCCCATCCCGGCCCCTATGGGTTTTTGGGGGCAAATTTTGTCCCCAAATGGGCTTTGGGGGTGGGGTTGGGGGTGGAGGCAAACTTGGCCCCTATTTTATAAATGGGGGAGGTAATAGGGGAACCCTCCCCCAAACTCATTCCCCCATTTCCTCTAAAAATATATATATTATTTTTATTTTTATTTATATCTAAAGTTTTAACAATTAAAAAAAATAATATATTATAATATTAACATGAGTTAGAAGTTACTGATTAGTACTTTATACATGAGTATTGATCGAATATGTAAACTTTAAATTTGATTTGTTGTGTAATACTCTATTAGAAGTATTTGTATTTATTTTGGATTTCTTTAAACCAATTTTATATTTTAGAACAAATATCTTGATTATTTTTTGGATTGAATATTTTGACATTATCAAACCAAAGATAGGAATGACCGGATTTTAAATTTTGAATTTTGAATTTCAATTTTCGAATTGAAAATTAAAAATTTAGAATTGAAAATAAAAATAAATTAGGGAAATGGTGTTCGGGGTGGGGGAGGAGGAACCTCCCCCCGAAACGCCCCCACCCCCAGTCACCCCAAATGGGTTTTGGGAGAGGTGGTGGGGGAGGGTTGAGGAATGGGGGTGAGGGTGAGTAGACCCTCCCCCGCCCCATTGGGCCCCCACGCACATTCTTATTCATTCCATAACATACTTGGTGATTGATCCATTGAGAATCCATAATTATCAATCTCAATTGGATCTTGATGTATCTAATCAATCCAAATTGTTTTTCAGTTAATAAAATAAATCAAACTGTTAGACCCAAAAATATAAATATATATATATATATTTAAAGTTTATTTGGTGTGGATTTTGACATGAATTATTTTTTTCTTGACAATAAAAATTGTACTATACGAAAGAATAAGGGAAGTTTATTATATTTTTCTCATATTTTTGGTGTAACAATTTGGTTTTGTTTCTTTTATTTATAATAGAAAACAATTTGGATTGTTTTGATACATCGGGATCAAATTGAGATTGATAATTATGGATTCTCAGTGGATCGATCGCCAAGCATGTGATAGAATGATGGCTATGATCTACACACAATGCTGGAAATCACAATCTCGACCTTACCCTTAAATCCGGTTGTTTCCATGAAACTTGGGTTGTTGCATGAAATTTATTTCGCAATTTCACAATTTAAGAAGGCAGCTTTAAGGGTAAGGTCAATTGTGATTTTCAACATTTTTGTTTTCATCATAGTCATTCATCCATCACATGCTTGGCGACTGATCCACTAGGAATCCAAAATTATCAATCATAATTGGATCCTGGTGTATCTAATCAATCCAAATTGTTTTCAATAATATTAAAAAATTTAAATTAATAGACCCAAAAAATATATATATACATATATAAGTTTGCAAGTGCAAGTATTGTGTGACGGGTTTATTTATGTGTCAAAACATTAGGATGCTTTTGTATAGGTAGTTTAGGTTCTTTATACGGTCATCAACATTGCGATCGTGATCGAATACAATTTCGAATACAATTTTCGGGGGGGGGGGGGGGGGGGGGGGAATTGGTTGATGCTATATTTTAAAACTTTTTCGATGTTTTTGTCAAACAGTTGGTGACATTTGATACGTTATTTTTTACCTGGTAAAACCTCCGAAAAAGAAACCTCCACGGGTTGATTCCACAACTACCGGCAACACCACCTTTCCCTAGTTAGATAAAAGTACACCCTTAAAAGTGACCAATACACATGATACACCATCTATTGGATATCCCTCCTATCCTACCCTCCAGCCTTTTAATAATGAAAGACTTGCCTACTTTTGATCCAAGACACTTCACATGTCTCTAGAAATCATCCTTGCTTGGCTGTCCAAATCACCCCGATCTAGCCAAGACTCCTTGCTTAGCTTTCCGGATTACCCCGATCATAGCTAAGACTCCTTGCTCTAATTGAAGCTTCAAACTCCAATAAGAGACTTTCCATCTTTTGCAAGACAAATGATCTAAGTGTAATACAAATGATGCAAACACATGCAACACAAAATATGTGATCAAAATATCCTATGGAAACTAGAAATGATCAATGAGCACACAAATTATATTTTTCTAGTTTATAATCCAAAAACAATGTCATCACACAAATGATGCATGTACATATGAAATGTATAGATTAAGTACACTTCATCAATAACTAGACATAGTCATTAAAGAACACAAATCAAGGTTTCCTAGCTCTTGAAACATGAACAAAAACATAGAGCCTCTGAAACACCTAACACATACCAAATCCTAGATTTTATTCATGCAACTAAAGCTTGAAAACATGTCATATCCATGAAGCACATAGTTAAGACTTTAGAACTAAAACCAAAAATACTAGAATCAAATAATATGATCATTGAAATTCACTAGCAATCATTTAGAACGTATATTCACAAAATAATTAATTAAATCCTAATAGGCTCTAAATAAACAATTAAATGTGCTAATCCTAAATATGTTCAACTAAAGAGTTCTAGCACAAGTAAAGGGCTATCAATCATCAAAATACATTCAATCAAAGCACAAATAGTCCTAAACAATAAGCTAGTCACAATAAAACTCACAAGCATGTGAAAACATATATTTTAGAAAAACCTAACTCACATACAAGTCTCTAATCAAGCACATTTAGCTTATAATTGAAGCTCTATCTCTCAATATCTAATGTTCAAGTAACATGCACATAAAGAAGAAGAAAACCCAAGGTAATTGAAGGCTTTAAAGATCAAAACTCAAAGAATAGATCAATACCTTGAAATAATGTGCAGTCACGAAATTTGGTGTAGAACCAAAAAAAAACTTGAAAACAAGGTTTCAAACTTGCTTGGAGATGATAGAAAACTTCAATACAAAGATTCTCTAACTTGAATAACTCAAATTGGATAAGGAATGAGTGAGACATGGTGTTTGGAAGTTGAGAGAATTTTAAGAGAAAATTCTGCACAAATTTTCTTCTTGGAATCAAATGAGAGGGAGAGAGTGTATTTGAAAAGAATGAGAGGGAAAGTGAGGTAGGGAGAGAGGGATCACGGGTGGCCAAGAGCTGCTCTCCATGTCACCACCCCGTTGAGCCACGTGAGCTCCACGGAGACAGCAAGGCCTCTTTCTCGTGAGGCTCACGCGCCTCCATGAGAGGAGAGCCTCACGAGAGGAGGGGTGAAGTGGCACTTTGCCACTCCTTGCTTCCCTTGTACTCCTCTCGCGTTCTTCGACTATATTTCAGCCTTCGAACTCTGAATTCGAATCCATTTTTGGATTACAAACCGTAACTCTCTCACAGACATGGACGTCAACAAAACTTTCACAAAAGTATGGAAATCAACTCGATATATCAAGACGAAAACCATATACGATAAAGATACGAAAAGTTTCGTAACTTTAATTTGGAACTTGAAAACTAATGAATGAGTAACCGAAATGACTGGAAATCAATAAAGAATAATATGAGAACATATTCAAGTCCGATATCACAAAAACACAAACAAACAAACACATGAAGACACTAGTATGCCATTTCCTAGATATAAACACCTAGAATATGCAATTTTACAAAATTTGTCAATTTAAATCTAATGCATGTGCATACATTAATATGTGTGTGTGTGTATGTGTTATACCAATTGAGCAAAACGATGTAGAGACACATATGGATGCAATGTGAATGTGTGTGTGTGTGTGTGTGTGTGTGTGTGTGTGTGTGTGTGTGTGTGTGTGTGTGTGCTTTAAAAGCCTTGCAAGAGGAATGTGGTAATATACCTTTGATGTGCAACAAAGCTCGCTTCTTTTGAAGACTTCTCTTTACTTGATAGGTTGCCAAATCTTCCTTAAAACTTGAATCACAATGAGCCTAGACAACTAATCAATACAAAGAAAATAATGCATTGGTGTGGAATTATGCCAACAAGACTCAAAAACCTAACAATCTCCATTTGGCAAATTCCATGTCAAAACACCTATACATATACTAAAACATACAAAATGAAGATTGTTCACAAACACACCTTCACATTATATTAAGTTTGTATAACCTAGACTAATCTTCAACAAATCTTGAACTTCTTCATTTGATCATCTCTTGATATCACATAAAATTCATTTGAGGCATAATGTATATACAAGAGAAAATATATGTCAATATACATACTTGATAAGAATAAAACATTAAAGTTCAAATTGATACATGTATACTCCCCCTTAATACATGCGTACTCCATCACACAAAAAAAATTTAATCTCATCCAAATACTACATGCCATAATAAGTTCAAACTTGATACCAATTAAGATACAAATAAAAATACTAAGATTAAGATAAGCTAATATGTTTTAGTATCATATATTTCTCCCCCTTTTTGACATGAAATGAGGCCAAAAGGAAAAAAAAAATGATACCTTGAGGTCGTATGTGTCTTTGCTAGCCACTTGTGCCATCAAAGAATTTTGCATGATTTGTTGATCTCTCATAATTCTTTTGAGGTGGATGCATTGCTTTAAGAGATGCTTTCTTCCAAGCTCTTGATTTTCACATCTTGGTCAACCACATTTGCATTTAGCTCCTTAATCTTCTTCTTTGATTCTAGTTTGTTCTCCATGTTAAGCTAGCAAAGGATATTCAAATGTATACAACACAACAAACTAATGAATCACAAATGCATAGAATATTACTCTTAAGCACATAGGTGGTTTCCACCAAGTTCAACAATTGCATTAACAATCATATCACCCCCAAATATGGAGGAATTGATTTCAATCACAATCATATCAACCCCAAACATGAAGGAATTGATTGCAATCACGATCATATCAACCCCAAGTAAAGAGGAAATGAATCAGCCCCAAACAATGAGGAATTGATTGCAATGACAATCATATTAACCTCAAATATGAAGGAATTGATTTCAATATCAATCACATCAACCCCATACAAGGAGGAATTGATTGCAAACACACTCATATAGTTATTACAAAATAAGTATCATGCATTATCAAGGTTGAAAATTTTAAACAAACAATATGCCACAAATATAACAAAGCAAATCATGTGAACATATCATAAAAGAGAACAAAGTTTAGTACATAATGCTCCCCCTTAATAACTGTTCTATCTAAGATTAAGATAGGATATTGTTCACAATGATATGCATACAATCACACACTCAAGGAATTTTAAAGAAATAAAATAAAATAAGCTCCACAAACTATGAAGGACACACCAAGATTTTCAATCACTATCATAATTCTTCTAAAAATGCTAGCAAATCAGATACACTTAAAAGCAAAACAAGTGTGTATGTGTGTGTGTGAGAAAGAGAGAAAGAGAGAGAGAGAGAGAGAGAGAGAGAGAGAGAGAGAGATTTCTTCAAGCATATATGTATGAGTAATTGGATCATCAACATGCAAACTATATCAACATATATTCATCTTAAGCTTTTCCATAAAAGGTCAAACCGATTATCATCCAGAATTTTTGCTATAAGAGAACAGATTCCAACATATGAGCGTGTGTGTGTATGTGGCTTGTTAACCCATTTCTGTTTTTCAACCCGAGCAATCCAATTTTTAACTATACTCCTTTGAGCTTTTTGAAGCTTTGAATCAAAGATTTTTTTTTTATTGATTCTTTTTCAACACTTCTTTGATCCCCCCCCCCCCATTTTTTTTTATATAACTTCATGACGGCTTTCACTCATCATATTGGTGTGGCCTTTTCCTATATTGGGCTGCTACACAACTAACATGTGTAGCCCTTTTCATGAAGGTGCTTGTTGAGTTTTATGTAGTGCCGAAGCAAAATGGATACTGACCATTGGTCATCTTTCATGTACTATCCAAGAGACTACTAGGTGCATCCATAACTTACATAATTTCAAACTCAACTTACTCAAACTAAACATATGAAGAAGCAAAATGTGCACTTTTGAAAACCAAGATTTAAGGCTTAAAAGCATATGATCTAAAAGAAATACAAAGAGGTTTACTCAAGATCATTACCTCTCAAAAGAGTAGCTTCAAATAATATGAAGCTCATATTTTTCAAAGATGCCACTCATCAATCAAACAATTACGAGAAATAACTCATACATCATGTAAAAGATCTTTGTGAACAATTTCACTAAATGATCTATTGATGGCAACTATTAAAGAGAAGCATATGTATCTTAACCAAAGCTCTCTAATATAATATGCCACATGATGTCATGCATGTAAAGGCCTCTAGTTTTGATTGGCTTATTTCATGACAAACCACATTGGGATTGTTATGTAACAGGTAGCTTAGGTGATTGTAATTGACATGCTTCCGGTCATCCCAAAGTGCTTCAAAAAGTTATATCTCTTGACTTAACTTCTTTGAAGAGATCTAGTTGCACACATATACTCTCTACTCATGCATGCTTATTTCACCTTGCAATTGTGTTCATCATTGCTTATATGTTTGCATTATTTACACATTAAACATACACTTGCATGTATTTGTATTTACATGCATTTATTCCTTGTTTCTCTTGTGTGCATTCCTTCAATCACTTGCACTTCATTTCTAGACTTAAGTATGGTTGTTGGGTCCGCACTCGCACATTTTAATATGCCTATTTTTGCACATTGTCAGACCCTGTGCAATGGTCCATGTGCACGGATAGCTACCTGTGCAGCCACCAGCGGAGTTGTCCTGGTGTGGTTTTTGGTCCCCGGTTTGCTAGTCTGTTCGTCGGTCTTGAACCATCGAAGTCCCTGTGCGCTGGTCAGTGTGCGTGTCACTACCCGCGTAGTTGGCCCTGGTGCATTTTGATCCCCAGTTCGCAGGTGTGTTTGCTGGTCATGAACCAACAATGCCCATGTGCGCGGGTTCCTACCCACGCACATGGACCCATGCACTACGTCTGGTTTGCCTTGTCATTTTTGTAAACTTTCCAAAACGATGAAGTTTTGTCTAGGGCTTCTCTATTTATGTTCTTTTCTCTCCCACTTCATTTTCAGAGCTTCACTAACACTTTTGTAGAGAGAGAACTTAACTCCTAGAGAGAGAGAGAGAGAGAGAGCTCCAAGACTTGATTTTTACTCAACCAAACACAAGCCCCATGTGTATATAGCATATTTCAAGCATCATCTACTCATGGGTCTTCAAGCTTTCATATCCTTGAAAGTTGAACATGTCATATAACCTATTGTTTGCACATTTGTTCATATTTGCTTAGGATTAGCAATTACGTTGTTGATTAATTGCATCTCTTTGATTAAGCATGTTTTGAGTATGTTTGTGTTTTTGTCTATTGGTTGAGATTGCCCACTTATTGATAGCTAGAATTTATGACTATTTTGCCCTCTAGTTAAGTCTTTATACTTTGCATTTAGACATTGTTGATTATGACTCCTTGATTGCATTTATTGTCCTTGGCATTTTGCATGACAACTTGTGCTGATGTGGCTTTATTTAATGACTAGAATTTAGACTTCCATATCTATATCTAGTTAGGTCTTTATAAGCATTCATATAGACATTGATATCTAGGATTGCTTTTATTGCCATCATTTAATTTCTAGATAAGAATTTAGTGTTGCCTAGCATTAATTATATTTTGAATATTCATATGTTCACATAGGTTGTTAATCTCTTCTTGAGAGTTAAGTCTTCTGACTATAAGGTGTAGTGAACAAGCAAGTGAAGTCTTGCAACCCAGATGTGGTTTGCAAGCAAAATGATCAAGAATTCATTATAAAGGCCCATTGGGTAGTAGTTGTGGGTCAACCTAGGTTGTAAACATCATTACAATAATTGATTTTAGGATCGAAGTGGCTAAATGGTTAGCCCGTGGTTTTTCCCTTATTGAAGGGTTTCCACGTAAAAACCAAGTGTCATTTAATTTCTGCACTTTATACTTGATTTTGTATGTTTGTTTATGAGGTAAGTTTTTTAATATTGATTAATCAAGAAAAGTTGGTAATTAACTTGATTAAAACCTATTCACCACCTATCTAGGTTGTTTAGACACACTTGAGCTGTATTTTCAATTGGTATCAGAGTGGGTTCCTAAACATACTTAGGTGATCCTTGCTCTTGATTGTGTGTCTTGCATTTGTGTGCATTTTGTTTGTTGCATTCATTTGCATTCATTGACCCAAACACTATGAATGATTTAGGGGTGAGTAAAGAGGGAGCGTCGAGTGTGAGACCACTACTGCTGAAGGGGGATAATTACTCCTCATAGAAGGGGAAGATGAAGTCCTTCCTATCGGCGATAGATGATAGAGTTTGGATGGTGATTGAAGATGGATACACACCACCGATCATGACCGCCGAAGATGGAAGTAGTGTGCTCAAGCCCAAGTCTCAAAGGAGTTCCCAAGAGTTTGAAGCCTCGAAGTGGAACAACAAGGTGATGCATGCCTTATTTAGTGCAATTGATAAGAATCAGTACAAACTCATCCAAATCACCAAAAATGCATATGAAGCTTGGAAGATCCTAGAGATGGCGTACGAGGGAACCAGAGTGGTTAAGGATTCTAAGCTCTAAGTCCTCCAAGTACTATTTGAGACAATTGGGATGGAGGAGCATGAGTGCTTCAACGACTTCCAAGTGAAGTTGATGGACATCGTGAATCAAAGCCATCAACTAGGTGACTCGTACTCAGATAGGAGGATCAAGCAAAAGATCATGAGGTCACTCCCCACTAGATTTGAATCCAAAGTGACAACTCTTGAAGAAAATAAGGACTACAAGAAGATGAAGCTGAGTGTATTGATTGGAAAGCTACTAGCCTATGAATCTAGATGGGCTCTTACATCTACACCATCAAAGAAGCAAAATAGCATAGCATTGAAGACCTCTAAGATTGAGAAGGAGGATGATGACTCAGATGAAGACGTGGCTCTAATGGTGAAAAGATTCAAGAAGTTTGAAGCTTCATAAGAATGACTTGAAGAAGAAGATCCAGTTCAAGAAAATTTAGCCAAGTCAATAAAAGCATACAAGAAAAGGCATTGAATGATTTGAATGTGGAGGATTCAGACATATCTCCACAGATTGTGGTAACTTGAAGGTCAAGAGAAAAAGAAAGGTGATGGTCACCTCCTCAAGTGATAGTGAGAGTGTAGAAGATTCTTCGGGTGATGAAGATGTGGTTGGCAAGCAAAGTGATCAAGAATTCATTATAAAGGCCCATTGGGTAGTATTTGTGGGTCAACCTAGGTTGTAAACATCATTACAATAGTTGATTTTAGGATCGAAGTGGCTAAATGGTTAGCCCGTGGTTTTTCCCTTATTGAAGGGTTTCCACGTAAAAATCAAGTGTCATTTAATTTCTGCACTTTATACTTGATTTTGTATGTTTGTTTATGAGGTAAATTTTTTAATATTGATTAATCAAGAAAAGTTGGTAATTAACTTGATTAAAACCTATTCACCACCTATCTAGGTTGTTTAGACACACTTGAGCTGTATTTTCAATTGGTATCAGAGTGGGTTCCTAAACATACTTAGGTGATCCTTGCTCTTGATTGTGTGTCTTGCATTTGTTTGCATTTTGTTTGTTGCATTCATTTGCATTCATTGACCCAAACACTATGAATGATTTTGGGGTGAGTAAAGAGGGAGCGTCGAGTGTGAGACCACTACTGCTGAAGGGGGATAATTACTCCTCATAGAAGGGGAAGATGAAGTCCTTCCTATCGGCGATAGATGATAGAGTTTGGATGGTGATTGAAGATGGATACACACCACCGATCATGACCGCCGAAGATGGAAGTAGTGTGCTCAAGCCCAAGTCTCAAAGGAGTTCCCAAGAGTTTGAAGCCTCGAAGTGGAACAACAAGGTGATGCATGCCTTATTTAGTGCAATTGATAAGAATCAGTACAAACTCATCCAAATCACCAAAAATGCATATGAAGCTTGGAAAATCCTAGAGATGGCGTACGAGGGAACCAGAGTGGTTAAGGATTCTAAGCTCTAAGTCCTCCAAGTACTATTTGAGACAATTGGGATGGAGGAGCATGAGTGCTTCAATGACTTCCAAGTGAAGTTGATGGACATCGTGAATCAAAGCCATCAACTAGGTGACTCGTACTCAGATAGGAGGATCAAGCAAAAGATCATGAGGTCACTCCCCACTAGATTTGAATCCAAAGTGACAACTCTTGAAGAAAATAAGGACTACAAGAAGATGAAGCTGAGTGTATTGATTGGAAAGCTACTAGCCTATGAATCTAGATGGGCTCTTACATCTACACCATCAAAGAAGCAAAAGAGCATAGCATTGAAGACCTCTAAGATTGAGAAGGAGGATGATGACTCAGATGAAGACGTGGCTCTAATGGTGAAAAGATTTAAGAAGTTTGAAGCTTCATAAGAATGACTTGAAGAAGAAGATCCAGTTCAAGAAAATTTAGCCAAGTCAATAAAAGCATACAAGAAAAGGCATTGAATGATTTGAATGTGGAGGATTCAGACATATCTCCACAGATTGTGGTAACTTGAAGGTCAAGAGAAAAAGAAAGGTGATGGTCACCTTCTCAAGTGATAGTGAGAGTGTAGAAGATCCTTCGGGTGATGAAGATGTGGTTGGCAAGCAAAGTGATCAAGAATTCATTATAAAGGTCCATTGGGTAGTATTTGTGGGTCAACCTAGGTTGTAAACATCATTACAATAGTTGATTTTAGGATCGAAGTGGCTAAATGGTTAGCCCGTGGTTTTTCCCTTGTTGAAGGGTTTCCACGTAAAAATCAAGTGTCATTTAATTTCTGTACTTTATACTTGATTTTGTATGTTTGTTTATGGGGTAAATTTTTTAATATTGATTAATCATGAAAAATTGGTAATTAAATTGATTAAAACCTATTCACCCTCTATCTAGGTTGTTTAGACACACTTGAGCTGTATTTTCAATTGGTATCAGAGTGGGTTCCTAAACATACTTAGGTGATCCTTGCTCTTGATTGTGTGTCTTGCATTTGTGTGCATTTTGTTTGTTGCATTCATTTGCATTCATTGACCCAAACACTATGAATGATTTCGGGGTGAGTAAAGAGGGAGCGTCGAGTGTGAGACCACTACTGCTGAAGGGGGATAATTACTCCTCATAGAAGGGGAAGATGAAGTCCTTCCTATCGGCGATAGATGATAGAGTTTGGATGGTGATTGAAGATGGATACACACCACCGATCATGACCGCCGAAGATGGAAGTAGTGTGCTCAAGCCCAAGTCTCAAAGGAGTTCCCAAGAGTTTGAAGCCTCGAAGTGGAACAACAAGGTGATGCATGCCTTATTTAGTGCAATTGATAAGAATCAGTACAAACTCATCCAAATCACCAAAAATGCATATGAAGCTTGGAAGATCCTAGAGATGGCGTACGAGGGAACCAGAGTGGTTAAGGATTCTAAGCTCTAAGTCCTCCAAGCACTATTTGAGACAATTGGGATGGAGGAGCATGAGTGCTTCAATGACTTCCAAGTGAAGTTGATGGACATCGTGAATCAAAGCCATCAACTAGGTGACTCGTACTCAGATAGGAGGATCAAGCAAAAGATCATGAGGTCACTCCCCACTAGATTTGAATCCAAAGTGACAACTCTTGAAGAAAATAAGGACTACAAGAAGATGAAGCTGAGTGTATTGATTGGAAAGCTACTAGCCGATGAATCTAGATGGGCTCTTACATCTACACCATCAAAGAAGCAAAAGAGAATAGCATTGAAGACCTCTAAGATTGAGAAGGAGGATGATGACTCAGATGAAGACGTGGCTCTAATGGTGAAGAGATTCAAGAAGTTTGAAGCTTCATAAGAATGACTTGAAGAAGAAGATCCAGTTCAAGAAAATTTAACCAAGTCAATAAAAGCATACAAGAAAAGGCATTGAATGATTTGAATGTGGAGGATTCAGACATATCTCCACGGATTGCTGTAACTTGAAGGTCAAGAGAAAAAGAAAGGTGATGGTCACCTCCTCAAGTGATAGTGAGAGTGTAGAAGATTCTTCGGGTGATGAAGATGTGGTTGGCAAGCAAAGTGATCAAGAATTCATTATAAAGGCCCATTGGGTAGTATTTGTGGGTCAACCTAGGTTGTAAACATCATTACAATAGTTGATTTTAGGATCGAAGTGGCTAAATGGTTAGCCCGTGGTTTTTCCCTTGTTGAAGGGTTTCCACGTAAAAATCAAGTGTCATTTAATTTCTGTACTTTATACTTGATTTTGTATGTTTGTTTATGGGGTAAATTTTTTAATATTGATTAATCAAGAAAAGTTGGTAATTAAATTGATTAAAACCTATTCACCCTCTATCTAGGTTGTTTAGACACACTTGAGCTGTATTTTCAATTGGTATCAGAGTGGGTTCCTAAACATACTTAGGTGATCCTTGCTCTTGATTGTGTGTCTTCCATTTGTGTGTATTTTGTTTGTTGCATTCATTTGCATTCATTGACCCAAACACTATGAATGATTTTGGGGTGAGTAAAGAGGGAGCGTCGAGTGTGAGACCACTACTGCTGAAGGGGGATAATTACTCCTCATAGAAGGGGAAGATGAAGTCTTTCCTATCGGCGATAGATAATAGAGTTTGGATGTTGATTGAAGATGGATACACACCACCAATCATGACCGCCGAAGATGGAAGTAGTGTGCTCAAGCCCAAGTCTCAAAGGAGTTCCCAAGAGTTTGAAGCCTCGAAGTGGAACAACATGGTGATGCATGCCTTATTTTTTACAATTGATAAGAATCAGTACAAACTCATCCAAATCACCAAAAATGCATATGAAGCTTGGAAGATCCTAGAGATGGCGTACGAGGGAACCAGAGTGGTTAAGGATTCTAAGCTCTAAGTCCTCCAAGCACTATTTGAGACAATTGGGATGGAGGAGCATGAGTGCTTCAATGACTTCCAAGTGAAGTTGATGGACATCGTGAATCAAAGCCATCTACTAGGTGACTCATACTCAGATAGGAGGATCAAGCAAAAGATCATGAGGTCACTCCCCACTAGATTTGAATCCAAAGTGACAACTTTTGAAGAAAATAAGGACTACAAGAAGATGAAGCTGAGTGTATTGATTGGAAAGCTACTAGCCTATGAATCTAGATGGGCTCTTACATCTACACCATCAAAGAAGCAAAAGAGCATAGCATTGAGGACCTCTAAGATTGAGAAGGAGGATGATGACTCAGATGAAAACGTGGCTCTAATGGTAAAGAGATTCAAGAAGTTTGAAGCTTCATAAGAATGACTTGAAGAAGAAGATCCAGTTCAAGAAAATTTAACCAAGTCAATAAAAGCATACAAGAAAAAGCATTGAATGATTTGAATGTGGGGGATTCAGACATATCTCCACGGATTGTGGTAACTTGAAGGTCAAGAGAAAAAGAAAGGTGATGGTCACCTCCTCAAGTGATAGTGAGAGTGTAGAAGATTCTTCAGGTGATGAAGATGTGGTTGGCAAGCACAGTGATCAAGAATTCATTATAAAGGCCCATTGGGTAGTATTTGTGGGTCAACCTAGGTTGTAAACATCATTACAATAGTTGATTTTAGGATCGAAGTGGCTAAATGGTTAGCCCGTGGTTTTTCCCTTGTTGAAGGGTTTCCACGTAAAAATCAAGTGTCATTTAATTTCTGTACTTTATACTTGATTTTGTATGTTTGTTTATGGGGTAAATTTTTTAATATTGATTAATCAAGAAAAGTTGGTAATTAAATTGATTAAAACCTATTCACCCTCTATCTAGGTTGTTTAGACACACTTGAGCTGTATTTTCAATTGGTATCAGAGTGGGTTCCTAAACATACTTAGGTGATCCTTGCTCTTGATTGTGTGTCTTGCATTTGTGTGCATTTTGTTTGTTGCATTCATTTGCATTCATTGACCCAAACACTATGAATGATTTTGGGGTGAGTAAAGAGGGAGCGTCGAGTGTGAGACCACTACTGCTGAAGGGGGATAATTACTCCTCATAGAAGGGGAAGATGAAGTCCTTCCTATCGGCTATAGATGATAGAATTTGGATGGTGATTGAAGATGGATACACACCACCAATCATGACCGCTGAAGATGGAAGTAGTGTGCTCAAGCCCAAGTCTCAAAGGAGTTCCCAAGAGTTTGAAGCCTCGAAGTGGAACAACAAGGTGATGCATGCCTTATTTAGTGCAATTGATAAGAATCAGTACAAACTCATCCAAATCACCAAAAATGCATATGAAGCTTGGAAGATCCTAGAGATGGCGTACGAGGGAACCAGAGTGGTTAAGGATTCTAAGCTCTAAGTCCTCCAAGCACTATTTGAGACAATTGGGATGGAAGAGCATGGGTGCTTCAATGACTTCCAAGTGAAGTTGATGGACATCGTGAATCAAAGCCATCTACTAGGTGACTCGTACTCAGATAGGAGGATCAAGCAAAAGATCATGAGGTCACTCCCCACTAGATTTGAATCCAAAGTGACAACTCTTGAAGAAAATAAGGACTACAAGAAGATGAAGCTGAGTGTATTGATTGGAAAGCTACTAGCCTATGAATCTAGATGGGCTCTTACATCTACACCATCAAAGAAGCAAAAGAGCATAGCATTGAAGACCTCTAAGATTGAGAAGGAGGATGATGACTCAGATGAAGACATGGCTCTAATGGTGAAGAGATTCAAGAAGTTTGAAGCTTCATAAGAATGACTTGAAGAAGAAGATCTAGTTCAAGAAAATTTAGCCAAGTCAATAAAAGCATACAAGAAAAGGCATTGAATGATTTGAATGTGGAGGATTCAGACATATCTCCACGGATTGTGGTAACTTGAAGGTCAAGAGAAAAAGAAAGGTGATGGTCACCTCCTCAAGTGATAGTGAGAGTGTAGAAGATTCTTCGGGTGATGAAGAACTTGCAATTAACTACATGACCTTCAGAGCCTTCTATGTGGAAGATGAAAAAAAAGGCAAGAGAGCCTTGACTTGTGACCTTGAAGAAGGAATAGATGAAGTGGTAGCTAGAGGTGTGATTGATGTAGCTACACATGGAGATGTTGTTAATGTGACAACAAGTGACATTAGTGATGACTCTAGTGATGAGAATTCTTCATCCCACTCAAATCAAGGGTTTTGTTAAGGTATGGATCTTGAAGACTTCATCAAGTACTTTGAAGACTCTAGGTTAAAGAAGAAAAAAGAGATTCAAAAGTTGAAGGTGGATAATCATAAGCTTTTAACCAATGTGACTCACTTGAATGAAGAAGTGAGGATTGTCAAGGAAAGTGAAGACTTGTTGAAGAAAGAAAACCTTCAACTAAAGACCAAGCTAGATGACTCCTCGAAGATGGATATGATCAATGTGTCCAAGTACGAAAAGAGATTGAAGGTTGCCACCAAAGGATGAAGGCAATGAAGATTGAACTTGCCAACAAAGAGAATTACTTGAAGATTTTCAAGGATAAAGAGATGAGGTACCTACAAGACTTGAATAAGGATAAGATCAAGCAACCTTATCAAGCAACCTCAAGCTCAAGGCTAAAGCAAAGTTTCTCCTCTTCAACATCCTAGCAGGAAGATTGATCTTGGAGAATCATCTAAGAGTGGCCAGGTGAAGATACTAACAAAGAATGGAACTCAATTTCAACAACCAAGAGCTCTACATCCAAACTTCCCTCAACCAAGAAGGCAAACCAAGAAAACTCAACCAAGGAAACATGGCAATCCGGTTCAACAACAAAGAAGGAGAGAACCGGTTCAACGCTAAAGGCGACATCAAATGCATGACAAGTCTCCAATGACCTCACAAGGATATGGTATGACCTCTCACTCTATACCTACTTGTCATTTTCGTGGTGTTGACGGTCATATTAGTCCAAATTGCCATAGGTACCTTAACAAATGTAGGGTTGAGAGTGATCGAGCCAAAATTATTATATATTTTGGCCCTCATTCCTTATCCATTGTCTTGTTTTCGAGCCTATTTTCGTGTCTTTTAGGGCTCTTTTATCATAATTGCAGGCATTAGGTAAAAATTGAGAAGCGAAATCTAAAGAGGACAAATTTGTGCAAAAAAAGGGTTCTTGAATGCCATAGTGAATGTGTAGCCTACCTGTGCACTACCCGTGCACCAAAGGATGGAAATCAGGAAGATCTCAGTGCACGGGTATTACACGGGTACCTTACCCGTGCACTGTGTCCAACCAGGGAGCAGACTGGGTAGGGAGACCAGACTGCACTGGTACCTTACTCGTGCACAACCCGTGCACATTGCCTAGACCAGAAAGCTAAATGAAGACTGCACGGGTACCTTGCCTGTGCTATACCCATGCACTACGGGCGTCAGGTGCAGCCACATCAGCAAAATCATACCTATTTCGGGTAACATATATAGGATCATATGTTAGGTCAGCCACATGACCACATACCATTTCGTATCATATTTTCTCTATCTAGATCTAGGAATCACTCTCTCCCTTTACATCTAAACCCATACACCATTTCTTGGATTTTTGCTTAATAAAAGGAAGCAAGGAGATGATTTGAAGCTTTAAGAAGGAGAATTCTTCCATGGGTTTTCTTCTATCCTTTCCTTTTTACCTATTTCTTGTAATAGGCATGAGTAGCTAAATCCCCACTAAAGGGTTGATGTGATTCATATGTGAATTGTGGGTATTGTAATGAACTCTAATCTTTTATATTAATCTATAAAATATGTTTCATTCAATGTTTTAATTGATTTCAAGAATAATTTGTTTGGATTGTACCCTCCTCTCTTAGCAAATTGTTTAAGAAATTATTTGAGTAGAGAATTACGTATACACTTTATTTGATTCTCTAATTCTTAATTGAATGTAAGGATTGAACAAGAGTACCCTCCTTAAGTGAAATTCGGATTTATTAATCTCAATCTCTAACTAATCTTGAATGGGTAATCAACACTATATACACTCTAGGATTGGTTGTTTGTGAGAGGTTAAGCATTAATTCTACCCTTTAAAATCGATGATTTTAGAAAGAGAGTAGTCCCTTATTTTGGTAGATGCACATTCATGAACAATCACTTATGGGTGGCCAATACAATACACTCTAGATTGGAAACTCATAAGTGATATACAACCAAGCTATATACTCTAGTTTAGTTACATTTGGCTAATGTTCATTAATGAGAGTTCATCTTACCCATTGTTTACTTTAATGGATCCATCAATTCCTTAGTCCATTTATCTTCTATTTTCACCTACTATCTTAGTTGCATTTAATTAGTTTATATTTAGTTTTCATATTAGTTATTTCTCAATCAACAGCCATTTCAGTTTATTTGTATTGCATTTATAACTACAATAAGATTTAGTCATAACTGTAGCTCGATCTCTGAGGAACGATACCCCTGCTTGCCACATACTCATTTTATACAGTTAGAGTGCATCTTAGGATTTATAAATTTGTTTTGATATTGAATACATGAAAGATGCATGTTAAAAATAGCCTTGCTGCCGGGGATCGGCGTATATAGTTGTGATTAGGTTTAGCTCTAGTTTAGTTTATTTATTATTTTAGTTTTCATTTGTTTCTTTTTATTTCGTTTGGTATTTTTGTTTCTGTTTGTTTCAGGATTCTATGGAGTTTTACATGCAAAATTCAAGGCCATGCTACTAGCCAATGAGCAGATCATCCAAAGATGAATTGAGACAGCTCATGCCAGATTCTCGTCAGACAAAGGAGTTAATTATAGCTTCTCAGTAGGCAACTGAGCAGAATTTCAACAACTATGAGTCAACTAGATGGCAAGAACAAGCAATAGAATCCACTTACAATGATAATCTCATCAACTCCATAAGAGCAACAAATTAAAGCTTTAAGGAGCTCTCGCTTGAATTAAAGAAAGAAGAGCACTCTAAACCCATAAACTCAACCAACGAGTATTGCCTCCATCTTGGAATACCCAAACCAGTGCAACCTTCAAATCTCAAGGAAGAACAAAGTACAATGATGAAAAAGATGTGCAGGGAGATGATGGGTGCCGAAAAAGAGTTAATGGCGATAATGAAGTTGTTGAAGAAGGAGAATGAAGCACTTCAAGAGAAAATAGAAAGAACTTCCCGAGATAAAGAAGATATGAGGGAAGTATTTGAGAAGAAGTTGCAACTCACAAAGAAGGAGTTAGAAGTCAAGGAAGCTTTAGAAACAAAAAAGAAGAATGATTTTTGAGAGCTAAACAAGAAACTTTTACTTGAAGTAAAGATGCTCCAAGTGGAAAATAGTACACTCAAGAAGAAGAATGGTGAAGTCTCTGACAATAACAAAGAATTGGAAGCGCAAATTGAGAGACTTGAAGTCGGAAAGAGTACGACATTTAAAGAGTTGGAGAACTTAGCGAGGCTATCAAAAGAATTTGAAGAGGAGGTAGTTCGTAAGTCGAGAAAAATGCAAGTGGAAGTTATGTAGAAAGCGAATGCCCTCATAAAAGTATAAGAAGCACTTAGCAAAAAAGAGGAGGCTCTTAAGATAGCACAGGTGAAAGAGTGTGACTTTATAGCTCAACTAGACAATGTAAAGAAAGAGTTCAATGCGATACAAGAGAAGCAAATCAAACAGCCTGAAAGTCAATCATTAAGAGGGAGTTCCTCTAATTCTAATCTCATTTGCTATGTGTGTTCAAAGAGGGAGCATGAAAGAGCTACAAATTACAAATTTGATAGACATAGGAGAACAAGAGGTCCTAGGAATAGGAAAAGCCAACATAAGATAAAGAAAATATAGGTAAGGAATGATTTGATTAACCAAGTATGAATCATAGGGATTGAAACAAATGGAAACTTACCTAAATATTTTTGAATTGCAAAGAAGAAAGAATTTTCCAAATTGGCTAAGCCACCCTTAGCATCACACTAAACATTTTTTATGCATGGTTGAATTGCACAGTCTATTTTCTTCTTGACGTTGTGTTGCCCATTTATTTTGATTTTATTGTGCTTGTTAATGTTTGGGTGGATACAAGTTGAGAAGAAAATAAATTGTGGGATTTTTTTAAATAATTTTTGGTTTTGTTTTAATGGTATTTTTGTTGATAATAATATAATACGGCAAGAGTCATTTATGGAAATAATGTTTGTGTGCAGGGAATCCAGTTAAGATATGGGAAAATCTAGGAGTGCAAGAAAAGGTACAAATGCAAATGGGTGGTCACAGGGTCAGTGCACCGGTAGTGTACCCGTGCATCGGGAAATCACCAGGTGTTAGATTAGATGTGCGCGGGTAATTGCACATGTACCTTACCCGTATTATACTCATGCACATCGTGCCCCTATATATATATAAGTGTCACATTTGTGGTGGGGCTCACAAAATCAAAAACTTTTTCTCTTGCAAACCCTAAGGTATTCCGTAAGACCCACGCTTTTGATTTTCAGAAGCAAATATATGGATTCCTTTCCTTTAACTTGATTCTAATGGATTAAGCATGAGTTGCACTATTCTTCTCTTCTCCAAATTCTCTCTAAATATGCATGAACCCTAAGTTATGAACAACCCACAAAATTTTTCAAATTTTAATGCATATGCTTTGATGGTTTATTGTGGATTTGTGTGATTGTTGCATAGATAAGTGTATGTGATTGATTATGAATGATGATAAGACCATTTTTGCATATAAATTGGAAATTCTAGGGTTTATTTTATTTGGGTTTATTGAAGCCATGCATGCATGAACGGGATGCCATTATATGTGCGATTAGAGTGTGAATGAATCATGGTGAATCTTTTGATTGTTTGTGATGTTTTGATCTCATGAAAGAAGAAATTTTTTGAAGGAAAAAGTGCAGATATAAGTAATTGCATGAGTACTGCACTGGTAACCTACCCATGCTATATCCGTGCACTGGGAAATTACTCGTAGTTCTAGGAAACTGCACGGGTAACGTACATGTGCTATACCCGTGCACTGGGCAGTAAGAGCTGATATTTGACTATTCAAAATTTTTGTCTAACTCTGATTTATAAATGATTACTTCCAACCATGATATCTCTCTAATTGAGTGTTTTCTTTTGCAGATGTCAGGTAGAATGAATGACGTGGCTAAGAAACAAGGAACAAGAGGGAGTAAGAAGAAAAATACAACTCCATTCCCTCCATGCACCTTGAATAGCCATTTCGACAGACTGCTAGAATATTTCAGGTAGATGGACTTTATGGAAGAGCGAGGAATAGCTTTACCAGAGCTATCACACACTCAAATCCCCAACAAGGTGAATCAAAGAGGATGGCAGACTTTTGTTAGCTCACCTCCTCGATATTGCAGAAGGATCGTGCATGGAATTTACGCCGGGGTGGTTCCTGATGACTTCATGAGAGGAGTCTCAGTTATGGTGAGAGGGGTAAAGGTCTAGATGACCTCATTGATATTCAGAGATATCTCAAACTAGAGCTTCCTAATGATCCATAAGTTCTGAACAGAATAAAAGGATGAGTCACTTGGCATGAGAGTTTTGTCAAGAAAAATGTGGATCTCACTAATGATTTGGTCATTAATCCAATGGATTTCTGGGTGACTCCGACATTCCCGATCAAGCACACAAATCTCAAGATTGAGTTAGGAGTTTGGCATATATTCATATCTCACTCTCTCAGGCCACACACTTACAGAACAAATGTGTTCTTCAAGACTGCCACAGTGTTACATTGCCTATAGTGCAACCAGGCAATCAATATTGCTTAGATCATAAAGTCAGAGACTTTGGCAGTGGGAAACAAGAAGATAGACAAGCAGGCTATGATTCTCCCTTGTTTGATCACTGATTTTTACAGACAGTCTGGTGTGGACCTTATCAATGATGAGTTAGAGTGAACACAAAGAGACTTGGACCTCAAAACTTGGAGAAATTTGGAGGTGGAATGAGACTTGACAAGTAACAGAAGGAAAACAAGCAGAAAAAAGATCAACACAGGAGGAGGCTCAGTACTCAACCACACGAGATCATGAATCTGGACAGGGAACATATAGAATACTATTAGGAAGCCCAGCCCTCAGCTCTAGAGCCAGCAGTTGTGGGTGACCAAGTCCCTTAGCAGCAATTGATTTCAGGAACGCTAAGCCTTCTAACATCAGTGTACTCACTACGATCCAGTTTCACTAGTGAGATTAGGGAGGCTAAGGACATCATTGAAGACCTTTGGACAAATGTCATAGGCATGAGACAAGACTTGAACTTGATTCCCTACTCGAGAAGGAAGAAGCAAACCACTCAACAAGATTTCACTTCAGGAGGACCTACCATTGATCCAGATTTCCAGGCAACCATGGAAATGTTTATGAGCGAACATGAAGAGAGGATCAGAGTAGAGCAGGACCCAAAGTAGAAGGGACCAATGATGGATGAGGAGGATTCTGAATCCGAAGAAGATTGACCTTTTTAATTGCCAAGTCATTTAAACTTTTCTTAGATTTATTTAGCATAGTTAGGATTGAACTCATTTATTTAATTGCACTTTTAATTTGCTTTGCTTGTTTAGTTTTTAGTAGTGGATAGTTGTAGATGATATTTGTGTGAGAGATATTTTGGTTTGAGATATTTTATGTGGTTGTTAACCTTTGTGGTTAGAATTTGTGCTTTAAGGATATGTTCTTTATATCTTGGAATAGACACACCAACAACTTGCGAGTCTTGGAGGGACAAGCAAGCCAAAAGTGCTCATAAAATGGGCAAAAACCTAGTCATCTTTGAGATTTCAAAAAGCAACCACCTCAGTTTAATCTTTTCATCTCAAACTCTTGAATTATATTTGTCTCTATTCTTGTTTAAAAGCAATTGTGGATAATTGGTGAATGGGGATATACTTATTGCATATAATTGTGAGTTGAATGTGTGGATAGTTGTAAATGAATGGAATTTCGGTTTCTAAGTTTTGAATTTATTCATTCATTCATTTTTGATGAGCTGAAGGCTCTTGTGGATAATGCACATGAATTTACAGGTTTACTTTTCATATAGCCCAACTCGGTTTAGAGGTTTTTGAATTCATGCATAACTTGTACAGGAATGAGCATATAGTGAAAATCGGTTTTGGGGTCATTAACCTCATTCCAACAATTGTATGAATGCTTGGTGTGGTTAAACTTGAACTGAATTGCCATATTTACTTAAATGCCTTATTTTAAAATGAGCCGATTTTTTTGTCTTTTAATTCGTTGGGTTTTGATTGTGCGTGATTAGTGCCTAGGTTTTTGTGTGTTTTTAGTCATTTTGAATCATTTTTTTAGTTGTTTGGTTCAAAAAATTTCAATTTGTCTCGATGGCCTATTTTTTTGAGCTTTAACTAGCTTGGTTGTGATGCCTTGAGCGTATGCTTTTGGCTAGTTTATGAATGCATTTTGAGCTTGTGTAACAAATCGTTGTCACTCTTGGGTCTTACTTGCATTGTCATGGGTTAGTCACATCCTTTGTATGTTTAAATTGAGGGGACTCAGTGCTATTGCGCCTTGTTCCAAGAGTGGAGACCACCCGTGAGTTCACAAACACAAGCCTATTAAAAAGCACATTTGAGTATTTTATTGTTCTATTCTTAAACACTTTTCTCATCATATGTGTCACATGCCATAGGATATTTATCATACATATATAGTAGATTGCTTGTCGGATGCATTCATTCCCTTATTAGATTAATTGTGAAAATGATTTTAGGCAATGCATTCATTCCCTTATTAGACTACTAAAATTAGCCTAAACACATTCCTAATCCCTTATGTGTGCTCCAAAGCCAATTTTGAGGCCGAACACTTACCTTTCTTTTGGAATCACAGTAAACCATATAGCCATAAGCCAAACACAAACCAACCTATTAATTGCCAATCATGTGGGTTTTGTGTGTGTGTGTGTAGGTGGTTGAAAGTGTAAGCTCTAATTTGAATAGCATGTATTTAGGCAAATATGTAAAATGTGCATGAAATGGCTCAAAATGTGAAAGTGCTAAAAATTTGAACTCAGTAACCGAATTGTCAAATGGTCAAATGTTAGTGTGCAAAAAGAAAAGAAAGAGAAAGGCAAAAGCAAAAATAGAAAAAAGGAAAAGAAAAACAATACAAAAAGAAAAAGAAAAAAAAAGAGAAAGAAAAAGATGCCTTGTGAAATAATTGTAAAGTACTCACAATGTGGAGTACAAAGTTGTAGCACAAATGTGTATGAAAGTAATGCCTAGTTGCTATAGTGTAATTAATGTTTAATAGAGCTTTGTATGGGGTGTGTGAGTATGTTTAGGCATGATTGGTGATATTTGAACTCATGTTTTCCTATTTCTTTGTTTCACCACATCTTCATTACAACCAAAGGGAAAGACTTATTTGATATATGATATGTCTTGATTGGGAAAGTTTGTTGATGCTTGATCTTCCACGTTCATAGCATAGTGAATATTTCTAAGGATAGTTCACTGACAAATTAGCGGTTTTTCATTGATAAAATGTATGCAATGCATTAGATTCCTATGCATAAATTCTATCTTTGCATACCTTTCATGAGTGTGAACTTAGGACTCAAAGTGGAAAAATAAGAGTAAATCCAGGTAAGGATTAGAGTTGAAGCGAATTATGCTCAAGGTGTGAGAGTTAGTAGTACTCGATATAAGAGCACTCTGAGGTGTGGGATTCGTGATATTGCGAGTTTCCCTCTAGTGTCTTCGAGTTGTTTAAGAACGTTTTGCATATGTCTACTTCTATTTATCACACATCCTTGCATCTCAACAATGGTTGGACATGCAACAATTTGAATTGTTTGTTGTTTAGTCTAGGAAAATTTTAGATAGAGTCATGTTTGTTGTTTCATGTGTCTTTGTTTTTTGTTTTGAGTTTGCTCGAGAATGAGCAAAAGTTTGGTTTGAGGGTATTTGAAAGCCAAAATTGTTATATATTTTGGCCCCCATTCCTTATCCATTGTCTTGTTTTTGAGCGTATTATAGTGTCTTATGGGGCTGTTTTATCATAATTGCAGGCATTAGGTAAAAATCGAGAAGCGGAATCAAAAGAGGACAAATTGTTTCTGAAGAGGGTTCTTGAAGGCCATAATACACTGGTAGCCTATCCGTGCACTGAAGGATGGAAATCAGGAAGATCTCAGTGCATGGGTATTGCACGGGTACTGTACCCGTGCACTTTGTCCAACCAGGGAGCAGACCAGGCAGGGAGACCAGATAGCACAGGTACTGCACGGGTACCTTACCCGTGCACAACCCGTGCACATTGCCCAGACCAGAAAGCTAAATGAAGCCTGCACGGGTAACTTTCCCGTGCTCTACCCATGCAATACGGGTGTTAGGTGCAGCCACATCAGCAAAATCAGACCTGTTTTAAGGAACATATATATAGGATCATATGTTATGTCAGCAACACGACCACACACCATTTCCTATCATATATTCTCTCTCTAGATCTAGTAATCACTCTCCCCATTTACATCCAAACCCACACACGATTTCTTGGATTTCTACTCAACAAAAGAAAACAAGGAGATCATTTGAAGCTTCAAGAAGGAGAATTCTTCCGTGGGTTTTCTTCTATCCTTTCCTTTTTGTTTATTTCTTAAAATAGACATGAGTAGCTCAATCCCCACTAAGGGTTGATGTGATTCATATGTGAATTATGAGTATTGTAATGAACTCTAATCTTTTATATAATCTATCAAATATGTTTCATTCAATGTTTTAATTGATTTCAAGAATAATTTGTTTGGATTGTACCCTTATCTCTTATCAAATTGTTTGAGAAATTATTTGAGTGGAGAATTAGGTATACACTCTATTTGATTCTCTTTAGCACAATTGAATGGAAGGATTGAACAAGAGTACCCTCCTCAAGTGAAATCCGGATTTATTAATCTCAATCTCTATATAATCTTGAATGGGTAATCAACACTATACACTCTACGATTGGTTGCTTGTGAGAGGTGAATCATTAATTCTATACCCTGTAGAATTGGTGATTTTATAAAGAGATTAGTCCCATATTTTGGTAGATGGACATTCATGAACAATCACTTATGGGTGGCCAATACTATATACTCTAAATTAGAAACTCATCAGTGATATACAACCAAGCTATACACTCTAGTTTGGTTACATTTGGTTAATGTTCATTAATGAGAGTTCATCTTGCCCATTGTTTACTTTATTGGATCCATCAATTCCTTACTCCATTTATCATCTATTTTAACCTACTATCTTAGTTTCATTTAATTAGTTTAGATTCAGTTTGCTTAATTGTTAATTCTCAATCAACAACCATTTCAGTTTATTTTTATTGCATTTATAACTAGAGTAAGATTTAGTCATAACTGTAGCTCAATCTCTGAGGAACAAGAACTTTGCTTGCCACATACCGTTTTATACAGTTAAAGTGCATCTTGGGATTTGTTATAGGGATTTTTTGATAGCATGACAAGTCAGCATGGTCACCTAAAAGTACGGTGATTAGATATGCCACGTCATCAAAGTCTGCCATGAAAGATCAACCCAAGGCGGCCAATAAATGATTTCAAGGATTGATCAAGTTTACCTAAGATGGTTGGGGAAACTAACCGATCGGGTAAGAATAACCTGCTTGGAGAAGTTAGCTGATCGGTTAGAGATAACTTGGTCGGGTAAATACAATCTGATCAAGGTAAAAAAGATCTGGTCGGGTTAGGCAGCTGGTCAGTTAGATGACGTATGGAAGACATTAAATACAATCACGACTCAGATACATAAAATGAGAGTCTTATTCAAATAAGATATCACGAAGTAAACTCTGGTAAGGAAACAAACTTCCTTATAGATATCAGAGTCCAAATCAGGCAATAAGTCTAATTCATTCAATTTATGGAAGACGCGAAACGGGAAAGAAGATAAAGAAGACTTCAACAAGTATTAAGTCCTAATTAGACACTACCACCTTTCCTTATATGTATACAAGGATTAGGGTCCTATGCATATATAAATAGACCCAAAATCTCATTAAAAAAAAGGAGGATACACAAACATACGTAGGAACAAAAAGAAAAGAGAGAAACAGAGTGTGTAATCATACTATTCATAGTGAATTCTTCTCTTCACCGTCACCGGCAACCGTGGATGTTTCCCCGATTTGGGGTTTTAATTGAAATTACACAAAGTGTGTCTAATACAACCTAGAGGGGGGGGGGGGTGAATAGGTTTTAGTCGATTTCTTGCCAACTTTTCGACTTAATCAATTTTAATAATCCTACCCCATATTTGCAATCAACCAATCCAACATAAACATGCGGAAAACAATAAAAACACAAGGATTGATTTACGTGAGAAACCCTCCACTGGGCAAAACTCATGGGCTATCTTTCTAGCCACATACGGTCCTCAAATCCACTATTTCAATGAAAGTTTACAACCTAGGTTGACCTCAAGTCACACCTACTTGGTCACTAACCCTTTCACTCTACCCAACGGGCCTTTAATAGTGATTCTAGACCACAAGCTTGTGCACTAATCCACTTAGCCACAACGCTTAATAATCAATGAAGAGATAAAGCAACCTATGTGAATATGTGACAATATTCTATCATGCAATTAATGCTAGGCTACACCAAGTGCTTATCTAGGGATTTAAAGATGTCAATAAATGCAAATCCTAGATATTAATATCTAAATGCAAATGCATGAAGATTTAGCTAGAAGGGTAAAATCGTCCTAAATGCTAGCTATCAATGAACAAGCTCTCAACCAATAAACAACAACTCAAACATGTTATAAATGCCAATAAACATAAACATATGCAATAAAATCATATAAAAGAGCTAACCCTAGGCAATCAAGAACATAAATAAATACAAAGAGATTTAGGGCATGTTCAAGTTACCTAGTCAATGAAAGCAAGAAGAATCCATGATGAGATGATGCTTGTAAGATGTTAGATGCACATGGATTTGTGTTTGGTTGAGTAAAGATGAGTTCTTGGGAGTTTCTCTCTCTAAAGGAAGCTTGGCCTCTCAAAAATGGCTTCTTGAACTCACAAAAACGAGAAAGGAAGAAGAGAGAACATATATATGGGAGCCCTAGTCAAAACTGCGTCGTTTTGAACTTAAGGCACAAAAACCCGTCAATACCGCTTGATGGACCGCGTTGCAGGCAAGTGTCCAGACCGTGGTACACATAGCAGTGCACCGTCTGGACAACAACGCGGTGTAGGGCGCTGTGCATGCAGGTGCACAGGCCGCGGTATGGGTAACAGTGGTCTACTGGACAACACCGCGACTTGGATCGCTATGCGTGCAAGTGGACAGGAAGCGGTACATGAAGCATGACCCTACTGGGGTATACCGCTCTGTTTGCCGCGGTGCAAGCATGTTTTGCCATGCTCTCTAGGCCGCGCTAAGAGAAGAAATTCTCTTTTCGGGGCAAACTCAACACACTAAGTGATGTGCAAAAAGTGCAAGTGTGGAGTGTGAAAAGTGGCATACAATACATCATTCAATTACATGAAGATAAGAACATAATGCATGCAAGTGAGTGTGTGCAACTAGATCTCTTCAAAGAAAGTTAAACAAGTGAGATACCTTTGAAGTGCTCTTGAGAGATATGATGTCCTTAAAGCTTGATCACACCCAAGAGGCCTAATTTACCCTTACAAAATTAATCCCCAATGTGGTTTGTCAACGAAATAAGCCAATCAAAATATGAGGAACTTACATTCTCCCCCTTTTGCTATTTCATGACAAAACCACCACTTACAAATCATCCGCACAAAAAAAATAAAAACTAAAGGTCAACAAAAGATATTCTACATTACAAATAGATACCTAGATACTAGGTCTTCAAAACTTCAAGCTCTTGTAGAATAGCCACCTTCTTTACAAAACAATGAGACTACACTTTCCAAGACAAGTGTATGTGAGGTGATCAAGAGAGACAATAAATAAAAGCAATTTGCATAATAAAAGAAAACTGCAACATGCAACATGCAAATGCTCCCCCTAAATAGGTTAACTCCCCTCAACGGGACAATCCCTCCAAATATGCAACCCCCTGAAATAAACCACATTACTCTCCCTTTTTGTCATGAGATAGGCAAAGGAGTATTCCCCAACCGGGTCACTTTAGCAAAGAGAGTTATTTGCAAGATAAGTGCATAATCATATACAACAACTTTATGCAACTTAATTAATTGAGAGAGAATCATTGAGGGTTTATTTTTAAGAAGAAAATGTGTGACTTAGTTGCTTTGGATGTAAGACATGTAACATCATAGTTCAAGCAAATGGTATTTGGCAAAGAGAACATCAAAAGGGTTCCAAAGGAATTCAAACCAATTTGCACCCTTTTGCCATAATTAAACAAGATATAGCTTTTAAAAGTTTGAGCACACACAAGCAACCATGTCAATCCTTAATGGTCAATCAAGACATGGATATAAAATCCTTTTTAATTGAATGGATATAGAATCCTTGTTGGTTGTTGTCTTGTTCAACCGTTAAGAAAAGACCCAAAGCTAAATTGGATGAGACATCCTTATTTATTACATGGACACAAGGTCCTTATTGAGTTTAGCTTTGTCAAGGTGCTTCCACATACATTTGCACACACAATTCATGCATAATATTTTGGCATGTCAAAATCAAGTCACATGTCATGGAGATAAATTTTAGGTTATTCAAATGTACTTCCCAATCAATTCTCCTAATCCAAAAATTCAAGTTTGAACATAGAGGTGACATGGATTACAAACCAAGCAAGGCACACTTATTGAATAAAAAGCCATATAAGAATATATATAAGCACAACCAAAAATACTCAAGCAATTAATAAAGAAGCATAAAGTTGATCAAGTTTTTTCTTATTTCAACATGCAAGGTTGCTCTCTTTGGTTGAGCTCCCCATAAGGGGCCAATCACCAAAACTCATCAAGGCATATGACAAATTCCAATAGACCTACTAAGTGACTTGAACCTAGTTGAGTCTAAAGGCTTAGTAAATAAATCCGCTAGTTGATCATTAGTGCCCACATGCTCAAGTGCAATGCATTTGTTTTCAACTAGTTCTCTAATGAAATGATGTCTAATGTCTATATGCTTTGTCCTAGAGTGCTGAACCGGATTCTTTGAAATGTTAATTGCACTCATGTTATCACAATAAAGGGTTAGAATACCTTGATCAAAGCCATAATTCACAAGCATTTGCTTCATCCAAAGGAGTTGTGTGCAAGCACTCCTGGCAGCTATGTATTCCACTTCAGATGTGGATAGAGAAATGGAATTTTGCTTCTTGTAAAACCATGAGACCAAGTTGTTGCCTAGGAAGAAGCAACCGCCCGATGTACTCTTCCTATCATCACAATTTCCTGCCCAATCTACATAACTAAAGCCAACTAAGCTAGCATTAGTGTCAAAAGAGTACCATATCCCATAGTTGGATGTCCCATTCACATATAGAATGATTCTCTTCACAGAGGAGAGATGGGATTCCTTGGGATCCGCTTGGTACCTAGCACACACACCCATACTAAAGGCTATATCGGGCCTACTTGCGGTCAAGTAAAGCAAGCTACCAATCATGCCACAATAAAGACTTTGTTCCACACTCTTACCACTGGCATCCTTGCTTAGTTTCAAGGTGGTACTCATAGGTGTGTCACAATATTTAGCATTCTCAAAGCCAAACTTCTTCACTAGGTTCTTTGCATACTTAGCTTGGGAGATGAAAATCCCATCATGCAATTGCTTGATTTGCAAACCTAGGAAGTAATTGAGCTCCCCAACAAGACTCATCTTAAACTCATGAGACATAACATCAACAAATTGTTGGACTTTAGAGTTGTTGGTGGAGCCAAAAACAATATCATTAACATATATTTGAGCTATGAAAAGCTCATCTTTGTTGCCCTTGATGAACAAAGTCTTGTCAACACTACCTCTTGAGTAGCCATTGTCAATAAGATAGAGAGTGAAGCGCTCATACCAATCCATCGGCGCTTGTTTCAACCTATAGAAAGCCTTCTTGAGGCGATAGACATGGTTGGGGTGGTGTGGATCCACAAACCCCTTGGCTTGCTCAACAAACACTTCCTCATGCAAGAAACCATTGAGGAAGGCACTCTTAACATCCATTAGATGCAATTTGAACTTATGCACACATGATATTGGTAAAAGAAGCCTTATGGACTCAAGACGGGCAACTGGAGCAAGAGTCTCCTCAAAGTCAATACCCTCAATTTTAGAGTATCCTTGTGCCACTAGTCTAGCCTTATTGCGCACAATGTTGCCATCTTCGTCCGACTTGTTCCTATACACCCATTTGGTGCCAATGACATTAGTGTCCTTACGTCTAGGAACTAGAGTCCAAACCTCATTTCTTTCAAATTGGTTTAGCTCTTCTTGCATGGCAAGAACCCAAAACTCATCATTCAAGGCTTCATCAACCTTTTTAGGTTCAATTTGAGAGGTGTAACAAGTATAGCTAATTTGATTAGCTATTTGACACCTAGTCCTAACACCCTCATTCACATCTCCAAGAATGTCATTCTTGTTGTGGAGATGTCTAACCCATGGAGCGGGTTCTTTAGAGTCCAAGGATGGATCTCTATCAACAGGTTGAATGACCTCTTCATCAAGACTTGACTTCGCATCAATTGAAGTCTCACCATTCTTCTCCAAGAATGTATCATCAATCACAATGACCTCCTCATCATGGTCTCTAATATTATGCCTACAATCATCTATGACAACATTAGATGATTCCATGACACTCCGAGTTTTTAAATTGAAAATTCTATAGGCCTTACTATTAAGGGCATAGCCAATGAAAATCCTTTCATCAAACTTGCCAAGTTGATCTCAGTCATTTAGAATGTAGCATTTGCTTCCAAATGAGTGGAAGTAGCTAACATTTGGCTTCCTACCCTTCCATAATTCATAGGAGGTTTGCCTAGTACCGGGCCTTAGGAAGACTCTATTTCCTATGTAGCAAGCTGTATTGACGGCCTCGGCCCAAAGGTTTCTAGGGAAATTGTTGCTAAGCAACATCACACGGGCCATCTCTTGAAGGACCCTATTCTTCCTCTCAACAACCTCATTTTGTTGAGGAGTTCTAGGAGCTGAAAACTCATGGGAAATGCCTAAGCTATTGCAATAGCTTTCAAAATAAGCATTTTCAAATTCCCTCACATGGTCACTCTTAATCCTTTTGAATGCTTTTAATGTGTGAGTTCTTTTCATTTTGAATTTTAATGCAAAGCATTTTAAATTTTTCAAATGTTTCAGATTTTTCTCTAAGAAAATATGTCCATGTAAATCTAGAGAAATCATCAACACAAACAAAAATGTATCTCTTGCCACCAAGACTCTGGGTTTGCATGGGACCCATAAGGTCCATATGTAGAAGCTCTAATGGCTCCTTGGTGGCGAGATACTTGCCTTTCTTGTGCATACTTTTGGTTTGTTTCCCTTGTTGACAAGGTCCACAAACGCCATCGACTTTCTTCCCAAGCTTAGGGAGGCCACGCACAACCTTGAACTTATCTAAGATCCTCAAATCTCGATAGTTCATATGGCCAAGTCTTTGATGCCACAACTCAACTTCCTCACACTTGGACATATTGCAAGAGATAGCACTAGCTTCAAGACAATAGTAATTGTCACTAGATCTCTTTCCTTTAAGCAAGGTTTGTCCATTTGGCATTAAAATAGAGCAATCATTTTTGTTAAACAAGACGGAGAACCCATCATCATTAAGATGAGAAATGCTTATAAGATTGGCTTGCAAGCTATTAACAAGTAAAGCATTAGACAAGGAGGGTAAATCGGGAATGGAAATGGTTCCTTTCCCTATGACTTTCTTTCTAGATCCATCACCAAAGGTGACAAATCCTCCATTCTCCAAGACAAGGGATTTAAAGAAACTCTTGTTCCCTGTCATATGCCTAGAACACCCACTATCCAAATACCAAGTGTTAGAGGCATTTGCCTTCAAGGCAATTTGAGCCACATAGCAAAAACAGTCATCTCTTCTAATCCACCTAGGTAAAATGTTCTCATTCCTAGTGGTATTAGTCACATTGGCTCTAGATTTCCTAGGATCATGCAAATTGGCTCTAGATTTCTTAGGAACATGTATTTTGGCTCTAGCTCTATTTCTTTCAATCATGCTCTTGATTCTACACATTTCAATGTATTTGAAGCAATTAGGTCTAATGTGACCATCAACACCATAAAAGTGATAAGTGGGAATAAAATAAGAAGACATACCATGCTCTTGTGAATATAAAGGGGCTTTCCCACGCATTTGTGCTTGTCTTTGGTGTTGGATTGGTTCTCTCCTTCTTTGTTGTTGAGTTGGAATGGATTGCTTCCTTGGTTGACCTTGTATGAATTGCTTCTTGGCTTGATGGTATTTGGGTTGAGGGAAACTTGCTTGATGCACCCTTATTGATTGAGCTTGAGCTTGTTTCCCTTGTGCAACCTTGACTTGAGAATCCTTAGAGCACTCTCCTAGTTCGATCTTCTTCCTAGGATGTTGTGGGGGTGGAGGCTCTTTGATGTCCAAGCTCTTGACAAACACAGTCTTGCTTGAAGATGAGGTATCTTTGTCATCTTCATAGCCAAGACCCTTCTTATCACTTGGCCTCTTGCTAACTCCCAACATGTGGTCGAGTTTCTTCGTACTTGAAGTCATCTTAGCAATGATCTCTCTTGCTTCTTCAAGCTCCTTTTCCATCAATTCCTCATTTCTTTTTGCTATCTTTACTTCTCTATTTAGGTGAGTGACTTCGGTAGATAGCTTGAGATTCTCACCCTTTAGCCTTTGAATCTCTTTCTTCATCTTCAATCTTGAGCTTCGAAAATGCTCAATGAACCCTTCGAGATCCATTCCTCCTACATCCATATTTGTTTAATGGGATGAATAGTCATCATCACTAGAGTCATTTTCACTTTGTTTCTCTTCCTCTTCATCATCTAATGCTTCCTTACTCTTGAGAGAAGATGCGAAGGCAATAAAGTTTGCCACATGATCCTCATCATCCTAGAATTCTCCTTCTTCTTCCAAGTCATCACCATCACTCCACGTGGCGGCCATAGCCTTTCCTTTCTTCTTGTTCTTTAAATTGCCACAATCCGTGGAGATGTGTCCGAAACCTCCACATTCGAAGCATTGAATCCCTCTTCTTGTGGGCTTGTCTTCACTTGACTCAAACTTCTTGAAATGAGTCTTCTTCTTCATTTCCTTTCCTTTGGATCCAAATCCCTTCTTCTCAAAATTGATGAACTTCTTGAATCTTTTACCATAAGGGCCATCTCCTCATCTAAGTCATCTTCCTCTTTCTCTACTTTGGAAGTTTTCAGAGCAATACTCTTTTGCTTCTTTGGAGGCGTAGGTGTAGGAGTCCACCTAGACTCATATGCTAGAAGTCTTCCAATAACTTCACTTGGCTTCATATTCTTGTAATCACTGTTCTCCTCAAGGGCCGTCACTTTTGACTCAAATCTTGTTGGAAGCGACCTCATAATTTTTTGCTTGATTCTCTTATCCGAATAGGGGTCACCAAGTTGATGGTTTTGATTGACTATGTCCATCAACTTAACTTGAAAGTCGTTGAAGCACTCATCCTCCTCCATTCTAATTTGCTTGAATTGTGCTTGGAGGACTTGAAGCTTAGAGTCCTTGACAACCACGGTTCCCTCATGGGCCGTCTCTAGAATCTCTCATGCCTCTTTTGCAATTCTTGTTGTTTGGATCAATTTGTACTGATTGTCATCCATTGCACAAAGAATGGCATGCATAGCCTTGTTGTTCCACTTGGAAGCTTCAAACTCTTGAGTTGACCATTCCGACTTTGGCTTGGGAACTACACTTTCGTCTGCAAGAGTCTTTTCAGGAGGAGTGTAGCCATCTTCAATTGCCATCCATGCTCGGTCATTTATTTGGCAAATGTAAAACTCCATCTTGCCCTTCCAAGAGGCATAGTTTACTCAGGTGAGCAAAGGGGGTCTTGTGCTAGAGGCTCCCTCATTACCACTTCCGTTCCCACTCATAGTGTTTAGGTATGAATAAGATGAATGTTAATGATTCAACAACCACAAACAAAAATGCAAGACACACAAAGAGCAAGGATCACCTAAGTATATCTAGGAACCTGCTCTGATACCAATTGAAATTACACAAAGTGTGTCTAATACAACCTAGAGGGGGGGGGGGGGGGTGAATAGGTTTTAGTCGATTTCTTGCCAAATTTTTGACTTAATCAATTTTAATAATCCTATCCTATATTTGCAATCAACCAATCCAACATAAACATGCGGAAAACAATAAAAACACAAGGATTGATATACGTGAGAAACCCTCCACTGGGTAAAACTCACGGGCTATCATTCTAGCCACATACGGTCCTCAAATCCACTATTTGAATGAAAGTTTACAACCTAGGTTGACCTCAAGTCACACCTACTTGGTCACTAACCCTTTCACTCTACCCAATGGGCCTTTAATAGTGATTCTATACCACAAGCTTGTGCACTAATCCACTTAGCCACAAAACTTAACAATCAATGAAGAGATAAAGCAACATGTGTGAATATGTGACAATATTATATCATGTAATTAATGCTAGGCTACACCAAGTGCTTATCTAGGGATTTAAAGATGTCAATAAATGCAAATCCTAGATATTAATATCTAAATGCAAATGAATGAAGATTTAGCTAGAAGGGTAAAATCGTCCTAAATGCTAGCTATCAATGAACAAAGCTCTCAACCAACAAACAATAACTCAAACATGTTATAAATGCCAATAAACATAAAGATATGCAATAAAATCATATAAAAGAGCTAACCCTAAGCAAACAAGAATATAAATAAATACAAAGAGATTTAGGGCATGTTCAAGTTACCTAGTCAATGAAAGCAAGAAGAATCCATGATGAGATGATGCTTGTAAGATGTTAGATGCACATGGATTTGTGTTTGGTTGAGTAAAGATGAGTTCTTGGGAGTTTCTCTCTCTAAAGGAAGCTTGGCCTCTCAAAAATGGCTTCTTGAACTCACAAAAATGAGCAAGGAAGAAGAGAGAACATATATATAGTAGCCCTAGTCAAAACTGCGTCGTTTTGAACTTAGGGCACAAAAACCCGTCAATACCGCTTGATGGACCGCGTCATAGGCAAGTGTCCAGACCGCGGTACACACAGCAGTGCACCGTCTGGACAACAACGCTGTATAGGGCTCTGTACATGCAGGTGCACAGGCCGCGGTATGGGCAACAGTGGCCTACTGGACAACACCGCGAATTGGATCGCTATACGTGCAAGTGTACAGGAAGTGGTACATGAAGCATGACCCTACTGGGGTATACCGCTCTGTTTGCCGCGGTGCAAGCATGTCTTGCCATGCTCTCTAGGCCGCGCTAAGAGAAGAAATTCTCTTTTCGGGGCAAACTCAACACACTAAGTGATGTGCAAAAAGTGCAAGTGTGGAGTGTGAAAAGTGGCATACAATACATCATTCAATTACATGAAGATAAGAACATAATGCATTCAAGTGAGTGTGTGCAACTAGATCTCTTCAAAGAAAGTTAAACAAGTGAGATACCTTTGAAGTGCTCTTGAGAGATATGATGTCCTTGAAGCTTGATCACACCCAAGAGGCCTAATTTACCCTTACAAAATTAATCCCCAGTGTGGTTTGTCAATGAAATAAGCCAATCAAAATATGAGGAACTTACAGTTTTACCAGGTAAAATCTGTGTTTTCTCAATCTCTTAATCTTTCTTGTTCATAACATTATTGTCAACTCACCATAACTTGTGTGACGCGTGATCGACTTTACGTAATCCAAAAATCACCGTCAACAGGATTTATAATTTTTTTTTGATATTGCATACAAGACAGACGAGTGTCAGAGAGCATGATGGAGAGAAATAAACTTAGAATAGCCAATATGCATGTGCCTAGGAAATCTAGAGTCAACGATCCTATGAAATCTAGTAACATGTTGACTAAGACCACTAGGAATGAAAATGTATTACCTAGGTGGATTAGAAAAGATGAACCCACATGCTATCGTGTTAACATGTCACCCATAGGTTCAACTAGGTCTAATGGACTTGGTAGGTCTATAAGGGCTCATGCCTCCCATTGACTTGGTTGGATTTGACCCCATGAGGGGAGCTCGAGCAAAGAGAGCAAACTTGCATTTGTGAAATGTGCAAAAATTGTATGTACTTTACGCCACTTTATTAATTGCTTATGATACTAGGTTGCACATATATGATTATACGGTATTTTTGTTCAAGAAGTGTGTAACAGTGCTTTGTTTGTAATCCATGTAAGATTTATGTTCAAGCATGCATTTTTAGACAAGGAGAATTGATTAGGAAGTACATTTGATTGGCCAATAATTTAAATTCATGACATGTGAACTTGATTATGACATGCATAAATGATATGCATGAAATGCTTTTGATTGCTTTAATGTAAATGTGTGTGAATGCAAATGAGAAGACTAATTAATAAGGATCTTGTATCCTTGCAATCAATAAGGATTTTATATCAAAATTAGTCTTCTCTCTCTTCTTAATGGTTTGAACAAGACAACAACCAATAAGGATTTCATATCCATTCAATCAATAAGGATTCTATATCCATGTCTTGTTTGGCCCTTAAGGATTGAGGTAGTTGTTTGTGTGTTGAAATTTTTTTGAAAAACTATATCATGTTTGCCTATGACAAAAGGGTACAAATTGGTTTGAATTCTTATGGAAACCTTTTGATGTTTGCTTTGCCAAATACCATTGATTAAACTTTGATGATATATGTTTTACATGCAAAACAACACCTTCACACATTCTCTTTAAAATAAAACTCCTTGAATCTCTCTCAATTATTCAAGTTGCATAAAGTTTATGTATATGATTATACAATCGTCTTTTGTGCGATTATCTCTCTTGTTAAAGCAACCCAATAAGGGGGCGCTCTTTTGCCTATCTCATGATAAAAATGGGGAGAAGTCTTGAGAGATATAGGGGACATTTTTATGCTTTGGGGAGAAGTCTTGGGAGAGAGTAACCTTTTAAAGGGAGCATTGCATTGCACTTCATTATATTGACAGTATTGTCTTCTTAATGCAAATGCTTGTTTTGTTTTGGATCACCTCACTTGCACTTGTTCTTGGAAAGTGCTTTCTTGCTATTGTGTGTAGGTATGATGATCTACGAAGAGATTTCATGCCTTAAAGACTTAGATCTGAAAATACTACAAAGCGTGTGTCTAATAACCTAGAGGGGAATGAATAGGTTTTAATCAAGTTAATTACCAACTTTTCTTGATTAATCAATATTAAAAATTTACTCCATAAACAAACATACAAAATCAAGTATAAAATACGGAAATTAAATAACACTTTATTTTACGTGGAAACCCTTCAACAAGGGAAAAACCACGGACTAACCACTTAGCCACACCGATCCATAAATCCACTATTGTAATGATGTGTACAACATAGGTTGATCTCTAATCACACCATTCCCGGTCACTAACCCACAATTATTACCCAACGAGCCTTTATAGTGAATTCTTGATCACTTTGCTTGCCAACCACACCACGGTTGTAAGACTTCACTTGCTTGTGCACTACACCGTGTAGTCACAAGACTTAACTCTCAAGAAAAGATTAACAACCTATGTGAATAAATGAATATTCAAAATACAATTAATGCTTGGCAACACTAAATGCTTATCTAGGGATTATATGATGGCAATAAAAGCAATCCCAGATATCAATGTCTATATGAATGCTCATAAAGACCTAACTAGATATAGATATGCAAGTTTAAAATCTAGTCATCAGATAAAGTCATATCAACATAAGTTGTCACACAAAATGGTAAGGAAAATAAATGCAATCAAGAAGTCCTAATCAACAATATCTAATTGCAAAGCTTAGATATTTAGCTAGAAGGCAAATTCTAGTTATCAATGAAAACCAAACTCAACCAACATTCAATGTCTCACACATGAAAGAAGTAATATTAAGCAAGGAGACATGCATTTAATCAACAAATAGATGCTAATCCTAGGCAAACATGTCATAAGAATGAAACAAGAGATTCTAGAACATGTAGAAATTACCTAGTCAAGGAACACACAAATACACATGCTTGGAAGATGCTAGGATGATGCCAAATGCTCATGGGAATGTGTTTAGTTGAGTAAAAATGGGTTCTTGGAGCTCTCTCTCTCTAGGAGTCACTTTCTCTCACTAAGGCTGTAAATTTCTAAGCTCTAGGGTTTAATTTTCGTAGCTTTTATGAAAAAGATGAGATAAAGGGGTATTTATAGAGCCCAATAACGAATTGTGTAAGAAGACAAAATTGTCCCTATCAGATGCAATTCGGTGGCCCAATTTGGTGGTTAGTGGCCACCGAATTTCAACGGCAGAATCACACCAGAACATTCTAGACAAATTCTCCAGTTCGATTCGGCGGTTTCCAGCCGCCAAATTCCAACCGCAGAATAGCACCAGAAAGTTCTTGACACAATCTATGGTTCAATTCTGCGGTCCCCAGCGGCCAATCAGCGACCTCTGATTCCCAAAAATAGGGGAAATCAGATGGCGAACGTAGCGCTCAGTCAAGCATGCCTTCATGCATGCGCGGACGTTTCCGATCAAACATCGAGAAACGAATTACATCACACAAAAACCACACTTAGATCAAAGAATGAAGTGCAAGTGTGATTGTGAAAAGAATGCACACATAAGCAACAAGGAACAAATACATGTCAATACAAATGCATATAAGAGTGTGTGCAATGTGTAAATGATGCACACATATAAGCAATAAAGAACACAAATTTAAGGTGAACAAAGCATGCATGAGTAGAGAGTGTGTGTGTGCAACTAGACCTCTTCAAAGAAATTAAGTCAAGTGATATACCTTCTTAAAGCACTTTGGGATGTTCGGAAGCATGTCAATCACAATCACCTAAGCTACCTGTTACATAAAAATCCCAATGTGGGTTGTCATGAAATAAACCAATCATAAATAGAGGTCCTTACAATCTCCACCCTTTGGCTATTTCATGACAAAACAACCAATCATAAAATAATCCTCACAAAATAAACAAAGCTATTGGTCAACAAGTAATTCTACGTTACAGAAAGAGATACCTAACACTACAAAAAAATGCCTATTAGTGACAAACTATTTCTAACGCCACTAATTGCCGTCGGTAATGGTACCTTTTCCAACGGCGATATTAGTGCATTCGGAAATGAGCAAAAATATAATACCACATTTCTTACGGCCTAATAACCGTCAGAAATAGTCCTTATGCCGTCGAAAATGAAGAAAAGTAATACAACGTTTCTGACGGCCTAAATGGCCTTCGGAAATAGTATGTATTTCCGACGGCATTCTTTACGCCGTCGGAAATAGTCTGTATTTCCGGCGGCATTTTTTATGCCTTCAGAAATGGTAAAATTTAATTCGAATTAATTTTAAGGGCAATTACGCTATTGAAAATGCGGTACCATTTCCTACATTATTTGTTATGGCTTTGTCATGGAAAAAATAATTAATTTATTATTATAATAGTAATTAATAAATTATAATGGAATGTATGTGATAATTTATACTCTACAAAAAAAAAATGTGATTTGTTGGTCAATATTTTAAATGTATCACTATATGTGTTATTTTGGTATTTATCACTATTTTTTTAGCGAAATCACTCTGTTAAATTTTTCGACAAATATTTTGATTTAATTTTCAATTTTTCAAATAATATGTCATAGGTAATGTAAAAAAAAAATTAAATTTGTAGCGATCACTGCAAGAAAATTAGACAATAGGGACCAGACTTTAGGGACAAAAAATGGTACTAATAAGAAGTTTACTTTATGAGTACATCTTACTAAATTAAATAAATATAAAATATAGCAAAATTATTAGTAATTACTAAAACAAGTTTAAATTAACAATTAATAAAAATTATTATTTTTTTAGTAAAATGTTGATTATAAAAAATAAAATCAACAAGGATATAATATATGTATCCTATTTCAAGATAAAGTAGTAGTAAAATGTAATTTCCTGTGAAATAAGGGAAATATTTTAATAAAATATTATTTTTAAAAACAATATCAATAGTTATATTTAAATATTATACAAAAAAATATATTTAATTAGATAGTATGCAAGCATATCAATAGCTTATATATAATTAGTGTGCAAAAGATATTAGATACAAAGTTATAGCAAAATGGTAAAAGTAACATTTACTATCAAATCCAAGTCACGGGTTCAAGCCATATAAAATGCAGGGCGAAGGCGTGCCATTTGTTTTTCAATGAACCTTTTCCGACGGCCATTTCCCGTCGGAAATAAAAGTAAGCCGTCGAAAATACTAGTAATTTTGACCACCTTCAATTAATATTATTGACGGCATTTTTATTTTTTCCGACGGCCAGGGCCGTTGGAAATAGTAGTATTTTTGACGACTCGTCGGTAAATGGTTATTTGCGACAAGCGTATTTGTGACGGCCTATGATGGCTTTTTCCTGTCGGAAAAGCGTATTTCCGACTGGAAAGTGTCTTTTCCGTCGGCATTTAGCCGTCGGAAAAGACCAGTATTTTGTAGTGTAAGAAATTAAGTTTTCAAGGTCTTCAATCTCTTTGTAGATCATCATAACTACACACAATAGCAAGATAGCACTTTCCAAGAACAAGTGCATATGAGGTGATCCAAAACAAAACAAAACAAGCATTTGCATTAATAAGATAATAAAGCAATATATAGTGATGCATGTACAATGCTCCCCCTAAAAGGTTACTCTCTCCTAAGACTTCTCCCCAAAGCATAAAAATGTTCTCTCTATATCTCTCAAGACTTCTCCCCCCTTTTGTCATAAGATAGGCAAATGAGATCCTTCTATCAGGTTGCTTTAGCAAAGAGAGATAATCGCACAAAAGACGATTGCGTAATCATATATATAAACTTTATGCAACTTGAATAATTGAGAGAGATTCAAGGAGTTTTATTTTAAAGAGAACGTGTGAAGGTGTTGTTTTGCATGCAAGACATATAACATCAAAGTTCAAGCAATGTTATTTGGCAAAGCAAACATCAAAAGGGTTTCCATAAGAATTCAAACCAATATGTACCCTTTTTTCATAAGCAAACATGATATAGTTTTTCGAAAAAATTTCAACACACAAAAAACTATATCAATCCTTAAAAGCCAAACAAGACAGGGATATAGAATCTTTATTGATTGAATGGATATGAAATCCTTATTGGTTGTTGTCTTGTTCAAACCATTAAGAAGAGAGAGAAGACTAATTTGGATATAAAATCCTTATTGATTGCATGGATACAAGATCCTTATTGATTAGTCTTCTCGTTTGCATTCACACATGTTTGCATTAAAGCAATCAAAGCATTTCATACATATCATTTAAAACATGTCATAATCAAGTTAACATGTCATGGAGATAAATCATAGGTCATTCAAAAGTACTTCCCAATTAAATCTCCTAGTCCAAAAAAGCAACATAAATGTGACATGGATTACAAACAAAGCAAGGTTACACACTTATTGAACAAAAATACCATATAATCATATATGTGCAACTAGGGGTGGGCACGGTTCATTGAACCGAACCGAACCAACCCAAACCAAACCAAAATATGGTGTTTGGTTCGGTTTTAAGGTTGAGTTTGGTTCAATTCGGTTCGAACCGAATGAACCGCATAGAATATGGTTCGGTTTCGGTTTTGGACCTTCCAAAACCGAACCGAACCGACGAACCGAACTATAAATACAAAAAAAAATACAAATTTTATTATGGATTGTATGTTGGATTATTTATGTATGATCTTATTTTATTTTGGACTTCTATCATTCTATGCAATGTATGGACTGAATTTGGTAGAATAACAACTATTGAGCAAGTACTTATGATTGAATTGGACTAAATTTGATTAGTTAAATAGTAATGTGGTCTATTTAGATGTGTTTTGAATGTAATAGATTGTTAAAAAAACATAGCACAAAGTCAATTGCCTAAAGGCCAAAGGTCTAAATACAAAAATAGGGTTGTTAAATGATACAAAAATTGAAAAAATATGTAAAAAAAAACCTCAAGGCCCAATAGGCCCAAAACCGAATTGAACCGAACCGAGATAAAGGTGTTCGGTTCAATTCGGTTTTGTGGTCCAATACGGTTCAAACCGATTCAAGTTTTCAAAAACCGAAAATATAACGGTTCAATACGGTTTTGGCCAAAACTGAATCGAACCGAACCGCGCCCACCCCTATGTGCAACCTAGTATCTCAAGCATTTAATGAAGAGGCATAAAGTATATCAAATTTTTGCATATTTCAAAAATGCAAGTTCACTCACTTTGCTTGAGCTCCCCTCATGGGGTCAATCCAACCAAGTCAATGGGAGGCATGAGCCCCTATAGACCTACCAAGTCCATTAGACCTAGTTGAGTCTATGGGTGACATGTTATCACAATAGCATGCGGGTTCATCTTTTCTAATCCACTTAGGTGACACATTTCCATTCCTAGTGGTCATAGTCATTGTTAATAGCCTTTTTTGGCAGGGTCCAAAGAAGAAATTTCCATCGGGCTGATTCCTGATAGGACCTGGATTGGGACCATCCTGGTTCCCCGATACCGAAAAACACTAATGCCATGATCTAGAGAGTCTATATGCCACAACATGCCATTTCCCTGGTATCGAAGAGTACCGGTACTACTGCATTAGTTATCCGATACCGTAGTACCGCAGTACCTATCCTGGACCAATCCAACAAGCACCTCCCACCTGTCCTGAATGGGGAACAACAGCAGGAAGGCTCCAACATGTCAAGGGAAAGACCGCCCAGAACGAAGGATCGGTGCGCTAGGGAGCCAACCCAGAACAAGACCGCGTCCAAATGAACGAAGCCTGCAGTACCCTCCAACCAAAAAAAGAGAAGTTGACCTCTCCGGCCACCTTATTAATGGAGATAGTCAACCTTATTAATAAAGATAGTCAATTCTTTGATGGCCATTCACAACGCTATTAATGGAGATAGTCAACCCTATTGATGGAGATAATCAACCCCATTAATGAAGATAGTCAACTTTTTAATGACTATTCACAACGCCATTAATGAGAAATCAGTCAACTCTTTAATGGCCATTCATAACACCATTAATGAGAAATCGGTCAACTTTCCAATGACCATTCACAGCTCCTTTAATCAGAAAATAGTCAACTCCATCAATGCCAAATCAGTGTTCTTATGATTGCGAATTGATTAACTAAATTAACGGAGTGGACAACAAGAATACGAACATATAAATATAACAAAGCTCTCTCCAAGAAGGGGATCGAGACCTGATCGAAAATCTACTACCACATGCAGCGTAAAAGGCACCCTACCTGAATTCTCTCTACACCATCATTATGGTATCATCTCATGTTCACCCTTACCAGGAACATGCTTGTACCGGTTAACACTCGACTACTATTGTAAGCTCTTCTAAGTATCCATGTTGTACTACTTAGCTATCTGTGTAAGCTCCTCGGAGAACTTCTTGTGATATATATATATATATAAAGAAGGGACTATCTCCTTCCGCTGGATACTGCCTAGGGGTTTTTCAGCATATGATCATTCATGATGCTTTTTCATCCTAGGTCAGTCCACTTCTACCAAAAGAATTGTCATTTTCCCATATATCTCTTTTATTATACATGTATGTGAGTTATACTCCGACCCCACTGGTCCTAGCTCTCTTATCCACCTATCTGCATGCCGATCATGTATAAAGATAGGGGAAAACCATTTGGATCCGCTAGAAAAGAGTCGGAGAACCAGGAAATCGGGAAGCTCCTACGTACCCTCTCTACCCTCTTTATGGAAGCAAATAACCTTCTTGAGGATCTGACCCTGGAGCTAGAAGAGCCTTCCTCCTTGCTTGTTATTTGGGTCGGGGATTTATAGAGGAAACTGAGAGAAGAGACATGGTACCATGGACCAGGACCAGGTACAGGTACAGGGACAGGGACCAAGGACCAAGGACCAAGGACCAAGGACCAGGGACCAGGGACCAAGGACCAGGGACCAAGGACCAAGGACCAGGGACCAGGGACCAAGGACCAAGGACAAGGGACCAGGACCGGGACCAGCCCTTCACTTCAGCAAGGGAACCTCAAGTGCCATATCTTATCTTTATCCTCAAAGCCCCGACAGGCGGGATGATTTTTCTCTTACCTACTGCACCTTACTTCTTACTCACACAAAACCCCGGTACCTAGAGGTACCAACCCCGCTGCCATCTCTCGGGTTATAGTTTGAGGGTGTTAATCGAAATTATACTCCCAACGAATCTTCGGTTAACAGTCATCATGTTACTAGAATTCCTAGGATCATTTTCTCTTGATTTCCTAGGCACATGCATATTGGCTCTTCTAAGTATATTCCTCTCCATCATGCTCTCAACTCTACATTTCTTAATGTACCAATGACAATTCGGAATAATATGCCCATCAACACTACAAAAATGACAAGTAGGTATAAAGTGAGGAGTCATACCATATCCTTGTGAGGTCATTGAGACTTGTCATGCATTTGATGTTGCCTTTAGTGTTTAGCTGGTTCTCTATTTCTTTACTGTTGAACCTGGTTGAGATGCCTCTTTGGCTGAGGTTGCATGGCTTGCCTTCTTGGTTGATCATGATGAGTATGTTGAGCTTGCTTTCTGGGTTGAGGAAATCTTGGTTGAGGGAAGCTTGGATGTGGAGCTCTTAGTTATTGAGATTGAGCTCCCTTTTTTGTTGGCATCTTCGCTTGGCCATTATGGGATGACTCTCCAAGTACAATCTTCCTCCTAGGATGTTGTGGAGGTGACACTTCCTTCATGCCATTTCTCTTGACAAACACCATTTTGACCGAGGAGGGAATTTCCTTGTAACAACAGATCCAAGGCCCCTCTTGTCATTTGACTTATTTCCAATGCTCAACATATGGTCAAGCTTTTCCGTGCCGAAGGTCATTTTAGCTAGTAACTCCTTAGCTTCCTCAAGCTCCATCTCCATCTGTTGTCACTTTGCCTTTCATCAAGTGAGTCAACTTCCTCATCAAGGCTTTTGCTTGGTCACTTGTTGTAGTGCCAACAACATCACTATGTGTAGCTACATCAATCACCCTTGTAGGTGGTGTGACTGTGTGTCGGCACGGCTGTGCGTTTGCTGTGGTGTCACTTGTCATCTCTCAAAACTTAAAGAGGTGTTCCAGCACAGCCGCACACCTTTAATTCCCCGGTGCAATCGTGCTGGCAAACTCAGAGAAAAAATTATATTCCACTATCTCGTGTGACCACTGCGTGAGAGCACGACATTCGGAACCTAAATAGCCTAGCCTATCAAAAACCATCTAAACCTATCTTATAATATATCGTTAGGAAGCTATAGACATCATCTTTTTAAAAGGACAAATTCAGAGTTATGTATAAAAAGGACAAATTCAGAGTTTTCAATAACATATGGATCAAAACTCCTAAATGATTGTTGATAAAAAACAATACAACTTAAATGCATTCCTAGACAATGATGATATGAAAAAACATTTAAACCAAAATATATGATGACTCATGGAATGTAATGCATTCATTGATGCATATGTGTGTGTGCATTTTCGTACATTCTTTCATGAGATTAAGAACTTGTATATGTATAGAATATATCTTAGGCCCTAATTACCATCCTCTTGAAAACTTGGTCATGCTTGTAGAGTTGCTAGATTCGAACAAGAGTAACCAATCTATTCTAGGATTCATTAATTAGACATGGGTCAAACTAAAAAATTATAAATAAATAAAAAATTCATAAGAATAATGACATTTTTAATTAATAAAGGAAAAAAAAAAGTTAACATGTATTGCAAATATATTTTCATTTTTTTCATTCCTTTTTAACTGTTTTTAATTGGCATCTAGAAAAAAAAAAGGTTTTTTTTATAATTTTTTTCATTAATTTTTAATTTTTTATTATTATTGTTTTTATAATTAGATTTCCACCATCCCCAGATGGTGGATGGTGGAGATCCATCTCTCTTTTTCATATATATATAAACAATTAAGTACAGGATTTTCCGTACATAATCTTCGATTGCTACCAGTAGTTATTGGATTACTACCAGTAGCAATCGACGATTTCATACAGAAAATCCCGTACTGAAAAGTTATTATATATATATAATTTAAAATTTTAGGGGTTTTTTATATTTTTTTACTGTCAACGATTAATTTTCACCAATTTTAACAAACGATTGAGGTTATTGTTAATCAATGATAAAGTTGTTTCCAATTATCAAAGAGCAAATCTCATGGGAGGTTGGCTTCAATTTGCCGGTTGGCTTCAATTTGCTCACATACTAATTTTACTTTGTAATTTCAAGAGTAATCTTTAATCACTAAATTATTTCAGATTTTTTTAAATGTAAATGCATTTAATAAATACACTTGAAAAACAACTTTTTTTTATTCCGAAATATCTTAGTTACAAAAACTCTATATTATATTATAGTATTTTTCTCTCATCCACCCACCAGTTGGTGGTCGCATGTGACAACTACCATACTTGTCACTTGACATACAACAAAATTAAATTTTATTTAATTCTTATAAGTTTTCAAGAAGAAAATGAATCGTCCATATTTGGGAGATAGAAGCCGCGTGACAACCCCCATTTTTTTTTCCATGTTATCCAGTTCTGTTCTGATTGTAAAATGCAAAAAAAAATTCACTTATAAAAGTAACACGTGCTTAATTATGATATAACTATTATATTATTTTAGAGTTTAGTTATAATTTCATAGTGGTATAAGTTATGATTATGGAAATACATTTAATTTAGGTTTGTTATATGAGATAGGATAAGATACTATTAATTTTAGTCATATCTCCCATATTTGTGGTTTGTATGGGATACGATTATTTTATCACACGCAAGCAACGTATCAAACGGTAGTGAGACTAATTAGTTCCACAACGTTATTTTTTTTTTTCACTTTTCAATTTATTTTATATTTTACGGACCAAAGTATAAATATCTTTTAATAGTTAATAAAATATTTTATTGTAAACATTTTAAAAACAGTAATTTTCAATTTTAACTAAAGAAATAAATATTATTTTGTTTAAATTGGTTTAAAATATTTAAATTATTTTTAAAATAAACAATTTAAATAATTTGTTTTTCAAAATTTAATTTAAATAATTTTTTTTAACCGGTTCAATTCTATCCAACCCATATATATATATATATTTAAAATCTTTTTATTTTATTTTTTTTATTTAATTATAAATTTATATTTATTTAATATATCTCATTATATTGTTTAAAAATATTTTTAAAATATTAAATATTAATTTAAAAAAAATTATTTTCTTTAATATTATTTTTAAATATTTTTATTTATTATTTTAAAATTAAATAATTAATTTATTTTTAAAATTTTAATTTATTTTATATTAATCAATTTCATACTGTATTAAATATAGATAAATCTTTTGTTTTTATCCAATCCCTAACAACACCAAACAAGAGATATGACTATTTTAATTCAATCACATGCAACACCAAACACATCAAAGCACTAATTTTATTCCAATCCTATTATATCCATTCCAATCCAATCTAGTCACATGAAATTAAACATATCATATCTTGTGCACCAAACGAGTTTCTTAGGATAAATTCAAAAAAAAAATAGATTTATGATGTAATTTGTGTTAAAGGAAGGCAGAATTAATCCCAAATTTATAAATGGGTATTTCCTTTAAATTATAACTATTATTGAGATAATTATGAATAGTAGTGTTGTTATGTCCTTTTAGGGTGCGTTTGATACGCAGGACGGGACAGGACAATGTGGGATAACCTGTTATTGTCCTATATTTGGCGCGACCTTAGCATGGGATAAGACGGGATAAGGTGGGACAAAAATCATAAAAATTTGTCTCACCCAAGACCCTAGGACAACTTGTCCCATGACATGGGACAAGTGTCAAAAAGACCAATTTGCCCTTTAAATGTTTAAACAATTACAAACATATCCAATATATTATATATATATATATATATATATATATATATTATAAAATTATATATAATAATATATAATATATTAAATATATTATTATATATATTAATATTTAATAATATATAAAAATTATAATTACATATATAATATAATTTATATAAATTATAAAATTATATATAATATATTTGTTAATAGCCAAAATTGGCTAAGGACCAAAGGGAAATTTTCCACATTCCAGACCTGGCTCCATGCCTGAAAGTTTCCACCAGGAGACCATTATACCCAAAGTCGAGCTACGATATCGCCCCGCAGGAACAAGGACAGGCTCTAGAAACATCCGGAATAGAGCCCGGAATGGTCAGATCAAGCCCGCATCACCAAATCCCCCCGAAGTCAAGGTTACCTCGTAATTCCTCCAGAAGCTCGCCTATACCTCGCTGATACAGGGAGGTGTCCATAGGAGGTCGCACCTAGCTTCGAAAAGTCAAGGGAGGCCAGACCTAGCTCCTAGCTGGATGAAGCTTCTCAATATCGGGGCCAGGACAATGATCGACCTCACTAACTGATGCACCACACCTTAATACATTCGACGACCCCTATGGGAATCATGCTAGACCCGAAGATACACAGTATGACATCTATACACATTATACACGTGCAGAACAAGTAATAGAATCTAAATGGGAAACAAATTGATTGCCACCGAGATATCCTCAACTGAGCAATTAACTCAAAGTCAACGACATTTAAAGGTAAAAATCTCGTCCGATAAGGAGGGGAGGGATGAGAAAATCAAGGGGAAATCAATGAGTTTAACCCTATGAAGACACTGTATAAAGGAGGGACTTCCTCTTTCGAAAAAAAGGGACTACTATTTGACATGCATACAACAAACACCCAACGATCACCTAGAAAAAAGTGAGAGCAATTCGAAAGAGAGATAGAGAAATATATATCATATGTTATCAATAAAGAGAGATTTTTATTCCTTTTAAGTAGCTAACGAAATTGTTATCTCCAAATCATTTCATTAGGCATTGTTTGATACACATATATATTCTACTATTGGTCATCGCCTACGTGGTAATGATCTTGAGGGTGCTAACTGAGATTTGTTGCCCCGAGCAAGATTTCTGTTAATAATATTAAATATATTATTATATATATAATAATATTTAATAATATATACTATATCATATATAATATAATATATATATTATATTATATATTAATATATATAATATATATATAATATGATATATATATATATATATATATTAACATATATTCTTAATATATATTAATATATATATAATACATTATATATTATATATATATCCTATATATATATATATGATACAGTATATATTATTAAATATTATTATATATATAATAATATATTTAATATATTATATATTATTATATATAATTTTATAATATATATAATATTATATAAGTAATTCTAATTTATATATATTATTAAATATTATTATATATAATAATATATATAATATATATGTTTTTAATAATATATATATATATTATATTATTATATATATATAGGATCCATATATATAATATACAATATATACTATTAATATATATACATATAATTTGATAATATTATATTTTTATATGTACAAATATTTAATATATTATATATAATGATATGATTATTATATCATTATATATAATAATATATATATAATATAAAATATTAATATATGATATTATTAAATAAGTATAATATATTTCAATTATAATATTACTATTTATATTAAATATAATAATATTGTAATTAAAAATAAGAGGTTTTTTGAACATCTTATTTTTATTTAATATTATAATATATTTCAATTACAATATATATTTAATATTATTTGTTTAATATATTGTTTAATATCAAACAGAATACGAAGGACATTCTGATCATTTGAACATCTTGTCCCGTCCTATTCCAGTCATACCAAACATATAACAGTATCGTTAACAGTCATATCCTAAACATTTCAAACACATCATGAAACAATTGTCATGTCCAGTCCTATCCAATTTCCGTACCAAACGCACCCTTAATGCATTTAGATTCTTTTAGACATTGTCAATGTATAGATTGTTTGTTCCAATTTTAACTTTGTTAGGATAAGTGATCAACAGTCAACCACGTATCATGCTTTCTTTAAAAAAAAACAAAATAAACCACGTATGCTACTTTGCTTTATTGAACCATGTGCGCTGACAGATATAAATAAAAGTATCTTTTTTTTTTGTCGGAATGAATGATTTCATGATCTAGAGTTAGGATCCCTCCTGTAGAACTTGTTTTTCTTTTTTGTGATTTTTTTTGCTTTAAAAAAAAAAAACAAAAACCGCGTATTCAATTTTTGTTTTATAGATAATTCCTTCGGTAACCATCAAATTGATGACAAACTATTAAAATGACTATTAGATTAAAAAGTTATTTTAAAATGATCATTTTGATGAACTTTATAATACTATTTGACCATTTCATCAAATTCCATCAAATTTCATCCAATGAGTGGCATCTTAGTAAATAAAGGGATGACAATAATTTTTTTTATAGATATTTTTTAGAAATCAATTTTTTCAATGAGTGGTATTTTGGTAAATAAGGGGATGATATTAATTTATTTTAGATGTGTTTTAGAAATCAATTTTTTCTTTTGTTTTTTAAAACGAATAAATATATTTACTGTGTGTATATATATATGTTTGATATATGTTATTCGTATTTACTCACACTAAATATAATTATTCGTTTCAAAATACAAAAGAAATAGTTTAGATCAATACACGTACCTCTTTTTGTTTTTCAGATTTTTTAGATGTCATAACCTTAATTTTTGTCAATATATATATATATATATATATATATATATATATATATATAAATGTGTGTATATATATATATATTTGAGATATGCTATACATATATACACACACTAAATATAAATATTCGTTTTAGAAAATAAAATAAAAAATTGATTTCCAAAAAAATCTTAAATAATAATGACATCCCCTTATTTACCAAAATGCCATTCATTGAATGAAATTGGATGGAATAACCATTAGTGTCACACTTTTCGTCAAAAATGACCATTTTGGAACAACTTTCCAATCTAGTGGACATTTTGATAGTGTGTCATCAATTTGATGGCTACCTCACATAAAGATAGGGATGTCAATGGATCGGATCGGGGATGTATACCCCAATACCATCCTCGTATTCGTTTGAGATATGTATCTCTATTCCCATATCCATCCATATTTCTAAGTGAGTGGGATGGATTCGGATAATCCCCAAATTAAGGTAGAGATATTCATCCCCTCTCCGTCTATATCCGTATCCGATGAAAAAAATATAAATTTTTACCGTTTACAAGAGAAAATGTAATTAACATGTGTAATAGTACATTTTATCATATTTAAAGGGAGAAACAAATACATCAGTAAATTTCAAATAAAAAAATAAGTATAACTTATATAATTAGAATTCATAATTACATAATAATTTTTTATATTCTTAAAATATTAAAATCTATAATGGATTTGGATAGAGATAGATATCCATAGACGATATCTATCCCAATTCCCGAAAATATAAAAATTACATTTTATCTAAAAATTGTTATGTGTTTGGATAAAATTACCCCCTTCATAGACTCACTTCATATTTTTAGGAAGAGGTGGGTAAAAGTGAACTTGTAGAAACAATTTATATCTGACCGATATAATTTATATCTAACCAATCAAATTGGACAATATGTACTTACTTTTTTAAAAACATAATTGTGGGTTTCAAGTCTCTCGCTCTCCTAAAATCCTGATTTAGTGTAATTAGCAATTCTATATATACTCAGCAATATCTTCATATCGATATCAAGAAGAATAACAGAGAAAACACACTAGTCGGGAAAAAAAAATGGAGATCAGTAGATCAGGTGATGAACAACTTCATGTAGTGATGTTCCCATGGTTTGCTTTCGGTCACATCAGTCCATTTGTTCAACTTTCAAATAAACTCTCAGTTCATGGAGTCAAAGTGTCTTTCTTCTCAGCTGCTGGTAACATTTCACGCATCAAATCCACATTGAAGCTCACTCCCAAAGCTCAAATAATCCCTCTCCAAATCCCACAAATTGAAGGCCTCCCTCCTGGCCTTGACAGTACCTCTGACATGACTCCTGCAATGGCGGAGCTCCTCAAGCAAGCGTTAGACCTCATGCAACCGCAAATCGCCACTCTCTTATCTCAACTCAAACCCCATTTCGTCTTCTTCGATTTTGCCCAACATTGGCTACCAAAACTAGCTTCTCAACTTAACATCAAAACACTCAAATTTTCTGTTTTCTCTGCTGTTTCAGGTGCTTTTGTTATGGTTCCCGCCAGGAGAAACAACCACACCATTGATGATATAGTGAAACCTCCAAATGGGTTCCCTGAAACTCGCATCACCTCTCTTAAAGAATTCGAGGCTCGAAACTTTTTGTACGTGTTCAAGAGCTTCCATGGTAACCCTAGTGTTTATGACAGATCTATTGAGTGCGACAATAGTAGCACTGCTATTGTCATCAAAACATGCAAAGAAATGGAAGGTCCTTATGTAGATTTCATTAAGAACCAATATCAAAAGCCGGTTCTTTTAACCGGTCCACTTGTCCCCGAACCGCCTTCCGGTGAGCTAGAGGAGAAATGGGCAAAGTGGTTGGATAAATTTCCAGCAAAGTCGGTCATTTTTTGCTCTTTTGGAAGTGAAACATTTCTCAGCGATGATCAAATAAAAGAACTGGCTCTTGGGTTGGAACTTACCGGTTTACCATTCTTTCTGGTACTAAACTTTCCGGCCAACGCCGATGCCCAGACCGAGTTAGACCGGGCTCTGCCAGATGGGCTCATGGAAAGAGTTAAAAACAAAGGAGTGGTGCACACAGGATGGGTGCAACAACAGCTCATTTTAGCCCATGGCAGTGTCGGTTGCTATGTGTTTCACTCAGGATATAGTTCTATAATAGAAGGTCTAATTAATGATTGTCAATTGGTTCTTTTGTGTTTCAAAGGGGACCAGTTTTTGAACTCGAAGCTTGTAAGTGGGGACATGCGAGCAGGAGTGGAGGTGAATAGGAGAGAAGATAAAGGGCATTTTGGGAAAGAAGATATAATGGAGGCTGTGAAAACAGTTATGGTGGATGCCAACAGAGAGCCTGGTGTATCCATTTTAGCAAATCATAAGAAATGGAGAGAGTTTCTGTTGAATGAAGAGATTCATAACAAATATATTGCAGATTTGGTCAAGGAACTCAAAGCCCTTGCTTAATTAATGGATCTATGTATCTGCATGTAGTATTATGTTTTATGTTTTGAAATAAATGTGCTTTAATAAGAAATAAACTCAATTTCGGCACTACGTACCTATGTTGGTGAATGGTGAGGGCACTGAATTGTATTGAATCAAATTCTATATTATTACACGCGTGATTCAAACACTGAAGTTGTATTAATAGAAGCTAAAACTGGCATAGATTCAATCTTTTTTTTTTGTTGAGTGGTGCTATTGGCACACCCCCTACTGATCTATTCATGTTCTACTATTTAAAATTTTAATTTAATTAAATAAAATTAAATGCTTTTATTAAATTTTTTGGTTTATTTCTAAAACTACCCATTTTACTTATTTTTCAAACTTAATACATACCGTATATGATCTCTCTATCTCTGTTTCTGTATACATCTCTCTCACCTCCATTGATTGATTTATTTTTTTTCTTCTTATTTCTTTTTTTTTTAGTTTTTTTTTCTTCTTATTTCATGATGGAAAAGAAAAAAAAATAATAGGGTACTTCAACACAACGACAGTTTAATATCATTCGAAAGAAAAAATAAACTTCAAACTTATTTCCGGAGAATGAATTGTTTAGAGATGCTTACTATCATTGTCAGACAATTATTATTTTATGTCATTCTCAGAAAATTCTCTAAGACGTTTGATATCGTTTTTAGACAATTCTTCCATATTCTTGATATCGTTTTCAAACTCCTCCATAATATTTTATATGTATGTAAGAAGCAGATTTTAGGGTTTAAGAGTTAAATTTTTTTTTTAAAGAAACAGATTACTGTGTTTTTTTTTGGCAAAGAAATGTGAAATTTTAATAAATTTACCTTGTAGAAGATTTCTTTCATAAATTGTATGTCCCTTTAAGTAATTTTGATAACGTAAAAAAGAGAATATTATATAATTAAAAAAGTGGGGCATGAATAGATCAGTAAGGGGTGTGCCAATAGCACCACTCTTTTTTTTCTTTTCTTTTTCGGAATTGGTTTCAACATGGTCATTTTTGGCGAAAAGTGTGACATTAATGATCATTCCATCCAATTCCATCTAATTCTATTTAATTCCATCCAATGAGTGGCATTTTAGTAAATACGGGGATGTCATTCATTTATTTTAAATGTTGTTTAGAAATCAATTTTTTCTTTTGATTTTTAAACAAATAATTATATTTAGTGTGTGTAAATATGTTTATCGCTCGAAACTAGAGCTGTTGTTCTGTCGCATTTTTTTCCCGAGAGAAAAACGACATTGGGGTGACCTGACTTCCAAGTCTCTTTTTCAAGCGTATTTTGGCACCCAAACCCGAGAGCAAAGCGACCTTGAAGCAACCTATCATCCAGGTCGCCCTAAGGTCGCTTTTGTCGCCAGAAATAAGTTTTTCCTTATCCAAAACGACGTGGCTTCAATTGGATCATATATATACTTTATCTTCTTCCCCATTAAGACCTAGAACTCAAAATTTCCATATCCTAGTGAGAGAAAGAGTTCCCCTAGTGAGAGAAAGCACCATGATTGGTTTTTTTAACTCTCCAAACACAAAACCCTTGCATCCATGACATCCTTCATGCATCAATCTTTCATGGGTCTTCTTAGTTTCATAACTACGTAAGTTACAACTACATTAAAGCTCATTTATTATTGTTCTTACTCTAGATTAGGTATTTATTGTTTGATTACATACCTAGACTCTCTTTATTGCATATATTTATAAGTCTTCATAACATGATTGGGTTTGTTTGTGATAGCTATCATTTAAGACATTATTGCCCTCTAGCTAAGTCTTTATGCTTTGCATTTAGACATTGTTGTTTATGCCTCATTAATTGCATTTCTTAATTGCATATTTATTGCCCTTATTATATGTTTGTGACAACTTATGTTGGTTGGACTTTATTTGACAATTAGGTTGTTAGATTTTATCTCTACATCTAATTGAGTCTTTATGTATAGCCATGTAGACATTGTTTGATAACTAGGTTGTTAAATTGCATTATAACATCTAGTTAAGCATTTTGTGTGTGGTCTTACTGTAAGCTCCAGAGTCGCGCAGCGGAAAGGATTTCCCAAAAAACTCTTTTTTTAAAATAATTTATTTAAGCGACTTTTATGAACTGTGTACGATATATAAGAATAAATAAAAGGTAGGATTTGAAATCATACCTCAAGGCTAACTCCTTCTTTCTTTAATTTTTGAATTTGCTTTCCGATTTGTACCACTTGATCTTCCTCGCTATCTCTCAGGTTTCGACAACTGCGTGTGAGCGCGTCACGGGCTTTAGGAGGTTGTATGTAGGTTGTAGAAACAACATTAAATAACTCTTGATTTGTGTATATGGAATTCGGCCACTTGAATAAGAAAGAACAAAAAACATTTTTTTTATTCTTTTGTTGTTGGCCGCACAAACTTTCTTGTTTCTTACTTATATATATATTTCTTTTTTTCTTCTTTTTTTCTTTTGTTGGTGGCGCACCTCTCACTTGTTTCTACTTTCTTTTCTTTTTTTGTATTTTTTTAGTCACCCCATCTTGTTTCTTTGCTTTGTGTTTTCTTTATTCACACTAAGTCCCTTTTTTTCTTTGTTATTGGTACAATTTGAAAAGATGGCACGTCAGCATAAACGTCGTGTTACACGGGGACAACAAGTGACGTGTCAACTAAATTGAACCAACCTAAAATGATTAGAAAATAGCCCTACAATACTGATCAAAGTTACTAAGATGGTCGGGTTGGAAAAAACCCGACCAAGGTAATTAGATTGATCAGGTCTGTAAGATTTGATCGGGAAATCCCAAGATGGTCGGATATACTCAAATGGTCAGGTCTAGTTATCCGATCTGGTTTAGATCCCTGGTCGAGTGTGGAAGGCGGTCAGCTAAACGACACGTGGACAATTTCCAGATACGCTCGGATGCTTGACATGCTGATAACATTGAATCATGACTCAAACATGCAAAGACGAGTCTTCCTCAAATAACGTCTCTTGAAGCATATTCTGATAAGGAAACATATTTCCTCAAAGCTATCAGAGTCCAGAATAAGTAAAAGACCTGATGTGGTTAAAACACAAACGATACAAGACGGGAAAGAAGAACAGTACGACTCATATAAGTCAGAGTTGTTCGTACTTTATTAAGTGACTGCCACTTTTCTTTTACTTGTACTCCAAGAATTAGGGTTCTACGTATGTATAAATATACCATAAAAACACCCAGCAAGGCTTCACGAATCAAGAGATATTATTAGAGAGTAAGTGAGAAAATGGTTTGTAATATTGTTTTCATAGTGGATTCTTTCATCGCCGTCACTAGCAACCGTGGTTTTTTCCTGTTAGGGTTTTCCACTTAAAATCTTACTTGCTTGTTTCTTACTTTGTTCTTTTAGATTTCTTATTTAATTGCAAATTGCAATATACTTGAGTGATTAATTTTACCAATCCAAAAATCACCCTCAACAATTGGCGCTAGAAGGAGGGGGTGAACCTCCGTGAATGTGTGCTTGCTGCTTAACACGGTTTGATAAAAGAACATGTGCAATAGCCATATAGCGAATAGCAGAGATGGGATTCAGTCTCCATATGAGACGGGTACCCCGCCTGGTGTCAACGATAGTGGTGTAACAAACACCGGTGGTGCATGAGGAGATTTGACTCATAGAATTCCATCTTCCATTGGGCAAGATATCACAAACTCTACCGATGCAGCCCTTGGTATCTCCTCAGTCTCTTTCCAGCAGGTTCAAGAGTCCCTACAGAGAGTCATTAAAGACGTCGCTAGATAGAGAATCAATATAACTGCCACCGCAAACTTGACCTCACTGTTCCATCTATCTACACATGTGGTGGCTCGAGACTCCAGGATACGATCTGAGATAGCAATTTCAACCCCTAATGCTCCGTAGAAAACTGGTAAAGATAGGGCGAATCGCCATGAAAAGAGGGAGAGACCCCAAAATAAAGACGATCGTCAAGAGTACCAGGATCACAGGAAGAATGGGGACTAGGCCAGCCAGGGAAGAATGGAGCCCAGTCTGTATGACGATGCTGCAAGAGGTTATGGAGGGGGAACAAGTTATGATCGAAGCGACAGATATGACGGACACGGGATGAGGTCTCGATCACTCTCAACTGACAGAGAGGAACCCCCTAGGCGGTGTAGAGAGACAGCTCTCGTGCCCAAATATAATATTCGTGACACCCAGATTACAGGGCGAACTTCAAAAGACCCCTATAGTCTCATCATCCGCCAGAAGTTTGATGAACGTGGCGAACTAGAGGGAGAGTGAGAGGTTCTACTAAGAAGGATAGAAGCGCTGGAACGTAGACAAGGACGCAGGAACTTCCTGATCGTTAATTCCGGTAGTTTATTTACAGCCTCCATAAGACAAGTCCGTTTCTCAAAAAAATTCAGAATGCCGCATGTGGAGCAGTTCAAGGCTAACACCGACCCCCAGAAGCATGTTAGAAGATACTAGAGTGCTATGACATAATACGATTATGATGATGCACTCATATGCAGAATGTTCCCTCAAACGTTAGGGGATTATGGGTCTAGATGGTTTGATGGTCTTATAGGCGGATCAAACGGGAATTTAGAAGAACTGATACAGGCCTTCACCAGGCAGTTCATGGGTATTATCTAGCGTAGAAAGTCGATATCCGTCCTTTCAACTCTGAGACAAAGAAAGGACGAGAAGTTGAAAGACTACCTTACCAGATTCTCGCAGAAAGTCTCAAAAGTGCAGGACCCTAATGATGATGCGGTTGTAGCTACATTTATCAACAATTTGTAGTATAACCAATTATCACTCAGTCTAAGGCAAAATGGCCCGATCACTTATGCTAATTTGGTAGATGATGTAGGAGGATATGTGATGGCTGAAGAAGAACAAATAGCCAATGGAGGGGAGTTGATACATAGCGGCCGACCAGGAGAAAGTCAAAAGCCCAAAGATAATGGTCCGAAGGGAAATCCCAAATGAGACCAAAAGAATAACTTTGGGAAAGGCAAGGAAGGCCGCAAGGAAGATGATCAGAAAAGCAACATGACCTATAATAGGCAGTACACAAACTATACTCCCCTGGCTCAGAAGCAAGAAGAAATTCTGAATATAATCTAGGACAAGAACTTATATAAGAAGCCTCCAAAGTAATCCAGTTTTGCATGAAGAGACACTTCTAAGTATTGCAGGCTTTATTGGGAGAATGGTCATGAAACTTCCAAATGCTACCAGTTAAGAGATTACATTGAGAAGCTAATCAAAGATGGACACCTGAAGAACATGGTTCTCAAAGGGGGTGATGATCGGCAGAATGACATTACCAAAACCAACCAAGACAGAAAGGGCAGTCCAAGGGGAAGTTCAGATGCTGAGGCTATCAATACCATTTTCTGTGGGCCATGTATAAGGAGAAGTAGCAGGGAGAGAATGTCTAAAGTCCGTGAAGCAATAGATGGCCAAAAAACTTGGAGCTAAATTCAGTGGGTCCCGAACAGAAGATGCTTAAGCAAGGTTGGGATCCGATCATTTTCTCCGAAGCTGATGCCAACGGATTGAAGGTTAAACCGATCCATGTGATCATTGTGTCAGTTAGCATCGGCCATCGAGAAGTAAGGAGAGTATTGATTGACAATGGAAGCTCGGCGGATATCCTGAGCGCCGTGGTATTTGATCAATTAGGGCTTCAAAGGAAGGATCTGCAACCATTGGCAGTCCTGCTCAGAGAATTCTGGGGAGCAGAAGTGAGATCTCTGGGAACAGTCAAATTGCGGTCTAGATAGGGAATTTTCCATGTCAGAAAACAGTACTGTTCGATTTCATTGTCGTTGACACCGAGAATTGGCCATACAATGCCTTGCTAGGTAGACCATTCTTGAACAAAACGAAAGCAGTTACAGCAACTTACTCCCTGACCGTCAAGTTCCCGACCGAGACTGGAGTTGGAATATTGAAGGGCTCCTAAGAATGGGCGAGGAAAGCCAATTTGGCGGTTTATAGAGAGAGAGAGCTGAGCCAGATGTAATGTAGGTAGATTGACTGGCTTTTTCAAATATAACCCCTGCCTGCAGACATAGAATTCAACATGTCAAGGTGGTCAACTGGCTTTTCCTCCGAGCTAGAAGTGCCGATCGCAGTAGGAAGTAGCGTCATTTCAGGGCCGTGAGGCTGTTGATCAGTTTGGACTGAACCGAGAACGAGAGTGGTTTTAGGAGCAGCCGTTGAAGGTATGGCAACAATTTGCTTCTGACCAGTAGCACCCAATGGTCTCGCCTTAGCATTGCTTACAAAAGGGGCTAGGATAACATTGGGTAGAGGCCCCAAAGGGCGGCTCAGCCGGATAGAGACTTTGTCGACATGAACCGCCTCATGATCAGATAGGTTGTCTACAAGAGCGGGGCGGATCAGCTGATACCTTATCAGGGCTAGTTTGTCCCTCGTCAGAATCTAAGTCTATGAAGACTATCTGATGCTTAACAGAGAATTGCATTAGGGCCTTGCCAGCAAGCTGTACTAGTGAACCAGCAGGTCCTTTACCAACAGGATGGACAGTTCAGAGAGAAATCAGCTCGGCCAGGGATGGGGGTTGAGTTTGTTGATGGGCATTTTGTTTGATAACCCTAGTAGTAGTATGACCATACGCTCTGGCTTGATCAGATGGTAGAGTGGCAGGTGGAGCCGAAGTACGATCATGTCATTTCTTCGATCGATGCTCCATGCTGATCAGATTGGTCAACGTATCCTGATCTTCAGCATCCTCTTCAATAATTACCGGTTTAACTCCAATTTGATGAGCTCCTAGATCTTTTACTTACTCGGTCTTCTTCTTCCCACGAGCAACATCAGAAGTAGAAGAGCCAGCAACAATCTTGGTCACTTTACTGACCGGAGATTTCCCAGTGTGTTTGGTCACGTGACCACCAGCTGTTTCTTTGACATATCTCATCTTTGAACCTCTAGGATATTTTTTTAGTTCATTATCCCGATCAGAGGGTCTACTTTCTCTTTCCTGATCAGGACCGCTTGAAGATGTGTTTGGGTCAGGCTTATAAGTGTGCTCAACTATGCCTTGTTAGGGAGGAGCAATCCCTTGAGCCAGCTGGGCAGCAGCCTTTGTTATGTTGACCTTATCCAGATTCTTAATCCTCTCGGCTTGCTCCCCTACCACGATATCTATCTCATACACTGAGCCATTAAAAGAGTGTCAGAATGAGTAAAACTCAATTCACAAAAAATCAAGGTTGGGGGAAAAGAATGATACTTACAACGTTTGCGACGACTTGAGATCGGAGGAAACAGACCTAAGTTAAGGAGGTCCTTCTCGGTGAACATTGCATGCCGATCCCTAGACTCCCAAGTAGTTTGAGTGGCCTTAACTGTGTTCTTGGCCTGATCTTCGGTGAGGGTCGCTGGAGTCTGAATCCATAACTCAGGACTGCAAAAGTGCATAGGAAAAGAATTCCTATCCAATTCCTAACGAGGATCAACAACAATTATCTCACCCCACTCGCCTTGGACGAATAACCAATTATTCTTCCAGTATTTGTTAGAGGTGGGAAACCCACAGATGAAACCCTTATGATCCTTGATCGAGGGGGGAGTCAGTCTCTGATTGTGTCCCTCGGGAATCCAATGATTAATGGAGATAGATTGAAGATAAAAAGTACCCTCATTGTCTGACCGACCCAAAATATAGAAGTTACGGATCTCTTATGGGGTCGGGGGGTACTTGGCACTGATTTGCTTCCACAAGTTCTATAAGCTCATCAGCTCCCGGTAAGAGTTCGGTGAGAGTTAGGCGGGGGCGATCCCAGCCTCGGCTAGGAATCGGGCGATGAAGGGTTGAAGGGGCAGCGTTACCCCAGACTTAAGCATCGCCCCATAAATGGCTAATGTACCCCGATGAGGATTCCAGATGGCACGTCGGCCACCTAAGAAAGGTTCAGCCGACCAAGGGAGATCAACCTCTTGCTGTACTTCACCAGCTCTAGTATAATAACCACATTCACCTCTGAGTCAAAGGCACTGGGGTGCTAGGCAGAGAACTTCAATAATTAGGCTCGACACATTTTTGGAACTTCTTCCATTTTTAATACTTGAGAAGGGATCTTCAAGTCAATTGTAGAAGAATCCCTAGAGCTTGGCCTGCTTCCCCGACAAGATCCGGTTGTCTTCGTCATATCTAGGTATGTATTAGGAGAAGAAACAGAAGGGTTAGAAATGTTTGAATCAAAAGGTGAAGGTTGAAACTCAGGGAGAGCCACTAAGTAATCGACGCTAAGGGCTACAGGATGAACTGGGCGAGAGAAATCTTGAAAAAATCCCCCTAAAATAGATTCAACCCTAGCAATATTTTCCTTATCGCCTATTTCAATATAATATATCAACAACTCAACTTAACGATAACGGGAAGCAGAATCCATACCTGATGATTAAAATAGGCAAGATAAGAATTCTGACGATGATGAAGGATTGTTGAAGACAAAGAACTTCGACAAAGCGTTGGAGCAGAGAAGAATTTTGGAAAATGAAGAGATATGCAGTCTGAAAGAAAAGATTGTGTGAGAGGGAAAATGAAGGGATTTGAAAAATATATATATATATAGGCAAAGATGACATCATACGAGAGTGGTGGTTGGTGTGAGAATCCCGAAGATCACGCGTCGTTTGAAATTTGAACCACCACTGTCAGTTGCATCATCCACGTCAAATCACTAGGCAAATCAAGTGTTTGTGGCTAAAATTAAAAGCCAGCTGTCCAGTATTAACAAGCATTTATGTGCTACATGACAAAAGGCTCAAGAGTTAAACATATCTCACTGAGCGAATTAATTTCATTGAGCAAGATGCTCGGTTTGAATGTTTAAGGGGGATATTGTTATTCGTACAATTTGAAAAGATGGCACGTCAGCATAAACGTAATGTTACACGGGGATAACAAGTGACGTGTCAACAAATATCAACTAAATTGAACCAATCTAAAATGATCAGAAAATAACCCTACAATACTGATCAAAGTTACTAAGATGGTCGAGTTGGAAAACCCCGACCAAGGTAATTAGATTGACCAGGTTAGCAAGATTTGATCGGGAAATCCCAAGATGGTCGGATAGACTCAAATGGTCTGGTCTAGTTATCCGATCGGGTTTAGATCCCTGGTTGACTATGGAAGGCGGTCAGCTAAGCGACACGTGGACAATTTCCTGATACACTCGGATGCTTAACATGCTGATAACATTGAATCACAACTCGAACACGCAAAGAAGAATCTTCCTCAAATAAGGTCTCATGAAGCATATTCTGATAAGGAAATAGATTTCCTCAAAGCTATCAGAGTCCAGAATAAGTAAAAGACCTGATGTGGTTAAAACACAAATGATGCAAGACTGGAAAAAAGAACAGTACAACTCATATTATGCCAGAGTTGTTCGTACTTTATTAAATGACTGTCACCTTTCTTTTACTTGTACTCCAAGAATTAGGGTTCTACGTATGTATAAATAGACCCTAAAAACACCCAGCAAGGGTTCACGAATCAAGAGATATTATTAGAGATTAAGTGAGAAAAGGGTTTGTAATATTGTTTTCATAGTGGATTCTTTCCTCGCCATCACCAGCAACTGAGGTTTTTTCCCGTTAGGGTTTTCCACGTAAAATCTTACTTGCTTGTTTCTTACTTTGTTCTTTAGATTTCTTATTTAATTGCGAATTGCAATTAACTTGTGTGACGCGTGATTAATTTTACCAATCCAAAAATCACCGTCAACATTCTTGTTTCAATAATATAACTTCATATATTTAAAACTAGATACTCATCCTTTTCCAAATATATATCTATATATTTAAAATAAGATAATTAGTGGTTTAGTGACCAAGTTAGTATAGGATTCTAAATCCCACATAACCCTAGCTCACTAAGACTTGAACACATGACCTAGTTAGGAAATAAAAAAATATTATTATTTTATCCTTTGTCTCAGTCGTGGTTCAAACCTATAACCTCCAATTAATAATTCTCAATTCTCAATTTATTAATTAAATAATCTAATTATTTAATAAATTTAATTATTAAATATTAATTAAATAATCTCATCATTTAATTAATTCCCTAAATAAATATGTGTCACTTTCGTAACATAATTAATTGGACAATCCAATTAATTAACCGTGACCCTTGTTATCTTTAACATTCCGGGCTAGCAAGAGGACCTAATGGACCCACAGTCTTGAGCTCCAATAATCCTTAGAAAAAATATTTAAATTCTTTAATTAATATTTCATGACTATTAACCTCAGAGTTACTCCACTAAAAATCCGAGGCTACACTCTCGTAACTGTAGATGTTCTTACACAAACCAAAAACTTAGTGTCCATCTGAAAATACACAAAGTGTGTCTAATACAATCTAGAGGGGGGGGGGGGGGGGGGTGAATAGATAGGTTTTAGTTGATTTATTACCAACTTTTTGACTTAATCAATTTTAATAGTCCTACCCCATATTAGCAATCAATCAATCCAATATAAATATGCAGAAAACAATAAAAATACAAGGATTGATTTACGCGAGAAACACTCCAACTGGGCAAAACTCACAGGCTATCCTTCTAGCCACATACGATCCTCAAATCCACTATTTGAACGAAAGATTACAACCTAGGTTGACCTCAAGTCACACCTACTTGGTCACTAACCCTTTCACTCTAGCCAACGGGCCTTTAATAGTGATTCTAGACCACAAGCTTGTGCACTAACTCACTTAGTCACAAAGCTTAACAATCAATAAAGAGATAAAACAACATATGTGAATATGTGACAATATTCTATCATGCAATTAATGCTAGGCTACACCAAGAGCTTATCTAGGGATTTAAATATGTCAATAAATGCAAATCCTAGATATTAATATCTAAATGCAAATGCATGAAGATTTAGCTAGAAGGGTAAAATCGTCCTAAATGCTAGATATCAATGAACAAACTCTCAACCAACAAACAATAACTCAAACATGTTATAAATGCCAATAAACATAAAGATATGCAATAGAATCATATAAAAGAGCTAACCCTAGGCAAACAAGAACATAAATAAATACAATGAGATTTAGGGCATGTTCAAGTTACCTAGTCAATGAAAACAAGAAGAATCCATGATGAGATGATGCGATTAAGAGGTTTTAGTTGATTTATTACCAACTTTTTGACTTAATCAATTTTAATAATCCTACCCCATATTAGCAATCAATCAATCCAATATAAATATGCGGAAAACAATAAAAACACAAGGATTGATTTACGCGAGAAACCCTCCAACTGGGCAAAACTCACGGGCTATCCTTCTAGCCACATACGATCCTCAAATCCACTATTTGAAAGAAAGATTACAACCTAGGTTGACCTCAAGTCACACCTACTTGGTCACTAACCCTTTCACTCTACCCAACGGGCCTTTAATAGTGATTCTAGACCACAAGCTTGTGCACTAACTCACTTAGTCACAAAGCTTAACAATCAATAAAGAGATAAAACAACATATGTGAATATGTGACAATATTCTATCATGCAATTAATGCTAGGCTACACCAAGAGCTTATCTAGGGATTTAAATATGTCAATAAATGCAAATCCTAGATATTAATATCTAAATGCAAATGTATGAAGATTTAGCTAGAAGGGTAAAATCGTCCTAAATGCTAGATATCAATGAACAAAGCTCTCAACCAACAAACAATAACTCAAACATGTTATAAATGCCAATAAACATAAAGATATGCAATAGAATCATATAAAAGAGCTAACCCTTGGCAAACAAGAACATAAATAAATACAATGAGATTTAGGGCATGTTCAAGTTACCTAGTCAATGAAAACAAGAAGAATCCATGATGAGATGATGCTTGTAAGAAGTTAGATGCACATGGATTTGTGTTTGGTTGAGTAAAGATGAGTTCTTGGGAGTTTCTCTCTCTAAAGGAAGCTTGGCCTCTCAAAAATGGCTTCTTGAACTCACAAAAATGAGCAAGGAAGAAGAGAGCATATATATATTGGAGCCCTTGTCAAAATTGCATCGTTTTGAACTTAGGGCACAAAAACCTGTCAATACCGCTTGATGGACCGCTTCGCAGGCAAGTGTCCAGACCGCGGTACACACAGCAGTGCACCGTCTAGACAACAACGCGTTGTAGGGCGCTGTGCATGCAGGTGCACAGGCGGCCGTGGTATGGGCAACAGTGGCCTACTGGACAACACCGCGACTTGAGTCGCTATGCGTGCAAGAGTATAGGAAGCGGTACAGGAAGCATGACCCTACTGAGGTATACCGCTCTGTATGCCGCGGTGCAAGCATGTCTTGCCAAACGGTCTAGGCCGCGGTAAGAGAAGAAATTCTCTTCTCGAGGCAAACTCAACACACTAAGTGATGTGCAAAAAGTGCAAGTGTGGAGTGTGAAAAATGGCATACAATACATCATTCAGTTACATGAAGATAAGAACATAATTCATGCAAGTGAGTGTGTGCAACTAGATCTCTTCAAAGAAAGTTAAACAGGTGAGATACCTTTGAAGTGCTCTTGAGAGAGATGATGTCCTTGAAGCTTGATCACACCCAAGATGCCTAATTTACCCTTACAAAAATAATCCCCAATGTGGTTTGTAAACGAAATAAGCCAATCAAAATATGAGGAACTTACAATCTCCACCTTTGGCTATTTCGTGACAAAACCACCACTTACAAATCATCCTCACAAAAAAAAAACTAGAGGTCAACAAAAAGATATTCTACATTACAAATAGGTACCTAGATACTAGGTCTTCAAAACTTCAAGCTCTTGTAGAATGGCCACCTTCCCTACAAAACAATGAGACTACACTTTCCAAGACAAGTGTATGTGAGGTGATCAAGAGAGACAATAAATAAAAGCAATTTGCATAATAAAAGAAAACTGCAACATGCAACATGCAAATGCTCCCCCTAAATAGGTTAACTCCCCCTTAATGGGACAAACCCTCCAAATATGCAACCCCCTTAAATAAACCACATTACTTCCCCTTTTTGTCATGAGATAGGCAAAGGAGTATTCCCCAACCGGGTCACTTTAGCAAAGAGAGTTATTTGCAAGATAAGTGCATAATCATATACAACAACTTTATGCAACTTAATTAAGTGAGAGAGAATCATTGAGGGTTTATTTTTAAGAAGAAAATGTGTGACTTAGTTGCTTTGGATGTAAGATATGTAACATCATAGTTCAAGGAAATGGTATTTGGAAAAGAGAACATCAAAAGGGTTCCAAAGGAATTCAAACCAATTTGCACCCTTTTGCCATAATTAAACAAGATATAGCGTTTAAAAGTTTGAGCACACACAAGCAACCATGTCAATCCTTAATAGTCAATCAAGACATGGATATAAATTCCTTATTAATTGAATGGATATAGAATCCTTATTGGTTGTTGTCTTGTTCAACCATTAAGAAAAGACCCAAAGCTAAATTGGATGAGACATCCTTATTTATTGCATGGACACAAGGTCCTTATTGAGTTTAGCTTTGTCAAGGTGCTTCCACACACATTTGCACACACAATTCATGCATAATATTATAGCATGTCAAAATCAAGTCACATGTCATGGAGATAAACTTTAGGTCATTCAAATGTACTTCCCAATTAATTCTCCTAATCCAAAAATTCATGTTTGAACATAGAGGTGACATGGATTACAAACCAAGCAAGGCACACTTATTGAATAAAAGCCATATAAGAATATATATAAGCACAACCAAAAATACTCAAGCAATTAATAAAGAAGCATAAAGTTGATCAAGTTTTTGCTTATTTCAACATGCAAGGTTGCTCTTTTTGCTTGAGCTCCCCATAAGGGGTCAATCACCAAAACTCATCAAGGCATATGACAAATTCCAATAGACCTACTAAGTGACTTGAACCTAGTTGAGTCTAAAGGCTTTGTAAATAAATCCGCTAGTTGATCATTAGTGCCCACATGCTCAAGTGTAATGCATTTGTCTTCAACTAGTTCTCTAATGAAATGATGTCTAATGTCTATATGCTTTGTCCTAGAGTGCTGAACCAGATTCTTTGAAATGTGAATTGCACTTATGTTATCACAATAAAGGGTTAGAATACCTTGATCAAAGCCATAATCCACAAGCATTTGCTTCATCCAAAGGAGTTGTGTGCAAGCACTCCCGACGGCTATGTATTCCGCTTCAGCTGTGGATAGAGAAATGGAATTTTACTTCTTGCAAAACCATGAGACCAAGTTGTTGGCTAGGAAGAAGCAACCGCCCGATGTACTTTTCCTATCATCACAGTTTCCTGCCTAATCTGCATCACTAAAGCCAACTAAGCTAGCATTAGTGTCAAAAGAGTACCATATCCCATAGTTGGATGTCCCATTCACATATCGAATAATTCTCTTCACGGAGGAGAGATGGGATTCCTTGGGATCCGCTTGGTACCTAGCACACACACCCACACTACAGGCTATAACGGGCCTACTTGCGGTCAAGTAAAGCAAGCTACCAATCATGCCACGATAAAGCCTTTGTTCCACACTCTTGCCACTAGCATCCTTGCTTAGTTTCAATGTGGTACTCATAGGTGTGTCACAATGTTTGGCATTTTCAAGACCAAACTTATTCACTAGGTTCTTAGCATACTTAGCTTGGGATATGAAAATCCCATCATGCAATTGATTGATTTGAAATCCTAGAAAGTAATTGAGCTCTCCAACAAGACTCATCTCAAACTCGTGAGACATGACATCAACAAATTGTTGGACTTTGGATTTGTTGGTGGAGCCAAAAATAATATCATCAACATAAATTTGAGCTATGAAAAGCTCATCTTTGTTTCTCTTGATGAATAATGTTTTGTCAACACTACCCCTAGTGTAGTCATTGTCAACAAGAAATTGAGTGAGGCGCTCATACCAAGCCCTAGGTGCTTGTTTCAACCCATATAAAGCCTTATTGAGGCGACAGACATGATTGGGGTGGTGTGGATCCACAAACCCCTTGGGTTACTCAACAAACACTTCCTCATGCAAGAAACCATTTAGGAAGGCACTCTTAACATCCATTTGATGCAATTTGAACTTGTGCACACATGATATGGATAAAAGAAGCCTTATGGACTCAAGACGGGCAACCAAAGCAAAAGTCTCCTCAAAATCAATACCCTCAATTTGAGAGTATCCTTGTGATACAAGTCTAGCCTTGTTGCGCACAATGTTGCCATTCTCATCCAACTTGTTCCTATATACCCATTTGGTGCCTATGACATTAGTATCCTTAGGTCTAGGAACAAGAGTCCAAACCTCATTTCTTTCAAATTGGTTTAGCTCTTCTTGCATGGCAAGAACCCAAAACTCATCATTCAAGGCTTCATCAACCTTTTTGGGTTCAATTTGAGAGGTGTAACAAGTATAGCTAATTTGATTAGCTATTTGACGCCTAGTCCTAACACCTTCATTCATATCTCCAAGAATATCATTCTTGTTATGGAGATGTCTAACCCATGGAGCGGGTTCTTTAGAGTCCAATGATGGATCTCTATCAAGAGGTTAAATGACCTCTTCATCAAGACTTGACTTCACATCAATTGAAGTCTCACCATTCTTCCCCAAGGAAGAATCATCAAGCACAATGACCTCCTTATCATGGTCTCTAGTCTTACGCCTACAATCATCTATGACAACATTAGATGATTCCATGACACTCCGAGTTTTTAAATTGAAAACTCTATAGGCCTTACTATTAAGGGCATAGCCAATGAAAATCCCCTCATCACTCTTGGCATCAAACTTGCCAAGTTGATCTCGGTCATTTAGAATGTAGCATTTGCTCCCAAATGAGTGGAAGTAGCTAACATTTGGCTTCCTACCCTTCCATAATTCATAGGAGGTTTGCCTAGTACCGGGCCTTAGGAAGACTCTATTTCCTATGTAGCAAGCCGTATTGACGGCCTCGGCCCAAAGGTTCCTAGGGACATTGTTGTCAAGCAACATCACACGGGCCATCTCTTGAAGGACCCTATTCTTCCTCTCAACAACCCCATTTTGTCGAGGAGTTCTAGGAGCCGAAAACTTATGGGAAATGCCTAAGCTATTGCAATAGCTTTCAAAACAAGCATTTTCAAATTCCCTCCCATGGTCACTCCTAATTCTTTTAATGCTTTTAATGTGTGAGTTCTTTTCATTTTGAATTTTAGTGCAAAGCATTTTAAAATTTTCAAATGTTTCAGATTTTTCTCTAAGAAAATATGTCCATGTAAATCTAGAAAAATCATCAACACAAACAAAAATGTATCTCTTGCCACCGAGACTCTCGGTTTGCATGGGACCCATAAGGTCCATATGTAGAAGCTCTAATGGCTCCTTGGTGGCGAGATAATTGCCTTTCTTGTGCATACTTTTGGTTTGTTTCCCTTGTTGACAAGGTCCACAAACGCCATCGACTTTCTTCCCAAGCTTAGGGAGGCCACGCACAACCTTGAACTTATCTAAGATCCTCAAATCTCGATAGTTCATGTGGCCAAGTCTTTGATGCCACAACTCAACTTCCTCACACTTAGACATATTGCAAGAGATAGCACTAGCTTCAAGATAATAGCAATTGTCACTAGATCTCTTTCCTTTAAGTAAGGTTTGTCCATTGGGCATTAAAATAGAGCAATCATTTTTGTTAAACAAGACGGAGAGTCCATCATCATTAAGATGAGAAATGCTTATAAGATTGGCTTGCAAGCCATCAACAAGTAAAGCATTAGATAAGGAGGGTAAATCGGGAATGGAAATGGTTCATTTCCCTATGACTTTCTTTCTAGATCCATTACCAAAGGTGACAAATCCTCCATCCTCCAAGACAAGGGATTTAAAGAAACTCTTGTTCCCCGTCATATGCCTAGAACACCCACTATCCAAATACCAAGTGTTAGAGGCATTTGCCTTCAAGGAAATTCGAGCCACATAGCAAAAATAGTCATCTCTTCTAATCCACCTAGGTGAAATGTTCTCATTCCTAGTGGTATTAGTCACATTGGCTCTAGATTTCCTAGGATCATGCAAATTGGCTCTAGATCTCCTAGGAACATGTATTTTGGCTCTAGCTCTATTTCTTTCAATCATGCTCTTGATTCTACACATTTTAATGTATTTGAAGCAATTAGGTCTAATGTGACCATCAACACCACAAAAATGACAAGTGGAAATGAAATAAGAAGATATACCATGCCTTTGTGAATACAAATGGGCTTTCCCACGCATTTGAGCTTGCCTTTGGTGTTGGATTGGTTCTCTCATTCTTTGTTGTTGAGTTGGAATAGATTGCTTCCTTGGTTGAGATTGCATGAATTGCTTCTTGGCTTGGTGATATTTGGGTTGAGGAAAGCTTGCTTGTTGAACCCTTGTTGGTTGAGCTTGAGCTTGTTTCCCTTGTGCCACCTTGACTTGGGAATCCTTAGAGCACTCTCCTAGTTCAATCTTCTTTCCTAGGATGTTGTGGAGGTGAAGGCTCTTTGTTATCCAAGCTCTTGACAAACACAGTCTTGCTTGAGGATGAGGTCCCCTTGTCATCTTCATAGCCAAGACCTTTCTTATCATTTGGCCTCTTGCCAACTCCCAACATGTGGTCAAGTTTCTCCATGCTTGAAGTCATCTTAGCAATGATCTCTCTAGCTTCTTCAAGCTCCTTTTCTATCAATTTCTCATTCCTTTTGGCTATCTTCACTTCTTTATTTAAGTGAGTAGCTTCGGTAGATAGCTTGAGATTCTCTCCTTTTAGCCTTTGAATCTCTTTCTTCATCTTCAATCTTGAGCTTTGAAAATGCTCAATGAAGCCTTCAAGATCCATTCCTTCTACATCCATATTTGTTGAATGGGATGAAGAGTCAGCATCGCTAGAGTCATCTTCACTTTGTTTCTCTACCTCTTCATCATCTATTGCTTCCTTACTCTTGAGAGAAGATGCGAAGGAAATAAAGTTTGCCACATGATCCTCATCATCCGAGGATTCTCCTTCTTCTTCCAAGTCATCACCATCACTCCACGTGGCGGCCATGGCCTTTCCTTTCTTCTTGTTCTTTAAATTTCCACAATCCGTGGAGATGTGTCCGAAACCTCCACATTCGAAGCATTGAATCCCTTTTCTTGTGGGCTTGTCTTCACTTGACTCAAACTTCTTGAAATGAGTCTTCTTCTTCATTTCCTTTCCTTTGGATCCAAATCTCCTCTTCTCAAAATTGATGAACTTCTTGAATCTTTTAACCATGAGGGCCATCTCCTCATCTAAGTCATCTTCCTCTTTCTCTACTTTGGAAGTTTTCAGAGCAATACTCTTTTGCTTCTTTGGAGGTGTAGGTGTAGGAGTCCACCTAGACTCATATGCTAGAATTCGTCCTATAACTTCACTTGGCTTCATGTTTTTGTAATCATTGTTCTCCTTAAGAGCCATCACTTTTGACTCAAATCTTGTTGGAAGCGACCTCATAATTTTTTGCTTGATTCTCCTATCCGAATAGGGGTCACCAAGTTGATGGCTTTGATTGACTATATCCATCAACTTCACTTGAAAGTTGTTGAAGCACTCATCCTCCTCCATCCTAATTTGCTCGAATTGTGTTTGGAGGACTTGAAGCTTAGAGTCCTTGACCACCTCGGTTCCCTCATGGGCCGTCTCTAGAATCTCCCATGCCTCTTTTGCAATTCTTGTTGTTTGGATCAATTTGTACTGATTGTCATCCATTGCACAAAGAATAGCCTTGTTGTTCCACTTGGATGCTTCAAACTCTTGAGTTGACCATTCCGACTTTTGCTTGGGAACTACACTTTCGTCTGCAAGAGTCTTTTCCGGAGGAGTGTAGCCATCTTCAATTGCCATCCATGCTTGGTCATTTATTTGGCAAATGTAAGACTCCATCTTGCCTTTCCAAGAGGCATAGTTTACTCCGGTGACAAAGGGGGTCTTGTGCTAGAGGCTCCCTCATTACCACTTCCGTTCCCACTCATAGTGTTTGGGTATGAATGAGATGAATGTTAATGATGCAACAAACACAAACAAAATGCAAGACACACAAAGAGCAAGGATCACCTAAGTGTATCTAGGAACCCGCTCTGATACCAATTGAAAATACACAAAGTGTGTCTAATACAATCTAGAGGAGGGGGGGGGGGAGTGAATAGGTTTTAGTTGATTTATTACCAACTTTTCGACTTAATCAATTTTAATAGTCCTACCCCACATTAGCAATCAATCAATCCAATATAAATATGCGGAAAACAATAAAAACACAAGGATTGATTTACGTGAGAAACCCTCAAACTGGGCAAAACTCATGGGCTATCCTTCTAGTCACATACAATCCTCAAATCCACTATTTGAACGAAAGATTACAACCTAGGTTGACCTCAAGTCACACCTACTTGGTCACTAACCCTTTCACTCTACCCAATGAGCCTTTAATAGTGATTCTAGACCACAAGCTTGTGCACTAACCCACTTAGTCACAAAGCTTAACAATCAATGAAGAGATAAAACAACCTATGTGCATATGTGACAATATTCTATCGTGCAATTAATGCTAGGCTACACCAAAAGCTTATCTAGGGATTTAAATATGTCAATAAATGCAAATCCTAGATATTAATATCTAAATGCAAATGCATGAAGATTTAGCTAGAAGGGTAAAATCGTCCTAAATGCTAGCTATCAATGAACAAAGCTCTCAACCAACAAACAACAACTCAAACATGTTATAAATGCCAATAAACATAAAGATATGCAATAGAATCATATAAAAGAGCTAACCCTAGGCAAACAAGAACATAAATAAATACAATGAGATTTAGGGCATGTTCAAGTTACCTAGTCAATGAAAACAAAAAGAATCCATGATAAGATAATGCTTGTAAGATGTTAGATGCATATGGATTTTGGTTGAGTAAGGATGAGTTCTTGGGAGTTTCTCTCTCTAAAGGAAGCTTGGCCTCTCAAAAATGGCTTCTTGAACTCATACAAACGAGCAAGGAAGAAGAGAGAATATATATATGGGAGCCCTAGTCAAAACTGCGTCATTTTGAACTTAGGGCACAAAAACTCGTCAATACCGCTTGATGGACCGTGTCGCAGGCAAGTGTCCAGACCGCGGTACACATAGCAGTGCACCGTCTGGACAACAACGCGGTGTAGAGCGCTGTGCATGCAGGTGCACATGCCGCGGTATAGGCAATAGTGGCCTACTGAACAACACTGCGACTTGAGTCGCTATGCGTGCAAGAGTACAGGAAGCGGTATAGGAAGCATGACCCTACTGAGGTATACCGCTCTGTATGCCGTGGTGCAAGCATGTCTTGCCAAGGGGTCTAGGCCGCGGTAAGAGAAGAAATTCTCTTCTCGGGGCAAACTCAACACACTAAGTGATGTGCAAAAAGTGCAAGTGTGGAGTGTGAAAAATGGCATACAATACATCATTCAATTACATGAAGATAAGAACATAATGCATGCAACTAGATCTCTTCAAAGAAAGTTAAACAAGTGAGATACCTTTGAAGTGCTCTTGAGAGAGATGATGTCCTTGAAGCTTGATCACACCCAAGAGGCCTAATTTACCCTTACAAAAATAATCCCCAATGTGGTTTGTCAACTAAATAAGCCAATCAAAATATGAGGAACTTACACCATCGATATAGCTATTACATATGGTATGATCCTCCACAAGTAGCTCATAATTAGAGCTAGGTCATAAAGTCTGTTATACCCCTCTAATTATATCGTTTCTATTAAGTACCATTGATTCTCTAATGAACTATAATTCCTAACTTCCTTTACGGAAGAAAGAGAGCGCTCATACTGTTCAAGCCTCGAATCAACCCTTAAGGGAACTACTATCTACTTCTCGCAAGAAGTAGTGGATTCTATTTTCGTGTACAAACCTACCCAGCGACAAGCCAAACCGCGATTCCAATATATGAAGTTATTATCCGGGAATGTAACTCCGATCTCACCCATGGTATATCAAAAACCACAATCTAACCTGAAGGAGTCGATAAGACACTTAGGATTAAGATCACCCATATACCGCCATCATTAGTCGATATATATGAATCTTATTATGTAGCGGATCTTGGTGAGAGATTCATATAGATCGTGGCTCAATCCTATATAATCACATCATATAAGGTGCCTCCATTCTCATATCACCATATGAATAGTCTAGGATAAGACCACCGTACATTACAGAATGGACCGTATCTGTAGATTAACCACAAATAAAGTACCCAGCTCTACTTAGGCCCCGTCCTGCAACTGTTTTTTTGTTTTCCAAAAACGATTTCGAATTTGTGTTCGTTTAACCGTTTTTCATTTTATTTTCGAAAAACAAAAAAAAATTGAAAAACACAATTAGTGTTAAAAGTGAAAATTTTGAAAACCATTTGAAAGTTGTTTTTCGTTTTTCGTTTTTTTTTTTCACTAATTTTTTTTTTATAAAAAAAATCAATTTTTTCTTACTTTTCTCCATCTTCCTTCACTATTCTTCTTCATCTTCTTCCACACTCCTTTTCTTCTTCTTTTTCACCGCCGATCAGCTTCTTCTTCTTCTTCGCCGATCCGTTTCTTCTTCTTCTTCTTCTTCTTCGCCTCTTCGCTGCCAATCGGCTTCTTCTTCTTCTTCTTTACCTCTGATCAGCTTCTTCTTCTTCTTCTTCTTCTCCTTTTTCTTCTTCTTCTCCTTCTTCTTCTTCTCCTTCTCCTTCTCCTTCTTCTTCTTCTTCTTCGTCGAGTCCACTTATTAGTCATCCAGCGAAGTTAAAAATTTCCTTTCCTTGAAATTTTACTGAACTTTGTTTGAATACCAGCTTTTCAATTTCCTTTCCTTTCCTTCCACTTCCAGTGTAAAAGACCCATTCAAGCTTAAAAATTTCAGCCTTCCAATGACATCTATGGCTAGTGAACCTATTCCTTCAAAAGTTGTATATACATTGTTTGATAGAAGTCCTAAACGAATTGGTGTTTCAACAATTGATTCCAATTAACTACGCTGGATATGTGATTGATGTTGAAAAGTGTGTAGTTAAAAATGGTTATTTTACAGGTAATGGTACTTCTCATGATGATTGCAGTGACGATGTGTGTACTAATGATGCCCCTACATGTTCTTTTTCAGGGAGTTTACTAGATAGGCGTTTTGTGATTGGTGTTTTAAAATTTTGTAGCAATGAAAGATGTCTTGAACTGGGAAGAAGATACCATGCATTGATTATCAAGAGTGAAGTTAGTGTTAATCAGTTTGTAGGAACTAGTCTTGTTGGTATGTTTGCTAAATGTGGAGATATGAGTTTACTGGTAGCACGTTTAACTCTAGATTTTGTTAACTTAACTCTAGTTTACTGAATTTCATGTGTAATGTTTTGGTGACTCACTTTTATTCAAATTATATATATGTATATATATATACGTGTGTGTATATGTATATATGTATATATGTATGTATTCGGTGAATCAATTTTTTTCTTTGATTCATTATTATATTTTTCTCTTTATTTTTACAACAATTTTTAAATTATGAGTTATTTGATAATTATTTGGGATGAATTATTGACTCCCTTTTATTCAAATTAAAAATTGCAATAGAAAAAATATAAGAAAAATTATAATTTTTGATATTTTTCAGTTATTCTACCAGAAGTGTTTTTACTGTTTTCATTTTTAGAATTCAGCTTTCAGTGAAGCTACCAGACGCGTTTTTACTGTTTTCAATTTCAGGATACAGTTTCCCGTATATGCTACCAGACGTGTTTTCAGAATTTGAAAAACAAAAAAAAACACTGTTTTCATTTTCCTTGTTATTTTCGTAAAACAGTCACTGAAAAATGCTTACAGGACAGACCCTTACTATCTACGGACTCTTTAGATTGCTCATCTGAAACTAAATTCCTCTATATATGACATTCATATACTCAGTTAGAGATTACATCCGGCAATCTTGGATGTTAAGTACACATAATATAAATGTATGAGACAGTTGATAGAATGAATAAACTACTTCTTTTACTAATGTTTCATTCACATTTACAACAAGCTTTAGGGCATAAATCCCAACAATCTCCCACTTGCACTAAAGCAAGTGAGACATATCTCGTAACCCTAGACCCTCTAGGTGACCTTCAAACACTTTAGCCGTTAAGGTCTTCGTAAATGGATCAGCATGATTGTGCTGTGATGCTATCTTGGTCATGGTCACATCTCCTCTCTGCACTATCTCTTTGATAAAATGATATTTTATATCTATATGCTTCACTATCTTATGGCTTCTTGGTTCTTTAGAATTAGCCACAGCACCACTGTTATCACAATAAAGTATGATGGACTTATCTAGATCTGGAACAACTTCCAGATCAGTCAAGAACTTACGGAGCTAGATAATCTCTTTAGCTGCTTCACAAGCTGCTACATATTCGGCTTCCATTATGGAGTCAGCAATACATGATTGCTTAACACTCCTCCATACTATGGCTCCACCACCAAGGGTGAAAATTGATTTAGACATAGATTTCCTAGAATCCCTGTCTGACTGAAAATCAGAGCCTGTAAATCCTAAAGGGATCAAATCCTGCCCGAAATATACTAGCTTATAGTTTCTCATTCTCTAAAGATACTTGAGAATGACCTTTACAGAAACCCAATGATCCAATCCTGGGTTAGACTGAAACCTACTGGCTACTCCCATTGCGAAGCAGATGTCATGTCCCGTGCATAACATAACATACATAAGACTGCCTACTGTAGAAGTATAGGGAACATGTCTCATATCCTCAACTTCTTGAGGTGTCTTAGGACACTGTTCCTTACACAAATGAACTTCATGCCTAGAAGGTAAATTACCTTTCTTGGAGTTCTACATCAAAAATCACATAAGTATCTTATCTATACAATGCCTGAGACAATGCTAAGAGTTTTTTCTTACGATCCCATATTAATTGGATCCCTATAACATAACTTGTCTCTCCCAAATCTTTCATTTGTAATTGGCTTGCCAGCCAGCCTTTTACTACCAATAACATCTCTATATCATTCCCAATGAGTACGATATCATCTACCTATAGTACTAAGAAAACTATCTTCTTGTCTATGATCCGCTTGTAAACACAAGGCTCATCGACGTTTTGCTTAGAGCCATAGATTTTGATAGCATTATCAAACCTAATGTTCTAAGATCTAGATGTTTGTTTCAGTCCATAAATGGACCTTTGCAGCTTGCAAGCCTTTTGCTCTTGATCCTAGGACACGAATCCCTCTGGTTGAATCACATACATCAAGATTGCCATTCAAAAATGCAGTCTTGAGGTCCATTTTCCAAATTTCATAATTGAAATAGGCAACAATGGATAAGAGAATCTGAATAGACTTAAACATAGCTACTGGCGAGAAGGTCTCTTTATAATTGACCCCCTCCTTTTGGGTATAACCCTTTGCCACTAGCCTATCTTTAAAGGTCTCTACCTTCCCGTCTACTCCTGTCTTTCCCTTGTAGATCCACTTACATCCTGTAGGTTTTATCCTATCTGGTAAGTCTATAAGTTCCCAAACTGAGTTGGAGTTCATGGACTCCATCTCGAGATTCATGGCTTTAAGCTATTCCTCTTTGTCAGAATCTTCCATTGCATGTTTAAATGATAATTGATCATCCACAGTATCACCAGAGACGACAGCCTATGCCTCATCAATACCTAAATAGTGATAAGGTTGTCGTACAACCCTCCCACTACACTTAGGTGGTAGTGTGGTCTGACTAGGAACCGTCTGACTCTCAGACGTTTGTGGAACAATAACTCTTATTGATTGAGCACTGGTCGTACCAGACTCTAATTAATTTTGTACAATCTTACTTCAAGGTTTATGATCACTCATATAGTTCTCCTTAAGAAATGTTGCATTTGTCGATATAAACACTTTGTTCTCTTCAAGACTATAGAAGTATCCACCTCTTATCTCCTTGGAATAACCTACAAATAAGCAGACAATAATTTTAGGGTCTAGCTTTCCAGTTATGTTCTTCAGTACCTATACTAGACACCCCCATATGCGGAAATGTTGCAAAGTAACTTTACGATCATTCCACAACTCTAGGGGAGTCTTAGGAACAGATTTGGATAGGACAACATTCAAAATGTAGGCCGATATTTGCAGTGCATATCCCCAAAAACGAGTTTTGTAATGATGAGAAACTAATCATAGATCTCACCATTTCCATCAGGGTTCTGTTTCTCCTCTCTACAACACCATTCTGTTGTGGTGTTCTAGGAGCTGTGAGTTGGGACACAATCCCATGCTCAACCAAGTAGTCTTCAAACTCTTGGTTAAGATACTCACCTCCACGATCTGATCGTAGAGCCTTAACTGTCTTGCCTAATTGGTTCTCAACTTTAGCTCAAAATTCTTTGAACTTCTCAAAAGTTTCCGACTTTTGTTGCATTAGGTAGACATACCCGTATCTTGAGTAGTCATCTATAAAGGTGACATATTACTCATAACCACCCCTTGCTTTAACATTCATTGGTCCACAAACGTCTGAATGTATAAGCTCTAGTGGTTCCGTAGCTTTAAGCCATTTTCGAGTAAAAGGTCTTTTTGTCATTTTACCTTCTAAACAGAATTCGCAGACAGGTAAGGCGCTGGCCTTTAACTGGCTTAAAGGCCCATTTTTTACTAGTCTATCTACCATGTTAAGGTTGATATGACCAAGTCTTAGATGTCGTAGATATGTTTCATTATTGGAGAAACTTTCTGTCTTTTTGTTTTAGGTTTTTCAACTTTAAATATTTCAGTATTGAGCAGCGTTGTATGTATTAACGGCTTTAACACATACAAGTTGTTGTTATTTGGTGATCCATGATGTATTTTTATAGGGATTTGGTTTCTTTTCTATATTTTGATACAAACATGACCAAAAAAATCACCAAAAAATATATAGAATGACTATTTTTCAATTATCTTATGTGGTTTAGTGATCCACGATTTTTTTTATAGGGATTTGGTTTCTTTTTTATATGTTGATACAAACAAGACAAAAAAAAACAATAAACAAAAAATATATAGAAGGACTCTTCTCCAGATTCTTTAAGAGTTTATACACTTATGAAACGCACCATAGCAGGTGTTATCCGAAATACAAACAAACCCAAAAGATGTGATCGAGAAAATAATAACACCTTAAAGATGTGATTACATAAGATAAAATTAAAAATACACAACAAAAAGAAAACTGTGAGACATCACCATTTGTATTCACCCTTTTTTTCTGTCGACCAATCACTAAAGAGTAGCAATCAAGCGTTAGCAACTTGATTACTGGAGTTTGCTTCACCGATGGTGGATTGAGTTTGCTTAACTGGTTGTGGTGGTTGCAGTAAAAGAAGAAATTGGTAGGGATCGTTCTTCAAATATTTTTGCAAGGGCACAATGATATGCCTTATGTTTAGCACTTTTTTTGTACGATGGTTTACCCACTCCTGAAGCATGTTGAAGTAAATGCGCCCAACTTGTAATCGTGTTTCTTCTTTCCAGGACAGAATGAGCATCTTAACCTATCATTCACATTCACCTTATACTTGCTAGCCTTCAGATCTTCAAACGGCTTCTTAGCGTATTCAGTGAACTCATAATTACTAAAATACGTCTCTTCTTCTGAACTATACTCCATCTGAAAATAGGAGATTAATAATATTTTTGTCATGTAACAAATATCATAATAGGAAAAAAATAAAGGAAGAAATGAAAGGAGATTTACAATATAAAATGAAATAGAGAGATAGAGACTTTTCATTGTAGGCTTTTGTCTTTGTCTGTAAATGATGCAAAAGAATGATTTTAGAGAAGATATATTGAATTTATTTTATAGGAAAATGAAACAATTGATATTTTAAGGGAGGCTGAAGACACATCTTATGTATGAGGAGAGATGCTTCAGTACCTCTAGGGTCATCTTCGTGGGTTCACCTCAACATCTCTATCTTTGGAAAAAAAAATTTCACAGCTCCATCTCTAGATTTAAAACCCAACAACTAAAATTTTCATACATTTGGTTATTAAAAATATACAAAGCAATTAAATTAAAAATAACTAAAACTTAAAAAATAAAACCTTTATAAATACGAATCTCATGTCTCTTTCTCTTACCATCTCTCATTATCATCTTTGACCCATCATCTTAGTCTTAAAATTTTAAAACCTATCAACTAAAATTTTCATTTACTGTATTTGGGTATAAATTTTTTTTACCATAATAAATCTGAAACATAAAAATATATATTTTTGTCTCAAAAAAATGTTTTGATTTAGTGATTTAAACAAAAAAAGAAAGAAAAAGAATGGAGGCTAATCCAATTATTTAAACATTTAAAAAAGTTAAAAAATGGATTTAAACTAGTAAAACAAATGGATTTAGTGATTTAAACTAATAAAACAAATGGATTTACAGAGCCATCAAGAGAGAGGAGAAAAATAAATCAATTAAAAATAAGAAGAGAAGAAGTTTTTTGGTTTAATGAAGGAAAAGGAAAAAGGAGCAGATATGAACAAAACATAATAAAAGAAAAGGGAAAATATGGAGATTTGTAGAGACGTGAAGAGAGAGGAGGAATTTTTGATTCGGCAGTGTTGGTGTTAGGTTTATAAAATTAATGACATGATGAAATTTGATTGGTCGGGCTTTCCATCTCACCACTTGACCCAGAGGTACTGAATCATCTCTTAGATTCTAATTAAGAGAGTCATTAAGGATCTTTTTGAGCTGTACAAATTGCAGATCCTCCATAAATTAAGCTTAACTTGATAATAATAATTTATTAAAACCATTAACTGTAGCTGCATGCATTGATATATTTATTTCAAACAAAGTTCCTATGAAACAATTCTTGCATTGATCAAGTAAACTGTTCAATGGTGTGTCAACATATTCAATCTTATTAAACTTTGATTATTTTGCAAATAAAAAATATTATACTGTTATACTTCATAATTAAAAAATTAATATGGGACCATGCAAGAATTGAGCAATTGTACATATTTAATAATAACATTGTAACTGTTATATGTTAATTATTCGAAACATATTATGTGCATATTGGGAACATGTATGAATTGGGCATTCATATGATATAGGTATAACTTTAACATCCCTTAATATCGACATTACACTATGAATGCTTAAATCACTTTATGTGTATATGTGGATATGAATTATATAGTTATAAAACATTTTGTAATATTGTTATATCTAATAAATTTCAATTAATAAATAAAACTACGGGAACATGAATGGAACAATTGTATACATTTAGTAATAACATAATAAATACTATATGTTAATTATTCGAAACATATTATGTGCATATGGGAACATGCATGAATTGGGAAATCATATAATATAGGTATAACCTTGATTTCCTATTTATCAATATTTAACTATGAATGCCTAAATCACTTAATGTGCATATGGGAACATGAATTTTATAATTATACAACAATTTGTAATACCGTTATAACTAATAAATTTCAATTAACAAAAATAACTATGGGAAATGAATTGAGCAATTGTACACATTTAGTAATAATATTATAACTACTATATATTAATTTTTCGAAGCATATTATTTGCATATGGGAACATGAATTGGGCAATCATATGATATAGGTATAGCTTTGATATCCGTTGATATCAATATTACACTATATGAGTAAATTACTTTATGTGCATATGGGGATATCAATTTATATAGTTATAAGACATTTTGTAATATCGTTATAACTAATAAATTTCAATTATTAAAAATTACTATTGGAAAATGATTTGAGCGATTATACAAATTTAGTAATAATATTATAACTACTATATGTTAATTATTCGAAACATATTATGAGCATTAGGAACATGCATGAATTTGACATTCATATGATATAGATATAACTTTGATATCCCTCGATATCAACATTACACTATGATTGCTTAAATCACTTTATGTTCATAGAGGGATATGAATTTTATAGTTATAAAACAGTTTGTAATATTGTTATAACTTATTAATTTCAATTAATAAAAATAACTACGGAAATATGAATTGTGTAATTGTACACATTTAGTTATAACATTATAAATGTTATATGTTAATTATTCGAAAAATAGTATGTGCATAAGGGAATATGAATTGGGTAATCATATGATATATGTATAACACTGATATCCTAGATACCAACATTACACTATGAATGCTTAAATCACTTTATGTGCATATGGGGACATGAATTGGATAGTCATATGATATGATTGATATCAACAATATACTAAGAATGCTTAAATCACTTTATGTGCATATGGGGACATGAATTGTGTTGTTATTAACATTTTTTAATAACGTTATAAGTTCTAAATTTTAAATTTTAAAAACATGTTGGAATATGAATTGTATTGTTACATGTTTGGCATATTAATATATATTAACATACTTTACTAGGAATGCTTAATTAATTTTATATGCATCAATGAATGTGATAAAAGGATCACTTTTACATGAAAAGGATACTTAATCATATGCTAACAACGTGCATCATAACTTTAAAAAAAAAACACGCATCATAAAGCAACCCTACATTAATTTATTTTTTATGTTAGAACAATAAAATAATATCATATGGCCAAATAAACTTTGTTGAATTTGAAAATACAACTCAAGCGTGTGTCTAAACAACCTGGGGGGGGGGGGGGGGGGGGGGGGGGGGGGGTGTGAATAGGTTTTAATCAAGTTAATTGCCAAATTTTCTTGATTAGTCAATATTAAAAATTCACCCCATAAACAACCACACAAAATCAAGTATAAAATACGAAAATTAAATAACACTTGATTTTTTACATGGAAACCCTTCCACAAGGGAAAAACCACGAGCTAACCATTTAGCCACTCAGATCCTCAAATCCACTATTGTAATGATGTTTACAACCTAGATTGACCTCTAGTAACACCATTCTCAGTCACTTACCCACCACTACTACCCAATGTGCCTTTATAATGAATTCTTGATCACTTTGCTTGCCAACCACACCTTAGTTGCAAGACTTCACTTGCTTGTGCACTACACCTCGTAGTCACAAGATTTAACTCTCAAAAAAGAGATTAACAACCTACGTGAATATATGAATATTCAAAATGCAATTAATGCTAAACAACACTAAAAGCTTATCTAGAGATTATATGATGACAATAAGAACAAATCCTAGATATCAATGTCTATATGAATGCTCATAAAGACCTAACTAGATATAGATATGCAAGTCTAAAATCTAGTCAACAAACAAAGCCATATCAACAAAAGTTGTCATTAATCATGGCAAGGAAAATAAATGCAATTAACAAATGTAATCAATATGTCATAATCAACAATATCTAAATGCAAGGCATAAAGATTTAACTAGAGGGAAAATATGTCCTAAATGCAAGCTATCAATAAACAAACCCCAAACATGTCATAACTTCAATTGATATACAATAAATATGAAGATTTGCTAACCTAAGCAATAAATGACATGTCTTGATAAGCTAGAATAATAAATGAGCAAGGATGTTAGTTCTACTTACCAAGTAAAGACCTTAATGAAGACTCATGCTTGACTGATGCTAGAGATGCTAGAGATGTAAGATGAATATAGGTTTTGGGGTTGGAGAGTCAAAGAATAAAGCTTGAAGCTATCTTTCTCTAAGATAACTCTTTCTCTCACCAAGATCTGGAAATTCTGAGTTCTAGGTCTAAATGGGGAAGAAGATTATGCATTTATATAGGGTGGGAAAACGAAACCATGGAAAACACGTTTTTGTCCTGAAATCAGCAGTGGGAGACTCGCGCACTCACCAGCGCAACGTTGTGATAACTCACAGCGCACCAACTGCGGTGCCACAGCGATGACTCACTAGAAACGCACTGTTGTGATAAATCACAGCGCACCAACAAAGGTGAGCATGCAAAATAAGTGCAGTGCACGGGTAGCAGACCCGGGCACTCCCCTGACATACCAAGGGATTTAAGATACTAAAGTAAGACCAAAAGACACACCAACCAAGCACACATGTAAGCAATTAAGCACTAATGCAAGATGAATAAAACATGCATAAGAGTGAGTGAGTGAGTGTGTGTGTGTGTGTGTGTGTGTGTGTGTGTGTGTGTGTGTGTGTGTGTGTGTGTGCAATTGAATCTCTTCAAAGAGTTAAGTACAAATGATATACCTTTGAAGTGCTCTTGAGCTTGAGGTCTTGAGAACGCCTTTGAAGCTTGATCATGCGCGTTGAAGGCCTAGTCTACCCTTACAAATTTAATTCTCAATGTGGTTTGTCATGAAATAAGCCAATCATAAAAATGAGGTTTTTATAGAATTGATTGTATAAAGAGAAAAAAAAATAGGCTCTTATAGCCAACTAACTTGAGCTCCTAACAATATTCAAAAAGTTAATATGTTCAAATAAAAAAAGTTAATATGTTAAAACCTTTGGTTTCTAAATAAAATAAAAATCAAACCTTTCTTTTTTATTTCCTAAATGTAATGGATCTAATTTAATAAAAGTATATGGAAAATAGTAATATGGAAAGGGAAGATGAAACATTAATTGCTTCCAGAAAACCTATATTCATAATGGATTTGGGATATTAAAAAAAAAGGAAAAATGAATAAACAAATATTTTAAAATTTGTGCAATAAATGCATCGTTTGAAATGATATTTTATGGTGTGTTAAGACTATTTGAGTAATTTTATAGATATGATCTATAAATTAAAAAAAACCTAAAACACACTTTAACACCATACATAACATTCATAAACCCTACCTTCTCTCTCTCTCTCTCTCTCTCTCTCTCTCCCTCTGTTTCTCTCACAGTTTACTGTGTACATTCATCAAACCTAGAACAATTTACACCACGCCAGGTTGTTTACTTTTTTTTTTATTTCTATAATTTCATAAATTTCGATTACTGTTTTTGTAATTTAATAATTTTGATTAAATATATTTCAAAATTTTGTGATGATTGTTGGTTGTCATATGTAGTTAGAAGTCAAAAAGATGAATTGCTATACTTGACTGGGTCTGATAATGGTGTGATGGTTTATCGCATTCATACCCAGATAGTGTAGTCACGTTTTCATGATTTTTGAGTTTTTTTAAAGTTCATTATCACTATTGTATTTTTTTATAAAAAAAAAAATTGTCAAAAGTTCAAAAATTTGTCACTATATAATATTCTGTGATTATATACTTGCTTAAGTGTTTGCATGTAATTATTCAGACTTTTAGATTGTTATATTTCTAAATTTGATAAATCTAGATATTTAGATTTTTTTTTTAAATAGTAGTAGTTGCAAATTGTTTGTTTTGTTGGGGAAGATTGTATTCATATTCTCTTACTTGCACAAAAAAGGTTTTGTTAATGTCATCCTCCTCTTCTTCAATCGTACATGGGTATGAGGAGGGAAAATGAAAATGTGGGCTACCATTGAGAGAATATCTTGCCATAACGTCTTGGAACTATAAGAGACTATTCGAAGGCTGTTCCAAAGGAAATGTTAGAGAACTATAAGTGACTATTTCAAGTTACACTTTTATAGACTGATTTATGAATTAATACATCATACATTTCAATATTAAACTATAGAAAGAATTTGATGGATGCAATTACTTCAAATGGTTGGGTCCTACAGTACCGATTACCCAGTTGGTATGTCATTGATTGAAGAAATACAGAGGTTACAGAGGAAATTTCATAGGTTGGAACTACTTAATTGGTTCTACGAAAGCGAAAATCTGGACTTAAAAGATCGTGTTTGAGTGCTGGAGTTTGATTTGGCTAAGAAGAGGACAACCATTCAGAAAACTCGGACTTTTATATTTCTGTCTTCGATTGCCTTTCTTTGGCTACTGTCTAAATTCTCATAACAGTGTGTCTTGTGGTGTAATCGATTAATATCAAATGTGATATCCAACGTAACGTAAAATTACTATGGTTTATGTAATTGCATTTTGTTTGACGTGATCACATTACATCTATTTTGTAACCATGTGTTTCAAGTCCAAAATTTTTGTAGATTTTTATTGTAGTGTGTTTTCTTCATATTAGGTTATTCACCATTGAGTCTTGGGGTTCTTGAGCTTGTCTCTTGACGAGCTAGAGCTCTTTGAGGCCTTGGCTAGTCTGACTTCGATAAGTTTTTTTAATTTAAAATATTTTGTGTTATCACAAATTTTTTAATACAATCACAACGTAATTATGTAAATATCATTTGTTGTAGAAAGTGGAACAGTTTTATTGAAAGACTGTATAATGGGAATCCCACATCGGAAATATAAATGGGATTAAAGTGATTTATAAGTAGTAAAGTAATGCCTCTACGATGAACAACATGCCTCCCAACTAGGCCTAGCATATAAACCTATTGAGGTAATGGTGTGCTTTGTGTCTTAGGGTTCTTGGACTTGTCTCTTGACAAGCTAGAGCCCTTTGAGGCCTGTGTTAGTCTGACTTTGATAAGGTTTTTTTAACTTAAAATATTTTGTGTGATCGCAAATACTTTAATGCAATCACAACGTAATTATGTAAATATCACCTGTTGTAAAGGGTGTAACAGTTTTATTGAAAAACTTTGTAATGTGAATCCCACATCGAAAAAAGGAAAGGTTATGAAATGGTTTATAAGTAGTAAAGTAATGCCTACACAATGAACAGTAGGCCTCCCAACTGGGCCTAGCATATAAACCTATTGAAGTGACGATGAGCTTTGAGTCTTGGGGTTCTTGGGCTTGTCTCTTGACTAGCTAGAGCCCTTTGAGGCATGGGCTAGTCTAACTTTGATAAGGCTTTTTAACTTTTTTTTTGTTTTAACATAAATGCACGTTGGATCTATAAAATGTACATGAAGAAATCAAGTTTTTGGATTACAATTTAGTTTCTTTTTTTCCATACATACTACTGTTATTGATTTGAATGATGTAAGTACAATGGACATTTATGCCTTTTGTGGGACTATTGTCAATTATTTCCTTTTAAAAAAGGACTTCTCTTATCTGCCAAAAAATTAAAAATCTCATTGTCGGGAAACGATCCATCAATGGACACTCGGACAAAGGGGTTGTAGGCTTGTAGCCAAAGCTCTATCAATCCTCTTACTTCATCACCCATTTTATTTTTTTTGTTATTCACCTGTATCGAGTGTTATCACATAGTCCAAATGCAAATCGAATAAAGGGAACGATAACAGACTTAATTTTAAAAATAAATGATTGATGTTTAAATTTGAAAGGCGTTTATTGTTTTTGTCATATGCATTGGTTACTTTTTAAATTTGAAAAGAAATGATTGTTTTACCTATGGAACGGTTAATGAAGCTGAAATTTAAATTGCCTTGAATTAAATGGTAACCTGCTCAACAGGTTTATAGGTAAACAACATGTAGCGGTGTTTAGTACACCGTTGTTCTATAGCCTAACCCTATATATATATATATACACACATTTACACATACTAAATATAATTATTCGTTTCAAAAAACAAAAGAAAAAATTGATTTCCAAAAACTTATAAAATAAATTAATGTTATCCCCTAATTTACCAAAATGCCACTTATTGAAAAATTGATTTCCAAAAAACATCTAAAATAAATTAATGTCATCCCGTTATTTACTAAAATGCCGCTCATTGGATGGAATTAGATGAAATTAAATGGAATGGTCATTAGTGTCACACTTTTCACTAAAAATGGTCATTTTGAAACCAATTCCCAATCTATCGGCCATTTTGATAGTGTGTCATCAAATTGATGGTCACCGGGTAATTATACCTTTATATTTTGATATATTACATACAATTATTTAGTTATTAATAATATTTCAGATTCTTATAAATATTTTAAAAACATATAATTTAATTTAAAAAGTTTTGAATGTTCTTTTTAATTTCATAAAATTACAACTCGTCATATATAAAATGATTGAACTAAAAACAACTAAGGGGAGAAGCCAGAAAAGTTTGTTTTAGGGGTCAATGCAGTAAAATAAAATATTTTTGAGGGGTCAAAGTGAAAATTTAAAATTTTAATATTAAATATATAATTTAAAATTTTTGTTTGTGGAGTGGGGACGCCCCTGCTAGCCAGCCCCTAGATTTCATCCATGCAAATAAGGGAAGTTTGGTAATTTTCTCATATTTTGACTCTAACAATTTGTTTGTTTGTTCTTTTTTTTTTGTATTTTTTATTATTTATAACAGAAAACAATTTGGATTGCTCAGATACATCGGGATCAAATTGAGATTGATAATTATGGATTCTCAATGGATCAATCGCCAAGTATGTGATGGAATGAATGTCTATGATTTATACAACAATGCTGTAACTCACAATCTCACTTGACCTTACTCTTAAATCAGGTTGTTTCCATGAAACTTAGGTTGTTCCATATAAATTTAAAAAGACAGTTTTAAGGGTAAGGTCAAGGTTGTGATTTCCAGCATTTTTGTGTTGATCATAGTCATTCATTCCTAGGGATGTGCGTTTCCCCATGGGGCCCCATCCCCCACAGGCCCACATGGGGTTTTGGGGCAAATTTTGCACCTAAATGGGTTTTGGGGGTAGGGGTGGAGGTGGGGGTAGGGGTGGGGGCAAACTTGGCCCCCATTTTATAAATGAGGGAGGTGGTGGGGGCACCTTCCTCCAAACCCATTCCCCCATTTCTCCCTAAATATATATATATTATTTTTATTTTTATTTATATCTAAAGTTTTAACAATAAAAAAAAACTAATATATTATAATATTAACCTGAGTTAGTAGTTATTGGTTAGTACTTTGTACATGAGTATTGATCGAATATATAAACTTTAAATTTGACTTGTTGTGTAATACTCTATTAGAAGTATTTGGATTTATTTTGGATTTCTTTAAACCAATTTTATATTTTAGAATAAATATCTTGATTACTTTTTGGATTAAATATTTTAACAGGATCAAACTAGAGATTGGAATGACTGGATTCCAATTTTTGAATTTTGAATTTCGATTTTCGAATTGGAAATTAAAAATTTAGAATTGAAAATGAAAATAAATTGGGGAAATGGGGTTCGGGGGTGGTGGAGGGGGAACCTCCCCCCGAAACACCCCCACCCCCAGTCCCCCCAAATAGGTTTTGGGGGAGATGGTGGGGAAGGGTTGAGGAATGGGGGTGGGGGTGGGGAGACACTCCCCCGCCCAATTGGCCCCCCACGCCCATCCATATTCATTCCATCACATGCTTGGTGATTGATCCATTGAGAATCCATAATTATCAATCTCAATTGGATCCTGATGTATCTAATCAATCCAAATTGTTTTTGGATATAAAAAATAAATCAAACTGTTAGGCCGAATATAGTATATTGTAAGGACCTCGATTTTATGATTAACTTACTTCATGGCAAACCACACCACGTTGGGGATGATTGTATAATGGGTAGCTTAGGTTCTTATTGGCAAGCTTCCAAGCATTTCTATGGCTTCAAGAGTAAAATGTATACTCGCTTGACTTTGTCTCTTGAAGAGTTTAGGTGCACATACACACTTCATGCATGCTTTGTTCATCTTGCGTTTGGGTTCTTTATTGTGTATAAATGCGCATCTGTTACACATTTCACACTTGCACTTCGTTTCTCGATTTAATTGTGGTTTTGTGTTATGTCCACGCTTACACGATGGTGTGCTAGTTTTAGCGTGTTGAGTGACCATTTGAGAAGGTCCTTTTCTTCTATTGTTTTGGTATTTGGTCACATGGTCTTTTCCTTGAGTTTGGGCATTCTTGTTGTTGTGCCAATCTGACCTTTGGTCACTCTTTTAACCATAAATCTTTCTACAGTTATCCAAATCTTGTTTGTTAATTGGAGAAGAAAGTAGACTTCCATACCTTTCCAACAGTATATTATTCGAAAGGTTTGGATGTCGTTTGGTCATGTTTTGAGCCCCTTGAATTTCGGGTTTGTGCACTGGTCCTTACTCATGCAGCTACCCTTACACTGAGGATCTGCTTCTCGGGTTTCCCTTTACGGGTAGTGCACGGGTCTTCCTACCCGTGCACTGCATTGATTTTGGGGCATTTTGGTCTTTTCCCATCAGCTCGTGACCCCCCCTATATAAACCTCTTTATCTCTTCTTCTACATTAACTCCTCTGAATTTAAAGTAACCCTAGAGAGAGATAGAGAGAGTCTAGAGAGAGAGAGAGCTTCATTCAAGCTTGTTTAACTCTCCAAACCCAAAACTCATCTCCATGTTGCATCATTCAACATCATATGAGCATGGGTCTTCATGGTATCATGACTAGGTAAGTTAGAACTTCATTGAATATCTTTTATTGTTCTACTTACTCTAGATTAGGTAATTATTGCTTGATTAAATACCTTGACTCACTTTATTGCATATATTTATAAGTCTAAAATGCATGATTGGGTTTGTTTGTGATAGCTTGCATCATTAGGTCATTTATACCTAAATAGCTAATCCATAAATGTTCATGTATGCTTAATTGATGATTAGGTTGACTTTGTGCATCTAGTCAAGTTCTTGAATATTTATGTGAGTTTTATTTGACAATTAGGTTGTTTGAATTTCTCTACAACTAATTGAGACCTCATGTGTGTACATGTAGGTTTGGTTGATAACTAGGTTGTTAAATTGCATTATAACATCTAGTTAAGCATTTTGTATTTGGTCTTGCACATTATTGCATTTGAGCATAGTGTCATATACACACGTAGACCATATACTCTTCGTAGAGTCAAAGTCTTGCGGCTTCTAGGTGAAGTTGCACAAGCAAGTAAAGTCTTGCAACCAAGGGTAGGTTGGCAAACATTGATCAAGTGCCACTGTAAAAGGCCCGCTGGGTAGAGTAGGAGGTGTTCACGCCAATAGTAGTAGATCAGGGGATATCACTAAGGATTGAACCAAGAGTGGCGAGTGGTAGTGTCCATAGCCTGAGGTTGTCTAGAGTGAGAGTCCGAGTATCACTTGATGGTGTAACTTTTTACTCATATAGTGGATTTCTGTGATCGTGTTTGGCTAGAAGGATAGCCCGTGGTTTTTCTCTTGTTGATGGGTTTCCACGTAAAAATCAAGTGTTCTTTATATTTCCACACTTTACTTGATTTTTATTATTGTTTGTATTGAGTTTTGATTAATCGAAAAAGTTGGTAATAATCGATTAACAACCCATTACTAGCTTATAATTAAAGCTCTATCTCTCAATATCTAATGTTCAAGTAACATGCACATAAAGAAGAAGAAAACCTAAGGTAATTGAAGACTTTGAAGATCAAAACACAAAGAATAGATCAATACCTTGAAATAATGTGCAGTCACGAAATTTGGTGTAGAACCACCACAAAACTTGAACAAAAGGTTTCAAACTTTCTTGGAGTTGATAGAAAACTTCAATAAAAAGATTCTCTAACTTGAATCACTCAAATCGGATAATAAATGAGTGAGATATGGCGTTTGGAAATTGAGAGAATTTTAAGAAAAAATTCTGCACAAACTTTCTTCTTGGAATCAAATGAAAGGGAGAAAGTGTATTTGAAAAGAATGGGAGGGAAAGTGAGGTGGAGAGAGAGGGATCTCGGGTGGCCAAGAGCTGCTCTCCATGTCACCACCCCATGGAGCCATGTGAGCTCCACGGGGACAGCAAGGCCTCCTACTCGTGAGGCTCACGCGCCTTCACGAGAGGCAGGGTGAAGTGGCACTTTTCCACTCCTTGCTTCCATAGTACTCCTCTTGCTTTCTTAGACCGTATTTCGGCTTCCGAACTCTAAATTCGAATCCGTTTTTGGATTACGAACCATAACTCTCTCACAGACATGGAATTTAACAAAACTTTCACAAAAAGTATGGAAATCAACTCGATATATCAAGACGAAAACCATGTACGATGTAGACACTTAAAGTTTTGTAACTTCCAACTCATAACTTGAAAACTAATGAATGAGTAACCGAAACGACCAGAACTCAATAAGGAATAATATGAGAACATACTCAAGTCTGATATCACAAAAACACAAATAAACAAATACATGAACACACTAGTATGGCATTTCCTAGATATAAACCTAGAATATGCAATTTTACAAAATTTGTCAATTTAAATCTAATGAATGGGCATACATTAATATGTCTGTGTGTATGTGTTATACCAATTGAGCACAACAATGTAGAGACACATATGGATGCAATGTGTGTGTGTGTGTGTGTGTGTGTGTGTGTGTGCTTGCAAAGCCTTGAAAGAGGAATGGGGTCTTAATATACCTTTGATGTGCAACAAACCTCTTTTCTTTTGAAGACTTCTCTTTACTTGATAAGTTACCAAATCTTCCTTCAAGCTTGAATCACACTGAGTCTAGACAATTAATCAATACAAAGAAAATAATGTTTTGGTGTGGAATTATGCCAACAAGACTTAAAAACCTAACAATCTCCATTTGGCAAATTCCATGTCAAAACACCTATACATGTACTAAAATATACAAAGTGAAGATTGGTCACAAACACACCCTCACATTACATTGAGTTTGCATAACCTAGACTAATCTTCAACAAGTCTTGAACTTCTTCATTTGATCGTCTCTTGATATCACCTAAAATTCACTTGAGGCACAATGCATATACAAGAAAAAATCTATGTCAATATACATATTGGTAAGAATAAAACATTAAAGTTCAAATGTATACATGTATACTCCCCCTTAATACATGCATACTCCATCACGAAAAAAAATCTCATCCAAATACTACATGCCATAAGAAGTTCAAACTTGATACCAATTAAGATACAAATAAAAATACTAAGATTAAGATAAGCTACTATGTTTTAGTATCATATATGTCTCCCCCTTTTTGACATGAAATCAGGCCAAAAGGAAAAAAATGATACCTTGAGATCGTATGTGTCTTTGCTAGCCACTTGTGCCATCAAAGGATTTTGCATGATTTGTTGATCTCTCATAATGATTTTGAGGTGGATACATTGCTTGAAGAAATGCTTTCTTCCAAGCTCTTGATTTTCACATCTTGTTCAACCACATTTGCATTTAGCTCCTTAATCTTCTTCCTTGATTCTAGTTTGTTCTCCATGTTAACCTAGCAAAGGATATTCAAATGTACACAACACAACAAACTAATGAATCACAAATGCATAGAATTTTACTTTTAAGCACATAGGTGGTTTCCACCAAGTTCAATAATTGCGTTAACAATCATATCAACCCCAAATATGGAGGAATTGATTTCAATCACAATCATATCAACCCCAAACATGAAGGAATTGATTGCAATCACAATCATATCAACCCCAAGCAAGGAGGAAATGAATCAACCCCAAACAAGGAGGAATTGATTGCAATTACAATCATATCAACCCTAAATACGAAGGAATTGATTTCAATATCAATCAAATCGACCCCATACAAGGAGGAATTGATTGCAAACACACTCATATAGTTATTACAAAATAATTATCATGCATTATCAAGGTTCAAAATTTTAAACAAACAATATGCCACAAATATAACAAAGCAAATCATGTGAACATACCAGAAAAGAGAACAAAGTTTAGTATATAATGCTCCCCCTTAATAACTTTTCTATCTAAGATTAAGATAGGATATTGTTCACAATGATATACACACAATCACACACTAAAGCAATTTTAAAGAAATCAAATAAAATAAGCTCCACAAACTATAAGAGATACACCAAGATTTTCAATCACTCTCATTATTCTTCTAAAATTGCTAGCAAATCAGATACACTTAAAAGAAATACAAATGTGTGTATGTGTGAGATTTCTTTAAGCATATATGTATGAGTAATTGGATCAACAACATGCACACTATATCAATATCTATTCATCTTAAGCTTTTCTATAAAAGGTCAAACCGATTATCATCCAGAATTTTTACTTTAAGAGAATAGATCTCAACATATGAGCGTGTGTGTGCGTGTGGCTCGTCAACCCATTTCTGTTTTCCAACTATACTTCTTTGAGCTTTTTGAAGCTTTGAATCAAATTTTTTTTTTTATTGATTCTTTTTCAACACTTCGTTTATCGCCGCCCCCCCCCCCCTTCCCTTTTTTTTTATATAACTTCATGACGGCTTTCACTCATCATATTGGTGTAGCCCTTTCCTACATTGGACGGATGCACAACCAACATGTGTAGCCGTTTTCGTGAAGGTGCTTGTTGAGTTCTATGTAGTGCCGAAGCAAAATGGATACTAACCATTGGTCATCTTTCATGTACTAGTCAAGAGACTACTAGGTGTAACCATAACTTACATAATTTCAAACTCAACTTACTCAAACTAAACATATGAGAGAAGCAATACGTGCACTTTTGAAAACCAAGATTTAAGGCTTAAAAGCATATGATCTAAAAGCAATACAAAGAGATATACTCAAGATCATTACTTCTCAAAAGAGTAGCTTTCAAAGAATATAAAGCTCATATTTTTCAAAGATGCCACTCATCAATCCAACAATTACAAGAAAAGGTTTTAACCAAGTTAATAGTCAACTTTTCTTGATTAGTCAATATTAAAAGTTTACCCCATATTAGCAAACAATAAAAAAACAAAGATAAGCGAAAAACACACGATTTGTTTTACGTGAGAAACCCTCAAACTGGGAAAAACTAACTGGCTATCCATCTAGCCACACACGGTCCTCAAATACACTATTTGAATGAAAGTTTACAACCTAGGTTGACCTTAAGTCACACCATACTTGGTCACTAACCCTTTCACTCTACCCAACGGGCCTTTAATAGTGATCCTAGACCAACAAGCTTGTGCACTAATCCACTTAGTCACAAAGCTTAACAATCAATGAAGAGATTTTGCAACCTATGTGAATATATGATAATATTCTATCATGCAAATAATGTTAGGCTACACTAAATGCTTATATAGGATTAAATTATGACACTTAGTACAAATTCTAGATATCAATATCTAAATACAAGTGCAAGAAGAATTAGCTAGAGGGCAAAATGGTCCAAAAAACTAGCTATCAATGAACATGCAATCTCAACCAACAAACAAGACCACAAACATACTCAAATCATGCTAACCAAAATAAACATGCAATTAATCAACAGATAATTGCTAACCTTAGGTAAACAAAAGCACAAAGATGAAACAAGAAGTTTTGAGCCATATTCAATTACCTAGTCAAGAAGAGCATGAAGACCCATGAAAAGAAGATGCAAGGATGAAGTTAGATGCACATGGGTATGAGTTTGGTTGAGTAAAAATGGATTCTTGGAGCTTCTCTCTCAAAGGAACACTTTCGGTCACTAAATAATGGGGTTTGAAGCTCTGAAAACGAGTTGGGAGAGAAATTAATGTATATATAGAAGCCTTAAATGAAACTGCGTCGTTTTGGAAAAAATAGGCACAAAACGAACTAAGTGCACAGGTAATTGCATAGGTAAGAAACCCGTTCACAACCCATGCAAATGACAAACCAGAGAGCATCCTTCCTTAGTGCACGGGTAACTGCACGGGTAAGACCCATGCACAACCCGTGCAACAGAGAGGCCAGAGGATACCTATCCTCAGTGCACCGGTAGGTAACTCGTGCACAACCCGTGCAGAATGGAGACCCGAGGATACCCGTCCTTAGTGCACGGATAACTGCATGGGTAGGTAACCCGTGCACTACCCATGCAAAAGATCACATTCGGCGAGGATCACACCAATTATGCGAGCGCGGGCATTTCCGAACACACATTGGGAAATGAATTAAAAAGACCACAACCACACTTAGAACTAACACCAAGGTGCATGTGTGCGAAATGTAATGAAGAACACACACAATAAAAGATTGAAACACAAAAATGCAAGATATGTAAGGCATGCATGCTAGTGTGTGTGTGCTACTAGTCTTGTCAAAGAGAGTTAAGCAAGAGATATACCTTTGAAGAGCTTTTGAGTATGAGGATGCCATCAAAGCTTGATCATGAACAATGAGACCTAATCTACCCTTACAAGCAATTCCCCATGTGGTTTGTCAACGAAATAGGCCAATCAAAAAACTTACAATCCCCCCATTTGGCTATTTCGTGACAAAACCACCACTCAAAAATTATCCTCACACAAAAAAATTAAAAACAAGAGGTCAACAAAAATTATTCTACATTACAAAGAGATACCTAAAATCTAGATCTTCGAGCCTTCAATCTATTGTAGAATAATCATCCCTGCAAAACAAGATAACTACACTTCCAAGACAAGTGTATGTGAGGTGATCAAGAGGGATAAAAATATACAAGCATTTCAAGAAGAAAAACAACACACAATGAAATGATGTGCAATGCAACAAAACTCCCCCCAAATATAGGTGTTTTGACATAGATTTTACCAAATGGGGAGATTGTTAGGTTTTTGAGTCTTGTGTTGGCATAATTCTATATGAAAACGACAGTTTCCTTTTATTGATTAGTTGTCTAGGATTCACGATTTATCAAGCTTCAAGGAAGTTGGACAACATTTCAAGCAAAGTGATGGCTACAAGAAGAACAAGCTTTATTGCTCAACAAAGGTATATCCAGACCTCTTTTCTCTTGCAAGGCCTAGGTGCACACACATACATTGCATCCATTTGTGTCTCTGTATCATTGTGCTCAAATGGTATAACACATACACACACATATTATTGTATGCACTAGATTTAATTTGACAACTTTTGTAAAATTGCATGTTCGAAGACTATTTCTAGGAAACGGCATACTTGTGTGTTAATGTGTTTGTTTTTTTGTGTTTGTGTGATATCAAACTTGAATTTGTACTAATATTGTTTTATATTGAGTTTCGGTCATTTCAGTTACTCATTCATATGTTTTCGAGTTCCTAGTTGGAAGTTACGAAACTTTCCGTGTCTTTATTATGCATGGTTTTCGTCTTTGTTTATCGAGTTGATTTCCATATATTTTGTAAAAGTTTTGTTGACATCTTTGTGCATGAGGGAGTCTCAGTTTGTAATCCAAAAATGGATTCAAATTCGGAGTTTGAAGACCGGAGAACTGTCGAAGAACATAAAGGTGCGCGATAGGAGACAAAGTGATCAAAAGAGGGCCAAAGCACCTCTCTCTGTGGAGGCGCGTGGCCTCCACGGGAAGAGATTCCTTCTGCCCCCATGGAGGCCACGAGCCTCCATAGGATACAAAGGTGGAACCTCTTGATTTTTCACTCATTCTTGTTTTTTATTTCCCTCCTTTAAATATCCTTTTTCCCTCTCATTTCATTCCAAGAAGAAAATTTGAAAAAAAACTTGTGCTGAAATTTTCTCTCAAACTTCCTCATCTTCTAAACACCATATCTCACTCATTCGATGTCCATTTTGAGTGATTCAAGTTGTTGAGTCTTTGTCTACAAGTCCTCTATCATCTCCAAAAGAGTTTGAGGTTATTTGGTTGAGATGTCTGGTGGCTCTACACCAAAATCTGAGACATCACGTTTTTCTTGAGGTATTGATTAATCTCTCGAGTTTTTGACATTCAAGTCTTCAATTATCTTGGGTTTTCTTCTTCTATATATGTATGTTTAATGTGTAAACATTTATTAGAGTTTGAAACTCTATTGAAGCTAGTTTGAGTATTAATTAGACTTGTATGTTGAGTTAGGTTTTCTTAAAACCTATGTTTTCACATGCTTGTGTTTTGTATTGTGCTAGCTATCGATCTAGGACTATTTATGCTTCAATTGATTGAGTTTTTAATGATAAATAGTTTCTACATGTGATAGGTCCTTTTAGTTGAATATATATAGGATTAGCACATTTGATTCTGTATTTAGAGCTAGTTAGGATTTAATTGACTATTTTGTGAATACATGCTCTAAATATTTGCTAGAACTTTGATTGATCATATCTTGTGAATCTAGCATCTTTTTGTTTGTCACTAAAACTTTGAATATGTGCTTAATGTATATACTTTGATTCAAGTTTTAGTTACATGAATTTATCTAGGAATTAAATGTGTTTTGATGTTTCATATGTTCTAGAATATTATTCATGTATAGTAACTACACAACTTTGATTTGTGTACTTTGATGACTATGTCTACTTTCTCATGAAATGTAATTGATCCATGCATTTCATATGTACATGCATCATTTGTGTGATGACATGATTTTAGGATTGCAAAATAGAAAATCATACATTGTGTCCTCATTGTTTAATTCTAGTTTTCATAGGATATGTTAATCATCATGTTCAATGTTGCGTGCTTGTTTGCGCTTTGCATTCATGATCACACTCAGAAAGTCCTTGTAAAAGGCATAAAGTCTTGGTTAGGATTAGGAGGATCCGGATAATCAAGCGAGAAAGTCTTAGCTAGGATCAGGAGGATCCAGATAGCTAAGCAAGAAGTCTTGGCTAGGATCGGGAAGATCCGGATAGTCATGCAAATAATCTTTTCAGAGGCATGAGCATCTTAGATATGAAGTTGCTTCCTAGAGGTCTGATAGTCACATCTTGGATAAGGAGTAGGAAAAGTAGTTCACTAGGCCAGAGGGTAGAATAGAAGTTGATAGCTTGGAGAGTGTATCATAGGATTGGTCACTTCTTTGAGTGTGTATCTTTTATTCGTTATAGTGGATTACGGTTTGCCAGTGGTTGTGTTTTCAACCCGTGGATGTTTCTTCTTCGGAAGTGTTACCACGTAAAATTCATGTGTCACATTTGTCTATCTTTATCACTTTGATTTATATATATGTCTTGTTTTGCAATTATAAGAACAATTGATTAGTTGTTTATATTTTTGTAGTATTTCTTCTATTGTATGATATAGACATTTTAAGCTTTAATGCTTTGATTATATTTATCAATGATCTATATGTGTTTATGTGTGCTTACTAGATTTTGATACAAGCTATCTTGAGGGACAAACTTGTGTTTGTTTCAAGGGATTGAAAAAGGTATAAAAACCTATTCATCCCCCCTCTAGGTTAGCTTTAGGCAAATTAACCGTGTTTGTATTTTCAATAACTTTGCGGGAATAAAACTGTGGAGCAGAAGGAATGAAGTTGCGGGAATGTTCCAACTTCGCAGCGACTTCTTGACAGCAAGCAAAAGGCTGCTGGCTGGAAGGAGTATTCTCGTGAGGATTTTAGAGACATGTTTTGCGGCTTCCATCTGGCGGGAATAGTCACGCACGCTAGAAACAAGAAACTAGCCAAACTTCCTATATAAACCTTGCATCCTTGATCCATAAGAAATCTCCCACCCACAACCTTGCTAGTTAGTTGGAACGTAGCAGTTTGACACCTAACGACTTCCTACCGCGAGAATAAACCCGCCGGAAGACCTAATTTGGCCTTTATAAGGTGAATCTCATTCCTTTGGACTTGAAATTTTCAGATCTGTAAGTTCTCTCTCAACTTAAAGTTTATCTCTCTCTACATCTTTACTTAAGGTACTCCTAAGAACTCATCTCTGTACTTACCATGCAAGTAACATCTATTATACTCTTCTTCTCTCATTCTCAAGTCGTAAATGATGCAGTTATAATGCTGAAATTTTACTAACAAGAGTTAGGTTGGGCTTAATAGATGTATATCTAGGGATGCGTGCATGATAAGTTGATGGGTTGGTCTTAAATGTTAAAGATATGCATGATTGAGTTAGTAAGTTCAGAAAAGAGTGACCTACTATGATAGTGCTTATGGCATGACTTGAAGTTCTAGGATTGAGAGCTTTTGAATTGAGGCATGACATGTTGTGATGGGTGTTAAGCCTAAGTGAATCACATGTGAATGATTTTACTTCCAACACTTTAAGAAGATATTATATGTTGTAAATAGTATGGTGTAAATAATAAGTAGTAATTAGTGTTAAATTGTTCCAATATCTCTTGCTGACATCATCCAAAGTTTATACCACCCATTGACTGTAGAGAAATGGCAAACACCATCGAAGACGTGTTGGTATTGTAATTCTTGGAGAAAAACATTCTTGACACTGTGGCTTGTAATGACCATATATTAGAAGAGGGTCAAAAAATGGATTGGATATAGATGATGGTTTGGGCAGGCGACTCAACGGGAAGATAAGGAGACTGGGGAACAAATTTTATGGGATGAAAGTCCACGCACAGGCTCCCCTTCAATTGTAGAGCTCAAACCACAACCCTCGACCTTAAAGTATGCATTCCTTGGAAGGAATGAGACACTTCTGGTTATCATCACATTAGACTTATAGCCGGATTAAGAAAAAGGGTTGATCAATGTTTTAAGTTTCTACAGGGCTGCAATCGGTTGGTCATTGGATAACTTGAAGGGAATTAGCTGTACCACTTGCATGCATAAAATTTACCTTGAGGAAGGCTCCAAACCTACTACAGAGGGTCAAATGAGAGTTACTCCAATTATGAAGGAGATAGTCAAGAAGGAAGTCCTCAAGTTATTAGAGAATGGGATCATCTACCCTATTTCGGACAATAACTAGGTGAGTCCGATTCATGTAGTACCAAAGTGTTAGGATTATGCTCAATAGAAAGAATATAATAATGTATTTGACAATCTTTTCATATTAATAAAGTGATTTCTAGTTTAACAAATCCTATAGCATTTATCGTTTAATTATTATAATTATCAAAAGTAAATAATCGTAAGGTCAAAAGACTATGAGAAATGAAGAATTGTTTGTACATTTGGATATGTATGAGGTAGACATAATTCTTTAGTTAGTCTTAAACAATATTCACAACTTAAGATAAATGTTGGGATCCTTTACCTTGTTGAAGTTGTAGATTCTTTTGCTAACATTTCAGTGGGATCAAATGTATTATAATGAGTCTAAAATCATCAAAGTGTAGTGTTTTGGGTAAAGGAACCTAGTGCACTAGTTGTATTGAATAGGATCACAGTGAAATACTTTATCCAGAACCGTCAGTGGATAAAAGTTTTTACTTGAGGAAAATCAGAGAGTCTGTCTCAATCCTGAGATAAATGATGGACTTATGGGCACAAGTGTTATCATTTGAGTTTTCAATGAGTACAATTATATAGCATAGTCTATCCTCGATGGTTTGGTGGTATTCCTTTGTTAATCGATAGAGGATTTCATTTATAGATATGGACATCGTGGCTCCATTTATTAAATGTGAATAGAATATCATCATATGGATATTTTGAGGTATTAGATATTAAATCTTAACGTTAAGTTTTTGATAGTGTCTATTGAAACATGGCTTCTGGACAAGTCAAAATATCCAAGTTCAAAATATGGTCATATGAGTAAATAAGGTAACTATGAGAGCTATAGACGGTCTATGAGCTCTTCAATGGCCTGGGATGGGCGGTCAGTCATGTGTGTGATCAAGACACGTGGTAACTCTTCAAAGGCCTAGGATGGGCGGCCAAGGATATGGGAATCCTTGGGCGGCCCTAATGGGGCGCCTTTAGCATTCCATTAATACATTAAGAATATAATTTGCATATTTTAAATAAATGGGCTGCTAAATTATATTAATGTATTAATTTAAGGCATGTGGACTTGTTTCTTTTAAAGTAAGAATATGTCTAGTTCACATGTGGACTTTTTTTTTTTATTAAAGTCCAATCGATTTAATAAAATTGAAAAATAATATATTGCACATGTTTTATACTTGGGCGGCAAGGCTAAGAATTTTAGCCTAGTATATTGTTTTTATTTTATTATGTAATCAAATGGAAACTAATTGATTTATTAATTAATTAATTGTTTGATTAAAAATCAAATCTTTTTCTAACTAAGAGTAGGACTCTTAGTGTCATACTATTGTTAGCAGTATGATAAGTATCAAAGACTTTATTTGATAAGTAGATAAATACAAAGGATTTTATCTAGTCAAATTAAGAAGTAATTGACAATGTCACAATTTTAAATTAATATTCAATTATTGGATATTACATTTTATGAGTTGGAGTAGGTTTTAACTACTAACTTGATAAGAGTTTTGGTGAAACATAGATGCTCCATATAGTAGGAGAATTTGGTCACCATACAAATATATATCAAGGAATTTCGTCCACCATAGATGATGATGGTGTAGAATTTGGCCAAGTAGTATTTTTTTAGAGAAGAAGAATTTTTTCTTTTGCTTTTTAAAATAAAAAAAAAATAACTCCATACTCATAGAATTCGGCCAAGAGGAAAAATAAAGAGAGAGCTTTTTTGTTTTCGATAGTGCACTAATAGCTTTTATATCAAAAGGTTTTGTGCACAAGATCAAATTAGGGCTCATGCGAGTTTTCGATTAATAGATTGAGAATTCAAAAGTGACCAAGCGTTCTTTGTTTTTCTCTAGGAGGATTATTGTGACTAACAAAAAGAAAAAGGTTTGTTTTTCCATCCTCAGGTTTACGATTCAAAGAAAGGGAGCCCACACTCCTAGGTGATTCACTTTCGTGATTGGATTGGAAGATCTTGCGGATTCAAATCGACGCAATATCAATCGTCACGTGAAAAAGGTATGATGTGAATTAAAAAGCTAAAATCAACACAAGAGATTTTTTAACATGGTAAACCTCAAAAGAGGAAACATCCACGAGTTGATACCACAACTACCGGCAAACTATAATCCACTATGTCCAATAGGAGATACACACTCAAAAGCAATCAACACATGATTCACTCTCCAAGCTATCAATTCCTACTCTACCCTCGGGCCTAATGAATTACTTTTCCTACTTCCTATCCAAGATGTGACTATTACACCTCTAGGAAGCAACTTCTTATCCAAGGCACTCTTGCCTCTAGGAAGATTCCTTACTAGCCTATCCGGATCCTCCCGATCCTAGACAAGACTCCTTGCTTAGCTATCCGGATCAATATCCTAGCCAAGTCTCCTTGCTCAAGTTAAAGCTTCACTCACTTTAACAAGAGACTTCAACCTTTACAAGGCAATGATCTAAGTGAAGTTCACACATGCAATCATGATACAATCACAAGAAAATAGAGCAAGTGGATCAAACATACTCTATGAACATGCAATTAGAAAACTAGATTAAGCTATCAAAGATCAATCACAAATATATCTAGAAATCTAAGCATGTTTATCAAATAAGAACTAGATTAGAATAATGGAAATAACAATAAAAAATATCCTAGTTCTTAGAACATGTAACTAAATCTAGAAATCAATAATCAAGCTCAAGAACACAAAATATTTCTAGAATCAAGTTCATGCTTATCAAATTTAGCTAAAAACTATTCAATTAAAAATCATACAAGCTAAACTTGAAAATCACTCAAAAAAAAACCACAAAGTTGAATCAAAATCATTCTATACATTTTTCTCCATCAAATACGAACATTCAGAAAGATGATCATAAAAGAAAAATGAAAAGAGAAAGATTCACTTACAAATGATGAACTCACGAACTGAAATCAGATCACTATGAAAAATCAAGACATCATTTGACTTTGAAAATTCTTGTATCACTTAAATCGGAATTGATTTGAGCGAGATATCACCAAAACAAAAATCAAAAACACTTTGAAAAATTTCTCCAACTGTTCTTCACACTTTGAAAAATGAGTGGGAAAACATATTTAAAGGGATGGAGGATGTCATGGAGAGATGGAGATGTCAAGTGGCAAAGGCCACCACGCCACCTCACTGCCCGAGAAGGCATGTGGGAATCTCCGGGCAGGAGGTTCTCCTCCCCGAGATGCTCACGCACCTCCTCGGGGAGGGGTGGCTTGATGGCCTCATCTTCACCCCTTTTCGCGCTCCCATTGTTTTCTTTGACCGTTCTCCGGCCTCCAAACTCCAAATTTGAATCTGTTTATGGATTACAAACCATAAGTGCCTCATGCACATGGATGACTACAAAACTTTGACCAGATATTACAAATTCGACTCAATACAAGAAGATGAAGACAATGCATGGTAAGTGACCGGAAAGTTTCGTAACTTTTTTTCGGAACTAGAAAACTAATGAATGGGTAACTGAAATGACTGGAACTCAATAAAAAATAAATAAGATCAAATTCAAGTCCGAAGTCCATAAAACATAAACAAACAAACACAAGAACACACAAGTATGCCATTTCCTAGAGATAGTCCTATAACATGCAATTTTACGAACATTGTTAAATTAAATCTAATGCATGTACATGCTTCAACAAGTGTGTGAATGTGTTATACCAATTAAGCGCAATGATGCAGGGACACAAATGTATGCAATGTATGTATGTGCACTTATGCCTTACAAGAGGAAGAATAATCTTTATACCTTAGCATCCGATTAAGCACCAATCCTTTTGAAGACGCTATTTGCATGAGAAGTTGCTTTTCTTCTTTGAAGCTTATATAAATCATGGACCACCGAAGCAAATAGACATTACAAAGAAAGTGAGTTTTTTTATGGAATTAAGCCAACACAAATCTTAAAACTAACAATCTTCCCCTTTGGTTATTCCATGGCAAAACCTCAACCTTACCATACAATTATCACTCAAAACAATTCATGGTTGATTGCATTCTCACATCCTCACATTACAAGGAAATTCCTAGACTAAAATATCTTCATTTCTTCATGAGTATTCAAGAATCTCGTCATTAAACATCAAAGCACTTGTAAGACAAGCATAACCAAACAAACAAGAAATCTTCTACAAAGAAGATTGGCGGGATATATTCAGAAAATAAGCAATATAAGCAAGAAACAAGATTCCCCCTATCTCATATAAACAAGAATTCTATGCTCCCCCTTACTAAAAGAATTCTCCCCCTTTAGACAAGAAGTTTTCATGCATGATACATTCTCCCACAAACGGCGAGGAAGGAATACAATTCCCCCCCCCCCCCCTCTTTTGACAAGGAATAGACAAGAGATGCATGTTAGAAATATGAGATGTTATCCAAACAAGTTGTATAGAGAACTAAGTTAAACAAAACTAAGCTCCCCCTTAACATATGCTCTACATTATGAGCACCAAGTAAACTTGTTCATAAGGGAATCACACAATCACACATATCAAGCAATAAGACAAATTATATTATAACTTTCCAAGTTCAAAAAGAGATCATAGATTTTCATTAATCTCTCAAAATTAATCACCCATTGCTATTTAATCAAGCACATTAAGAAAAACATGTGTGTCTGTGTGGAATGCTTCTAGCATATATAAAAGGAGCAATTGTGATATCAACATGCAAACTGTAAGGACCTCGATTTTATGATTGGCTTATTTCCAAACCGCACCACATTGGGGATGATTGTGTAATGGGAAGCTTAAGTCCTTGTCGGCAAGCTTCCGAACATCTCCATGACTTCAAGAGCAAAATGTATACTCACTTGACTTTGTCTCTTGAAGAGTTTAGGTGCACACACACACTTCATGCATGCCTTGTTCATCTTGCATTTGTGTTATTTAGTGTGTATATGTGTGCATCCGTTACACAACTCACACGAGCACGTCTTTGTTTGTCTTTACGTGTGGATGTTTCATTTTACGTTTTCCGTTTGTGTTCGGAAACGTCCTCACTTGCACGATGGTGTGCTTGTGTTATGTCCGCGCTTGCACGTTGGTGTGCTTGAGTCTTAGAATGATTTGTGACCATAGAGAGGCTCCATTTGTGCTCTCTTGAATTGTTATTTGGTTACATGGTTTTATACCATGATTGTGGGAATTTTGTTATTGACCAATTCTGACATTTGGTCACTCTTTTGACCATAAATCTTTCTACGTTTATCCAAATCTTATTTTGTTAATTGGAGTAGAAATTAGACTTCCATACCTTTCTAACGGTATATTATTTGCAATATTTTATAACCGTTTGGTTTGGTTTTAAAGTCTCCAAAAAGACCACTGAAACAGAGCATCTCTGCTGTTATCCGGTTTTGACATTTGGTCACTTAAATGACCATAACTCTTTCTACAGACATCAAAACCTCATTCTATAAATTGGAGTAGAAAGTAGACTTCCATACCTTTCCAACTGTATATCATACGAAAGGTTTCGATGTTGTTTGGTCATGTTTTGGTTCGCTTGTTTCTGGAGATGGTGTGCTATCCAGTGTGTTAGGCGACATGCAAGGCCACTTGTGCATGTCGCCTCCAATGTCCCCTCAGACATGTTTTTCTTCTCCATAACGTTAGGAAACATGGTAGGCGACTTAATGTAGCCTCTCATAGGCGACTTCATGTAGCTTCTCATAGGCGACTTCATGTAGCCTCTCATGTCGCCTGGCACTGAAAACGGGACATTTTGGTCTTTTCGAGTCAGCCCATTTTTTCCACCTTTAAAAACCCCTCTTTCTCTTCTTCTTCCCTAACTCTCCTAAATTTACAGAAACTCTAGAGAGAGAAAGAGAGATTCTTGAGAGAGAAAGCTTCCTTGAGCTTCATTAACTCTCCAAACCCAAAACCCATCTCATTCTTGCATCATTCCACATCATTTGAGCATGGCTCTTCATTGTTTCATGACTAGGTAAGCAAGAACTTCTTTGAATATCATTTATTGTTCTTCTTACTCTAGATTAGGTATTTATTGCATGACTAAATACCTAGACTCTACTTTATTGCATATTTATGAGTCTTGATAACTTGATTGGGTTTGTATTTTGATAGCTAAATTGATTAGGTCATTTTTGCCTAAAAGCTATGTCATAAATATTCATGTGTGATTTATTGATAATTAGGTTGAGAAATTGTGTTTTAATCAACTAGTTAATGTTCATGAATATTTGATTTGTTTTGTTTGTGATAGCTTGCATCATTAGGTCATATATGCTTAAATAGCTAATCCATAAATGTTCATGTGTGTTTAATTGATGATTAGGTTGGCTTTGTGCATCTAGTCAAGTTTATGAATGTTTATGTGAATATATTTGACAATTAGGTTGTTAGAATTTCTCTACAACTAATTGAGACCTCATGTGTGTACATGTAGGCATTATTTGATAACTAGGATGTTGTATTGCATTATCTACATCTAGTTAAGCATTGTATGTTTGGTCTAACATATTTTGTGTTGAGCTTTCATTGATTGTTCACTTAGACCTTATACTATTCTTGAGTCAAAGTCTTGTGGCTTTAGAGTGAAGTTGTACAAGCATTCAAGTATTGCAACCAAGGGTGGGTTAGCAAGCATTGGTCAAGTGCCTCTATAAAAGGCCCGCGGGTAGAGTAGAAGGTGCTCACGCCAAGAGTAGTGTATCAGGGGATATCACTAGGGATTGAACCAAGAGTGGTGAGTGGTAGTGTCCATAGCCTGAGGTTATCTAGAGTGAGAGTCCGAGTATCACTTGAGGGTGTAATCTTTTATTCAAATAGTGGATTTATGTGATCGTCTGTGGCTAGAAGGATAGCCCGTGGTTTTTCCCTTGTCAAAGGGTTTCCACGTCAAAATCAAGTATTCTTTATGTTTTCGCACTTTTACTTGATTTTGTATGTTTGTTTTAATTGGGTTATATGCTTAATATTGACTAATCAAAAAAGTTGGTAATAATCGATTAACAACCCATTCACCCCCCCTCTAGGTTGTAGACACACGCTTGAGTAGTATTTTCAATTGGTATCAGAGCGGGTTCCTAGACATACTTAGGTGATCTTTGCTCTTGTTTGTGTGTCTTGCATTTGTGTGCATTTTGATCATTGCATTCATTTGCATTTATTCATTCACTAAACACTATGTGTGAGAGTGAAACACCTAGAGAGGAAATTTTTGGAGAAAGGAATGTTTGCCTCTCCATTGATGTTGAGGATGCTCCAACCCTTAGAGGTTCTATGAGCACTCGCTCCAACATCCTAGCTTCTACTTCACATAGTGACTCCGATGAGGAGATAGCCCTCATGGCAATGATGTTTAGAAGATTTTTGAAGCTTGAGAAGAAAAAGAGTAACTCAAGAAGAAATGACTTCAAGAAGAAGATTTTGGTCAAAAAGAGTGAAGACAACTCTTCCAATGGTGGAGAGCATGTGCTTAACTTCATGGCCTATGGTGCTTCCTATGTTGTAGTTTCGGATGAAGGCAACATGGCCTTGAATCGTGACTCTAATATAGAGGAAAGTGTTGGTGTGACAACAAGTGACCAAGGCAAAGGCCTTGATGAGGGAATTGACTCAATTGAGGAGTGTCAAGTGATCATTCTCAAAGTTTTGAAGCAAAATCAAGAGCTTTGCAAGGAGAATGAGACTTTAAGAATGTTGAAGATTTCCTGGGAAGAAAAGATCCGTACCCTTGAAGAAAACAAGCAAAATTGTCAAAATCAACTTCAACGGTACAAAGAGATCACAGATGAGCAAATGGAAGACATCTCCATTCTTGTCTCAAATTGAAGACCATGGAGAAGGAGACCTCCATTGATAACTCCTTGAAGACGGACATGATTGATGTGTCCAAGTATGAGAAGGAGATTGAAGATTTCCACCAAAGGATGAAGGCAATGAAAGATGAACTTGCCAATAAAGACATCACCTTGAAGATTTATAAGGATAGAGAGATGAGGCGCCTTGAGGAATTAAACAAGGCCAAGATCAAGCAACCTCAAGCTCAAGGCAAGAGCAAAGCTTCATCGAAGCAATCTTCCACTCAAGGAAAGTCCACACAAGCCTTGGTAACTCAACCAAAGCCTAGGCAATCCAAGAAGAAAGGACGAGTCCTTGAGAAGCCAACCACCTCCCCCAACAAGTCAACTATCAAGAAAGGAAGTGACCATAAGTGGCTTGCTCAACCAAGAAGGCATGATCAACCTTCTCAACCACCTCAACAAGCTAGACCACAAAGGTGCCACCAATCGGTTCAAGCTCCAAGGAGAAGCAAACAGAAGCACCATCAAAGACAACCTCATCAACATGGTGATGCCTCGATGAGATCTCAATTAAATGGTATAAACTCTTCTTTTATACCTACTTGTCATTTTTGTGGTATGATTGGTCACTTAAGACCAAATTGCTTTAAATATATTAAGAGGTGTAGGTTAGAAAGCATGAAAGAAAAACGATTGAAAAAGAAGGCAAGTTTGCATGAACCTAGGGAATTTATAAACATTTCAATGACCACTAGAAATGATAAGGTGGAACCTAGGTGGGTTAGAAAGAATGAACCCGCTTGCCTAAGTGCCCATGTGACTCCCTTAGATGCAACTAGGTCCATTGGACTTGGTAGGTCTATAGGAGGACATGTCTCCCAATGACTTGGTTGGATTTGACCCCATGTGGGGAGCTCAAGCAAAGAGAGTGAACTTGCATGATTTGCTATGTGCAAAAAGTTGATTTATTTTTTGCTCTTTTGATAATTGCTTGAGATTCTTGGTTGCACATATAAGCTTATATGTTATTTTCTTAATAAGTGTGCAACATTGCTTTACTTGCAATCCATGTCATATTTTAGTTCAACAATGCATTTTTGGACTAGGATATTTTGATTGGGAAAGTACATTTGAATGACCCATAATTTAACTCCATGACATGAGAACTTTTAATGACATGCTTTAAAATGATATGCATGAAATGCTTTTGATTGCTTAATATGCAAAATATGTGTGAAAGCAAATGAGAAGACTAAACTGAATAAGGACCTTTTGTACATTCAATAAATAAGGATGTCTCATCCAAATTTAGTCTTCTCTCTCTTTATTAGTTGAACAAGACTACTATCATACAGGTATCCTACCCGGAAAAATCAAAAAGGGTGCAAAAGTCGCTCATGTCTTGTTTTGCTTATAAAGTTTGATATAGTTGCTCTCTTTAAAATTGAAATTCTTTTGAAAAACTATATCTTGTTGACTTATGACAAAAGGGTACAAATTGGTTTGAATTCTTTTGGAAACCCTTTTGATGTTTGCTTTGCCAAATACCATTGCTTGAACTTGAATGCTATATGTCTTGCATGCAAAGCAACAATTTCACACATTTTTTTTCTTTTAAATAAAACTCCTTGAATCTCTCTCAATTATTTAAGTTGCATAAAGTTTGTGTATATGATTATGCAATGTATTTGTGTGAATAGCTCTCTTTGCTAAAGCAACCCGATATGGGGAGCTCATTTGCCTATCTCATGACAAAAAGGGGGAGAAGTCTTGAGAGATATAGAGGAGCATTGTTTATGCTTTGGGGCGGAAATCATGAGAGAGAGTAACCTTTTAGGGGAAGCATTGCACATGCATTCCTTGTATTGCTTTATTTGTATTTGAGTGCAATGCTTGTTATTATTTGTTCACCTCACTTGCACTTGTTCTTGGAAAGTGCTTCTTGCTATTGTCTGTAGGTACAATGATAATTCTACAAAGAGATTGAAGAAATTGAAGGTTTAGATTCTAGGTATCTCTTTTGTAATGTAAAAGTGATCATGGATAATAGCTTTATTTTTTTTTGTGAGGATAGTTTGTGATTGGTTGTTTTGTCATGAAATAGCCAAAGGGGGAGATTGTAAGGACCTCGATTTTATGCTTGGCTTATTTCATGACAAACCATACCACATTGGGGAAGATTGTGTGATGGGTAGCTTAAGTCCTTGTCGGCAAGCTTCCGAGCATCTCCATGACTTCAAGAGCAAAAGGTATACTCACTTGACTTTGTCTCTTGAAGAGTTTAGATGCACACACACACTTCATGCATGCCTTGTTCATCTTGCATTTGTGTTATTTATTGTGTATATGTGTGCATCCGTTACACAACTCACACGAGCACGTCTTTGTTTGTCTTTACGTGTGGTTGTTTCGTTTTATGTTTTCCGTTTGTGTTCGGAAACGTCCTCACTAGCACGATGGTGTGCTTGTGTTGTGTCCGCGCTTGCACGTTGGTGTGTTTAAGTCTTAGCACAATTTGTGACCATAGAGAGGCTCCATTTTTGCTCTCTTGAATTGTTATTTGGTTACATGGTTTTATACCATGATTGTGGGAATTTTGTTATTGACCAATTCTGACATTTGGTCACTCTTTTGACCATATATCTTTCTACATTTATCCAAATCTTATTTTATTAATTGGAGTAGAACGTAGACTTCCATACCTTTCTAATGGTATATTATTTGTAATATTTTATGACCGTTTGGTTTGGTTTTGAAGTCTCCAAATAGACCACTGAAACAAAGCATCTCTGCTGTTATCCGGTTTTGACATTTGGTCACTTAAATGACCATAACTCTTTCTACAGGCATCAAAACCCCATTCTTTAAATTGGAGTAGAAAGTAGACTTCCATACCTTTCCAACGGTATATCATACAAAAGGTTTCGATGTTGTTTGGTCATGTTTTGGATCGCTTGTTTCTGGTGCTAGTGTGCTGTCCAGTGTGTTAGGCGACATGCAAGGCCACTTGTGCATGTCGCCTCCAATGTCGCCTCAGACATGTTTTTCTTCTCTAGAACGTTAGGCGGCATGGTAGGCGACTTAATGTAGCCTCTCATAGGCGAATTCATGTAGCCTCTCATAGGCAAATTCATGTAGCCTCTCATGTCGCCTGGCACCAAAAACGGGACATTTTGGTCTTTTCGAGTCAGCCCATTTTCCCCACCTTTAAAAACCCCTCTTTCTCTTCTTCTTCCCCAACTCTCTTAAATTTACAGAAACCCTAGAGAGATAAAGAGAGATTCTTGAGAGAGAAAGCTTCCTTGAGCTTCATTAACTCTCTAAACCCAAAACCCATCTCATTCTTGCATCATTCCACATCATTTGAGCATGGGTCTTCATTGTTTCATGACTAGGTAAGCAAGAACTTCTTTGAATATCATTTATTGTTCTTCTTACTCTAGATTAGGTATTTATTGCATGACTAAATACCTAGACTCTACTTTATTGCATATTTATGAGTCTTGATAACATGATTGGGTTTGTATTTTGATAGCTAAATTGATTAGGTCATTTTTTCCTAAAAGCTAGGTCATAAATATTCATGTGTGATTTATTGATAACTAGGTTGAGAAATTGTGTTTTAATCATCTAGTTAATGTTCATGAATATTTGATTTGTTGTGTTTGTGATAGCTTGCATCATTAGGTCATATATGCCTAAATAGCTAATCCATAAATGTTCATGTGTGTTTAATTGATGATTAGGTTGGCTTTGTGCATCTAGTCAAGTTTATGAATGTTTATGTGAATATATTTGACAATTAGGTTGTTAGAATTTCTCTACAACTAATTGAGACCTCATGTGTATACATGTAGACATTATTTGATAACTAGGATGTTGTATTGCATTATCTACATCTAGTGAAGCATTGTATGTTTGGTCTAACATATTTTGTGTTGAGCTTTCATTGATTGTTCACTTAGACCTTATACTCTTCTTGAGTCAAAGTCTTGTGGCTTTGGAGTGAAGTTGCACAAGCATTCAAGTCTTGCAACCAAGGGTGGGTTGGCAAGCATCAGTCAAGTGCCACTATAAAAGGCCTGCGCGTAGAGTAGAAGGTGCTCACGCCAAGAGTTGTGTATCAGGGGATATCACTAGGGATTGAACCAAGAGTGGCGAGTGGTAATGTCCATAGCCCGAGGTTATCTAGAGTGAGAGTCTGAGTTTCACTTGAGGGTGTAATCTTTTAGTCTTATAGTGGATTCTGTGATCGTCTGTGGCTAGAAGGATAGCCCGTGGTTTTTCCCTTGTCGAAGGGTTTCCACGTCAAAATCAAGTGTTCTTTATGTTTTCGCACTTTTACTTGATTTTGTATATTTGTTTTAATTGAGTTATATGCTTAATATTGACTAATCAAAAAAGTTGGTAATAATAGATTAACAACCCATTCACCCCCCTCTAGGTTGTAGACACACGTTTGAGTAGTATTTTCACAAAAATTTCAACACTTATCCATCTAATGCATTTCCAATCTAGGTCAAACCGATTATCATCCAGAATTTTTGCTTTAAAGAGAATAGATTTAAACATATGAGCATGTGTGTGCATGTGGCTCATTTTCCCATTTCTATTTGTCAACCCGAGCAATCACAATTTTCAACTATACTCCTTTAAGCCCTTTTTCTATTATTTTTTTATAGGCTTTGAATGAAAGAAATTTTTTTTATTGATTCTTTTCAACACTTCTTTGATTTTTCTAACAATAACATACACTTTTCATGATGAATTTTACTCATCACAATGGTGTAGCCCTTTCCTATATTGGACAGCTTCACAACCAAGGTGTGTATCCCTTTTCATGAAGGTGCTCGTTGAGTTCTATGTAGTTGCTGAAGCAAAATGGATATTACCACAGGTCATTTATCATGTGCTAAGCAATAAACTTTTAGATGCATCCATAATCTACACATTTTCGAACTCAACTACTTAAACTTAAACATATAAGAAAAACATTTGTGCACTTTTAAAAACAAGATTTTAAAGCTCAAGTGCATGATCAAGAAACAATAAAAGCTATTTTCTCATGATCATTAATTCTCAAGTGAGTAGCTCTCAAGGAAATTGATATTTAAAATAAGTTTTTCTTATCAAGCCACTCACGATCACACATAGACATCAATCAATACAAATCATGCCAATGGATCTTCGGAGATTTAAATCTCTCTTTGTCCAAAGACTTTGTAAACAAATCCGTAAGTTGATTTTTAGCAGGCATATGCTCAAGAGAAACAATAGAATGTTCAACAAGTTTTCTAATGAAATGATGCCTAATATCTATGTGTTTTGTGTGTGAGTATTGAACCAGATTTTTTGACATGTTAATGACACTCATATTATCAAAATAGAGAGTCATTTTACCCTGATCTATCTCATAATCCTTGAGTATTTGCTTCATCCAAAGAAGTTGTGTGCATGCACTTCAGGCCGCAATGTATTCGGCTTCGGAAGAAGAGAAAGAGATGGAATTTTGTTTCTTACTTTGCAAAGAAACAAAATTATTCCCTAAGTAAAACCAACTGACCGATGTGCTTTTTACAATTATCAATGTTTCCTGCCCAATCCGCATCACAATAGCTAACATGAATATCATTAGTATTAAAAGAATAGAATAAACCAAGATTATGTATTCCTTTTATATACCTAATGATTCTTTTAACGGCTTTAAAGTAAGACTCCTTAGGATTAGCTTGAAATCTAACACAAAATCCAACACTAAAGCAAATGTCCGGTCTACTAGCCGTAAGGTAGAGAAGACTACCTATCATGCTCCTATAGAGACTTTGGTCAACACTCTTCCCTTTTTAATCTTTGTCACGTTTTAGAGTAGTACTCATAGGTGTTTCAAAATATTTTCCACTTTCAAGCCCAAACCTCTTAATAAGATTTCTAGCATATTTAGATTGTGTCAACATAATGCCATCACTAGATTGTTTCACTTGCATACAAAGAAAGTAATTGAGCTCACCCACCATACTCATTTCAAATTCACTTGACATGACACTTACAAATGAAAATACAAACACAGTTAATTTGCCTTAATCTAACCTAGAGGGGGGGGGGGGGGGGGGGGGGTGAATAGGTTACTGCACCTTTTTCATTACCTAGAAACAAACCAAAAGTTTGTCCCTCTAAGTAGTTTGTATCACACTTCAAAAGACAAGTACAAGCAATATCAATTACAATTAAAGATATGCTTGATCAAACAAAGTCAATGTAAGCTATAACTTGCATGTGATACAATCTCAATTTATACCTTGGCTTTTATTCATAAAGCTCTAACATATACAAAGTTGATATAACATGACTATCAATTTAAAAAATATCAACCAAGATATATATATATATATATATATATATATATATATAAACACATACACAAATATCAAGAGATAAGGATAGAGAAAATCAACACATGATTTTTACGTCATAAAACCTCTGAAGAGAAAACATCCACGGGTTGATTCCACAACCACCGGCAAACACCTTTCACTAGTAAGATAAAAAGATACAATCTCTCAAGTGACCACTTCACCTAGAAATCTACCCTTTAACCCTACACAATGAAAGAGATGCCTCCTTGCTTAACTATCTGGATCACCCCGATTGTAGTCAAGACTTCCATGCACAAATTGAAGAATCACTCTCCAAAATGTGACTTCCATGCTCAAATCGAAGAATCACTCTCCAATATGAGACTTTCACGCTTAGCTATCCGGATCACCCTGATCCTAGCCAAGACTTCCCATGCTTAGCTATCCAAGACCTCACATGTCTAGCCAAGACTTCCAATGCTCAAATCAAAAAGTACTCTAAGAAATGAGATTTCCAACCTCTTAACAAGACATGTGATCTAAGTGAATGCAAATGACGCAAACACACACAATATAGTATATATGATCAATATATCCTATGGAAACTAGAATTGAATCAATATGCACATGTTTTACAATCCTTAAAACAATGCAATCACACTGATGAGGCATGTACATATGAAATGTGTGGATTATGCACAAAACATGAAGAAATAGATTTTTATCAACAAAAGCACAAATCAATTTTATCTAGAACTTATAATACGAACAAACAATCTAGAGTATGTGAAACACCTAACACACACAAAAACCTAGATTATGTTCAATCACATAAAAATGCTAGAATCAACTTGATAAATTCTAAAATGAATTTCTAGCACAATATTAGAGCATAGAATCACAAGATAATCATTTAGATTCAATCAAGCCCTAAATCATCAATCAAATATGCTATTTCAACAAATCTTCAATTAAAGTGACCTAGCATATGAAAAGACTATGAATCATCAAAATCATGTCAATTAACACATAAGATAGTCCTAGATTTGAAGCTAGCACAATAAAACATGACAAACATGTGCAAACATAGATTTAAAAAAATCTAACTCAACATGTAAGTCAATTGAAGCTCAATCTAGCTTTATTAGAGTACAATACTCTAATCAATATTTACACATCAAACAAAAATATATAGAAGAAGAAAACCCAAGGTAATTGAAGACTTGAAGATCAAAATCAAAAGAGATATCAATACCTTGAATGAAAACTGTGTTGTCTCGTGTTTTTGTGACTGAAGCTACCAGAAACCTCAATCAAATGACTCCAAACTCTTGTGGAAATGATAGAGAACTGATAGACGAAGATTCTCCAATTTGAATCACTTGATTCGGACTTCGAAAGAGAAAGTTATGATGTTTTGAAGATAGGAAAATTGGAGAGAAAAAAATTATGCACAAGTTTTCCAATTTTCTTATTAGAATGAAATGGGAGGGAAAATGGTATTTAAAGGAGAGGGAAACAAAAGAAGATTGAAGGGCCAATGAGGGGCTGCCAACTCTACTTACCGTGGAGGCGCGTGGCCTCCACAGGGGTAGAATGCAGCTCCTCCCGTGGAGGCCACGTGCCTCCATGGGGAGAGTTGCAAGGCTCCCATTTTGCCTTACTTTAATTCCCTTTGCGCACCTATATGTTCTTCGACTGTTCTCCAGTCTTCGAACTCCAATTTCGAATCTATTTTCGGATTACGAACTGGGACTCACTCACTCATAAGGATATCACAAAAACCTTTAGACAAAAAATATGGAATTCAACTTGAAATTTAATGATGAAAACCAAGTACGATTAAGACATGAAAAGTTTTGTAACTTCAATTTTGAACTCGAAACTTAATGAATAACCAAAACGACTGGAACTCAATAAGGAATTATATAAGCTCAAATTCAAGTTCAACATCACACAAACATAAATTTATAAACACAATAACACACGATTATTCAATTTCCTAGAGATAGTCCTAAAACATGCAATTTACAAAAGTTGTCAACTTTAAATTTAATGCATGTGCATACATGAACAAGTGTGTGTATTGTGTTATACCAAATTTTGCATAGCAATGCAGGGACACATATGAATGCAATGTATGTGTGTGCCTAGGGCTTGCAAGAGGAAGGAAGTCTCGATATACCTTTTGATTAGCAATTTAGCTTTGTTCCTCTTGTAGCCACCACTTTGATTGAATGTTGTCCAATCTTCCTTGAAGCTTAATCATCCACAAATCCTAGACAACTAATCAATACAAATCAAAGGTCATTTTGATATAAAATTATGCCAATACTTGAAGTCATCTTAGCAATGATCTCTCTTGCTTCTTCAAGCTCCTTTTCCATCAATTCCTCATTTCTTTTTGCTATCTTTACTTCTCTATTTAGGTGAGTGACTTCGGTAGATAGCTTGAGATTCTCACCCTTTAGCCTTTGAATTTCTTTCTTCATCTTCAATCTTGAGCTTTGAAAATGCTCAATGAACTCTTCGAGATCCATTCCTCCTACATCCATATTTGTTGAATGGGATGAAGAGTCACCATCACTAGAGTCATTTTCACTTTGTTTCTCTTCCTCTTCATCATCTAATGCTTCCTTACTCTTGAGAGAATATGCGAAGGCAATAAAGTTTGCCACATGATCCTCATCATCTGAGGATTCTCCTTCTTCTTTCAAGTCATCACCATCACTCCACGTGGCGGCCATAGCCTTTCCTTTCTTCTTGTTCTTTAAATTGCCACAATCCGTGGAGATGTGTCTGAAACCTTCACATTCGAAGCATTGAATCCCTATTCTTGTGGGCTTGTCTTCACTTGACTCAAACTTCTTGAAATGAGTCTTCTTCTTCATTTCCTTTGCTTTGGATCCAAATCCTTTCTTCTCAAAATTAATGAACTTCTTGAATCTTTTAACCATGAGGGCTATCTCCTCATCTGAGTCATCTTCCTCTTTCTCTACTTTGGAAGTTTTCAGAGCAATACTCTTTTGCTTCTTTGGAGGTGTAGGTGTAGGAGTCCACCTAGATTCATATGCTAGAAGTCTTCCAATAACTTCACCTGGCTTCATGTTCTTGTAATCACTGTTCTCCTCAAGAGCCGTCACTTTTGACTCAAATCTTGCTGGAAGCGACCTCATAATTTTTTGCTTGATTCTCCTATCCGAATAGGGGTCACCAAGTTGATGGCTTTGATTGACTATGTCCATCAACTTCACTTGAAAGTCGTTGAAGCACTCATCCTCCTTCATTCTAATTTGCTCGAATTGTGTTTGGAGGACTTGAAGCTTGGAGTCCTTGACCACCTCGGTTCCCTCATGGGCCATCTTAAGAATCTCCCATGCCTCTTTTGCAATTCTTGTTGTTTGGATCAATTTGTACTGATTGTCATCCATTGCATAAAGAATGGCATGCATAGCCTTGTTGTTCCACTTGGATGCTTCAAACTCTTGAGTTGACTATTCTGACTTTCGCTTGGGAACTACACTTTCGTCTGCAAGAGTCTTTTCCGGAGGAGTGTAGCCATCTTCAATTGCCATCCATGCTCGGTCATTTATTTGGCAAATGTAAGACTCCATCTTGCCTTTCCAAGAGGCATAGTTTACTCCGGTGAGCAAAGGGGGTCTTGTGCTAGAGGCTCCCTCATTACCACTTCCGTTCCCACTCATAGCGTTTGGGTATGAATGAGATGAATGTTAATGATGCAACAAACACAAACAAAATGCAAGACACACAAAGAGCAAGGATCACCTAAGTGTATCTAGGAACCCGCTCTGATACCAATTGAAAATACTATATAGCATGTGTCTACTAACCTAGAGGGGGGGGGGGGGTGAATAGGTTTTAGTTGATTTATTACCAACTTTTCGACTTAATCAATTTTAATAGTCCTACCCCATATTAGCAATCAACCAATCCAACATAAACATACGGAAAACAATAAAAACACAAGGATTGATTTACGTGAGAAACCCTCCAACTGGACAAAACTCATGGGCTATCCTTCTAGCCACATACGGTCCTCAAATCCACTATTTGAATGAAAGTTTACAACCTAGGTTGACCTCAAGTCACACCTACTTGGTCACTAACCTTTTCACTCTACCCAACGGGCCTTTAATAGTGATTCTAGACCATAAGCTTGTGCACTAATCCACTTAGTCACAAAGCTTAACAATCAATGAAGAGGTTAAACAACCTATGTGAAAATGTAAATATATTCTAACATGCTATTAATGCTAGGCAACACTAAATGCTTATCTAGGGATTCAAAGATGTCAATGAGTGCAAATCCTAGATATCAATATCTAAATGCAAATGCATGAAGATTTAGCTAGAAGGGTAAAAGCGTCCTAAATGCTAGCTATCAATGAACATACAATCTCAACCAACAAACATAATCACAAACATAATCACAAACATACTCAAATCATGCTAAACCAAATAAACATGCAATTAATTAACAAATAATTGCTAACCCTAGGTAAACAAGAACATAGAGATGAAAAGGAAGTTCTAAGACTTGTTTGATTACCTAGTCAAGAAGAGCATGAAGACCCATGAAGAATAGATGCAAGAAAGGAGCTTAGATGCACATGGATATTAGTTTGGTTGAGTAAAAAAGACTTCTTGGAGCTCTCTCTTTCTTGGATTTACTTTCTCTCACTTAGGGATATATTTTCAGAGCTCTAGGTCTAAATGGTAGAGAAGACGATGTATTTATAGGGACCAAAAAATAAGCTGGTGTGAAATTCCCGAAATGCCTATTTCGGGAGAAAAAGGCGACATGCAAGGCGACATGAGCAAGTCGCCTTGGAAGTCGCCTAACACACTGTGTGAAAACACGTTGCCTGAGGCGACATGTAAGGCGATATTCCCAAGTCGCCTATGAAGTCGCCTTACACACTGTGGAAAAATAAAGATGTCATAGGCGACATGTAAGGCGACATTCCCAAGTCGCCTATGAAGTCGCCTTACACACTGGAGGAAAAATACACGTCTAAGGCGACATTGAAGGTGACATGCATAAGTGGCCTTGCATGTCGCCTAACACACTGTGGGAAAAACTAAGTCTAAGGCGACTTGTCAGGCGACATGTACAAGTGGCCTTGCATGTCGCCTAACCCACTGTGCAGCCCATCAACTCCAAAATGCAAGAAGTGTGTGTGTGCAACCATACATGCAAGTCAATACAAAAGCATAGAATGTGAGTGCGTGCAACTAAAACCTCTTCAAAGAGAATTAAGCATGTGATATACCTTTGAAGTGCTCTCGAAAGAGATGATGTTCTTGAAGCTTGATCACACCTAATAAGGCCTAATTTACCCTTACAAAATCAATCCCCAATATGGTTTTTCAACGAAATAAGCCAGTCAAAATATGTGGAACTTACAGTAAGGAAGGTCGCAAGGAAGACGATCAAAAGAGTAACAAGACTTATAGGAGGCAGTATATGAACTATACTCCTTTGGCTCAGAGGTAGGAAGAAATTCTGAACGTGATTGAAGATAAGAGTTCATATAAGAAGCCTCCAAAACAATCCAGTTTTGCTCGAAGAGATACTTCTAAATACTGCCGTTTCTACCAAGAGAATGGCCTTGAAACTTCCAAATGCTACCAGTTAAGGGACTACATTGAAAAACTAATCAGAGAAGGACACCTGAAGGATGTGATCCTAAAAGGGGGAGATGATCGGTAAAATGACCCCACGAAAACTGACCCGGATAGAAAGGATGGTCCAAAGGAAAATTCAGACGCCGGAGCTATCAACACCATTTTTGGTGGGCCGTATACAGGGAGAAGTAGCAGGGAGAGAATGACAGAGGTCCGAGAGGCCATAGACAGCCAAAGAAGCTTGGAAATAAACTTGGTAGGCCCCGACCAGAAGAAGCTCAAGCATGGTTGGGATCCAATCACCTTCTCCGAAGCAGATGCTCACGGATTAGAAATCAAGCTAAACGATGCAATTGTTGTATCAGATCGTATTGGTCACCGTGAGGTAAGAAAGGTGCTAATCGATAATGGAAGTTCAGCAGATATCCTGAGCGTTACGGTGTTTTACCAATTAGGACTCCAAAGGAAAGATCTGCAGCAGCTAGCAATTCCTCTTAGAGGATTTGGCAGAGCAGAAGTGAGATCTCTCGGAATGGTCAAACTGCCGGTTGAGATAGGAAATTTTCCTTGCCAGAAAACTATTCTGCTTGATTTTGTTGTCGTAGACACCGAAAATTGGCCATACAACGCCTTATTAGGGAGACCATTCTTGAATAAAACAAGGCAGTCACGGAAACTTTTGCCCTGACTGTCAAGTTCCCAACCGATGCTGGAGTTGAAGTACTAAGAGGATCCCAAGAATGGGCAAGGAAAGCTAATCTAGCTGTCTATAGAGAAAAGGCTGAGCCAGACGTAATGCAGATTGATCTCACCGAACAAAAGAAATACTTGAAAGGGGATGAGATCAAGGAAAAGGAAGAAACGCCGACTTGTTTCGATCTTGACCCCAGGGAGCCACCACCAAAAGATGGAAAAAATTAGGAAGGCGAATCAACTATTGAGGTCGTGATGGACGATGAAAGACCCGAACAGACAGTCAAATTAGGGGAACATTTGACCGATCTTGTACAAGGTCAGTTAATTAATCTGTTGAAAGAGTACAGGGATGTATTTGCCTGGAAACATGAAGACATGCTAGGAATCGACTCTAAAGTAATCGCCATGCTCTGACCGTTGACCCCGAGCGAAAGCCGGTAATACAGAAGAGGCAAGGATTCAACCTTGAAAGACATCAAGCAATTAAAGAAGAAGTCCATAGGTTATTGGCAGCAGGATCAATCAGGGAGGTTCAATACCCCGAGTGGGTCACCAATGTGGTGCTTGTCAAGAAGAAGAATGGACAGTGGAGATTGTGTGTTGATTTCACGGACCTGAACAAAGCATGCCCGAAAGATAGCTTCCCTCTACCCCAGATAGATCAGTTGATTGACACGACTGCAGGACACGAGTTGCTGAGCTTCATGGATGTATATTCAGAATACAACCAGATCAGGATGTTTGGGCCAGATGAAGAAAAGACAGCTTTCATAATAGATCATGGTCTTTACTGTTACAAAGTAATGCCTTTTGGACTCAAAAATGCCAGGGCAACTTACCAAAGACTGGTAAATAAGATATTCACTCGACAGATCGGTAGAAACATGGAAGTCTATATAGATGATATGTTGACAAAAAGCGTTATAGCAAACAAACATGCGACAAACCTCAAAGAAACGTTCAAAGTGTTGAGAAGGTATGGGATGAAGCCCAACCCGAACAACTGTGTTTACGAGGTACCGACGGGAAGATTCCTCCGATTCCAAGTCCACCAAAGGGGAATTGAGGTGAATCCTGAAAAAATAAAGGCTCTAGAAAAGATGAGATCCCCAGTCACCTTGAAAGAAATCCAAGGATTGACAGGCTGCCTCGTTTCACTAAGCTGATTCATCAGTAAATCAACTAATAGATGCTTGCCCTTCTTTTAAGCAATAAGGAAAGGTAAAGGAGTAGAATGAAACGAGCAGTGTGAGCAAGCATTCCAGAAGATTAAAGAATATTTGGGTAAGGCCACTATCCTGTGAAAACCTCTAAATGGGGAGACATTATGTCTATACCTGTCAGTCATAGCCGTGGCAAGGGGATCAGTTCTGATCAGACTAGACGGCGGAATACAGAAGCCAGTATATTATACCAGTAAGGATTTGCTGCCAGCAGAAACAAGATATTCGGCAGCCGAACAGATGGCACTGGCATTGGTAACAGCTGCAAGAAAGCTAAGACCCTATTTCCATGCTCACACAATTGAAGTGTATACAGATTGTCCCTTGAAGCAGATTTTATCTAAGCCAGAAGTATCAGGAAGATTAACAAAGTGGGCAGTCGACTGAGTGAGTTCGATATAGTTTATCTGCCAAGGGCAACAATAAAAGGTCAGGCAGTAGCAGATCTGATTACCTAGTTCACTCGGCCTAACAGTGAGGTAATTAGGGTACTAGAGGAACAAGAAAGAAGGGCCTTTAGCTGGAAGCTGCAGGTCGACGGGTCATCAAACACGTATGGCAGCGAGGCAGGCATAGTAATATCGACCCCAGAAAGCTATAAGGTGGAATGTGCCCTGCGTTTTGATTTCAAAGCTACCAACAATATGGCCGAGTATGAGGCATTGTTGGCTGGACTTAGGGTATGCACAACATTGGGAGCGGACGAAGTGGAAATACTCAGTTATTCCCAGATTGTGGTTAACCAGGTCCTAGACGAGTACTTGGCAAAAGATTCCAACATGATAGCTTACTTGGAGATAGCCAAGATGCTTCTCAGAAGATTCAAAAACTACAGAATCACTAAGATCCCAAGAGAGAAGAATGAAAAGGCTAACGCACTATCAAGATTAGCATCGGCAACTGCCGGTATCTAGTCCAAAATGATTCCAGTAGCTCGCCTCAAAGAACCCAGCATTAAAGAAGAAGGAAAGTTGAGGGTAGAAATAGTGGAAGAAGGGCCGATCACATGGGCAACTTCGATCAAACAATACCTAGAAAATGGTATACTCCCCGAGGACACAACTGAGGCAAACGTGTCAAGTACAGGGCAGCCTGATACTCAATAATAGGCGGGCGAACTTTATAGAAGTGGGTTTCCTAAGGTCTTGCTGAGATGTGTTAGTTGAGAAAAAGGAGTAAAAATCCTAGCTAGCGTGCATGGTGGTGTATGTGGAAACCATACTAGGGGAAAAAGTTTAGCTCAGGCAAGGTTTTTATTGGCCAACACTGTTTCAGGATGCCAAATTGATGGCAAAGAAGTGCAGTACCTGTCAAAGAATTGGGAACGACATCAAACAACCCTCCAAACATTTAAGGAATCTAATCTCCCCATGGCCATTTGCGATGTGAGGATTAGACCTGATCGGCCCCATGCAAACAGCAACTAAGGGTGGTGCGAAGCACGCCATTGTGGCAGTATATTATTTCACAAAGTGGGATGAAGCGAAAGCATTGGTACATATAACCGAAGCCAATACCACTAGCTTTGTGTAAAAGAATATAGTTTATCGATTTGGAATCCCAAATACAATCGTCACAGACAATGAGACCCAATTCGATAGTGACAATTTTCAGGGAGATGTGTCAAAATTCCACATCAAGAACTATTATAATACACCAGCTCACCCTCAGACCAATGGTCAGACCGAAACAGTCAACAAGATCATCAAGCACACCTTGAAGGCAAAACTCCATGGAAAGAAAGGGAATTGGGCAGACAAGCTGCATGAGGTGCTTTAGGCATATCGCACAACTCAAAGAACATCAACAGGAGAAACATCCTATTCCCTAGCCTTCAGGACTGAAGCTGTTATCTAGATCGAAGTAAATTATACTTCTCCCAGGGTCCAACTTTACCATCAAGACTCAAATGTGGGGATGCTAGAACAGAACTTAGATGAGTTGGAAGAAAAAAGGGACATGGTGGTGGTAAGAAACGCAACCTACCAGAAAAGGGTTGCTAAATACTACAATTCGCATGTTCGGGAGAGAAAGTTCCAACTCGGGGATCTGGTTCTCAGAAGGGTATCACCAAACACAAAGGATAAGGCGGCTAGATCTTTAGCAGACAAATGGGAAGAACCTAATCAGGTGGTCGGATTAGCTGGGTATGGAGCATATCGCCTTGTTCGACTAGAAGGAGGAGAGTTACCCAGACCATGCAATGCTCAATATTTGAAGACATTTTACCCGTAAGGGGTTTCTCTTGTTTTGATTTCTTTCAAACTTTTTAGATATTTAGTTACAGTTTAGGATATTTACAAATTTCAGTTATAGTTAACCGTTTGTCTCTTCTTATAGTTTGTCAAAGATATTAATAAAAGCCCTTCAAGGGAAAGAATTGTTCAAGTAATAGTGTTCGAATTCTGCTTTCGATTACAAAAGCAAATCTCGTCAAACCCCGAACGGGTTATCGAGAGGCCTAGTGATGGGGCCGAAAGCACATGTTACAAAGACAGTGCACTTTCACCGAAACTAACCGGGTGCGGTAAAAGCACTATTAAAGCACCTTCGGGTAAGATACATGATGAGATGCGCAGAAAGTTGGATGGGGCAATCTGTAAATTCTCATACTTTAACATCAGCTAATCAGATGCTCGGTTAAGATAAGTTAATGGGATAAACAAAACCCTCCTCACAACGAATCTTGAGTAACAAACTACTAGGAGACGTCCCTGTGACTTAGTTACCAGATAAAAGACAAGGGTCTATAAAAAAGATACCATGTATATGGTCCAACGAAAGAACATTATCCGAACACGAACAAAAGCTAAAATAAATCTGGTCGGTTCACCAGATAACCGATCAGAATGGCAAGAAACTATATAGCAGTCAAACTAGTGGAAAATGATAATTAGATTAACTAAGTTCGATCAGTTAATAAAATGGTTGAACGGGTTAATATGTATCATTTAAAGGTCAACCAAAAAAAAAATTGGCAACAGAAATCACTAAAATTTGTATCATTGAGAATGATTTAATCACTTGTACAACAAAAATTTACAAAAACATGTGATACGCTTAGTGACAGGAGGAAAGTTAAGCTTTAGAGATGTTTGAGGGACTGCTAGGACTGGAACTACTCGGGGTTGGTCTTTTTCTCCATAGCCCTTGGTCAGATCGCCAAAATCAGGCCAACAAATGTCATCGTTAGGATTTTCATCCATGAAAGGAGAATAATCTATTTCAGGCAAAGGGCCAACATCAACGCCTTTGGATGCCGAATCATCTGAGTGGAAGGAAATCAAGGAGAATTTGGAAGGCAGTTCCAAATGCATTGCATGGGGGTCCTTCCCTATAGATCTGCAATAAACCCTCCATCCCATCCTTTGATTCCTTATGGAATTCAGAGACTCACCCTTGTGTTTTTTGATTGTCCGATCCCATTTCAAGCGAGCCTCATTAGTGGCCCTCTCCTTACCCCCGAAGAACATCCGAGCAGTGGCAAGCCCTCTCTCAAGCTCCCTTAGCATGACCGCCTCAAACGCGGGAGATCTCTTATAGTGATTAACACTTTGAACTTCAAGGGCCAGCTTAGCTTCTTAAAAAAGAACTTCCACGCCGACCTTCTGTTGTTTTAAGTCTTCAATTAAACTCTCATAATGAATTTTGGCCTCTTCAGATGCATGCTGAGCCTCAAGCATAGATTGTTGAGAGGCAGCCAGAGTCTGGTTTGCACTTCGAGCCTCCATTTCTTGATCAGCATATGCTCGTTCAGCCAAGGAAAGCTTCTGCTCCACATCCGTGCACCGTTGTTCAGCTTTTGCCAGATTTGGTTCAAGTTCGGTGTTCTTCACTGAGAGTTCTATCAGGCTAGCTGACATTTTATCCGCTCGGGTTTCAGTATTGGATACAGCATCTCTAAGTGTAGCCTCGGTCTTGTCATGCTGTCTTAGCTTTTCTTCGAAGGATACTTTCAATTTGACTCAGAGGCTGAAACGGAACTAATCGTTTCTTTTCTCTTCTCAAGCTCCCTTTCTAGCTGAGAAATTTCGGCAGCCTACTTCCTTTGAGCCACCATAGCCCTAGCCATCTCCTCCACAACCTTATGAAAGGAAAGAAACAAGTTATAGCTAAACTTGAAATGAAAAGAATTGGTAAGAGAATGAAAAGCACGTACTATACGCCATTGTTATAAATGGCACGGACTCGCTCCCAATCGTTTGCGTTCCGAAAATTAGTCCAGTAGCCTTCACCAATGTAACCCTTTCCAGTAGACATGGATTTTAACATATCAAGGGGGTCGGCTGATGTTTCACTTGAGCCAAGGACCTCGGTAGTAGTGGGAGCTTCCATCACTTTAGGGCAGTGAGGCTGTTGATCGGTGGAGATTGGATTTATGATGGGAATGGACCCAGGAGCGGCCACCGAAGGTGTGGCGACAGGTTGTTCCTGACCAGAAACCCTCGATGGGCCCACTTCTATACCTCCTGCGAGGGAGGTCTGGGCTACATCAGGCAACAGGCCTACAGAAAACTTACAGGAACGATCCACCTCGTGCTCAGATAGATTACTTTTAGGAATGGGCAGATAGGCTAATACCCTGTTAGGGCTAGCTTGGCCATCATTAGAGTCTGAGTCGGTGAAGACTATCTGATGCTTAATAGAGAGTTACATTAGAGCTTTACCATCTCGATGAATAACAGACCCAGTAAGATCACGATTAGTTGAATGAGTAGTTTGAAGAGAAACCGACTCAGTCAAGATTGGGGGTGAGCCTGCTGATGGGAGGACTGCTTGGTAGCCCCTATGGTGGCTTGATCATTAGTTCGGGGTTGATTAGGAGGTAAAACTGTTGATGGAGTAGAGGCTTGGTCATTTCCTTTTTTCGACAGATGTTTCCTTCGGAACAGATCAGTCAGAGTATCTTGATCCCCTTTATCTTCCTCGATAATAACTGGTTTGACTCTAGTCCAATGAGCTCCTAGGTTTGTTGTTGATTTGGCCTTCGCCTTCCCCCGAGCAGCATCAAGAGCAGAAGAGCCAGCAACAGTCTTAATCACTTTGCTGACTGGTGATCTCGCGGAAGGTTTGGGTAAACGACGACCAACCGTTTCTTTGGCATGTTTCCTTTTTGAACCTCTAGGAGGTATTTTATGCTCATTGTCCTAGTTAGAGGGTTTATTTCCCCTTTCTTCATTAAGAGAGTTCGGAGGTGTATTGGGGTCAAGTCGATAAACATGTTCGACCATAACTTGTTCAGGGGGGGGGGGGGGGGGGGGGATCCCTTGAGCTATTTGAGAAGCAGCCTCAGCTCGACTGACTTTGTCAACATTTTTTATCTTCTCTGCCTGCTCGCCAGCTACGATGTCCATCTCGTACACTGAAGCCAACAAAGTAGAGTCAGAAGAAACGAAATTAAACTCAAAATAAAATCAAGACTCAGAGATGGAATACTCACAGCGTTTTCACCGACTTGAAATTGGAGGAAACAATCCTAAGTCTTGAAGAGACTTTTCGACTAACAAGGCACGTCGGTCCCTGGCCTCCCACGTTGTTTGAGCAACCTTGACAACATTCTGAGCTTGGGACTCAGTCAACATAGCAGGAGCTTTATTCCATAGTTCGGGAATATAGAAATGTCGGGGAACTGTGTTTCTAGCTAATTCTTGGCGACCATCAGCTACTATTATTTCGCCCCATTCTCCTTGGATGAAGAACCAGCCATTCTTCCAATATTTGTTAGAAGTGGGGAATCCCCAGATAAAGCCTTTGTGGTCCTTGTTAGATAAGGGTGAAGGCCGTTGGTCATACCCCTCGGGAATCCAATGGCTCATAGAAAGAGATTGAAGGAACAATGTACCCCCGTTATCTGATTGTCCCAGGGTGTAGAAATTGTGAATCTCTTGTGGGGGCGGGGGATACTTGGCACTGATCTGTTTCCACAGGTGCCATAGGCTCATCAGTACTCGGCAGGAGTTCAGTGAAAGCTGAGTAGGAGCGATTCCAGACTCGGCCAAAAATCGAGCAATAAAAGGTTGGAGGAGAAGTGTGACCCGTGATGTGAGCATTGCCCCATAGATAGCCACAGCACCACGAGGGGGATTCCAGATAGCACGCATTCATCCAAGAAAAGTTTTACTGAGCAAGAAAGATTGAATCTCTTGCTATACTTGACTAGTTTTGGTGTACCAACATCATTTATTTCTGAATCGAAAGCACTGGGATGTTCGACAGAAAATTTCATCAAAAACGCTCGCCGCTCTCTAGGAATATCTTCCATCTTCAACAGTTGTGATGGAATTTTTAGATCTATTAGAGACGAATCTTTTAAGCTGGGCCTACTTTCCCGACCAGATCCTGACATCTTCGACATATCTGGGTATGTATTTGGAGAAGAAACAGAAGGATTAGCAATATTTGATTTTAAAGGAGAAGGTTGGAATTCAGGAATAACCCTTGAATAATCAACGTTAAGAGGAGTGGGTTGAGATGGAAGAGAGAAATCTTGAAAAAATCCTCCTAATATAGATTCATCCCTAGCAATATTTTCTCTATCACCTATCTCGATATAATGAATCAACAACTCAACGTAACGATGGCGGGTAGCAGAATCCATACCTGATGATTGAAGAAAGAGAAGAACTCCGGGAGTGACGAAGATCCACGAAGACAAAGAAATCTAGAAGAATGTAGATTTAGAAAAAGGATTGAGAAGACGAAGGGTTATGAAGTGCAAAGGAAAAAAGATTGCGTGAGAGGGAAAGTAGAGTGATTTTGAAATATATATATGAAGATGATGTCATGAGAGTGGTGGTTAGTGTACGAATCCCGAAGATCACGCGCAATTTGAAATTTGAACCGCCGTCAACAGTTGCGTCGTTCATGCCATATCACCTAGACAAATCAAACATTTGTGGGTAAGATTAAAAGCCAGCCGCTTAGAAGTAGGAAGTATTTATGAGCTACAAGACAAAAGACTCCTGAGTTAAACATGTCTCACCAAATGAGTTATTTTACTGAGTAAGATACTTGATTTAAATGTTTAAGGGGGTATTGTTATTGGTACAATTTGGAAAGGTGGAATGTCATCATAAACACCATGTAGCATAGAAACAACAAGTGACATGTCAACAAATGAAAAATGAATTAAGCCAAACTTAAGATGATCAGTAAATAACCTTACAATGTTGATCAAAGTTATTAAGATAATCGGGTTGGAAATAACCCGATCGAGGTAATAAGATTGATCATATTAGTAAAAACTGATCAGAAAATCCTAAGATGGTCATATAAACCTAATTGATCAGGTTTTTGTTATCCGAGCGGGTATAGATCCCTGGTTGGGGGTTAAAGAGATCTGGTCGGGTTTGAGAGATAGTCGGTTAAGTGACGCGAGGACAATTTCCAGATGTGTTTGACATGCAGATAACGATGAATTCAATACAATCATGACTAAAACACGCAAAAGAAGACTCTTATTCAAATAAGGTATCAAGAAGAATACTTTAATAAGGAAACTGATTTCCTTAAAGATAGCAGAATTCAAAATAAGAAAGAAGATAAATACGACTTAGATAAGTCGGAGTTAATTGTATTCCGATAAAACACTACCATTCTATTACTTGTACACCAAGAATTAGGATCTATGGACATATAAATAGATCTTAAAAGCACCTAAGAAGGGGTTAACGAATCTTTAGATATTCAAGAGAGCAAGTAAGGCTGAGTGTGTAATCGTGTTATACATAGTGAATTCTTCTCTCGCCGTCACCGGCAACCGTGGATGTTTCCTCACCTTGAGGTTTTACCACGTAAAATCTTGCTTTCACAGTTTCTTTCACTCTTTTCAATTTATTACATAATCACCAACTTCACATATTTTGTGTGACGAGTAATCAACGTCACTCAGTCCAGAAATCACTGTCAACAACTATCAACCTCAAAACATGAAGGAATTGGTTGTGACAACAACTACTATCAACCCCAAGCAAGAAGGAACTTAATAAACCTCATGCTAGGAGGAATTGGTTGTAACTACAACTACTATCAACCTTATGAATGAAGGAATTCATTGCAATATCAACCACTATCGACCCCAAACTAGAAGAAATTTATTACCAACACATTAATACAATTATTTCAAGATAGATATCATGCATTCTTATCATTCAACTATTCTAATCAATCAATATGTCAACATATAACAAAGCAAATCATGTGAACAAATCATAAAAGAGAACAAAAGTTTAGCATACTATGCTCCCCCTTGATAAGTGCTATATCTTGGATCAAGATAGAATATTGTTCACAATGATATCCATACACTCACACATTCAAGAAAATTTAAATAAATTCAACAAAATAAGATTCACAAACTATGAGAGATACACCAAGATTTTCAATCTCTCTTATAATTCTTCTCAAATCGCTAGAATATCAAAATACTTATAAACAAAAGTGTGTATGTGAATTTTTCTTCAAGCATATGTAGATGAGTAATTTGATAATCAACATGCAAATCACATCCACATCTATTCATCTTAAGATTTTCCATAAAAGGTCAAACCAATTATCATCCAGAATTTTTTGCTTTAAAGATAATAGATTTCAACATATGAGCGTGTGTGTGCATGTGGCTCGCCATTCCATTTCTATTTTCAACCCGAGCAATTCTTGATTTTCAACTATACTCCTTTGATCCCTTTTTTTTATTTAGACTTTGAATCAAATAATTTTTTTATTGATTCTTTTCATCACTTCTTCGATTTTTCTAACATAAACATATACTCTTCATGACGGCTTTCACTCATTACAATGGTGTAGCCCTTTCTTACATTGGGCGATTGCACAACCAAGGTGTGTAGCCCTTTTCATGAAGGTGCTCATTGAATTCTATGTAGTTGCAGAAGCAAAATGGATACTAACCATATGTTCAAACTCAACTTACTACAACAAAACATACAAGAGAAGCAAAATGCATTTTTGAAAACCAAGTTTTATGGCTTACAAGCATAAGATCTAAAAGCAATACAAAGAGATTTACTTAAGATTATTACTTCTCAATAGAGTAGGTTTCAAAGAATATGAAGCTCATATTTTTCAAAACATACGCCATTCATCATTTAAACATATATTTCACACATCATTTGTAAGACCTTTGTGAACATCATCACTATAAGATCTTTAGAGGGCAAATGTCAAAGAGAATCATATGAACACTATACTTAGTTCTCTATGATGACATGCTTCATGATGTAGTACAAACAATAAGTTGAGAGATGAAAAACAAAGTATGCAAGCATTAGGATATAGAAATACCTTAGCAAGCAATTTTTCATCCAATGAAAAGTCTTCGCCCTTTTTATGAGTTCTCTTGGCTTGTTTGTCCTCACGACAACAAGTTGTTGGTTTGTCATCTCAAGAGAATAAAAACTAAGCATTCTCATCTCAATCAAACATACAAAGATGACTTTCTCTAAAAGTGTTAGCAAACAATCAACACCATATAGATTCCAAAAATAAACTTCTCATAAAGTTAATCAATAGAATTCTACTGTCATAACAAATATATGAGATAGCTAAGTTCATGTCAAGTTTTAGCAAAACAAAGCTAGTTACCTAAAACTCTCAACAACTTGACACTAATCTTGAAACTAACTCAAATGTGCAACTTACACTAATGGTAAGAGCACTCACCCTTGACCCATTTGGTCTTGGGTGCACTAACACAAAAATCATCATCATTCTTGACTTTAATGTTGAACCTAGAGGGGAGATTTTCAACCATTTGATTCATAAGAATATCATTGATACTCATCTCCTCAACATTATTAGCAACACATGCATTGTCAAGATTCACATAACCATCACATTTCTTCATCCAATTCTTTCTAACATGCATCTTTGAAACATCATGCTTATCAACATCTAAAGCCCTAGCATGCTTCAATTTAAGTTCAATCTCCTTATCTCTAGATGCATTTCCTATTTTGAAAAATTCAATGTACTTGTAACACCTTGGTTTGATGTGACCAACGGTATTACAAAAATGACAAATAGGAATAAATGATGAGATTGTACCTTGTGGATTTGAAGAAGTGATGAGAGTTTGTGAAGATACCTTGTCTGTCTTTTTACCTTTAGCTTTAGGAAGATTATTCTTAGGAGACTTCTTGCTCTTCTTGTTCTTAGCCTTCTTTGAGGGAGGCAAAGCTATCACAAGCTTATCCTCACCTTTCAAGATGCTAGGTTCTCCTTGAGAATGAGCAAGATCCATGCTATTCTTCATGTTGATCGAACCAATGACTAAGTCGTTGATAGCTTGTTGAGCAATGCTGATCTCTCCAATATATTCTTGCTCTCTAACCTTCATCTTAGAAATAATCTCTTTGTTTTTAAAGATAAGTTTCTCAACCTCATTTAGTCTTTTTATGATGTCAATCTTTTCACTCATGAGTCTATGTGAGGTTTCAACAAACTCATCCACTTGAGTTTTGATCAAATCGTCTTTCTCCTTAACCTCTCTCAATGCTTCATCTCTTTGCTCCTTAAGACTCTTAATCTTAGCCATTATATAAAAGGTTAGTTGTATTTGAACTTGTACCTTCTAGATAACTTTGATCAATCTCCATATCCACAGAAACTATACAATCATCTTTTAGCTTTGTGAAAGAAGCCGTAAGAGCAACAAAGTTGCTAACATGTTCTTCTTCACTTGAGGACTCATCACTAGAGCACTCCTTATTGCTAGGACCACTCTCACTCCAAGTGGCCGCCATGGCTTTGCCCTTCTTGTCTTTCTTGGACTTTTTTTAGTGCACTCGTTTGCAAAATGTCCAAGACCTTGACATTCGTAGCATTGAACATTCTTCTTATTCTTGGCTAGACCATTCCTATCAACTCTTAGAGAAGATGGTTTCTTGATTTCCTTTTCCATGGAAAAGCTGCCTCTACACATTGTACATCTTCTAAGAAACTTCTTAAATTTCCTAACCATGAGAGCCATTTCTTCATTCTCATCATCACTCTTCTCTTCAATAGCCTTGAGAGCAATTCCCTTACTCTTGGTCTTTGGCTTCAAGTACATCTCATAAGTTTGGAGTGACTCAAGCAATTCATCAATGCTTAAGCAATCTACATCCTTGCTTTCTTCTATGGTCGTAACCTTGGCCTTGAATCTCTTAGGGAGAGATCTTAGAATCTTCCAATTGAGACGCTTCCTAGAAATTGGCACTCCAAGTGCTTGACATTGGTTAGCAATATTAAAAAGACGAAATTGGAAATCTTTAAACTTGTCTTCTTCACTCATTTGCAAGCTTTCAAATTGTGATGTCAACATTTGAAGCATATACTTTCTTATTGCCAAAGTGCCTTCATTTGTGACTTGAAGTGTATCCCAAGCTTTTTTGGCCGATTCAAGATTTTGTATATAGGAGAATTGATGTCTACCCACTCCTCCAAATATGGTGTTCATTGCACGATGGTGCCATTTAGTAACCACAAATTCATTAGGCATCCATTCACTTCTAGGTTTGGAGATTTTGGTTCCATCTTCTAGAACCTTACTAGAAGGAGTATAGCCTTCTTCAACAACCATGCATGCTTTTTCATCTATTGAGCGAATGTAGGCCTTCATCCTTAATTTCCAAAACCCATAGTTATTACCCCGAAGTAATATGGGCCTTGTATTTGAAGCTCCTTCCGCCATTACATCATCTTAAAGGTCCATTGCTTCTAAACTCAACAAATCATCGTGAAAGTATACCAGGATCTCACTAAGTACAATCTAGTGACCTGTTCTGATACCAAATTAAAAATACAAACACTGTTAATTTGGCTTAAGCTAACCTATAGGGGTGAATATGTTACTACACCTTTTCATTCCCTTGAAATAAACCAAAAGTTTGTCCCTCTAAGTAGGTTGTATCACACTTCAAAAGACAAGTACAAGCAATATCAATTACAATTGAAGATATGCTTGATCAAACAAAGTCAATTTAAGCTATAACTTGCATGTGATACAATCTCAATTTATACCTTGGCTTTTATTCATAAAGCTCTAACATATACAAAGTTGATATAACATGATTATCAATTTTAAAGATATCAACCAAGATATATATCAACACATACATAAATATCAAGAGATAAGGATAGAGATAATCAACACATGATTTTTATGTGGTTGATTCCACAACCACCGGCAAACACCTTTCTCTAGTAAGATAAAAAGATACAACCTCTCAAGTGACCACTTCACCTATAAATCTACCCTTCAACCCTACACAATGAAAGAGATGCCTCATTGCTTAACTATCCGGATCACCCCGATCCTAGTCAAGACTTCCATGCACAAATTGAAGAATCACTCTCCAAAATGTGACTTCCACGCTCAAATCGAAGAATCACTCTCTAATATGAGACTTCCACGCTTAGCTATCCGGATAACCCTGGTCTTAGCCAAGACTTCCAATGTTTAGCTATCCAAGACCTCACGTCTCTAGCCAAGACTTCCAATGCTCAAATCAAAGAATCATTCTAAGAAATGAGACTTCCAACCTCTTCACAAGGCATGTGATCAAGTGAATACAAATGATGCAAACACACACCACATAGTATATATGATAAATATATCCTATGGAAACTAGAATTGTATCAATATGCATATGTCACATGTATTCTAGTTTACAATCCTAAAAAAATGCAATCACACTAATGATGCATGTACATATGAAATGTGTGGATTAAACACAAAACACGAAGAACTAGATTTTTATCAAAAAAAGCACAAATCAATTTTATCTAGAACTTATAATATGAACAAACAATCTAGAGTATGTGAAACACTTAACACACACAAAAATCTAGATTATTTTCATTCACATAAAAATGCTAGAATCAACTTGATAAATTCTAAAATGAATTTCTAGCACAATAATATTAGACCTTAGAATCACAAGATAATCATTTAGATTCAATCAAGCCCTAAATCATCAATCAAATACGCTATTTCAACAAATCTTCAATTAAAGTGACCTAGCATATGAAAAGACTATGAATCATCAAAATCATGTCAATTAACACATAAGATAGTCCTAGATTTGAAGCTAGCACAATACAACATGACAAACATGTGCAAACATAGATTTGAAAAAATCTAACTCAACATGTAAGTCAATTGAAGCTCAATCTAGCTTTATTACAGTACAGTACAGTACTCTAATCAATGTTTACACATCAAACAAAAATATATAGAAGAAGAAAACCCAAGGTGATTGGAGACTTGAAGATCAAAATCAAAAGAGATATCAATACCTTGAATGAAAACTGTGTTGTCTCATGTTTTTATGACTGAAGCTACTAGAAAACTCAATCAAATGACTCCAAACTCTTATGGAAATGATAGAGAACAGATAGACTAAGATTCTCCAATCTGAATCACTTGATTCGGACTTCGAAAGAGAAAGTTATGGTGTTTTGAAGATAGGAAAATTGGAGAGAAAAAAAGTATGCACAAGTTTTTCAATTTTCTTCTTCGAATGAAATGGGAGGGAAATGGTATTTAAAGGAGAGGGAAACAAAAAAAGATTGAAGGACCAATGAGGAGTTGCCAACTCTGCTTCCCATGGAGGCACGTGGCCTCCATGGGGGTAGAGTGCAGCTCTTCCCATGGAGGCCACGTGCCTCCACGGGGAGAGTTGCAAGGCTCCTATTTTGCCTTCCATCAACTCCCCTCGCACACCTATATGTTCTTCGACCATTCTCTGGCCTCCGAATTATGATTTCGAATCTGTTTTGGATTATGAACCAAGACTCCCTCATGCACAAGGATGTCACAAAAACTTTCCCAAAAAATAAGGAATTCAACTTGAAATTCAATGATGAAAACCAAGTACGATTAAGACACGAAACTTAATGAATGAGTAACCGAAATGACCGAAACTCAATGAGGAATTTATAAGCTCAAATTCAAGTTTAACATCATATAAACATAAATATATAAACACAAGAAAACATAAGTACGCAATTTCCTAGAGATAGTCCTAAAACATGCAATTTACAAAAGTTGTCAACTTTAAATCTAATGCATGTGCATACATGAACAAGTGTGTGTATTGTGTTATACCAAATTTTGCACAACGATGTAGGGCACACATATGAATGCAATGTATGTGTGTGCCTAGGCCTTGCAAGAGGAAGGAGGTATCGATATACCTTTTGCTAAGCAATTTAGCTTTGTTCATCTTATAGCCACCACTTTGCATGAATGTTGTCCAATCTTTCTTGAATCTTAATCATCCACAAATCCAAGACAACTAATCAATAAAAAGCAAATGTCGTTTTGATATAGAATTATGCGAATACAAATCTCAAAAACCTAACAATAAACTCATTAACCTTGGTTTTACATGTAAACCCAAAAACAATGTCATCAACATATATTTGTGCAACAAAAATATCATTATCGTGATGCTTGACAAACAAAGTCCTATCAATGCCACCTCTCCTATAGTTGTTCTCAATAAGGTATTGAGTCAACCTATCATGCCAAGCTCTAGGGCTTGCTTATGGCCATAAAGAGCCTTTTTCAATTTATAAACATGATTAGGAGAGTGTGGTCTACAAAACCCTTAGGTTGTTAAACATACACTTCTTCTTGAACATATCCATTGAGAAAAGCACTTTTGACATCCATTTGAAACAATTTGAATTTTTTAAGACATGCAATGGACAATAAAAGTCTAATGGACTCAAGACGTACAATGGGTTCAAATGTCTCATCAAAGTCTACACCCTCAACTTGAAGGCAACCTTGAGCCACTAGTCTAGCTTTATTTCTCACAATCTTGCCACTTTCATCGGTCTTATTCCTAAACACCCATTTAATGCCAATCAAATTAATGTCTTTAGGTCTAGGAACTAATGACCACACTTCATTTCTCTCAAATTGATTTAGTTCATCTTGCATAGCCCCAACCCAATATTCATCAACTATAGCCTCATTAATATTTTTAGGTTCAATTTGAGAAGTGTAGCAAGCATATGAAATTTGGTTAGCTAGTTGATTTCTAGTTCTAACCCCTTCATTCAAATTACCTATTATTTCTTCTTGATAGTGCATGTTTCTAAGCCTAGAGTTTGAAAGTTCAACAACTTGGTCATTTTGTTGATTATCATTTAAAGCATTTTCTAGCCCTTCCCTTTCTACTTCAACACCACTATCATTTTTATCATTATGACTAGACTCACTACCTGGATCTTCACTAGCCTCACAGCTAGTCACATCAATAGGTTTCTTAGTGTCATTCAAAAGATTTTCTTTAGGTCATTAACACTATTATCATCACACAAATTAAGCATGCTAAGATCATCTATCTTCACATTAATAGACTCCATAATAGTCTTGGTTTTCAAATTAAAAACCCTATAAGCACGACTATTATTAGCATACCCAAGATAGAAACCAACATCACTTTTAGCATCAAATTTTCCTAGGGGATCTCTATCATTCAAAATAAAACACTTACTTCCAAAGATATGAAAGTAACTCACATTGGGCTTCTAGCCCTTCCAAAGCTCATAGGAAGTACGTTTTGTGTTGGGCCTTCTAAAAACTCTATTAGAAACATAACAAGTGGTGTTGACCACTTCAGCCCAAAGGTTCCTAGGGACTTTCTTGCTATTGAGCATGACCCTAGCATCTCTACAACACCATTTTGTTGAGGAGTTCTAGGAGACGAGAACTCATGAGATATCCCCAAGCCATCACAAAACTTACTAAATTTGACATTTTCAAATTCACTCCCATGATCACTCCTAATGCGACATGTTTTCTTAATTCCAAGACCTTTTTCATTTTTAAGTTGATTACAAAATTTCTTGAAGTAATCGAAGGTTTCGGTCTTGTTCCTAAGAAAATAAACCAACCAAAACTAGAGAAGTCATCAATGCATCTCACTCTTGTGTTGTGTCTTTCTTAACCCATACTTTCTTAACAAGTTTCTCACTCGTACTTCTATTAACATGCTTAGACTTGTTATTATGCACATTGACTCTATTGGTTACATTTTCAAACAAAGCATTGTCAATTTTCTTATTCATAGTAGAGTGAGGCACAACACAAGATTTTATAAGCAAGTCATCAACAACTTTCTTCTCAACATATTTTTTCCAAGGTCTTCCTAGGTCTAGTTCTATATCCATACATGGATGATTGCCTAGGACCATTCAACGAAGACATATCATGCAAATCATTGGCATATTTACACTTGCGAATGTATTCAAAACATCTAGGTCTTATATGTCCTACCATGTTGCAATAATGACAAATAGGTATGAATTTGAGAAGTTTACCATTAGCTTGAGTATCCAATGCATTTTTCCTTCTCACATTTTTACCTCTTTGGTGTTCAACCCTTGATGCTTTGCCTTTTGCATTTGAGGATGAGGAATATTGTCTTTGGCCTTGTTGAGTCTTTTCTTTGACATCCATTGTTGATGTTGAGGCACCTCCGGTAGCATTAACATATCCTAAACCTCTTTTGTCACTTGGATGCTTTCCAATCTTAATGAGAGTTTCTACTTTGTTAGAACAAGATGACATCTTGTTTATCACCTTATTAGCCGTATTAATCTTGTCATTAAGCACTTTCTCTTGATTCTTATGCTCTCTAAGTTTGACTCTAAGCACATTCTCAATTCTCCTAACACGATCAAGAGAGTCATCTCTTTGCTCAATTTCTCGCTTCAAAATACCTATTCTCTCATTACTATCTTTCAAGTTTTTCCCAAGACTAAGAATTTGGTCTTTAATCATTAAATTCTTTTGAGCCAAGACCATGATTTTCTAACTTCTTATTGAGAGTCTGATCGGTCTATTTCTATACGTATTTGAGGTCCCCATTTCCTATTATTTGTGCTTTGTTTTAGGGTGAAATTAGGTATTTTATGTGTTTGTTGAGCATGTGTAGGTCACATTCTTTAGATGAAGTGTTTGAAGGTATTTTCAAGGAAAATAGCTTAAATGTGAAGAAAAAGAGCAAAGCTGTCATCCACCGCTGTGCAGGTCGCTCTTCATGCACGACCTCCACCGCGACACGTCCAGTGGTACATTTCAGTAGGCTCTGTTCTTTTCAGCGGTCCATACCGCTTCCCAAGCATCAACCTCAACCGCAGTCTATGCCGCACATCATTCCGGGAAAGGCTGATTCAGCTAGTGCAGAACAGCCAGATTGCGAGGGCCATATCTGTCAGCTCCAATTGAATTGTGTGTCCTACCACCTATGGATGGAAAGCCCCAGAAGTCTAGTTTCTGGTACACTTTACGGATTGCAATTCCGATATTCATAGAAGAGGTTATGCCTGTTTTAGTATCCGATGGTCAGATCAGTCATAATTCCGCAAATAGTGACGGGATTTATTTTGCAAGTTGTCGGAACGGGAAATATTACCTTCTTGGACATGAGTGTGAGTCTTGGAAAGCAAGTTGACACCTAATCCTTATCATCCTTCAATAAGTAATCAATTTGAGTGGATTAGGAAAGAATTAAATCCCAAAAAGGTAGAGTTCCAAAAGGGAACCAATTTCCTTGTTGTTTAAGGACTTGACTTATCATCTAAAGCCTATTTAAACCCCTGTGAACCCTAATTTCGGGAGAGAAGCCAAGGGAGGTCCCAAGCCACCAAGGGGGCTATCCCCCATCACTCCATCACCACATATCACCTCAAGACCCATCCATCCATTGTAGAAGAAGACGAAGAAGACAAAGAAGAATTGGAGGAGCTCTTTGATGATCATCTCAGGTTTTCTCTACTCAATCTCTTTTCTTTTCTTTTTCTATGATGTGTAACTAATCCCATAACTAGGGAATCAATGTGAACCTTTTGTGAATGCTCATGAATGAATTAATTATTATTTCATCAATTTAATTCTTGATTTATTCATTGTGCTTAATTACTTAATCCTCATTAGTTTTAATATTTATTCACACCATAGACCAAGGGTGGATAATTATTTGGCATGATTTTAGGGTTAAGACTATCTGAGAATTAGGGTTAGAGTATAGACCAAACCTAATCTTGATTAATGCTCTTTTGAATGAATGAATTTTATCTTTAGCATAGGCCAAGCAAAGTATAGAATTTGGTTCTTAATTCTTGCGCTTAAAGGGTTTCCGATCACTGTTCACACCTTAGACCAAGGGTGAATAGTGGTTGGGAGCACGTGACTCATTCCATGACCATACGGTAATATTCACATTAAAGACAAAGAATGAACCCTAGAATTGATTGAATCTTGTTTACAAATTAATTCCATATATCGAGTGTTCATAATTGGGGATCATTGATAACCTAGTGTTTTCTTTCCATTGATCATAACCATATTTTCTTTAATTGTTTTCTTAGTTTAATTTAATTTAGTTTTAGTTTAATCAATCAAACAAACGACATCTTTGGTTACTTTTACTTTAATTAAAATTAAAATTAGTTTTCAATCAAGAAATCTCTTTTCCTCGTGGGAACGATCCTTACTTGGCACTTTACTTATCTTCACGATTCGTGCACTTGCGAGTGAGTATTTTATAACACGATTTTACACCACCACAGTCCTATTGACTTTAGGGATCCTTTCATTCTCTTGAATAAGATCCTTGATCTTTTGATCTTCTAAGTCAATAGGCTTACCTTCAGCAAAAGAAGCCACAAAAGAATAAACTTCTTTAATCATGATATATCACAAAATAAGAACACAAACACTATAAAGAAGGATCTATCTAATAACTTCTAGACACCCACACTAATACCAATTGAAAATTCCATAGTCACTTATATTGTAAAATATACCGAGAGGGGGGGGGGGGGGGGGGGGGGGGGTGAATAGGTATAGGCTCAAATTTTAACACTTCTTTAAAAACAAAAGCAATTTAATCACACTTAAAATTCTTACAAGAAATATTGCTTCAACAAATCAATATGAAATCAGTAAAACAAGGAATAAAGCAATACAAGCCAAAGTAAGAAAGTGAATTAAAGAGCTAAAATTGAAAAAAAATACAAACACGGTTAATTTGCCTTAAGCTAACCTAGAGGGGGGGGGGGGTGAATAGGTTACTACACCTTTTTCATTCCCTTGAAACAAACCAAAAGTTTGTCCCTCTAAGTAGCTTGTATCACACTTCAAAAGACAAGCACAAGCAATATCAATTACAATTAAAGATATACTTGATCAAACAAAGTCAATGTAAGCTATAACTTACATGTGATACAATCTCAAGTTATACCTTGGCTTTTGCTCATAAAGCTCTAACATATACAAAGTTGATATAACATGATTATCAATTTCAAAGATATCAACACATACACAAATATCAAGAGATAAGGATAGAGAAAATCAACAGATGATTTTTACGTGGTAAAACCTCCGAAGAGGAAACATTCACGGGTTGATTCCACAACCACTGACAAACACCTTTCACTAGTAAGATAAAAAGATACAATCTCTCAAGTGACCACTACTCCTAGAAATCTACCCTTCAACACTACACAATGAAAGAGATGCCTCGTTGCTTAACTATCTGGATCACCCCGATCCTAGTCAAGACTTCCATGCACAAATTGAAGAATCACTCTCCAAAATGTGACTTATGTTAGGTTCTTGATATTTGTGTTGGCATAATTCTATATCAAAATGACATTTGCTTTGTATTGATTAGTTGTCTAGGATTTGTGGATAATCGAGCTTCAAGAAAGATTGGACAACATTCAAGCAAAGTAGTGGCTACAAGAGGAACAAAGGTAATTTGCTTAGCAAAAGGTATTTCGAGACCTCCATCCTATTGCAAGGCCTAGGCACACACATACACTGCATTCATATGTGTCCCTACATCATTGTGCAAAATTTGATATAACACAATACACACACTTATACATGTATGTGAAAATACAGCTCTTAACGTGTGTCTACAACCTAGAGGGGGGGGGGGGGGGGGGGGGTGAATGGGTTGTTAATCGATTATTACCAACTTTTTCGATTAGTCAATATTAAACAAATAACCCAATTAAATCAAACATACAAAATCAAGTGTAAAGTGCGGAATAATAAATAACACTTGATTTTTACGTGGAAACCCTTAAACAAAGGGAAAAACCACGGGCTATCCTCCTAGCCACACACGATCCTCAAATCCACTATATGAGTAAAACGTTACACCCTCAAGTGATACTCGGACTCTCACTCTAGATAACCTCAGGCTATGGACACTACCACTCGCCACTCTTGGTTCAATCCCTAGTGATATCCACTGATACACTACTATCGGGGTGAGCACCTCCTACTCTACCCGCAGGCCTTTTACAATGGATTCTTGACCAATGCTTGCCAACCACAACTTGGTTGCAAGACTTCAATGCTTGTGCAAATTCACCCCGAAGCCACAAGACTTTGACTCAATGAAGAGAATTATGTGTCTATGTGATCATGTAAATGATGCTCAATGCAAATTATGCTAGACAACACAAATTGCTCAACTAGGAGTTTGTAGAAACAAATCCAAGTTGTCAAATGTCTAAATGCAAGGCATAAAGACTTAGCTAGATGTTATCAATAACAACCAATCCTAGCTATCACAAACAATCACAATGAATCAACAAATATGCTCACAATGTATTCAACATAAACTTCGCATATATTCATGTGATTAAGACAAGACATTTAATCATTCACTAAATGCAAGTCTTAGACAAAAGTCTATCAACAAACAAACTCAATTAGATTTGTAGAGAATTTCCAACAAACTAATTGTTACACAAAATATGCATTAACATTCAATAAGCTTAACTAGTTGATTAAGAATCAATATTTCAACCTAGTTATCAATGAATCACAAATGAATGTTTATGACCTAGCTTTTAGGCAAAAATGACCTAATCAATTAAGCTATCAAAATACAAACCCAATCATGTTATCAAGACTCATAAATATGCAATAATAGAGTCTAGGTATTTAATCATGCAATAAATACCTAATCTAGAGTAAGAAGAACAATAAATGATATTCAAAGAAGTTCTTGCTTACCTAGTCATGAAACAATGGAGACCCATACTCAAATGATGTTAAATGATGCAAGATGGAGATGGGTTTTGGGTTTAGAGAGTCAAAGAAGCTTTCTTGAAGCTTTCTCTCTCTAGGAGCTCTAACCTCTCTCTAAAAATGAATTTTTGAGCTCTTGATCGGCCAAGAAGAGAAGAGGAAGAATATATATGAAGCCCTAGATCAAACTACATCGTTTTGAACTTGGGAACCAGAATCCCGTCAAAACCGCTTGCTAGACCGCGGCACAGGTAAGTGTCCAGACCGCGGTACATACAGTAGTGCACCGTCTGGACTACACCGCGGTTGGGACCGCTGTGCGTGCAAGTGCACAGGTCGCGGTCCACGTCGCGCATGACGCACTGGAGAATACCGCTCCGTGCGCCGCGGTGCAAGAAAAGCCTGCCGAGCGGTCTAGGCCGCGCCAAAGGGAAAAATCCCTTTTTAACACTCAAGACAAAAGTCAATCTTACATGAATGTTGTGCAAGTGTGAAGTGAGTGAGATGCACACAATGAAGCACAATTAACATGTCAAACATGTTATCAACTAAGATACAATGCAAGATATGATATCTAATGTAAGCTAGTGAGTGTTTTAGAAAAGGATGCACACTTATACAAACAATAAAGAACACAAATGCAAGATAAACAAAACATGCATGAAGTGTGTGTGTGCACCTAAACTCTTCAAGAGACAAAGTCAAGTGAATATACCTTTTGCTCTTGAAGTCATGGAGATGCTTGGAAGCTTGCCAATGCGGACCTAAGCTACCCATTACACAATCATCCCCAATGTGGTGGTTTGTCATGAAATAAGCCAATCATAAAATCGAGGTCCTTACAATCTCCCCCTTTGGCTATTTCATGACAAAACAACCACTCACAAATATTCCTCACAAAATAAAATAAAGCTATTGTCCATGATCACTTCTACAATACAAAAGAGATTCCTAGAATCTAAATATTCAATATCTTCTTGTAGAATCATCAATGTACCTACACACAATAGCAAGTAGCACTTTCCAAGAACAAGTGCAAGTGAGGTGAAAAAAAAAACAAGCATTGCACTTAAATACAAATAAAGCAATACAAAGAATGCATTTGCAATGCTCCCCCTAAAAGGTTACTCTCCCTCATGATTTCTCCCCCAAAGCATAGCATAAATAATGCTCCCCTTATATCTCTCACTCCCCCTATTTCTCTCAAGACTTCTCCCTCTTTTTGTCATGAGATAGGCAAAGGAGCTCCCCCTATCGGGTTGCTTTAGCAAATAGAGCTATTCGCACAAATACATTGCATAATCATATACACAAACTTTATGCAACTTAAATAATTGAGAGAGATTCAAGGAGATTATATTTTTAAAAAATGTGTGCGTGTGAAAGGTTGCTTAGCATGTAATGCAAAATACTATTATTCTCATGCATAAAAATCAATCAAAGCAACACTCAACAGGATTTCCAAATGAAGTCAAACCAATTAAGACCCTGTTGTTATGATAAGAAGATATATATCCAAGCATTTGTGTGCAAGTGTACTAATCACAACAAAAGTACATCATCTTTTCTTCATTGCAAGATACATCATCAATCAACAATTTTGATGTCAAAAATAAGCAATGCAACACCACACATAACAGTCATATAACAACATTTTCTGTTTTTCTCCTTTTTCTGTTTTTCTCCATATTCCTAGCAAGCATGTATTTCTATTTATCATGCTAATGTAACTCTCTTGATGGCTTTCACTCGGTTTCAAATGAGTAGCCTTTTCCAACATTGGGCGGCTCCACGTCATATTGCCAGTAGCCTTTTTCAAGAGAGAGCTTAAGAATGCATATCTAGGAATCATGAACATGGAGAATAATTTGAGGTCAATCAAATGTACTAACAAGTAGAACATTCCACGAAAAGATAAGCATGCTCAAGCAATAATAGAAGTCATGCATTATCATACAAAGCAACCGTGCAATGGTGTAATCAAAAACATTATACAATTATTAATCAATTTTATTCACCAAGCACACTCAAGCAATCATAAAGGAGCATAAAATAAGCCAACTTTTTGCATATAGAAAATCATGCAAGATCGCTCTCTTTGCTTGAGCTCCCCTCATGGGGTCAATTCCAACCAAGTCAATGGGAGACATGAGCTTCTATAGACCTATCAAGTCCAATGGACCTAATTGCATCTACGGGAGTCACATGGGCACTAAGGCAAGCGGGTTCATTCTTTCTAACCCACCTAGGTTCCACTTTAACATTTTTAGTGGTCATAGACATGTTTCTAGGTTCCCTAGGTTTATGGAAACTTGCCCTATTTTTCAACCGTTTTTCTTTCATGCTCTCTAATCTACACCTTTTAATGTAATTTAAGCAATTTGGTCTTAAGTGACCAATCATACCACAATAATGACAAGTAGGTACAAAGTAAGGATTTATACCATAGCATTGTGATCTCATTGAGGCATCGCCATGTTGATGAGGTTGTCTTTGATGGTGCATCGGTTTGCTTCTCCTAGGAGCTTGAGCCGATTGGTGGCACCTTTGTGGTTTTGCTTGTAGAGGTGGTTGAGTCGGTTGATCATGCCACCTTGGTTGAGCATGCCACTTATGGTCACCTCCTTTCTTGATAGTTGACTTTTTAAAGGAGGTGGTTGGCTTCTCAAGGAGTTGTCCTTTCTTCTTGGATTGCCTAGGCTTTGGTTGGGATGCCAAGGCTTGTGTGGACTTTCCTTGAGTGGAAGATTGCTTGGATGAAGCTTTGCTTTTGCCTTGAGCTTGAGGTTGTTTGACCTTGGCCTTCTTTAATTCTTCAAGGCACCTCATCTCTCTTTCCTTGACAATCTTCAAGGAGTTTTCATTGTTGGCAAGTTCTTCTTTCATGGCCTTCATCCGTTGATGGCAATCTTTAATCTCCTTCTCATATTCGGACATATCAATCACGTCCGACTTCAAGGAGTCATTTAGCTTAGCCTTTAATCGAAGATTATCCTTCTCCAATTTAAGGATATCATTTTCTCTCTCCTTTAAGGACTTTTGAAGAAAGTCAATGAACTCTTGGTTGTGCACATTGTTGTCACAAGAGTTCCCGGAGCATGATCCATCATTATCAAGGCTTCTCCCACTTGTGCTTGTGAGAGTCATATCATCAAGGCTTGCTTCACTCAAGCATGCTCCTCTTCGGTTTCCAAGTTCAAGGCCACACATCTTGAAATCTTCAAGTGATAAACATTTGGTGATGGCTTGAGTTTCTTCATGGTAGGAACCCGGAAATGCGAAGTAGTTGATCTCACTAGCATCCGAGCTTGTGGAGCACTCTTCAACTACTTCTACTTCGCTATCACTCCAAGTAGCGATCATAGTTTCTCCTCCCTTCTTGTACTTCAAGTTACCACACATGGAGGCAAGGTGGCCAACTCCACCACACTCAAGGCAAGGGTCATCTTTCCTTGACTTTTTCTTTTCCTCATTCACCTTGGAGGTCATGCCCTTCTTTTGAGATTTTGTAAATCTCTTAAATCTCTCAACCATGAGAGTCATCTCCTCATCCGAGTCACTTCCTACACTAGAGAGTGAGACACTCCTTTCACTTTGCCTCTCATCAAGTGAGTCAACTTACTCATCAAGACTTTCGCCTTGGTCACATGACAAGGCACTCTTGCCTTCTTCTACTTCCACATAAGAGACTCCAAAGGCCGTGTAGTTAATGGCAAGTTCTTCATCATCCGAGGAATCTTCTACACTCTCACTATCACTTGATAAGATAGCCATCGCCTTTTCTCTTCTCTTGTCCTTCAAGTTAGTACAATCCTTAGAGATATGCCCAAATCCTTCACATTCAAAGCATTGAATCCCCATTCTTGAAGGCTTCTCTTGACTTGGCTCAATCTTCTTGAAGGGGGTTTTCTTCTTGAAGTCATTTTCCTTAGAGCCATGGCCACTCTTTTGTAGCTTCAAGAATTTCTTGAATCTCTTCATCATTAGAGCCATGTCTTCATCCGAGTCATCATCCCCCTTCCCAATCTTGGAGGTCCTCAAGGCTAACCCCTTTTGCTTCTTGGGAGGTAAGGAGGTAGGACCCCGTCTAGATTCATAGGCAAGTAGCCTTCCAATCACTTCACTTGGCTTCATAGTCTTGAAGTCCTTGTTTTCTTCAAGAGCCGTCACTTTGGATTCGAATCTAGCGGGAAGTGACCTCATGATCTTTTGCTTGATCCTCCTATCCGAATACGGGTCACCTAGTTGATGGCTTTGATTCACAATGTCCATCAACTTCACTTGGAAGTCATTAAAGCACTCATGCTCTTCCATCTTGATCGTCTCAAATTGAGCTTGAAGAACTTGGAGCTTGGAATCCTTAACCACTTCGGTTCCCTCATGCGCTGTCTCTAGAATCTTCCAAGCTTCATGTGCATTTTTGGTGATTTGGATGAGTTTGTATTGGCTCTCATCCACTGCATAAAACAAAGCATGCATTGCTTTGTTGTTCCACTTTGAAGCTTCAAATTCTTGTGCGCTCTATTGAGACTTAGGCTTGGAGACTTCATTTCCATCTTCGGTGGTCATTGTTGGAGGAGTGTAGCCATCTTCAATTTCCATCCAAGCTCGATCACTTATTTGGCAAATATAGGACTCCATCTTGCCTTTCCATGAGGCATAATTGTCAACCTTGAGCAAAGGAGGTCGTACGCTCGATGCTCCCTCATTACTCATCCCAAAGTCACTCATAGTGTTTGGGTAATATGAATGCAAATGAATGCAACCAACAAGATGCACACAAATGCAAGACACACACAATCAAGAGCAAGGATCACCTAAGTATATCTAGGAACCTGCTCTGATACCAATTGAAAATACAGCTCTTAACGTGTGTCTACAACCTAGAGAGGGGGGTGAATGGGTTGTTAATCGATTATTTCCAACTTTTTCGATTAGTCAATATTAAACAAATAACCCAATTAAATCAAACATACAAAATCAAGTGTAAAGTGCGGAATAATAAATAACACTTGATTTTTACGTGGAAACCCTTAAACAAAGGGAAAAACCACGGGCTATCCTCCTAGCCACACACGATCCTCAAATCCACTATATGAGTAAAACGTTACACCCTCAAGTGATACTCGGACTCTCACTCTAGATAACCTCAGGCTATGGACACTACCACTCGCCACTCTTGGTTCAATCCCTAGTGATATCCACTGATACACTACTATCGGCGTGAGCACCTCCTACTCTACCCGCAGGCCTTTTACAATGGATTCTTGACCAATGCTTGCCAACCACAACTTGGTTGCAAGACTTCAATGCTTGTGCAAATTCACCCCGAAGCCACAAGACTTTGACTCAATGAAGAGAATTATGTGTCTATGTGATCATGTAAATGATGCTCAATGCAAATTATGCTAGACAACACAAATTGCTCAACTAGGAGTTTGTAGAAACAAATCCAAGTTGTCAAATGTCTAAATGCAAGGCATAAAGACTTAGCTAGATGTTATCAATAACAACCAATCCTAGCTATCACAAACAATCACAATGAATCAACAAATATGCTCACAATGTATTCAACATAAACTTCGCATATATTCATGTGATTAAGACAAGACATTTAATCATTCACTAAATGCAAGTCTTAGACAAAAGTCTATCAACAAACAAACTCAATTAGATTTGTAGAGAATTTCCAACAAACTAATTGTTACACAAAATATGCATTAACATTCAATAAGCTTAACTAGTTGATTAAGAATCAATATTTCAACCTAGTTATCAATGAATCACAAATGAATGTTTATGACCTAGCTTTTAGGCAAAAATGACCTAATCAATTAAGCTATCAAAATACAAACCCAATCATGTTATCAAGACTCATAAATATGCAATAATAGAGTCTAGGTATTTAATCATGCAATAAATACCTAATCTAGAGTAAGAAGAACAATAAATGATATTCAAAGAAGTTCTTGCTTACCTAGTCATGAAACAATGGAGACCCATACTCAAATGATGTTGAATGATGCAAGATGGAGATGGGTTTTGGGTTTGGAGAGTCAAAGAAGCTTTCTTGAAGCTTTCTCTCTCTAGGAGCTCTAACCTCTCTCTAAAAATGAATTTTTGAGCTCTTGATCGGCCAAGAAGAGAAGAGGAAGAATATATATGAAGCCCTAGATCAAACTACATCGTTTTGAACTTGGGAACCAAAATCCCATCAAAACCGCTTGCTAGACCGCGGCACAGGTAAGTGTCCAGACCGCAGTACATACAGCAGTGCACCTTCTGGACTACACCGCGGTTGGGACCGCTGTGCGTGCAAGTGCACAGGTCGCGGTCCACGTCGCGCATGACGCACTGGAGAATACCGCTCCGTGTGCCGCGGTGCAAGAAAAGCCTGCCGAGCGGTCTAGGCCGCGCCAAAGGGAAAAATCCCTTTTTAACACTCAAGACAAAAGTCAATCTTACATGAATGTTGTGCAAGTGTGAAGTGAGTGAGATGCACACAATGAAGCACAATTAACATGTCAAACATGTTATCAACTAAGATACAATGCAAGATATGATATCTAATGTAAGCTAGTGAGTGTTTTAGAAAAGGATGCACACTTATACAAACAATAAAGAACACAAATGCAAGATAAACAAAACATGCATGAAGTGTGTGTGTGCACCTAAACTCTTCAAGAGACAAAGTCAAGTGAATATACCTTTTGCTCTTGAAGTCATGGAGATGCTTGGAAGCTTGCCAATGCGGACCTAAGCTACCCATTACACAATCATCCCCAATGTGGTGGTTTGTCATGAAATAAGCCAATCATAAAATCGAGGTCCTTACAGTATGCATATGCATTAGATTTAAAGTTGGCAATTTTCACAAATTGCATGTTCTAGGATATCTAGGAAATAGCATACTTGTGTATTCTTATGTTTAATTGTTTGTGTTGTTATGTTATTGAATTTGATTTTAAGCTTATATACTTCTTTATTATGTTTCGGTTGTTTCGGTTACTCTTTCATTAAGTTTGGGGTTCAAAATAGGGAGTTAAGAAACTTTCTGTGATTTTATCGTACATTGTTTTCGTCCTTGATTTTCAAGTTGAATTCCATATTTTTGTGAAAGTTTTCTTGAAATTATTTGTGCGTGAGGTAGTCCTGGTTAGTAATCCAAAAACAGATTCAAATTCAGAGTTCCGAGGTCGGAGAACGGTCGAAGAACAAAATGGTATGTGAGGGGAGTTGAAGGCCAAAAATGTGGGCCATTGCAACTCACCCCGTGGAGGCACATGGCCTCCACGGGAGGAGCTGCGCTCTACCCCCGTGGAGGCCAAGCACCTCCGTGGGAAGCTGAGTTGGGAGCCTCTTTTTGGCCACTTCAATCTCTTTTGTTTCCTTTTCCATTAAATACCACTTTCCCTCCCATTTCATTCCAAGAAGAAAATTGGAACACTTGTGCAAATTCTCTCCAATTTTCCTAACTTCCAAACACCACAATGTTTTCATTCGGAGTCCAAATCGAGTGATTTGAATTAGAGAATCTTCGTCTGGCAATCCTCTATCAATTTCGTAAGAGTTTGGAGTCATTTGATTGAGTTTTCTGGTAGCTACACTCACAAAAACTTGACAACACAGTTTTCATTCAAGGTATTGATTTCTCTCTTGATTTTGAACTTCAAGTTTTCAATCACATTAGGTTTTCTTCTCATATATATGTATGTTTGATGTGTAAACATTGATTAGAGTATTGAACTCTAATAGAGCTAGTTTGAGCTTTAATAGACTTACATGTTGAGTTACATTTTTCCAAATCTATGTTTTCACATGTTTGTGGTGATGTATTGTGCTAGCTTCAAATCTAGGACTATCTTGTGTGTTTATTGACATGATTTTCATGGTTGATAGTCTTTTCATATGCTAGGTCATTTGAATTGAAGATTTGTAGAAATAGCATATTTGATTGATGATTTAGGGCTTGATTGAATCTATTTGATTATCTGTGAATCTAAGCTCTAATATTTTGCTATAAATTCATTATTGAATTTATCAAGTTGATTCTAGCAGTTTTATGAGATTGAACATAATCTAGGTTTTTGTGTGTGTTAGGTGTTTCACATACTCTAGATTAATTGTTCATGTTATAAGATCTAGATTAAATTGATTTGTGATTTTGTTGATAAAAATCTAGTTTTTGATGTTTTGTTCCTAATCCACACATTTCATATGTATATGCATCATTGAGTGTGATTGCATTGTTTTTTAGGATTGTAAACTAGAATATATTGATCATAGGATATATTGATCATATATAATATGTTGTGTGTGTTTGCATAATTTACATGCACTTAGATCACATGCCTTGTGAAAAGGTTGGAAGTCTCATTTCTTAGAGTGAATATTTGAATTGAGCATTGGAAGTCACATTTGGAGAGTGATTCTTCAAGTTTTGCATTGGAAGTCTTGGCTAGGATCGGGGTGATCTGGATAGCCAAACATTGGAAGTCTCATATTTGAGAGTGATTCTTCAATTTGAGTGTGGAAGTCACATTTCTTAGAGAGATTCTTTGATTTTTTTCATGAAAGTCTCGACTAGGATCGGGGTGATCTGAATGGTTGAGCAAGGGGGCATCTCTTTCATTGTGTAGGGTTGAAGGGTAGATTTCTAGGTGAGGTGGTCACTTGAGAGATTGTATCTTTTATCTTACTAGTGAAAGGTGTTTGCCGGTGGTTGTGGTATCAACATGTGGATGTTTCCTCTTCTAAGGTTTTACCACGTAAAAATCATGTGTTGAATTTGTCTATCCCAATCTCCTTAGATTTGTGTATGTATTGATATCTTTGTAATTAATAATCATATTATATCAACTTTGTATATGTTGGAGCTTTAAGGATAAAACTATGTTATAAATGTTGGGGTTTATGCCCTAAAGATATAATTTGTGTATGGATTTATGAAATAAATAAAAAGAAAAGTTCAATTCATTCTTGTTGTGTTGTTTTTTTTATAACTTGTGCATATATTAACATCCTAGATTGCCGGATGTAATCTTGAACTGTGTGTATGAGTGTCATATACAGATGGATACAGTAAGAGAGTCCGTAGATAGCAAATAAAGCTAGGAACTTTATTTGTGGTTAATCTATAGTTGTGGCCCATTCCGTAATGTACGGTGATTCTATCCTAAATCACTCATATGAGACATGGGAATAGAGGCACTTTGTATGATGTGATCATATAGAACTGGGCCATGATCTATATGAATCTCTCACCAAGATCTGTTACTGATGAGATTCATATATATCAACTAATGATGGCTATATGTGGGTGATCTTAATCCTGAGTCCTTATCAACTCCTTCAGGTTAGATCGTGGTCTTTGATATACCAAGGGTGAGGTCGGATGCAGTTTCTGATCAATATGCTCCGTATGTTGGGATTACGGTTTGGCTTGTGGCTGGGAAGGTATGTATACAATAGTGGAATCCACTCATTCCTGTGAGAAGTAGATGGTAGTTCCCTTAAGGGTTGATTCGGGGCTTGGACGATATGAGCGCTCTTCTAATTCCATGAGGAAATAGGATTTATTGTCCATTAGAGAATCAACGGTACTTAAAGGATATATGTAATTAAAGGGGTATAACAGACATTATGACCCAGCTGTAATTATGAACTACTGTGGAGGATCACACCATGTGTAATAGCTATATCGATGGACACCGAGTTGTATCGGTCTGTGTAAAAAATGTCTGCACTTGAGAGAGTGCAGCTTCAGATTTTTAGTGGAATAACACCGGAGTTAATAATCAAGGAATATTAATTAAAAAGTTTAATTAATTATTCCAAAGATTATTGCAGCTCAAAGTATTGAGGATCCATTAGGTCCCCTTGCTAGCTCGATCGATTTAGGTAACAAGGGTCATGGTTAATTAATTGGATTGTCCAATTAATTGTGTTACAAAAGTGACACGTATTTATTCGGGAATTAATTGAATAATGAGATTATTTAATTAATGAATAATAGTGATTGAATAAATTAAATAATAAGATTATTTAATTATGTTGTTAATCACTAACTGGAAGGTGATAGTTGATATTTGATTTTAAATAGAATAAGATAATATGATTATTTTATTTTATTAAATTAAATATTTGAAATTGAATTTAAAATGTTTAAATTCAAAATAAATATTTAATTATCTTTTAAAATAAAAGATATGAGATATCATTTTAAAAGATTTAGTTTTAATATCAAAAAGATATCAGTTAAAAAGTTTTTAGTTATAATAACATATATATATATATATATATATTTATGTGATATATATTTTGATAACAAAAACAGCACACACACTCGCATCATCAGACTTTCAATTTGTATGGGATACAAATTGTGGTGCTTGAATCAATAGATAAGAGAAGCACACATAGCAAATATATAAGTGTTTATATAGGATACAAACACTAAGTTCGTGAATCAAAGAGAAAAACACATTAATATGCATGAGAGAAAAAAAAAAAAGAGAAAGGCAAATTAGTGGTGCAATAGGCGTGCACCATTAAAACAGAAGAAAAATATATATATTATTTTGATTATACTTTTCTTTTGAAGAACAAGAGTTGTTCTAAGAATTTGTTTTTCTCTTGGAAGAAATAGTTTCTTCTTATTTTCTCTACATCCTCCTAAGATTCTGAGTACGTGATGCACCCAGACACAGTTACCAGTTCTGGGATATAGTGAGGAAGATCGGTGGTACAGACCAGGAACATATCATAAAGTGAGGGAGCCTCCAAATGTTGGTAATATTCTAATTTTTTTATTATATTTATTGATTACAATTTCTTGTGTTTACATATTGTATGTATTAGTTCCGGAAAAATTATTACGATCTCAAGTTCACTGGTTCTAGATTAATTATGATATGTATCAAATTTTTTAAAACCTATTTCCGATGCGTTACCAGTGAACAAGGTTCCATCAATTGGTATCAGAGCCAATTCTTCCGGAACAGGAAATTGTTTTTGATGCTCCTGAATGTATGATTGTGTAGGCACTGTTTAAATTGACTGTATGTTGTTTTTGTATGTATATTAAATTTGTTAATTTATAAAAGCATGATTGATCGTTAATTATATGGTACTGTGGATTTAGGGTTCATAGGTTGTAGTTAATTTTATTAATAAATTCTGCTGTAATTTTTTTGTTGTAATTTCTGTTGTATTTTTTAATTTAAAATATGGTCGATAATCCGATGAAAAAAATGATTGACTAAAGGGTGAAATCGAAAATACGCATGACGGGGGTACTGTTTACTGGGCACTATTCATACGGTACTGTTTCACACAGTACTGTTCACTAGCACTGTTCACACAGACTATTCATGCGGACTATTCACGGTACTGTTCACATCGTCTTGCACGGTTTCGTTGGCAAGTGTTGGCTAGTACGTTCCATGCGAATTTCCTATTTCAGATTCATGAGATGAATAGGAGTGATCTAAAGAGACTGGAAGACTCGAAAATTACAAGAAGACCAAGGAATGCCTTGGGGGTATGTTTATAATTTTAGATTTCAATTTTTATAGGTTAAATAATCCACAGTACTCGGTCAATTCATGTATGCTTTTATATTATGTGATGATAAAAGCATTGCTATGCATACTTATGTCATTTAGACTAGATGTGCCTATACAAATATATTTGATATGTCATACATGCATCATAGCATAATATTTTATGTATTTTTTTAATATGATTAAAATAGGTAAATACATTATTGGGTATGATAATGAAATTAGTTTTTTTAATAGTTAGAAAACTTGTTAATTCTCATTAATATTAATGTAGTTATTAAAGTGTTTAATAAGTTAGATTAATAGGGTCAGTTATTGTAATTAGTGCTAATATGATTAATGACCTAATAATAAATGAACCGAATAAAGTGTTAGAGTTTTAATAGTTAAAACTTGGTAAACACTATCATAATAATCTGAGCTTAGTAAATAGTTTACAAAAGCTTAGATTATTCACTAATAGATTAGATTTTGAATAGTTAAAAATCATTAATAATTTATTAGTTAATTAGAATTTATTTCTAATAATGAATTTGTTAATGCGCTAGATAACTTGATTAAAGTTAGCTGTTTGATCCTATAGAGTCTAGGTGCATTAACGGATAATAGAAAACCCTAAATTTTAAAATAGTGAGTTGGAGATGGATATATGACATATTTATCCCTCAGTCTCCATCATTAGTTCAACACCTTGAAATCCGAGTGAGGTCTCGTGACAATTTTGCTTTCGTCCTCCCTAAGGAGGGTTTCCACACAGATCAATACCAAGGTTGACTTTCTAACGGATAGGATTTCTTAGGGTATTTCGAGATTGAACGACCCTAAGGCGGCAATTCTCGAGTTAAGCTCGTGAAATCTGAAATGGTGAGTTACACTCACAAAGGTTTGATTAAGTTTTGTTAATTAAAAACCTGACGGAATAAACGATGGTTGAATGATATGGAATAAGAGTTATTCTAGAATATCATTTGATTGAGAATGTCTCGATCCAACATTCAAAGACTTGACCGACCCCTAAGGCGGCGCTTATTTGTGGTATGTTGGATTGTCGTGGTATAGTAACTGTTTTTTTTGGGTATTTTTAGTTCGTTAAACATGTTCATGCATTATGTTTAAATTTATTCCAAAGCACTCGCACTTGTTTTTTGATAAATGACTGAATGAATATTTTATTTATTTCAGCAATTATGTCTTCTGCATTACTTCAAATTCTCACAAATGAAAAATTAACTAGTGATAACTACACTAAGTGGAAACTTAATATTAATGCAATATTGGTCACCAAAGACCTCAAGTTTGTGCTTAATGAGGAATGTCCTCCGGTGCCTACTACCAATGCCACACGAACTGTTCGTGAGGCATACCAGCGATGGGTCTCATCTGATGAGAAGGCCCGAACATGTCTGTTGGCTTCTATAACAGACGTGCTTGTCACAAAGCATAAGGAAATTACTACAATATTCAAAATTAAGGAGTCATTGCAAGCTATGTTCGGGCAGCCCTCCGAGCAAAAGTGACACGAAGCTGTTTGTTCCGCTATGCTCACTCGTATGAAAAAGGGTGCATCTGTTCGGGGACATGTCCTGAACATGATGTCCTATTTGAACATGGCAGAGATCAATGTCGGGGCCATTGATGAACCCAGTGAGGTGAGCATCATACTGACGACTCTTCCGAAGAGTTTCGATCAGTTTAAGAGTAACTATGAGATAAACAAGTTGAAGTTCAGTTGCACTCAATTGCTCAATGAGCTCACTACTTTTGAGTCCTTGACTAAGGATATCAAAAGTAAGACCGGTGAGGCAAATGTTGCCAAACCATATTCCTCCAATAATAAGAAGAGGAAGAGGTCTGCTGGGAAGGCAAAGGGTAAGCCCAAACCCAAGAAGGCCCAAAGCAAAAAGAAGGGCACCTCCACCGACCAAGAAAAAGGAAAATGTTTCCTTTGTAACAAGGTTGGGCACTAGAAAAGGAACTGTCCTCAATACCTGGAGGAGGTAGCCAAAAAGAAGAAGACAAAAGGCAAATATGATTCACTTGTTCTTGAATCTTGTTTAGTGGAAGATGATTCTTCACCCTAGATAGTTGATTCGGTGGCCACTAACTATGTTTGTTCTTCTTTGCAGTGGACTGATTCTTGGACACGGCTAGAGGAAGGAGCCTTCTCAATGCGTGTGGGGCAGGGGGATGTCGTGGCGGCCAAAGCATTGGGAGCAATAAGATTGCAATTTTTTAATAATAATAGTTTTTATTATTGAACAATGTTTTTTATATTCCTAGATTTACATGGAATTTGATTTCCGTTTCTAAATTGTTAGAACAATCGTATTCGGTTTATTTTAATAAAAAGTCTGTTATTATTGGAAAGAATAGTCTGAATATTTGTTCAGGAAACAATGAAAACAATTTGTATGTGTTAAGACCGTTAATACATACTACACTGCTTAACACCGAAATGTATAAGGTTGAAAAACTAAAAACTAAATGACATAAGATTTCTCCAGATAATGACACGTATCTCTGGCATATAAGGCTTGGTCATATCAACCTTGACCGGATAGACATACTAGTAAAAAGCGGACCTTTAAGTAAGTTAAAGGTTGGCACCTTACATGTCTGCGAATCATGCATAGAAGGTAAGATGACTAAGAGACCTTTTACTGGAAAATGGCTTAGATCTATAGAGCCACTAGAACTCATGCATACAGATGTCTATGGGCCGATGAATGTTAGAGCTAGGGGCGGCTATGAGAATTATGTCACCTTTATAGATGACTACTCAAGATACAGATACGTCTACCTGATGCAACGAAAGTCGGAAACATTTGAAAAGTTCAAAGAATTTTGAGCTGAAGTTGAGAATCAATCAGGTAGAACTATCAAGTCACTAGGATCGGATCGTGGAGGTGAGTACCTTGACCAGGAGTTTGAAGACTTCATGGTCGAGCATAGGATAGTTTCCCAACTCACAGGTCCTGGTACACCTCAGCAAAATGGTGTAGCAGAGAGGAGAAATAGAACCCTGATAGAAATGGTGAGATCTATGTATTACCAAATTCCTTCTAGGGATATGCGTTGCAAACAGCGGCATACATTTTAAATGTAGTGCCATCCAAATATGTTCCTAAGACTCCCCTAGAGTTGTGGAATGGTTGTAAAGCTAGTTTGTGACATTTCCGCATATGGGGGTGTCCAGCACACATGCTGAATAACAGAAGTGGAAAGTTAGACCCCAAGTCTGTGGTCTGCTTGTTTGTAGGATACTCCAAGGAGACCAGAGGTGGACACTTCTATAGTCCCGAAGATAATAAAGTATTTGTATCGTCAAATGCAACGTTTCTTGAGGACAATTATATTAGTGACCATAAACCTCATTCAAAGATTGTATTGAATGAGTTGGAGCCTGGTGAGACTAGTGCTTCTTCAATAAGAGTTGTTGATCCATAAACATCTGAGAGTCAGATGGTTCCTGATCCGGTTACACTATCACTTAGACGTAGTGGGAGGATTGTAAGATTACCTGAACGCTATTTATGTATAGGTGAGGGATAAAGTGTTGTCTCTGTTAATAGTGGGGATGATCCATTGACATTTAAGAATGCAATGAAAGATCCTGATAATGAGGAATGGCTTAAAGCCATGAATCTCGAGATAGAGTCTATGCACTCCAACTCAGTATGGGATTTTATAGACTTACCGGATGAGGTAAAAACTCATAGGATGTAAGTGGATCTACAAGAGAAAGAGAGGAGTAGACGGGAAGGTAGAGACCTCGAAAGCATGGCTAGTGGCTAAGGGTTATACCCAGAAAGAGGGGGTCGCTTATGAAGAGACCTTCTCGCCAGTAGCCATCTTTAAGTCTATTAGGATTCTCTTATCCATTGCTGCCTATTTCAATTATGAAATTTGGCAAATGGACGTCAAAACTGCATTCTTGAATGGCAATCTTGACGAGAGCATCTATATGATGCAACCAGATGGATTTGTGTCTCCAGATCAAGAGCAAAAGATTTGCAAGTTACAAAGGTCAATCTATGGCCTTAAGCAAGCATCAAGATCTTGGGACATCAGGTTTGGTGATGTGATCAAAACCTATGGCTTTGAGTAGAACGTTGAAGAGCCTTGTGTCTACAAGTGCATCATTGACAAAAAAAGGTAGTTTTCTTAGTTCTATACGTGGACGACATCCTACTCATTAGGAATGATATGAGAGTATTATTTGATGTAAAGGCCTGGCTGGCTAGCCAATTCCAAATGAAAGTTTTGGGAGCGGCGAGTTATGTTCTCGGGATCCAAATTATAAGGGATCGTAAGAACAACCTTAAAGCACTGTCTCAGGCATCGTATATCGACAAGATTCTTATACGTTTTTCGATGCAAAACTCCAAGATAGGTAATTTACCTTCCAGGCATGGAGTTTACTTGTCTAAGGAACAGTGTCCTAAGACACCTCAAGAAGTTGAGGATATGAGGCGTGTACCCTATGCATCGGCAGTAGATAGTCTCATGTATGGTATGTTATGCACAGGACCGAACATCTGCCATGTAGTAGGAGTAGTCAGCAGGTACCAGTCCAACCCAGGATTGGATCATTGGGTTGCTGTCAAGATCATTCTCAAGTATCTTCGGAGAACGAGAAACTATATGCTAGTGTTTTTAGGATAGGATTTGATCTCGTTTGGATACACTGATTTTGATTTTCAGCCAGAAAAGGATTCTAGGCAATCCACGTCTAGATCTGTTTTCACCCTTGGTGGTAGAGCCATTGTGTGGAGAAGTATTTAGCAATCTTGCATTGCGGACTCCACAATGGAAGCTGAATATGTAGCCACTAAAGAGACTGTTTGGCTTCACAAGTTCTTGAGTGATCTGAAAGTTGTTCCAAATCTGGATAAGCCCATCACACTTTATTGTAATAACAGTGGTGCTGTGGATAATTGCAAAGAATCAAGAAGCCACAAGAGAGGGAAGCATATAGAGAGAAAGTATCATCTCATTAGAGAGATAGTGCAGAGATGAGATGTGATCGTCACCAAGATAGCCTCACAAGACAATCATCCTGATCCACTTACGAAGACCTTACCAGCTAAAGTGTTTTTGGGTCACCTAGATGGTCTACGGGTTATTAAACATGCCTGACATACTTTAGTGCAAGTGGGAGATTGTTGGGGTTTATGCCCTAAAGATGTAATTTGTAAATGGATTTATGAAATAAATAAAAACAAAAGTTCAATTCATTCTTGTTGTGTTGTTTATTTTATAGCTTGTGCATATATTAACATCCTAGATTGCCGAATGTAATCTTGAACTGTGTATATGAGTGTCATATACAGATGGATACAGTAAGAGACGTGCAATCTAAAGAGTCCATAGACAGCAAATAAAGCTGGGTACTTTATTTGTGGTTAATCTATAGCTGTGGTCCATTCTGTAATGTACGGTGATTCTATCATGAATCATTCATATGAGATATGGGAATAGAGGCACCTTGTATGATGTGATCACATAGGACTGGGCCATGATCTATACGAATCTCTCACCAAGATCCATTTACTGATGAGATTCATATATATCAACTAATGATGGCTATATGTGGGTGATCTTAATTCTGAGTGTCTTATCAACTCCTTTAGGTTAGATCTTGGTCTTTGATATACCATGGGTGAAGTCGGATGCAGTTCCTGATCAATATGCTTCGTATGTTGGGATTGCGGTTTGGCTTATGGCTATGAAGGTATGTACATAATATGGTCGGTTTGGCTTGTGGCTGGAATCCATTCCTTCTTGTGAGAAGTAGATGGTAGTTCCCTTAGGGTTGATTCAGGGCTTGGACAATATGAGCGCTCTCCTAATTCCGTGAGGAAATAGGATTTATTGTCCATTAGAGAATCAATAGTACTTAGAGGATATATGTAATTAAAAGGGTATAACGAACATTATGACCCAGCTCTAATTATGAACTACTGTGGAGGATCACAACATGTGTAATAGCTATATCGATGGACATCGAGCTGTATCGGTCTGTGTAGAAAAGGTCTGCAGTTGAGAGAGTGCAGCTTCGAGTTTTTAGTTGAATAACACCAGAGTTAATAATTAAGGAATATTAATTAAAGAGTTTAATTAATGATTTCAAGGATTATTGGAGCTCAAAATACTGTGGGTCCATTAGGTCCCCTTGTTAGCCCGGTCGATTTAGGTAACAAGGGTCACGATTAATTAATTGGATTGTCCAATTAACTGTGTTACGAAACTGACACGTATTTATTCGAAAATTAATTGAATAATGAGATTATTTAATTAATGAATAATGGTGATTGAATAAATTAAATAATAAGATTATTTAATTATGTTGTTAATCACTAAATGGAGGGTGATAGTTGATATTTGATTTTAAATAGAATAAGATAATATGATTATTTTATTTTATTAAATTAAATATTTGAAATTGAATTGAAAATGTTTAAATTCAAAATAAATATTTAATTATCTTTTAAAATAAAAGATATGAGATATCATTTTAAAAGATTTAGTTTTAAAATCAAAAAGATATCAGTTAAAAAGTTTTTAGTTATAATATAATATATATATATATATATATATATATATATATATGTGATATATATTTTGATAACAAAAACAGCACACACACTCGCATCTTCAGACTTTCAATTTGTATGGGATATAAATTGTGGTGCTTGAATCAATAGATAAGAGAAGCACACAAAGCAAATATATAAGTGTTTGTATAGGATACAAACATTGTGTGTGTGAATCAAAGAGAAAAACGCATTAATCTGCGCGAGAGAAAAAAAAGAAAAAAAAGAGAAAGGCAATTAGTGGTGCAGTAGGAGTGCACCATTAAAACATAAGAAAAAATATATATTATTTTGATTATACTTTTCTTTCGAAGAACAAGAGTTGTTCTAAGAATATTTTTTTTCTCTTGGAAGAAATAGTTTCTTCTTCTTTTCTCTACATCCTCTTAAGTTCCTGAGTACGTGACTTGCCCACACGCAGTTACCAGTTCTGGGATATAGCGAGGAATATCGGTGGTACAGACACGGAGCATATCGTAAAGTGAGGGAGTCTCCAAACGTTGGTAAGGTTCTAATTTTTTTTATATATATTTATTGATTACAATTTCATGTGTTTACATATTGTATGTATTAGTTCCAGAAAAATTATTATGATCTCAAGTTGACTGGTTCCAGATTAATTATGATATGTATAAAATTTTTTAAAACCTATTTCCGCTTCGTTATCAGTGAACGGGGTTCCAATAATAAATTGAGGTTGTATCCATACATGTTATGGCTTATATTGACTTTATTTGAACAAGCATATCTTTGTTATAATTGATATATCTTGTACTTGTCTTTTGAAGTGTGATACAAGCTACTTAGTGGGACAAACTTTTGTTTGTTTCAAGGAAGTGAAAAAGGGTGTAGTGATCTATCCACCCCCCCCCCCCCCCCCCCCCCTTCCCCCCTCCCCTATAGGTTAGCTTAAGGTAAATTAACCGTGTTTGTATTTTTCATTTGGTATCAGAGCAGGTCACTAGACGACGCTTAGTGAGATCCCGGGATACATTCACGGTGATTTACTAGCTATGGATAGCAACTTTGAGTCTTATATTGTTTGTGTTGAATGTTCACCTCTTGTTGATGAAACTAAAATGGCATGGGATATTCTTCAAGCTATCCATGAATGTGGCTATTTATTTTCTTCTTAGTATGTGTCTACTAATAATTTTGTTGATAAGCATAAAGAAAATATTAGTGACAAAAGCGAAAATGAGAATGAACTAGATTCCTTCGAAGATAATGTTTATATAGGTAACTACCTATGTAACACGACTTCGCATCAAGAAGAAATTAAAGAAGAAGATGAGGATTTCCCGATGGACAATCAAGCTAGACATGATCACTTGTCTTTGCAACTCAATGTTGAGAATTGCGAATCAAAGACCAATAACTTCAACTTGATAGCAAGAGTTCAAACTCTTGAGAAGGAAAGAGATATCGCTTTGAAGGAAGTTGAAGTGAAGAGTGAAGTGATCAAATGTCAAAAAAAGAAGATGGTTGAAGACGCTCATGTGTTAAAAAAATTTAATAAATGATTTTGCTAATTATTTGTTTTTCCCGAAGGAAACAATCAAAGGTAAGGAAGAGGAATTGGAAATCATGAAGGTCAAAGAGCTTGGTATACCTCATGGAGATTCAAGTGACTAAGGCTTTATAGATTAGCAAGTGGAGTCTCCTATAACTAGAAGCAAGTCAATAAGGAACAAGAAGATTTCAAAAGCCAATCTTTCCAAGGTTAAGAGAAAAATCAAGAAGAGTAAGGAGTCTTCAATGTTGGTACACTCTCACTTAAATAACATCTCCAAACTTATCCCGGTTTGCCATTTTTGCAATGTTGTAGGGCATATTAAAACTAGATGCCATGAGTATATTAGACAATGCAAACTAGGGAATGAGATGCATGGTAGTGAGATAAGAAAATATTCTATGAATGTTTCTAAACATGATAACACTTTGAATGTTTTGCATGACAATGATGATCATGTGAACAAAATTGTCAAGAAGATTTTCGTGAAAAAAAGTGTTTCACATGATCATATGCATAGTCTTGATGATATCTTTGTTGATGGCAATAATTATGTGTTTAACATGAGTAATATCTGTTAATAGCCAAAATTGGCTAAGAACTAAAGGGAAATTTTCCACCTTCCAGACCTGGCTCCATGCTTGAAAGTTTCCACCAGGAGACCCTTCAACCCAAAGCTGAGCTACGATACCGCCCCGTAGGAACAATGATAGGATCCAGAAACATCCGGAATAGAGCCCGAAATGGTCAGATCAAGCCCGCGTCACTAAATCCTCCCGAAGTCGAGGTTACCTCGTAATTCCTCCAGAAGCTCGCTTATACCTCGCTGATACAGGGAGGTGTCCATAGGAGGTCGCACCTAGCTTTGAAAAGTCAATGGAGGCCAGACCTAGTTCCTAGCTGGATGAAGCTTCTCAATATCGGGGCAGGGACAATGATCGACCTCACTAACTGATGCACCACACCTTAATACATTCTACGACCCCTATGGGAATCATGCTAGACCCGAAGATACACAGTATCGCATCTATAGACATTATACACATGCAGAACAAGTAATAGAATCTAAATGGGAAACAAATTTATTTCCACCGAGACATCCTCAACTGAGCAATTAACTCAAAGTCAACGACATTTAAAGGTAAAAATCTCGTCCGATAAGGAGGGGAGGGATGAGAAAATCAAGGGGAAATCAATGAGTTTAACCCTATGAAGACACTGTATAAAGGAGGGACTTCCTCCTTCGAAAAGAGGACACTACTATTCGACAGGCATACAACAAACACCCAACGATCACCCAGAAAAAAGTGAGAGCAATTCGAAAGAGAGATAGAGAAATGTATATCATATGTTATCAATAAAGAGAGATTTTTATTCCTTTTGAGTACATATCATTTCATTAGGCATTGTTTAATACACAAATATATTCTACCATTGGTCATCACCTACGTGGTAATGATCTTGAGGGTGCTAACTGAGATTTGTTGCCCCGAGCAAGATTTCTTTTAACACTTTTTGGCGCAGTCTGTGGGAAGCAGCCCTACACCCAATTAATCAACTATTTGCATTTACATTTTCATTGTTTTACAGAAACTATGAGGCTCCGCTCTTCCCAAGGCCAACATAGAGTTTCGGAGCAACCCCAGCGAGGCCTACGTGAAAGGCCCTAAGAAAGGGGAGAAATTATGGATATGGCAGTCAAGCTCCAGTCCAAACAACTAATGCGCGGGCTTCCGGCCACCCTATAGTGAGCCAGGCCGCGCTCGACCAGCAAGCGGCAGCCTTCGTATAAACCGTCTGCATCTGCCTGCTCGCTGAAGGCATCACAATCCAGCCAACCAACCTGATTGATCAGGGAGAGCCGAGCAGGCTCGGAGCTAGGCAGCCTGCTTTCGATCGCCTGGGACCTCCTCTTCCAGAGCCAGCTCGAGGTAGGTCGGGGCCATAACTATTGATCTGGGATAGGCTGGGACCCATGCCATCAGCTCCAAAAAGACCTTCAACATATCAACCCAGGCGAGTAAAATCTGCCGCAGATGCTTTTACCCTGAAGCAACTAGAGCCATCCCATCCAACTGCATCAAGGAGAACCGCCTGGGCCCAAGAGTAGGAGAGTAGACAAACTTCCCAAATGGATCCTATCCATGAGGCGGACCGGATAGAGGTTGCCAGTTCATCAGAAAGGCTCAATAGTGAGAAATCTAAGGTCAATTCAAAGAAACCCGGGAACAAGCAACTGAGGGATCAGCTGGCAAAGCTACAGAAGGAGGTCCAGCAGATAAGAAAAGGAAAGAATAAGGAGGATAAAAAGGATCCCCTGAGCGAGATGAACGCTCCCTTCACTAGGAGGATCCAGGAAGCGGAGCTCCCACCAAAATTCAAAATGCCAGCAGATAAGTTCTCCAGAACGGAAGATCCTCTAAGCTACCTAGAGAGTTTCGTTCAACATATGGAGGTCCAGAACACTACCAGAGCAGCTATGTGCATGATGTTTCCAATGACCCTAACCGATTACTCGAAAACCTGGTTCAGGAAGCTGTATGTTGGCAGTGTGGATTCTTTCACGAAATTATCAACATATTTTTGCTCGCAGTTCCAAGGGGTCAAACCTCATCTGAAAGATCCTATACACCTCCAATATGTGATTCAAGAACGGAGTGAGACACTTCGATCGTACATGGAACGCTTTCACAAGGAGGTCATACAAATTGGAGTTTTCACCGAGAAAGAAACTCTCGCCAACTTCAGGCGGAACCTATGGGCGGGAAAGCTTCCATTCCTTCACCAAGAGACCTCCCGAGACTTACCAGGAGGCCTATGACCGGGCTCTTGAGTAGGTCGAGATCGACGAACAACTCAAAGTCAAGATGGAACACAACGACATGAGAACGGCAAAGCGTCTGAAAAAAGAAACCCCAAAATTTGAGCCAGTTCAAAAAAATCATAATAAACCTCCCAACAGGTCGACATATCGCATCCCTGCTCCTCAGCACAGGCAAGAAAAATATCCAGCAAGACGAACCCCTCCCCGGGCTTCGCCACCTCCCAGGACCGTGGCCCCCGTAATGCAAGGGGAGAAAGGGTATGACTACTACACCCCTTTGAACGCTTCCAGGGAAACGGTCTACCTTGCTATACGAGATAAAGGGCTGCTCCAAAAGCCCGCTCCCATGAAGGCCCCAGCAGACATGAGGAACCGGTACAAGTACTGCGACTTCCATGAAGACGTGGGCCACAACACTTAAGAGTGCTATAATTTGCGCAACCAGATTGAAGCCCTGATAAAGGGGGATGCATGATTGAATTCTTACAACAGATCAGAGATAACATTCGGATTGGAAGGGAGGTACAAGCTGAAATCCGTGAGGACGCAGAAAAAAGGAAAGGGGAACAGGCTGACTTAATGCAACAGATCCAGGTGATACACACCATCAGCGGAGGTCCTACACTGGCTAGCATCTCCAATTACTCCAGAAAAAACCACGCGAGGAAGATTCCCAGCATCGAAGAAAGCCGGGGGATCTTCAAAGTCAGCCAGAGCCCGATAGAGCCCTCCCAGTCAGCGCAGATCGTTTTCACTGAATCAGATGTCTTTAACACCGTGCAACCTCATGATGATCCCATGGTAATCACAATACAGATCGCCAACTGTCTGGTCCATCGCGTGCTCGTGGATACAGGTAGCAGTGTAGATATCCTCTTCAAGGATACCTTGGAAAAATTTAACCTGAAGCAACGTTGTTACAACAGCTGTACCACTCCACTTTACGGGTTTACTGGAGATTTGATCATAATGGTGGGGTCGATGATCCTCCTAGTAATCATCGGAATCACCCCTCTTCAACAGAATGTTATGACCGACTTTGTTGTGGTCGACACCCCATCGGCCTACAACGCCATCTTAGGGAGACCATTCCTCTCCTTCTTGAAGGGAGTCTTGTCCATATACCACAACGTCCTAAAATTCCCGGTTGGAACCAAGGTAGGAGAGGTACGCGGGGACCAGTAGGCAGCTAAGAAATGCTACGTAGTGTCAGCTAATCCTACAGCTCTAGCAAAACAGTGTGTACAGGTGGCATTAGTCCAGGAAGACATGGAAACATCCCGGATAATCCAAGAGGAGAAGAAGCCCGCGGAACATCCTGAGCATCCGGAAAGCGAACCTATTATACCTTATGCGAAGGAACGGAGTAAAGAGTGTGGCGATGTTTTTCAAAGACCCATATGCTACGTGAGTCATGCTTTGACCAAATCAGAAAGGAATTACATCCTCCTGGAAAAGCTCGCTTATGCTCTGGTGATCTCTGCGAGGAAGCTCCGTCCCTATTTTCAAGCTCACACAATAGCAGTGGTGATGGACCAACCTCTCCGCCAATTCTTACAAAGACCAGACGTGTCTGGAAGGCTAGTCTTATGGGCTCTAGAGCTCACTCAGTTCGATTTAAAGTACAAGCCCCGGACCACGATTAAGGCACAGGTTTTGGCCGACTTCGTGGCAGAATTTTCAGCGATCCCAGATCAAAAGGATCCCTCAATACCAAATGAGATCTCTGAAAAGACATCCGAGGTCGACAATTGGCCGGAAGGCTACAAGCCCTGGACCCTCTTCACAGATGGAGCATCCGAGCAAGCTGGGGCAGGAGCTAACATAGTTTTAATAGATCCGGAGGGGACTGAATTCTGTCATTGTTTTAGATTCGAGTTTAAAGCCACCAATAATGAAGCAGAGTATGAAGCCCTCCTAGCCGGGATGAAGGTAGCCATCGAACGAAAAGCCGATTACTTGAAAATCAAGAGCGACTCATTGCTTGTTGTCAATCAGGTGACTGGGATGTATTAGGCAAAGGGAGATAACATGGTTGCTTATCTAAAGCTAGCCCAGTTGCTAAAAAAATAAGTTTAAAGGGTTCAAGATCGATCAGGTACCTCGACACCAAAACCATCGCGCAGATGTTCTGGCTAAAATAGCGGCGAACAAAGGCCAATCCCTACCACGGGGAATTCCCATCCAAGTGATCACCCAACCAAGCATAGCCACAAATAGAGAAATCTGCTCTTTGGATTGCCTGCGTTGTTGGATGGACCCGATTGTTGCCTACCTTCTTTAAGGAGAGCTTCCCGAAGAGCCCGACCAAGCCCGAAGAATTAAAAGACTCTCAGTCCGATACTGTATGGTAGACGGGTACCTCTACAGAAGGGGTAGATCCCTCCCTTTACTTAGGTGCTTACATCCTGATGATGCTAAATGGGCATTGAGAGAGGTCCACTCTGGGGACTGTGGGAACCACATAGGTGGGGAAGCTCTAGCATATCAGGTGCTTCGTATGGGGTACTATTGGCCGACCATCCACTAAGATGCAAGGAGTTTTATGCAATCTTGCGAGCCATGTCAAAGAACTTCAAACTTGACCAACCAGCCACCCGAGCGACTATCATCTCTTAGCTAGCCGTATCCCTTTGCCATGTAGGGAATCGACCTAATTGGGCCACTTTCTACCGCTCCTGGACAGATGAAACATGCTATAGTGGCTATCGACTACTTCACCAGATGGGTCGAGGCAGGGCCTCTTTCTCGGATCTCAGAAAAGAATACGACCAAGTTCATCAAAACCAACGTGATATGCAGATTTATGACCCCTCTCATCATTATAGTAGACCTAGGGAAGCAGTTCGACAACGCCCGATTCAAAGATTTCTGTAAGGGATTGGGGATCGACCTCAGGCTAGCCTCAGTGGCTCATCCCCAGACTAATGGGCTGGTGGAATCCATCAACAAGACTATCAAGAAATTTCTAAAGAAGAAGCTATAGCATAAAAAGGCAAATGGGCCGAAGAGCTACCGGAAGTCCTCTGAGCATACCGGACTACAAAGAGGACAGCTACCGGGGAGACACCGTACTCCCTGGCTTTCGGGGTTGAAGCGGTCCTCCCCATCGAGCATAAATTGACCTCATTCAGGGTACAGCACTTTGAGCCCGAAAGTAACGAAGTCAAGCTCCGGGCTAATCTGGACCTCTTAGAAGAAAAACAAGACCGGGTAACGGAGAAAGTAGCTATCTACCAGAGCAAGATCACTAAATACTTCAACAGAAAGGTCAGAGCCCAAAATTTCAAAGAAGAAGATCTGGTACTTAGGAAAGTGACCCTGAATATTCGAAAAAGGTCGGATGGAGTCTTAAGTCCCAATTGGGAGGGGCCATATTTGATAAAGCTGGTTGTTCGTAATGGAGCTTACAAACTCAAAAACATGGACCGACGATCAATCGACCACACTTGGAATGCAGATCATTTGAGGAAATTCTACCCTTGAATTGGGGGTTCTCAAACAGAATACCCCAATTTAGTTTTCATTAGAACCCCTAATAAAGATGTACTCCATCTCAATCATCAATAAAGTCATTTTTTCTCTTCCATCTTTATCTCCAGCTTTATTCAACATTAATGACTACACCCTAGAGTGGGAAACTCAACGTGAACACTTCGAGACCAGAAAATAGCTAAATAGCCCTCCTGATGCCTTGGTCGGGCTACCACCCCAAGAAGGGTCTGAGTGTAAGAGCATAGTTGTCATCCAGATCTCGAGACCAGAAAATAGCTAAATAGCCCTTCTGATGCCTTGGTCGGGCTACCACCCCCAATAAGGGTTGGAGTGTAAGAGCATAGTTGCCACCCAGATCTCGAGACCAGGAAATAGCTAAATAGCCCTCCTGATGCCTTGGTCGGGCTACCACCCCCAAGAAGGGTCTGAGTGTAAGAGCATAGTTGCCATCCAGATCTCGAGACCAGGAAATAGCTAAATAGCCCTCTTGATGCCTTGGTCGAGCTACCACCCCCAAGAAGGGTCTGAGTGTAAAAGCATAGTTGCCATCCAGATCTCGAGACCAGGAAATAGCTAAATAGCCGTCCTGATGCCTTGGTCGGGCTACCACCCCCAAGAAAGGTCTGAGTGTAAGAGCATAGTTGCCATCCAGATCTCGAGACCAGGAAATAGTTAAATAGCCCTCATGATGCCTTGGTCGGGCTACCACCCCCAAGAAGGGTCGGAGTGTATGAGCATAGTTGCCATCCAGATCTCGAGACCAGGAAATAGCTAAATAGCCCTCCTGATGCCTTGGTCGGGCTACCACCCCCAAGAAGGGTCGGAGTGTAAGAGCATAGTTACCTTCCAGATCTCGAGATCAGGAAATAGCTAAATAGCCCTCCTGATGCCTTAGTCGGGCTACCACCCCCAAGAAGGGTCTGAGTGTAAGAGCATAGTTGACATCCAGATCTTGTGACCGGGAAATAGCTAAATAGCCCTCCTGATGCTTTGGTCGGGCTACCACCCCCAAGAAGGGTCTGAGTATAAGAGCATAGTTGCCATCCAGATCTCGAGACCAGGAAATAGCTAAATAGCCCTTCTGATGCCTTTGTCGGGTTTCCACCCAAGAAGGATCTGAGTGTAAAAGCATAGTTGCTATCCAGATCTCGAGATCAGGAAATAGCTTAATAGCCCTCCTGATGCCTTAGTCGGGCTACCACCCCCAAGGTGAATTTTTAAAACAAATATTTGTTTTAGTGTGCAGGATCAAGATCATCATAATTCCCTACCAAAGTTTTAATGAAGTATGAACAAATTGTTGCTGCGGATGCAACTCTGGTTCCTATTCCAGACCAGAGATGAAATAAGAATTCTCAAAAGCGATTCAATTTCTCATTAAAGATAAGAGGAGCCTATCCCCCGGTAAGGCTACATCCATCTAATGGGGAGCCCAACCCTCGAGCTCAGGCTATAAAAAAAAATCAAAGCTAAGCTAAATAAGAGTAAAACGAGGTGCCCACCCCCTTTTTCCGGGCAATCGAAACAAGCCATGAACAAACTACTTCAAGCTTTGGGACTCTCTTGGGTTTCCTCCGCCGGTCTTCCTCCCTCATGCTGATCTTCTCCATCGACCCCCCCCCCTTCAGGTAGTTGTCCACCTCGGTTAGCCTCGCCAACTGCCCCTCCATTTAGAGGCTCCATCTGATCATCAGCAAGGTCTTCCTCCAGAACTTCATTAATCACCTCCATAACCTCAGGCGGGATAGCCGCATCGAGAATGGCAGCCATGGATCCCGTCTGACTCCTATCAACCTTCATCTCCATTGTGAGGGGTTCCTCAGGCGGTCTCCTGACCTCTTCCCCAGATCCTAACTCGTCCTCCTCGGATCGAGAAGACAAAACTTTACTGGAAGACTCCCCAGGACCTGAGGTAGTAAAGATAGGAGAAGAAAATGGAGGATCTGTCTGGGCGGACTGTTTTCCAGCTCCTGCTTGGCCTGAAGAAACCACCTCATCGCCATCAGGGCGAGATAGCTCAGCAGCCTTATTCATTATCTCCTGTCTATCCCAGTTGGCAATAGATGATAAGTCAAAAGGAAGAGGGAGAGCTTCTACGGCCTGAAAGGAAGCGTAGAAATATCCTTCGCTGAAGGAGGTCTCCGCATCAGCTTGCAGCTTGGTTACCTGAGCAATCAAAGACTGATTCTCGAAGTCCAACTTTTTAGCCTCAGATCTCCAAGAATCCCTCTGTCTAGCCCGCCGGATAGACTGAAGACGCTCTTGATCATAAGATTGCTTCGTCCTCTCATGGTCACAGTGAAGCTCAGCCAACTCGATCTCAACTTTTCCCTGGTTGAAGGCCATCTCTTCCACTAAAGACTGAGCCTGCTTGAGCAATTCCCTGGCTTTCTCAGCTTCGGCTTCGGCTTTTGCAGCCCGGTCACGAAGGAGGGCTACTTGCTGGCCCATCGCTACATTAAATTTGAAGGCCTACAAAATACAGAACCATAGTTAGGAACTAAACAAATTAGCAAGAGTAGTGCGAAGGAAATGCAATTACCTCAGCTAAGATAGCAGACCCATTGGTAATCAGGATATCCACAGGCATGGAAGCCATCCTGGAGATCCCACCTCCCGGACAAGACGCGATGAATTGTTCCAGGACTTCGTCCTGCCCCGTAGAGTTCGACTGAAGTCGGGAACGGCTGAAAGGAACCCCTGCGACACCCTTCCCAGAATCCTCTGAAGCTCGGGGAGTTGGAAGCGCAACAGAATCAGGAGGTCGAATCGAGGGGGTAACAACTTTAGCGACCACAGCAGAAGGGACAGAAGCAGTCGGACCAACAACCTGGGGAGCTTTACCCAAGCCCGAAAAGCCCGCGAAGCAAGATTGGCCATCTTGGACCCAGCTGGGGAGGTAGATGGAGCAAGAGCAGGTTCGACCCCAGTGAAGGGAAGAGAAATTCTAGCTTGAGGAGAACGTGAGGCGTGGCGAGCAGCTGGTTTAATGACAAAAACTGTGAATAAGCAAATTAAAAAAGAAAATATCATAACCAAGCTAAGTAACAAGACAAGGCAAGGCTATTCAATGACATTTACGAGGAGTAGCGTATGAGATCCGCAAGTATTGGTTCACCCTACGAGGATCGAAGGCTTCAGTAGTGGGGAACTTCAGGTTCAAATAATTTTGGGCTAAAATAGCCTTCAAAATGGCTTCAGACTCAGAAGGCAAGGAGTCCCGATCCCATGAGGGTTTGTCACTGAAAGCTGTGGGAACCTTGAATTCATGCCCTCCAATGAAAATTGAGCTCCCCCAGTCATCCCCCGTAAGAATCCATTCTTCCTTCCAGGCGGGGTCCTTCTTCGAAGTGCCAGGAATAACAAAGTTGAGCTTGTTCTTGGCCTTAGCATAAAACTGGCCTCGAGGAGCGCCGGACAGGCTCCCAATCTGGAAAAGATAAGCCAGCTCCTCTGCTCCTGGCTCTCTTGTCACCTTGCTCAACTGACACTGTTCCCTCTATAGTACGAGGAAGCCAATCAGATGCCTCCAGAAGCCAGGCGTCAACTGAAGGGGAGCAAGCTGGATGGCGTTAAGAGCCCACCGAAGGGTCGGATGAAAGGGAAGCCTGACCTTGTTCTCGAGAGCCGCCACATGAATCAGGAGCACGCCTTTAGGGGGGTTGAAGAACTCATAACCCTTGAGAGGCACCGAGATGGATACGTTGTCGGGGATGCCATACTTTGACATCAAGTGGTCAATCGAGACTGAATCGACAATGGAATCAGGGACAACCCTGAAGTCATAGGAATGGAGCCTCTCCAAAAGAGGGCCAGAAGCTGGGACCCGATGTTCTCTTACGGCGTCACCGCCCACTTCTTTGTCGGAATCTTCGTCGGTGATATCCAAAGGATTGTCAGGATGGGTTAAAAACCCAGTCCCAATAGACACATTCCTATTTGACCACCGGTTTTATGGATTGGGCGGGGAATCGTCGATGTCTAAACTCATCCTAGCCCATTTCCCCAGGGCAAGACTAACGACCTCCTCGCCATCAACTATGGAGTCAACTGAATCATAACTGGTTTTCGACATGGTGAAATCAGTAAGAAGGAAGAGAAAGATAAGAATGAAGAAAAAGACAAGCTTGAGAGAAGGGTTATGAGAGAAAGTATATCTTGGGAAAAATTTGAGTTTGAAAGAGGTGAGGATATCATTGAGATAAATAGATATATATAGGCAAGAGGGCAGCAGCACCAGCCGATGAGATTTTCGGTTGAGATCTCAAAAAGTCTCGAGGACTGCCGTAACGTAACCAGATTAACCCGGAAACAAGCTAGTCAGCTCATGCCACGTCACTTTTGCAGTTAATGAGGAGATCTTTCCAAGATTTTGGTAACGGTAAAGAGCCTCGGAGACTGCACTAACGCAACCGGATTAATTCAGAAGTAAATTGGTCAATACACGCCACGTCACTCACGCAGTTAAAAGAGAAGATTTTTCCAATATTCTGGTAACCGTAAAAAAAAGGAAGATTTCCCAAATAAAGTAAAAATCTTACCCCAACCCCGAGCTCGACGTCTGGTGTTCAAGTCAGAGGGGACTTCTGTTAATAGCCAAAATTGGCGAAGAACCAAAGGGAAACTTTCCACCTTCCAGACCTGGCTCCATGCCTGAAAGTTTCCACCAGGAGACCATTCTACCCAAAGATGAGCTACGATACCACCCCGCAGGAACAAGGACAGGATCCAGAAACATCCTGAATAGAGCCCGAAATAGTAGGATCAAGCCTGCGTCACCAAATCCTCCCGAAGTCGAGGATACCTCGTAATTCCTCCAGAAGCTCGCTTATACCTCGCTGATACAGGGAGGTGTCCATAGGAGGTCGCACCTAGCTTTGAAAAGTCAAGGGAGGCCAGACCTAGCTCCTAGTTGGATGAAGCTTCTCAATATCGGGGCCGGGACAATGATCGACCTCACTAACTGATGCACCACACCTTAATACATTCTACGACCCCTATAGGAATCATGCTAGACCCGAAGATACACAGTATCGCATCTATAGACATTATACACGTGCAGAACAAGTAATAGAATCTAAATGGGAAAAAATTGATTTCCACCGAGATATCCTCAACTGAGCAATTAACTCAAAATCAATGACATTTTAAGGTAAAAATCCCGTCCGATAAGGAGGGGAGGGATGAGAAAATCAAAGGGAAATCAATGAGTTTAACCTTATGAAGACACTGTATAAAGGAGGGACTTCCTCCTTCGAAAAGATGAGACTACTATTTGACAGGCATACAACAAACACCCAACGATCACCCAGAAAAAAGTGAAAGCAATTCGAAAGAGAGATAGAGAAATGTATATCATATGTTATCAATACAGAGAGATTTTTATTCCTTTTGAGTACCTAACAAAATTGTTATCTCCATATCATTTCATTAGGCATTGTTTAATACACATATATATTCTACCATTGGTCATCACCTACGTGGTAATGATCTTGAGGGTGCTAACTGAGATTTGTTGCCCCGAGCAAGATTTCTGTTAACACTAATATCTTTATAGAAAAGATTATTGATGATTTATCTTCTAGATATAATATTGCCATGATAAATGATCATGATGGTTTATGTGTTTGTGCACCCAAGACCAAATGGGTCAATGGTGAGTGCTCTTATCATTAGTGTAAGTTGCACATGTGATTAAGATTAGTGTCAAGTTGTTAAGAGATTTAGCTAGCTAGTTTTGTCTCTCTATAACTTGACATGAACTTAGCTATCTCGCATATTTGTTATGATAGTCGAAATCTATTGGTTAACTTTATGAGAAGTTCATTTGTTTTGTTGGAATATATATGGCGTTGAGTGTTTGTTAATACTTTTAGAGAAAGTCATCTTTGTATGTTTGTTTGAGTTGAAAATGCTTAGTTCTTATTCTTTTGAGATGACCCACCAATAACTTGTTGTCATGAAGACAAATAAGCTAAGAGAGCTCATAAAAAGGGCGAGGCTTAGCAATTGATGAAAAATACTTGCTAAGGTATTTCTATATCCTATTGCTTGCATACTTTGTTTTTCATCTCTCAACTCATTTTTTGCACTACATCATGTACCATGTCATTTTTAGAGAACTTAGTATAATATACGTTTGGTTCTCATTGACATTTGCTCTATAAAGATCTTATACCGATGTTGTTCACAAAGGTCTTATATATGATGTGTGAAATATATGTTTGAATGATGAGTAGCATATGTTTTGAAAAATATGAACTTCATATTCTTTGAAAGCTACTCTCTTGAGAAGTAATGATCTTGAGTAAATCTCTTTTATTGCTTTTAGGTAATGTGCTTTTAAACCATAAAAACTTGGTTTTTCAAAAAATGCACTTTGCTTCTCTTGTATGTTTTGTTGTAGTAAGTTGAATTTGAAACTATGTAAGCTGTGGATACACCTTAAAGTCTTATGACTAGTACATTTAAGATGACCTATGGTTAGTATCCATTTTGCTTTGGCAACTACATAGAATTCAACGAGCACCTTCATGAAAAGGGCTACACACTTTGGTTGTGCAACCGCCCAATGTAGGAAAGGGCTACACCATTGTGATGAGTGAAAGTTGTCATGAAGAGTATATGTTTATGTTAGAAAAATCAAAGAAGTATTAAAAAGAATCAATAATAAATAAATCTTTGATTCAAAGCCTAAAAAAAGGCTTAAAGGAGTACAGTTGAAAATCAAGAATTGCTCGGGTTGAAAAATAGAAATGGGATGACGAGCCACATGCTAATCTCTTTAAAGCAAAAATTCCGGATGATAATCAGTTTGATCTTTTATGGAAAAGCTTAAGATGAATAGATGTGGATATGATTTGCATGTTGATTATCAAATTACTCCTCTACATATGCTTAAAGCAAAAACCACACACACACTCTTTGTTTATAAGTATTTTGATATTCTAGCAATTTGAGACGAAGTATGAGAGAGATTGAAAATCTTGGTGTATCTCTCATAGTTTGTGAAGCTTAATTTGTTGAATTTATTTTAAAATTGCTTGGATGTGTGATTGTGTGGATATCATTGTGAATAATATTCTATCTTGATCTTAGATAAAGTACTAATCAAGGGGGAGCATAGTTTGTTAAACTTTTGTTCTCTTTTATGATATGTTCACATGATTTGCTTTGATATATGTTGACAAATTGATTGATTAGAATAATTGAATGATAAGAATGCATGATATCTATCTTGAAATAATTGTATGAATGTGTTGGCAATAAATTTTTCCTAGTTTGGGGTTGATAGTAGTTTATATTGTAATGAATTCATTCATTCTTGAGGTTGATAGTAATTGTAATTATGACCAATTCCTCCTAGCTTTAGGTTGATTAAGTTCCTTCTTGCTTTGGGTTGATAGTAGTTGTTGTTACGACCATTTCCTTCATGTTTTGAGGTTGATAGTAATTGTGATTGAAACCAATTCCTCCATATGTGGATGAATCTTGTTATTAAATGCGTTTGTTGTATTTGGTAAAATGTACCAATGTGCTTGAAAAAGAACATTTATGCATTTATGATTCATTATTTCATCATATGTCTTTTTATGTTTGTTTTTTGTCAAATAACACTCACTTTTATCTCTTTCCACTCATGTGTTTTTGTTTTGTAGTGTTGACAACAAAGCTATGGGAAGAAACAAGGTTTCTAATTATATCCATTCATCAAAACCCATAGCCAAACCCAAATCTACTCTAACCACCTCTAAAAACCAAACCCAACATGTTGAAAGCTTTAGATGTTATGGGAACCAAGAAGCTTATTCAATATAGGGGTGTTGATTTGGTTAAGGGTTCTTATATTCACCACTCTATATATGATAGGAATTGGGTTACATGGATGAATTTCATTTTTGTTGTTAATGAGAGCTTTATAAGAGAATTTTACTTTGAGTATAAGGAAAGCACAACCTTTGAAAATGCATTGGTGAGTTTGAGAGGAAAAACATTTAGGATCTCCTCAGATAGCATCAACAAGTTCTTTGGTATTTCAAGTGAGATTGTTTCGGAACTACTTTATGTGGATAACAGTGATCACTTAAATCTTATGGGGAGAACTTTATGTGAGGATGATGGATTTGAATGGAGTAAGAGAGCATATATAGGTCAAAGTGAGTTGACCAAGGTTAGTGCCTTTTGGCATCTATTTGTTTGTGCAAATCTTGTAGGATCTACAAATGCTTCCGAGCTTAACAAGGAAAAGATCAATATTGTGTATGCCTTGGTAACAAACAAGCCTTTGAACCTTGGTGATCTCTTGATAGAACATATTGAGAGTGAGGCTACTTCGTCAAGATTGGACAAAAAGTTGGCTTTTTTTGGGTTCCTTACTCATTTTTGCATGAAGTTCAGTGCTCCGATGGTTGAAGATGATGTGCTTTTACCTCCTTTGGAGAAATTTTGTGACAAGCGCTTAGTGTTTATGTCTACAAGGAAAAAGGGAAGGCTAGTGACACTTGTAGGCTTTTTGGTGAGCACTATGAGCCATGTGTTGTGGCAACCACAAATTCTTTACCGGAATGGGCCATGCAATTTCAAGAGGGGATTATGACTAAGATTGGAGAGCTTGATGCTAAAGTGGTGGAACTAAGTGCTAAGGCGATACAACAAGATGAAAAGATCAAGTATTTGGAAGACAAGATTGCCTCTTGCAATTCATCCACTACAAAGCATTATGTGACATCAGCAACAAGAAGAACTTTCTTTGATGATGCTGCATCTTGAGATATTATGTTTTCTTAACCTTTTGGCTTCATTTATGTCAAAAAGGGGGAGAAAAACAATGATACTAAAACCTATTCGTTGCTTTCTTAATCTTAGGTTATTTTAGGATGTTTAGTTTTTGGTTTTGGTGTTTTATTTGGTATCATTTGGAATCTTGAATTCTTGGTTTGTAATATTTGGATATTGATAATATTTTGTTGGTGGATAGTATGCATGTATTTAAGGGGAGACATGTGTACCCATTTGAACATTAACTGACATATATCTAAATATCTTACCGTATATAGGTATGTTTCTCTTGTATATGCTTTGTGTTTCAAGATGTTTCTAGGTGAATACAAGAGAAGACTATATGGAAAGAATATATGGAAGAATTCAAGACTTGATAAAGATTAGTCTAAGGGAACTAACTCACTGTAATGTGAGGGTGTGATTAATGACCAATCTTCACTTTGTATGTTTTAGTATTTGTATATGTGTTTTGACATAGAATTTGCCAATGTGGGAGATTGTTAGGTTCTTGAGATTTGTGTTAGCATAATTCTATATGAAAATGACATTTGCTTTGTATTGATTAGTTGTCTAGGATTTGTGGATAATCGAGCTTCAAGAAAGATTGGACAACATTCAAGCAAAGTGGCGGCTACAAGAGGAACAAAGCTAATTTGCTTAGCAAAAGGTATTTCGAGACATCCTTCCTCTTGCAAGGCCTAGGCACACACATACATTGCATTCATATGTTTCCCTACATAGTTGTGCAAAATTTGATATAACACAATACACACACTTATACATGTATGCATATGCATTAGATTTAAAGTTTACAATTTTCATAAATTGCATGTTCTAGGACTATTTCTAGGAAATAGCATACTTATGTACTCTTATGTTTAATTGTTTGTGTTGTTATGTTATTGAACTTGATTTTGAGCTTATATAATTCCTCGTTGAGTTTTGGTTGTTTCGGTTACTCATTTACGTTTCGAGTTCAAAATAAGAAGTTAAGAAACTTTCCGTGATTTTATCGTATATGGTTTTCATCCTTGATTTTCAAGTTGAATTCCATATTTTTTGTGAAATTTTTCTTAATGTCTTTTGTGTGTAAGGGAGTCCCAATTTGTAATCCAGAAATGGATTCGAATTCGGAGTTCGGAGGCCAAAGAACGGTCGAAGAACAAAATGGTGTGCGAGGGGAGTTGAAGACTAAAAAGGAGGGCCATTGCAACTCACCCCGTGGAGGCATGTGGCCTCTATGGAAGGAGCTGCACTCCGCCCCTGTGGAGGCCACATGCCTCCATGGGAAGTTGAGTTGGCAGCCTCATTTTGGCCACAACAACTTCTGCTGGATATACTGCTACTGCATCAACCGACTCAACTTCTCCTGCGACTGCTACTGAACCGACTAGCTAAGCTACCTATGAACGTCTCTGCTGCTGGTGCTGGTGATGAAGGTAGTGGTGGATGGACGGGAAGGCATGTTACTGATGGAAGTATTCGAATTCATATGGTTGTCATATATAAAGAAAAAGATGTATGTTGAGAAAACAATATCAACAACAACAACCTAAGATATGCTGTTAGGAGAGTTGACTATCTGTGTGGTTGTTAAAACAACATTAGTTAAGTTTTTGTTTATTCTCAGTATGTATTTCCTAACTATTGAAAAAAGACACTTGCATGTTCATTGGGTTGACACCAACAGGAAGGGATGTTACTGATGGCTGGCTTTGGTAGTAGTAGTGCTGTGGGCTAGCTTGGCTCTTTCTGGCTTTGCTGCTTTCTCTCTAGCTTCTGCTTCTGGTGGTACCTTGACTTCTTCCTCTCCTGCTGCCAATGAACCTCCAGCCTCTTCTGCTCTTTCAAGTTCCAGTGCTGGCGGAAGAACCTCGCTCCTGTACTCGGATCTAAGTGATCTAGCATCGAGTGGATCTAATGAGGCAAGAGAAGCAGTCGAAGGCGACTAGATTCTTCAAACCATTAAGCGGGACAAAGACCGGGGCGGGCTCTAGTAGTGGAAACCATGAATCCAATTCCTCTATTGCTCTCCCATCCACCAACCTCTCTCCTCTTCCCACCCAATATCCAGCCAGCGCTGCCCTCGAACAGAACCATCTTTCTCTCTATCTCTCGGCTTGGAAATAGCTACCAAAGAAGGAATCTGATGCACCAGTGGGTTCTCGATCGAATGAAATAACGTATCTAAAGGCCCACCTAATGGATCCAACGAAGAGCCATCAACAGAACCTCCACCAAGCTCTCAACTAATCGGGATCGACTCAACCAGATAAGCTTTCCTATGCTGGTGAGCCCACTTCTCCAAGTCCATATCTTCCGGCATCACCATTCCCAATGCATTCTCTTCCTTCCAAAGCTATCAAAGGATAGCTGGGAGACCCACTTGTTATGATGTATCTAATAGGCAACCTGAACCCACGAATGTAGGTGAATAACCATCAACTTTCCTTCAAAACCTGTACCTAAGAAGCCTATAAATACCTGGCCAATTGCTTTACTTCCAGTCCCAGGTAACCTCCATTCTCCGGCAGCAACTACCTGACTAATGCTTTAAATGCCTCCCTCGCAGTCAAAACGATCATCTTCAGTGGCTAGAGCCAGAAGCCTCCTTTCTTTCAGCTAATTCAAGCGATTCAGTCAGTAGGAAAGTCATCTCATTAGAGCAGGATTCCTCTATGTTAAGGGGCTGGCGTTACGTTATGGGTAATTAGATTCCCTACGGCTTGTTATTGTTATGGTTGATCTAATATTTGTTACGCAGGAGGGGATGAGGAAATAGGAATAGATATAGAAGTCAAGGGAGTAAGCCCCCGTCCCTCGATTAGGTTTGAGTGAATGAGCCACTGCCTTTAATAGGATAGGAGGAGTCCCAATCTCCCTTCCCCTTCGGTAATAGAGCAAGGGAAAGAGTCAGATAGAAAGAAGATAGGTGCGGAGTTCTTGCTTGTCTTATTGAGATGAGGATACTGGCTTGCTTTTCTTAGGAGTAAGCCAAGCAAGTCTTTATCTTTAATGATGAGCCGCATTGATTCCAATGCTTTCTTTGCCAGTTCTATTGCTTGGAGTAGATAGTTAGGCTATCGAAAAGGAATAACTACCTATCTTGCTAGCGAATCCAGGGAGGGAGATATACTAGTCAGTAGCGAGCTAACAGGTCTGTGTTAAGGGATTAGGTTAATGAATCTATAAGAGAAATAAGAATTAATAATTAATAGTAATGAGACCGCTTATTGGATCTTTAATACACCACTATACTATTGATGAGGGGAGTTCAGAAAGGGCTAGAAGGAATCAATCATTACAGGAAGAGGAGGGAGGACTTTTTTGACTTCCTACGCAGAGCGGGAAAGACAAGCGCAAATAGATGACTTCTATAAGGTCACACTGGACTTGCTAATCTCCTAGTATTTCGGCATTGACTCAAATCAAAAAGAGTTCTTTGCCTGCTCAGCCGCAACTCCTTTCAGGGTTCCAAACCTTTGTCTATTTGACTGTCTGGCCTGTTAGGCTTTTGAGTTGTTTCGTGTCTTGTGATGAGGGCTTTTTTTGTGAGGAAGTAAGCTTAAGCCATTCAAGGAAGTATGATCTGTTTACTTAACTTAGTAGTAGTTATGTGGTACGCAAGGGAAAGGCAGGTAGGGGTTGGGCTCAGCAAGTTCAGATAAGGTTCTGTCTCTCCCGATACAACCAAGCAAGCTGAGTCTATTGAATTCACTACTATATGATATTATGATATTCCCTGCCTTTCAAGCAAGCATGGGAAATAGGAGGTTAGTGCATGATAAGTAGATGTGGAAGCAGTCCCACAAGCAAGGGACAGAGGAAAGGAATAGTTTCTGGAATAAGTCCCAGTCCTAAGCAAGTGAAGCTAGTCCTTTGGTTATCCCTTAAATGGGGTGGGGGATAACAACCGCTTATGCGGCCACTCCTTTCCTTCTGAGGAGGCCCTATTGGCTTGGCCCTGTCCTACGAGGAGGGCTTGGCCCTGTCCTACGAGGAGGACCCTGACTACGTCAGGTTTGTCTACGAGGAACTTCAAAGAGCAGCCACACTTGGAGCCTACGACGAAGCACTGTGTAGGTTTCTTAAGGCAGGGATGCTTCAGAAGCTAAAAGAAAAAAAGAGAAATGATTTCACAGCTCCTCTTTGCCCCCTATCTAGTCTAGTAAGGCTTTTATTTACGAGGTTCTGAATACAGCATTTCTGACTTAATGGATGCACTAATGGATGAGGGGTCGCGTGGGCAATTCCTGAATATCGATAGAACGTTGATCAATATTCAGGTAGTTTACTTGCTTACTTGTTAAGGAAGAGATCGAGGTTTTTTCCTATCTGATCTTTGTAAACACAGGACTCGGAGCCCCCTGCTCAAACAAAAGGGTACGGAATTTGCAATTCCTTTCGGATTTCTTATACTTATAGTGGAGGGGGAGAAGACTCATTTTGCATTCTATATGGGGGGGAGCTATTGTGAAGCCTATAGAGGCGGAAGCGGCAAATCGCTTCTACCGAGTTCCCCAACAGCAGCTTAGCTTAGTAGCTTAACTCTTTCTACTGGCGTGGCGCTGCTGGATGCTTCTGATCAATAGGAAGAGGAGGAAAAAAAAAAAAGCTTATGATGAGCATCTATTTGAGTCGATCATTTCCAAGATCTAATTCAAGTTTTTTCTTATGTAGTGGAAACGCCTTACAATCTGAAGTTTTACGCTTAAGGGAAGAGATGTTCTTGGTGGATGCAGGACTTGGGACCCCCAGAATTTGTATGCAAGATGAGCTTACAGGAGTGCCAATCAACCGAGCCACCAGGTTTGAGAATAAGGTGGGATCCCTGGATCTAGTGGCCGGTGAATCACTGATAAAAAAGCGGATTTTGGAGAGATTATTCATCGATCTAGTGGCCGGTGAATCACTGATCAAAGAGCGAGCAGCCGCCAGGTTTAATGATTTGGTGGGATCCACAGATGTAGTGGCTGGTGAACCGCTTCTTCTTCTTCCACGAAGATTCAGACAAAACCGAGCTTGGATGGAACTGAACAAGATTTGGCGAACGAATACAAAGGTCAAAGGCTTTATTATTGAGAAAGTAAAAGGAGGTTATTCAGTAGCCATCGCAGGTTTCATTACTTTTCTTCCATTCCGTCCTCTTAAAATGAAAAGTAAAAGGAAAAGGATATCGAATGATCGATTCACCATTGAGAGCATTAACCCCAACCCCAAAAGGACGAATATTGTGGTGTTCTAACAGCGGCAGATCAAACAATAACTTGATGAGCGAAATCGAAATCTGCTGACGAAAAAAAAAAAAAAGAGCACTTTTTTTTCAATTTCGAAGCCTAGCGTCTCCTGATAACACTCTATCACCTTAATCCATTCTTTTGAAGAGGGTATTTAACTTATTCCGGCCCTCTATTTACATAGCGAAGAAAGGCATAGTCTCAATAAAAAGAATTGAACACCAACCAACGAGTGGCGGATTTTGATGGAGTCTCGCAGAAGAAGACCCTTACTCTATAGGGGCGCTAGCGCGCTACAACTAGCAGCTCTCATCTTTCATTTTGTTGCGTCCTTCTTTTATTCATATTCAATCTTCCGCTTTCATCGCTCGTAGTTGCCTTATCCTTAATGCTATCTTCTTCTTAGCCTCGTTTGGCGCTATATACCTTCTTTGCTTCTCTTACGTGTCCATGAACATTAGTTCGAGTCTACGCCCATCTTTCTGAGTTCAAAGAGGGTTTCGCGAGTCCAAAACGGGAGGTTTAGTGTGAGTCCAAAAAAGGGGAGTAAGTTTCTGGGCCACTCACATGTTGTCGATTCGAATGCTTTCAAATTTGCTTTAAGGTCCCCTAGGACCATCTACTTTTTTTTCTACTTTACTAGTAGAGCAAGGTAGTTTACTTGCTTACTTGTAAGGAATTCCTTTCTTTTTTCTTCTGTTAAGTGGTCTATCTACACGATTTTATTTAAGACTGATCTTCCCCCTTGCCTTGCCTTTTGAGCTGGGGCAATCAATAAGTCCATTCATTCCTGCCCTTCATTCAATAGATCGCTTAGCTCTATTTCTCAGTCAATCCCTCATGGCTTTTCATTTTTTTGAACGCTTTTCTTTTATGTAAAGATCTCGATGACCGCTTGCTTAATTCATCTTTCCTTTCCCGCTCCTGAATGAGAAGTGGTTTTTTTTTTTTTTTTACGGTCTTGGCCTGAGAAAAGTGATCTCTGAAACTGAAAGCTTTTCGACTGAAAAGTGACCAATTAGGTCAGTAGCTGGCCGAGTAGCTGATAGACCAAATAAGCACAGTAGCTGTTTAGAGCCGAAGGTATTCTATTTTGGATTCTATAGCCTAAGTACTTGCCTTTAGGGGATCGAAGTTGGATGAATCTCCAGTGGTTCCTTCCATCGGCGTCATCGAACCACGTTAGCAATCCAGAAGAACTGGAAGCTCGAAACGACCGGTCAAAGGAATTGATCCGGGACCCGAGGCATAGCAATCAGAGGCGTAGAGCATAGTATGTTGGAAGGTGCTTATAAAAGGAAAAGGAAAGACCAACCAAAGGCCAGTCATGGCCTCCCCAAGTGTCACGGGGGTTGAGCCTATTCTATGAGTACCTCGGGAGGGAGGTCAACATATGGATTACTCTTTTCGTACATCGACCCAGCGAAGAAAACGGAAGTGCGCGCTAGCGCACTCCGGCTTTCGTCTCAGCCTTCGTTTGCTGGTCAGGGAATGGCTGAATCCGTCTGCCCTTTTATTCGTACGCAAGTAAACAACTGGCCTTAGATTGTATCGAGCTACAGGCCTTTCTCATAAGATGTTGTAAGCTACGGGCCATCAAATCTCCAACGAAGCAACTGTCCCCAGCAAATGCCTGTGAGAAGCTAATGCCTTAGAAGCTACAGGACATAGAAGCAGGCCTAAGTAGCACCTAAGAAGCAGGCCAACGCCAACAAGTGGATTGAATCTTTTCCAGTCTAGAGACTGGCGGATTACCTTCGAAACAAAGGATTTTAATCTTCCTTATATATAAGCAAGTAAACTACCTTCTGCTTTGGACAAGATAAGTGGACAGATGAGTTGAATAATACAGGGACAGATAAGCTAGCCGGGGTTCCCCTTTGATATCTCCCAACCTAAAGGCTTTATTCAGAGGTGGGTCTTTCAACCGCCTACTCTTTCGATGAAGGGTGCACTACAAGGCAATCGTACTAGAGGGATCAAATGGGGGATTTCGTCGATATTGAGTCGACTATAAACTACTCACCTTGCTTGGAACCTTTATGTGTATAGGAAAGAGGGGTTCTACCTATGCTTGGTTGGGAAAAGGGCCGGGAAGCAGAACATAAGTGGATAAGGTGCGAGAACAGGTGTAAGAACAGGATTCTCAATTCCATTCCTTTATGAGGCAGGCCCGCTCAATCTTCTATAACCCATATTAGACTACCAATGCTTGAGAAGGCAGGCTTGGAGCACCCAAATTTCGACTTTCTACCCCGAGTTGTAGTTGTGATTGATTCTAGGGATTCAATACTTTAAAGGAGAGGATATCTAGCCACTTGAAAGGACATATCGGATTGGAGGGCAAGGTAGGAATGAGATCTAGCTATCACAAACTAGATGCTTACAGTCCTTTTTCCTCTCCCAATGCAGTAAGTAATAAATACATCTAGAAAGAAGATATTCTCTAGAGAACAACTAGGATGAAAAGGTATTACAAATCTTGATATAGTGACACAGGATGATAGAATGTCACTAGGATAAGCGTCCGGTTAGAACCATGGGAAGATTAGAATGACCTCACTAGGAACCTCATTAAAGATAGATAGCTACCTTAGAAAGCTTACACTGTCAATTGATCTATCCTAGGTATCAGAATCAGGGAAGAAGGCTTTCAAGAATAGATTCGCTCCTAAGGAGGAAATAAGGGACTCATATCGAAAGGGCTTACAGGAAGAAAACGGGTGGAATTCTCAACTAAAACTAAGTGAACGTTCCATGCGGAATCTCCCGTTAAGGCAGATCTATCGCAGGGGACTTTTCTTAGCCGAATAGAAAGTTCTGTCAAGGTGCGTTCCACGAGAGGCTATTAACAAGATCTTGCAGCTGATTGAAGAATTGCAGGGGCAAGGGACAAGGGACTGGCTCTCCTCTTTAGAGAGGCCCGAACCGACTGAAAATCGATTTGCTAGCTTTCTTTAGTGGTTTTTTCTCTCTCCCTTTTTTAGGGTTAGTCCGCTCACTACCTAGGTCGAAGGACCCCTTTTTTTGAAAGCTGACTTAGCGGAAATTTGAGACCGGCTTGTAGTTAGAGAGTGGAGGATAAAAGCTAGCACCGGGGGTCGTTACCCACTTAGTGATAGGTAGAGAGAGGCTAATTCGCAAGAGAGCGTCGAAGCTAATAAACTGCTTTGCCAGGCCGGGGAGTATGGGATTCCCGGCCTCAGTTGTGCTAGTCTGGTTAAACCAATCCGTGGAGGTCTGTTATGGTAAAGATTATTGAAATAGAGGGGCCTGCCTTGCTCTGGTATACTGCCAGGTTGAATGATGATGCTACGTCGTGTGCTTACTCACCTTCGGCGACCCTAGGGAAGACAACTCATAAAGTAAGGATTCCATCCTCCTTGCTAGCTTAACACGACCCAAGAGAAGTATTATAAATAATAAATAAGAAGAATGGGATAAACAAAGACAAGCTTGTGATTGGAGTGAAGGATAGAGGCTAATTAAAGTCATAAACCAGCTACTTACTAAGTCAATGAGAATACAAGTGTTTTCCACTTTCCTAGAGAGATGATATTAATCTACTGACTATTCCTCCCCTGTTAGGAAATCCTCCCCTTGGACGATATAATAAGACACATTCCCCGCCATGAATCTGCATAATTAACTCGAGAAAAAGCTGGAGGGAGAAGAAGGGCGCATCAACTGCGTCAGTTGCTTTATACTAAGAAGTGGGACACATTTCAAAAAGAGGCCGCCTTAACACTTTGTTTTCGGCATTTCTTGGGTACGAGCGAGTTGCTTCCATTGTTTGCCTCGCTATCTAAGTGAGCGCTTTCAGGCATATGCTCCTACTGGGGCCTGTGCAACTCTCAGGCTGAGGAAACTTCCTACTTGTGCATATCCGCCCGCTATGAGCGAGAAAACGAACACATATTGATCATTGACCTCCCATTAGTGGAGCGGTAAACTTGGCATCATAAGATGTTTGAAAGGTTGGAGGAATGAATGCCAATCTCAAATGTCGTTTTCATTTTCTGCGAAATCATCTTTGGGAAGACAGGGCACCAATATCAGATATGGAAAATGAACTCTTCCACTAATGTAATGCCAGGGTCTTTCAACTCATGGTAGGCTCGTCTCTCTGGCTATAAGGGAATGTTTGGAATGTTATATTAATATTAGTCCCTTGCTGCCAAGCGTCTCGCCTTGCTCAAGCAATAAAGAGATGAACTCGCCTGGGCTGATGAGACCGGTTGTAGAGAGATTTTGGAAGCCCTCCCATTAAGGGAGGCAATCGCAGAAAGGAAAGGCAGGCGACCAAAGCGAGACTGTCAGAGTCCTGAAAGGAGAGCGACAGTGGGCGTGGTTCAGGTTTTGAGTTTAGGCAATGTACAATTGTAGTCGTTCACGTTTTCAAATGAAATTATTAAAATAAGCTAGCTCATTCATCTCCGCATTAAGAAGAACTACCCGGTGGTGGAGAACTCTTTGACCCGGTCAGTACCAGATGAGAGGCATTTCACTCACATCTATCTCATCTCCACTCCTTGTGTACAATGAATGGTCGATCGTGTACCTTTCTTATTATCCCGATCCGATCACCTTCCTGGAAAAAGAAACTCTTATTCACATCGATCGCTCACATATAGCATGGCAGCACTTGCGCCTTTAGTTGCTAGTGGCTAGTACGCATAAGTGATTTCCAAGGGCGGGACATCCATCCAACTAAAAGCTTTCATGGGATTGTCCAGGTGTGGTTGGCAAGCAATTAGGGCAAGAAAAAGGGCGTGCCCACGGATGAATAGTCTCAAGTAGTTTGATCTATCCGCTTTTCGCAGTGCTTCCCTTCCCGCGTTCGCTCATCAGATGGGCGGTCATCAGTCAAGAGATCTTGGTCGGAATTGTCAGTAGTCAGTAGGGCAATTGCTCCATGGGTGGTCGATCCAACCGGTATTGATCTCCACTTTTTTCAGTGAGAAAACCTTCAGAGTGAGTGCTCTCGTGCAAATGACTTCTGAGTATTGCACATTTGACTTAGAGGTATTTCATTTTGGGTTTTCATCAAAGGTTTCGGCCTCACGCTGCCTAGACTAGCCGTCCAGAGTCGAGTAGTTGTCGTCCGTGAAAAAAAAGCAAAGTCCTGAGGCAATGCACGATCGCCGTCATTTCATTTATTGCTTGCACCCACCGCTCGGTCTCGTTCGTTTAGCTTCTGGCTCGCTCTAGTACGCATTTTCCTTTGAGAAGACCTGCGCTTCGCCACCAACAGCTGTGACTTACGCTGGCTCAGATCAGTCGCACTCCCTACGCTCGCCTTGCCTGGGCCACCTGCCGCAAACCTCAGAGCTCTTTTTTTTCTTTCCGCTCGCTCTTCGAAATGCGATCATTACTAGTTAGTTCAGCTTCTCACTCCGCTCGGCCGGCGCTGAGAACAAAAAAAAGTGTCTTTCGATTCCTCTTCCGTTGGTCGAGTTAGCTTTCGCTTCCTGAAGTGAAGGAAGTGGGCCTTCTCTGATATGGAACAAGTGGGCTCCCGCCCCTAAGCCGATCTCCCATTGAATTGACCTACAATAGCGTAAGAGGAGAGCTCGTCTCGTTACGTTTAAAGACAAAGCAGGCTAGAAGTAGGGTCACGCTAACAGACAGAGTAGAGAGAGGAAAGCCACGCTCCTTGCTTCTTCTTTTAGACGGCCCCCTAATAAAAGATATACTAAATGAATCGAGTTGTGCCAAAGGATCAAAACGGCCAGTTATTAATGGAATTCCTTGTCGGCTTTTTGTAAAATAATCGTTTGGCCGATGTTTTTTTCCTATACCAGAAGAGGAAGCTAAACCCGTGCTGACGAATAACCAACCCCTTAATTCGTCGAGTAAATAGCTAAGGTATAGGTTTGCTATGAATGACCCAGTATCGAATACAGGTAATAATATCAGCAAAAGAACGTTCTCCTGTGCTTCCAGACATGCTGAGCTCCACATATTCTTGTACAGTCAAAGGGGGATCGATTCCGTAAAAGATAAGATCAGTAAATGCAAATTCAAAATTCACTGAGATTTCATCTTTGTGAGATCTTCAATATGGTACCGAGGGTGTCTTTAGAGTATACCGAATCAGTATAGCTATCTTTCTTCTGACACAGCAACGCAATTTAAATCAATATAGAAAAGAAGTGATACAATATTTCTTTCTTCTTTTTTTTTCTTATCAATGCAGAACCATGTGCCATTCAATAGAAAATGCCTCTCCTGTAGTATAGGGTTTCTTTCCATTACTGGCTTCAGACTAGAAACTGAAGATCTGGTAAAGTATGAGTCCGACGAGTTGGGTTATAATAATTCATGAAAGAGATTATCATATTCCCACAATTCCATTAGATGCGAAATCTAGAAAGCCCCTTTTCATGGTTGTAGAAAAGGTTTTTTCTTGACCTAGCTACAAGGATGGGACTCTATAATATTGAAAGAAAAAATGTAGAACCTAAAAGGAAAAGAACATAGGAATTACTAGTCGACGAATCGACGAAATAAAGGTTTGATTTCTTCGAGCGATCGCGCGATACTTTTTTTCTTCTCATTCGAAATATTATGTGCAATTAATGAACCTACTACTGAATCTAATAAGTTAAAGTAGTTAAAGTAAAGTAAAAGTGTTAGTTGGTTGTTGTTCGTTCCAAAGTATAAAATGGATTCGATACAATTATTTGGACTATTTCTTTACTTTAAAGAGTTCCCATATCTCGATAATGGGGTCTGTTGATTCGGAATCACGCTCTGTAGGATTTGAACCTACGACATCGGGTTTTGGAGACCCACGTTCTACCGAACTGAACTAAGAGCGCTTTCTTATCACAGTAGATACGACTATAAAGAAAAGGATTCTTTTTGTACCCCCAATACATCTTGCATGCATATAGTATCATTAAATTCAAGATTTTTTATGTCCAATTTGAATCCATCTTTCTCTTTCATTTTAATGGATCCCTCGTTACTGCCCAGAGGATAAGTAATAGGTAGGTATGACAGGATTGGAACCCGTGACATTTTGTACCCAAAACAAAGGCGCTACCAAGCTGCGCTACATCCCTTTCAATTGGTCTACGGTGTCATTGTAGAGAATCCCTGCCCTGTTTTCCACATCGTTATTTCCTCCATCGATATCCAATTTATCTTGCCATTTCTTCTTTTTAGTTTTTATTGATTTATATACTCATCATCGCCGATCCTACCAACGCTTACTTACTTATGAGCAAAAAGGGTTAGAAACAATCAGCCCTTTGAATAAGCGAGGCTTTCCCGATAGAAATAGTTGCATGCGAGAGAGATCCCAATTCCGTGTATCCGGTTAAGCAAGCCCTGCCGCCAGCTTCCACCCAGACAAAAAACATGAGCGCCTAGCGCGAAAGGTTGCTTTACTAAATAATATAAGGCGCGTTAGCGCTTTTTTTTCCATAAGGGGCGGAGTTTGAAGAAGCGAAGCGAGCCTAGAAGCCTATTACGTTTTTAAGGCCCCTTTACTTTCTATTATTCTATCTATTATTCTATTCTATTTATATTAGTAAAGCGCTAGCGCCCCTATAGAGTAAGGGTCTTGTCTTCTGCTATCAATGAAAGCGAAAGAAAGAAAAAAAAAAACCCAGTACGTTTTGTATAGATCGAGACTTGTAGCTTGATTCTTTACTCATTCCATACTGGGAATAATTGCAGGAAATCGTTCGATAACACTTCTTCCTATTTCTCAATGATATCCGACGATCAAGACAATTTCCGCGAAACTCTTTTATTTCATAGAAGTGAATTCTTATTCTTACAAAGAAAGCAAATAGCATTTCCTATTGATTTGTCCCCTGGACTGGACCTATTCTGATTCTGAATTATCCGTCGCTACGCTGCTCCCAAGGACTAGCAAAATCGAAATAGCGAAATTCTTGGGTCATCTCAATGGGTTCAGAAACCACACGTTTCTCTGGATCATCATAGCGTACTTCCACATATCCACTCAGAGGAAGGTCTTTTCGTAATGGATGACCCTCGAAACCATAATCTGTTGATATACGGCGTAGATCCGGATGATTGATGAAAGAAACACCAAACATATCCCAAACTTCTCGCTCCCACCGGCCGGCTGATGGAAATAGACTGACTACCGGAGATATTCGTGTTACTTCGTCTGCACTGGTTTGTACACGAATGCGTGAGTTATACCGAGTACTCAGTAAATTATAGACCACTTCAAATCTGCGTTTTCGAGAAGGATGATCAACTCCGCAAATATCGATCGAAACTTGAACCCTTGTATAGGTATGCAATTTAAGAAAGCACAACAATTGAAATAGGTAGTCCGTATTGGTATCAGATCTATTCCCATGTTCCGATCTTTCCATTTTTTTTACCCATTTCTTGGGTAAAGTCTCCCAACTATATTTGAAAATGGATTGGTTATCCATAAAGATAAAGAAAGCTTTCTTGTAGTTCCGCTTCTTGCTCTCAAATGGAAGAAAGACTTGTCGGAAATCGCCTTGGAAAAACCAAGAAAGACATGGGAATTGTTGGGCATTGCTTGGGCCGAGTTAAGTAAAGATTACTTACCTAGATAAGATAATCAACCTCACTACACACTATATACTATATATATATATATCTGTAATTGTAATATATAGTATTCAAATTCGTGCTGTCCTCCGTGATCAGTCTCATCCGTGTAAGAAAGGCATAATTAGTTCCACAAATCTCACTGTGCACTGACCATAGTAAACTTCTCCGCGCATTGACCTTAGTAAGTGCCCCCCTACTGACCAAAGTAGCTCGAGCTGATCTTAGTAAACTTCTTCTCGTTATACCGAAATAGAGTGGTTGTACCGAAGTGAGGCTCGACCAAAGAAAGAGGAAGCAAACACACTTGTCTACTCTACTAAAGAAAAGAAAAGAGTGATGTCCTACTCAACTAGAAGAAGAAAAAGTGGAACTACGAGCTGCGCAAATACCAGCTAACGAACCGAAACCCCACCAGATTGTAAGGCGTTTCCACTACATAAGAAATAACTGGAATCTTGAATTATTGACCGATCGACTGAAAGAAGAGGAATCAAAATAGGTTCGACCGACCAGCGAGAAAAGAAAAAAGAGTACCATGTCAGCTGAACAAAAACGGATTCTATCAATTTCATCATGCTTTTTTGACTCGTTCCTTAACTCGAAAAATATGACTGCAGCACCGCGGGCAAGAGAGAGTCGAAGTCAAACGAGAAGAAGGAAGTTTATCTACATCATTTATTCAGGGGTGAACTACTTCCCATGAAAGAAGGAGCTTGAAGACCTAGTTAGGACCATGTTGTGATTCCAGGCCTATCAAACTTGGAATGAAGTAAGCGATGTCTACATTACAGAACTTATATATATAAGATAAGATAAGATATTTGCATTTTAACAAAATTGGATTCCAGATGTGATAGCCCGAGGAAAGAAAAGAATGCAATAGAGTTTACTTGACATTTTGTCATTCCATCAAAAGCAGCAGGGCCTTACTATAAATAGAATTAATATTCCCGCGCGCGGCACACGAACTATGACTATCAGAAATTGACGGCAAAAGACAAAACAAAGAAGGAAACTCAATTATTCATCCATAAATGAAGATTCTACTGGTTAACCGACAACCCTTTTCGTCATACGATCAGTCAAATCTGAACTCAAATAGTACCCCAAAGGCGAAGAAGGAAAGCGGACCGCTCGCTATTTCTATTATCAAATCAACTATGATCGCCCGAAGCACAAGAGAAAGTCTCAGCTTAGCGTAGTTCAATCAAACGGCCTGAACCGCATCGATCAGGGTTCATCCACCACATCCGAAGTGAACAACGTATCACATCTGAAGCCATTAATTATAAGCGACTTTATGACATAGAGAAGAGGGCGACTATATCTACATCAAAACTTGACCGATCTAACTCGCATAGCAGCTACTGCTTCTCTAACCACTTCCCTAGTTGGATTGAATGGATAAAGAAAGGCCTGGACCACATTCAGATACAAATGATTTCGTGGTACACATCAGATTGTTGATCGACAACCGAGACTTTTGTTTCCCTCTCCTTTAAGTACCACTTTCCCTCCCATTTCATTCCAAGAAGAAAATTGAAAAACTTGTGCAGAAAATTTTCTCTCAAATTTTCCTAACTTCCAAACACCACAACGTTCTCATTAGGAGTCTGAATCGAGTGATTCAAATTGGAGAATCTTTGTCTAGTAGTCCTCTATCATTTCCATAAGAGTATGGAGTCATTTGATTGATTTTTCTGGTAGCTACACTGATAAAAACGTGAAAGCACAATTTTCATTTAAGGTATTGATTTCTCTCTTGATTTTGATCTTCAAGTTTTCAATCACATTAGGTTTTCTTCTCATATAATTGTAAGTTTGATGTGTAAACATTGATTAGAGTATTGAACTCTAATAGAGCTAGTTTGAGCTTTAATAGACTTACATGTTGAGTTACATTTTTCCAAATCTATGTTTTCACATGTTTGTGGTGATGTATTGTGCTAGCTTCAAATCTAGGACTATCTTGTGTTTATTGACATGATTTTCATGGTCGATAGTCTTTCATATGCTAGGTCATTTTAATTGAAGATTTGTTGAAATAACATATTTGATTGATGATTTAGGGCTTGATTGGATCTAAATGCTTATCTTGTGAATCTAAGCTCTAATATTTTTCTAGAAATTCATTTTTGGATTTATCAAGTTGATTCTATCATTTTTATGTGATTGAACATAATCTAGGTTTTTGTGTGTGTTAGGTGTTTCACATACTCTAGAGTAATTGTTCATGTTATAAGATCTAGATAAAATTGATTTGTGATTTTGTTGATAAAAATCTAGTTCTTCATGTTATGTGCCTAATCCACACATTTCATATGTACATGCATCTTTGAGTGTGATTGCAGTGTTTTTCAGGATTGTAAACTAGAATGCATTTGACATGTGCATATTGATTCAATTCTAGTTTCCATAGGTTATATTGATCATATATATTATGTTGTGTGTGTTTGCATAATTTGCTTTCACTTAGATCACATTCCTTGTGAAAAGGTTGGAAGTCTCATTTCTTAGAGTGATTCTTTGAATTGTGCATTGGAAGTCACATTTGGAGAGTGATTCTTCAAGTTGTGCGTTGGAAGTCTTGGCTAGGATCATGGTGATCCGGATAGCTAAGCATTAGAAATCTTATATTGGAGAGTGATTCTTCAATTTGAGCGTGGAAGTCACATTTCTTAGAGTGATTCTTTGATTTATGCATGGAAGTCTCCACTAGGATCGAGGTGATCCGGATAGTTCAGTAAGGGGGCATCTCTTTCATTGTGTAGGGTTTGTAAGAACCTCGTTTTTATGATTGGCTTATTTCATGACAAATCACATTGGGGATGTTTGTGTAACAGGTAGCGTAGGTTCTCCAAGTGTAGTTTTCTCGAAGATATGCTTCCGGTCATCTCATGAGCTTCAAGAGGTAGTTCACTTGTGCTTAATTCTCTTTGCATAGGTTTAGTTGCACACACTCACATCTCATGCATTTGTTGTTGTACACATACACACACTTACATGCATTTGTGCTGATTATGCATTTATTTCTTATTGCTCTTGTGTGCATTCATTTCACAATCACACTTGCACTTCTTTTCAAGATTTAAGTGTTGTTTTGTGTTGTGTCTGCACTTGCATGATGGTGTGCTTGTTTTTATCCCGTTGAGTGACCATTTGAGAAGGTCTCATTCTTCTCTTGTTTTGGTCTCTGGTCACATGGTCTTTTCCATGAGTTTGGCATTCTTGTTTTTGTCCAAATCTAACCTTTGGTCACTCATTTGACCATAACTCTTTCTACAGTCATCTATATCATGTTTCGTTTGTTGGAGTAGAAAGTAGACTTCCATACCTTTCCAACGGTATATTATTCGAAAGGTTTGAATGTCATTTTGTCATGTTTAAAGCCCTTTATTTTTCGGGTCTCTCTATTGTACAGGTTATGCACGGGTCCCTTACCCGTGCACTAAGGATGGGTATCCTCTGGTCTCCATTCTGCACGGGTTATGCATGAGTTACCTACCCGTGAAGTACTTATGCACTGAGGTTGAGTGTCTTCGTGTTTGCATTACTGCACGGGTTGTGCACGAGTCTCATACCCGTGCAGTTGCATGTGCACTAAAGAAGAATGCTCTCGGGTCTGTCTACTACAAGGGTTGTGCATGGGTCCCTTACCCATGCAATTACCCGTGCACTGGCAATATTTTTCAAAACGTCGTAGTTTTACTTAGGGTTTATATATATATATGTTCCTTTCTCTTCCACTTCGTTTTTTAGAGCTTCAAACCTTGTTTTTAGTGCGAGAAAATATTTCTCTTAGTGAGAGAAGCTCCAAGAGTATTTCATTAGCTCTCTAAACCCAAAACCCTTCATCCCTTATGCATCATTAAGCATTATTAAGGCATGGGTCTTCATCTTTAGTTGACTTGGTAAGTTAAACAAAAATCCCACCTTTGTTTTTTGTTTAAACTTTCCAATATGATATTTTTATTGCATTTATTAGTTGATTAAATGCAAGGACTTCATTTATTACATCTTGTTATAAGTTCTTATGCATGATTCGGTTTGTATTGTGATTTCTTGCATTTAGGACATATTTGCCCTCTAGCTATTTAGGACTCATTGATTGCATTTGTTAATTACATTTATTGTCTTTGCCATTTTGTGTGACAACTTGTGTTGACATGGCTTTGTTTTATGACTAGAGTTTAGACTTGCATATCTATATCTAGTTAGGTCTTTATGAGCATTCATATGGATATTGATATATAGGATTTGTGCTTATTGCCAACATATAATCTCTAGATAAGCATTTAGTGTTGCCTAGTATTAATTGCATTTTGAATATTCATAAATTCACATAGGTTGTTTATCTCTTCTTGAGAGTTAAGTCTTGTGACTCCAAGACGTAGTGCACAAGCAAATAAAGTCTTGCAACCAAGGTGTGGTTGGCAAGCAAAGTGATCAAAGATTCATTATAAAGGCTCGTTGGGTAGTAGTGATAGGTTAGTGACCGAGAATGGTGTGACTAGAGATCAACTTAGGTTGTAAACATCATTACAATAGTGGGTTTGAGGATCGGTGTGGCTAGAAGGATAGCCCGTGGTGTTTCCCTTGTTGAAGGATTTCCAAGTAAAAATCAAGTTTCTTTTAAATTTCTACATCTTATACTTGATTTTGTATGTTTGTTTAAGGGGTAATTTTTAAATATGGATTAATCAAGAAAAATTGGTATTTAACTTAATTAAAACATATTCACTCCCCCCCCTCCCCCCTCCCTCTAGGTTGTTAGACACAGGCTTTATTTGTATTTTTCAGGGTTGAATGGTATATTTCTAGGTGAAGTGGTCATTTGAGTGATTGTATCTTTTTATCTTACTTGTGAAAGGTGTTTGCTGGTGGTTGTAGTATCAACCCGTGGATGTTTCATCTTTGGATGTTTTACCACGTAAAAATCATGTGTTGATTTTCTCTATCCCTATCTCCTTATATTTGTATGTGTTCATATATATCTTGGTTGATATCTTTGTTATTAATAATCATATTATATCAACTTTGTATATGTTGGAGCTTTAAGGATAAAAGCTATGTTATAAATTCAGGTTGTATCACATACATGTTATAACTTATATTGACATTATTTGAACAAGCATATCTTTGATTGAATTGATATTTCTTGTACTTGTCTTTTGAAGTGTGATACAAGCTACTTAGAGAGACAAACTTTTGTTTTTTTTGTAGGGACCCCAGATTACCGATCGCGTAGCGAAAGAACTTTTTATAAAAAAAATATTTCAATGAAATACTGAAACTGCGACCAGTAAACCCCTAGGATCTATTTTTCGGAACAGAAAAAAACAAAAGGAATCGAAATCAAAACATAAAAGAGTAGAGAAGAAACAATTTTCTTCATACCTATGTACGAGGCTCCTTCTCTGTAATACGATCTGCTCCTGATTTGAACCACTTGATCTTCCTGTCTATCTTCCGGAATTGGTAACGGCCTGTGGGCATGTCACGGTACTTAGGAACAATAGGAGGATACAGAGAGAAGAAGAAAAAAAAATTTGTTTTTTTTTTCTTTTTTGGCCGAACCCTAGAACACTTCTAAGTTTTTTATTTATTTTCTCTGAATGCTCAAAACTCTTTTGATTGTATGTTTTTAGTGTTGTGCTATAGTTTCTAAAAACATATATCATATATATATAAATATATATATATATATATATTTTATAAAACTAATTAATTAAATATTTTAAGATATCTGATATCTTTAAAGATATTAATTATGTTTTTGATTTGAACTCAAACTCTTTAAATTCAAAATTAAATATTTATTTTAATAAAATAAAATAATCATATTATCTTATTTTATTCAAAATCAAATATCAATTAATACCCTCCATTTAGTGATTAATAACCTAATTAAATAATCTTATTAATTAATTTATTCAATCACCATTATTCATTAATTAAATAATCTCATTATTCAATTAATTCCCGAATCAATACATGTCACTTTCGTAACACAATTAATTGGGCAATCCAATTAATTAACCGTGACCCTTGTTACCTAAATCGATCGGGCTAGCAAGGGGACCTATTGGACCCATACTATTTTGAGCTCCAATATTCCTTAGAAATAATTAAATAAACTCTTTAATTAATATTTCATGATTATTAACTCCGATGTTATTCCACTAAAAACCTAAAGCTACACTCTCACAACTAAAGATGTTTTTACACAAACCAATAACTTTTGGTGTCCATCGATATATCTATTACATATGGTATAATCCTCCACAAGTAGTTTATAATTAGAGCTGGGTCATAATGTCCGTTATACCCCTCTAATTATATCTTTCCACTAAGTACAATTGATTCTCTAATGAACAATAAATCTCACATTCCTCGCAGAATTAGGAGAGCGCTCATATTGTTCAAGCCCCGAATCAACCTTAAGGGAACTACCATCTACTTCTCGCAAGAAGGAGTGGATTCAACTATTGTGTACAAACCTTCCCAGCCACAAGCCAAACCACTATCCCAACATACAGAGCATATTGATCGGGAATGCAACTCCGACCTCACCTAAGGTATATCAAAGACCACAATCTAACCCGAAGGAGTCGATAAGACACTCAGGATTAAGATCAGCCACATATAGCAATCATTAGTTGATATATATGAATCTCATCGTTAAAAGGATTTTAGCGAGAGATTCATATAGATCATGGCCCATTCCTATATGATCACATCATACAAGTTGCTTCTATTCTCATATCTCCATATGAATGATCCAAGATAGGATCACCGTACACTACGAAATGGACTGCAGATGTAGATTAACAACAAATAAAGTACCCAGCTTTATTTGCTATCTACGGACTCTTTAGATTGCACATCTTTTACTGTATCCATCTGTATATGACATTCATATACACAGTTCTAGATTACATCCGGCAATCTTGGATGTTACATGCACAAGTTATACACAATATATGACATAAGAAGAATGAATTAAACTATTCTTTTATTTATGTTAACATACCATTTACAAATTACAAGCTTTAGGGCATAAATGATGTGTAAAATTGTGTTATAAAATACTCACTCGCAAGTGCACGAATCGTGAAGATAAGTACAGCGACAAGTAAGGATTGTTCCCACGAGGAAAAGTAATTTATTAATTAAAACTAATTCTAATAAAAGTTAAATTAAAGTAACCAAAAGATTTGTTGATGATTGAATTAAACTAAAACTAAATTAAATTAAACTAAGAAAACAATTAGAAGAAATTGGATGTGATCAATGGAAAGAAATACTAGGTCATCAATGATCCCCCATTATGAACACTCAATGTATGGAATTAATTTATAAACAAGATTCAATCAATTCTAGGGTTCATTATTTATCTTTAATATGACTATTATCGTACGATCGCGGGATGAGTCACGTGTTCTCAACCACTATTCACCGTTTGATCTATGGCGTGAACAATAATCGAAAACCCATTAAGTTCAAGAATAAAGAACCAAAATCTAAACTTTGCTTTGATCTATGCTAAAGATAAATTTTATTTATTCAAGTGAGAATTCATCAGGATTAGGTTTTGATCTATACTCTAACTCTAATTCTCAGATAGTCTTAACCCTGAAATCATGCCAAATAATCATCCACCCTTGGATCTATGGTGTGAATGAAAATTAAACCTAATAAGGATTAAGCAGTGAAGAACAATGAATAAATCAAGAATTGAATTGAAGAAATAATAATTAATCCTGACATGAGCATTCACAAAAGGTTCACATTGATTCCCTAGTTATGGGATTAGTTATACATGTTGAAAATAAAAAGAAAAGAGAAAGAAAAGATAAAACCCATTAAATCTTCATCGAGTTCTTCAAGTCTTCAATGGTGAATCTTCTTCGTCTTCCAATATTCAATGTGTAAAGATGGATGAGAGAATATTGTGTGTAGGAGAATGGTATATGGAGTGGTGGAGTGGTGGGAGTGGAACTCTTTTCTTCAAGAAACTCATGATATTTATAGGTGATAATTCCTTATGAACTCCCAATTTGCTATGTTGTAGGAAATTCACAAAGTATGAAAGTAGATAGAGAGAAGGAATTGGAATCCTTTCCTAAATTGGATTTCCTTTCTTGATAATTATCTCCTAATTTGAGTTTAGGAAGTTTCTCAAACATGTTTTGATCTTCTAAACTCATTAGAATTTGATTTGGGAAGTTTTGGAACAGTTTTGGGCCAATTCAGAGTGGAATCCGCCAAAAGTACGTCAAAACCGCGGCCTAGGTCGCTCCGGAGTCACCCATGGTCAGCACAGCGGTGCTATTCTATTTTTTACTGTTACGTAGACCGCTACGTAGGTTATTGCACAAACCGTGGTCTAGCCCGTGGTAGACTTCTCCAGCTCGACCTTCGGTTACCCACAAACATATTTCTGTGAAAAACCAAATAATTAAGATGCATACTCACATGTACCATTCAAAGCCAATGCATGCTAGAGCCACTGAATAAAGACTAAAATTATGCCACAAATTTGAATGCATGCTTGATTTTAATGAAAAGCCCATACTCAAGACACTCTAGTTTCAAAAACACATTCGACAAACGCCATAGATATAATTCGCCTTGACTCTAGTTCTCACAAGATGTCACTCATTAATATCACACAGAACCTAGGCGAATACACTCATCAAGCGTATGCGAATGAAGTTATGCACAAGAAATTTCAAGATATTATCGCCTATGAATTTATAATTGAAAGAACGCTTGATTTTTATGCAAAGGATCTCATGAACGGAATCAGACATTAAGAACAAGATAGAGCACATGTTTACCTTTACTCTCGAGCTAGCATTTCTAAAAGATCAATTAGGTCTTTTCTTTGGTTGTAACGGGACCATTGGGTGTAGGTTAAGAAAGAACGGAAAAAGGATAGCAAACAAACCTAGGATCATATCGAGAAATTCTTCGGCAACCTTCAAACTTGGCCAAATTTCTTCAAATTCTTCTTTCCACTTGCATCTAGGCTTCTTGAACAATTTTTGTTCATCCTCCTTCTTGAGTTGACTTTGATTTTTCATCACTTCATTGTAAAGCTCTATTCCTTTTCACTTTCATTTAATTCATCATCTCATTCATTTATCTTTTTTTTTTCTTCAGTTTTTAACTTTTAACTCTTTTTTTTAAATGAGACTTTTTACATCAATGACATAATTCTTCCAACACCTTCTTTGCATTTAATCTTCTTGCTTTGCCTTGGTACATGCACATCATGAGTCACCCATTTCAAACTCTCTTCAATCATCTTCAAAAACCTCGACATGATCCCAAGCTATAAGGTATGGCTAAAATATGGCTAATTGGGGTTAAGTTAATGTGGGTGATGAAAGAAAAAGGTTTATAATGTTTGGCTTCAAAATTAGCTATGGAGCACACAAATAAAGGTAGGAAATATTTAAGGCCTTTTAAGTAGTTCAAGCACACATTGCCTATATCACTTCTAATGGTTCAACCAAAACAAGAGCAAAGTCCACATGTGATATCTTTAATGATGAATGTTCTTTAATATCCAATGCATAACCTATTGAGATCAATTTCTAATGCTAAGAACCTAATAAGTGATTAAGAGTAGAAACAAAAGAACTCTCTATAATGATATTTATGTACTCTTTTTGGCTTAGTGAACTCACAAGGGTAGTCTCCACTATTAATCATGGCAATCCAACTAAGCATCCTATCCACTATCACATCAAGAGCATGTCATAAATTTTGTAAAATGCGATGCAATATTCTAAGTGACAAGACGTTAGTCTAAACTTAGTGAATAAAGCATACATTACGGCTCTTAAAGCACACAAAAGAAGAATCTTAAAAATTGAGGATAAAAACACCAAAAACTGGTGACTTTTGAAATTGACCTATGTCTATTCTTTAATGCATATCTCTCAAAATACTTAATGAAAGTTACCCATATTTTAACACCAGAAAAATAGACATGCAAGTAAACACTTTTCATTTAAAGAACATTTCAAAATTCGAATCGTAAAAGTGATAAAACAAATGACGAAAAACATTCACGTGCAGAATTTCAAAAACAGGGCATCGCTTATGACCTCTAGTTGAAGAAATAGTCATAACTTTTAAACCACCGCCCAGAATTTTACGTTCTTTATACAGTTGGATTCGTATCAAAAAAATGATGAACCCTACGTGGACAGAAAAATTTATTTCCTCACCAATGAATACAGTTTTAACATAACTGTTTCCTCAAAAATTTTAAAAACATGTCACTTTTTCGCATATTTCAACAAATGGCTCAAAAAATAAAAATAAAATAAAAATAAACAAGAAAAATAAAATAAAATAAACACTAATTCACACCCCCCAAACCTAAACCCAACATTGTCCTCAATGTTGAAATTGAAGTACAAGACAAATAGGGAAAGATTCGGCAATGCAATACATAACATAAACAAATAGAGAATCATACCTTAGCTTAAACGAGAAGAATGGAAACTAGGAGAAGAGTGAGAAGAGATAATGAGAAGAGAATTGTGTACCTGCTGTTCATAAAATAGGGACACAAATTTGTGCCCTACCACGGTCTGGGTCACTTACCTGGGTCGTGGTCTATGCAGCGGTATTACATAAAGCTGTGTACCTGAACCTGCAAAACGCACCGTTTCATTTAAGGGGCCGCGGCATAGACATATGCTTGTAGAGCGGCACACCAAGCGGTGTTTTCTAGTGTTGTCATGCTTAGAAGACCGCGGTACGGACATATTGACTGTGGCGCGGACTACCCAGCGGTAAACTCTAGAATGGTCGTGCTTCCCATACAGCGGTGTAAGCAGGGTGCCTAAGGAACGGTACATGTCTCGGTGCACTCCAGTTTATACATGCTACAAAAACCACGGTGCAGACATGATGCCTAGGAAGTAGTACATGCAGCGGTGTACTCCAGAGTGTGTAATCTTTAGTTTTAAGACCTGGTCTGCCAGACTCATACATGCGCACATTAAGAAGCATATGTTCTAATTATCAAATTTAAAATTTCCAACACCCCCAAACCTAAATTAAACATCATCTTTCAATAAAGTTCGAAACTAAAATAAAGAATGTTCAATTCTAGCTAAACGGTGTTCGAGACTTACACTAATTTATGACTCAAAATAAAAATTCAAACAAAAGAAAAGAAAATTGTACCTGGGTGGGTTGCCTCCCACCAAACGCTTTATTTAACCTCTAGGCGAGACGCATGAAAGCACTACGGCTCTTGAAGCTTAATTGATTTCACTATCCTCGAGCTATCCTCTACCTATAGTGAAGTAACAACTACGTACTCATCACCACTCTTCTTCAACAGAGTAGTTCCACCACACTCAATTTCTCTGAGCATGTATTTTCGGATCCATACTTGCCTTACCCGGTTACTCCCACGTTTGCATTGTTTGAGATACTCATAGCACCTTGGTCGAATGTGACCCCTTTCATTGCAAAAGTGACAAATAGGATCAAATCTATGAAAGTTACCTTCTTGGTGGCTATGATTCATTGGTAGAGCTCGCTTCCTTCTATTTCTTCTTCTTTTCCTTTTTGGTTTAGAATCGACCCTTTGAATGATAAAATCACTTGACTTGGCGGTCAATGACTTGATCTCCGGCTCAGCCTTTGCAAGTTTTGCAATGCTTTCAAGTTCCTTATTCTTCATGATCTCTAAGACTGTATCCCTTTGTTCAATCTCAGCCTTCATTAGCCTCATCCGGTGAGCAAACTCATCTTTGAGCTCTTCCACCTCTTGGGAAAATTTTGTAAAATTTTTCAACGGAGACTCTTTTTCTTTCATTAGCTCATTGATCTTTGTTGTCAAGTCGGAATTGAGAGCGACAACCATCTGTTTGTCTTTTATCAGTTGCTCAATCATGTTCTCATAACTTGAGCGATCATGTTGGAGAGGTGAGATCTTGCTTCTTTTGCCATCTTGAATTTCTGTGAGAGGGGGAGTTGATTCAGGACAAACTCCTGGATCTACCACTTGCACATTGAAACAATTAAGAGCATCAACAGGATGCCGCATGGATTCAAAAACATCAACATCGATTGTCTCATCAAATACTGTCATGGACACTTTGCCATTATGCACATCGATGATAGCCTTTACGGTTGACATGAACGGTCTTCCAAGCAAAATAGGTAAATCCTTTGCACTAGTTCCTTCTTCTTCCATATCCAATACGATAAAATCTGCATGTATAATTAGCTTGCCAACCTGGACTAGAACATCTTCCACAATTCCACGAGGATACCGTATGGATCGATCGGCAAGTAAAAGCTCCATGTTGATTGGTTTAAGATCACTCAACCCTATCCCTTTGTACACTGCATAAGGCATCAAATTAATTCTCGCTCCTAGATCTAGTGTGGCTCTCTCCTTTATCGTTTCTCCCACTGTGATAGTGATATTGAAACTTCTAGGATCCTTGAGTTTTGGAGGCAATCTCTTTTGGAGTACTGCACTTACTTCCTCTGAGACTAACACCGTCTTATGAGAATCCGTTTTCCAATTTCTTGAATTGAGCTCCTTAAAATATTTTTGCAAAGGCTAGCATCTTCTGGATCACTTCCATGGTTTGCAAACTGACTGAAAATACAACTCTTAAGCTCTAAAGCTTGTGTCTGACAACCTAGAGAGGGGGGGGGGGGGGGGTGAATGGGTTGTTAATCGATTATTACCAACTTTTTCGATTAGTCAAAATTAATCATAATTAACCCAAACAATCAAACAATAAAAATCAAGAAAAGTGCGGAAATATAAAGAACACTTTATTTTTACTTGGAAACCCTTCAAACGGGAAAAACCATGGGACTAGCCATGCTAGCCACTTGAGCCACGGAAATCCACTATATGAAAAGAAAGTTACACCCTCAAGTAATACTCGGACTCTCACTCTCGATAAACTCAGGCTATGGACACTACCACTCGCCACTCTTGGTTCAATCCCTAGTGATATCCTCTGATTCACTACTCTTGGCGTGAGCACCTCCTAATCTACCCCACAAGCCTTTTACAGTGGCTCTTGGAAACCAATGCTTGCCAACCAACCTTTGGTTGCAAGACTTCAATGCTTGTGCAACTTCACCCCGAAGCCACAAGACTTTGAATCAATGAAGAGTATGAAATGTCTACGTGACCATGTGAAATGATGCTCAATGCAATTTATGCTAGACTACACAAATTGCTCAACTAGGAGTTTGTAGAAACAAGTCCAATTTGTCAAATGTTTAAATGCAAAGCGTAAAGACTTAGCTAGATGTTATCAATAACAACCATCCTAGCTATCACAAACAATCACAATGAATCAACAAATATGCTCACAATGTATTCAACATAAACTTAGCATATATTCATGTGATTGAGACAAGACATTTAATCATTCACTAAATGCAAGTCTTAGACAAAATTCTATCAACAAACAAACTCAAGTAGATTTGTAGAGAATTTCCAACAAACTAATTGTTACACAAAATATGCATAAACATTCAATAAGCTTAACTAGTTGATTAGGAATCAATATTTCAACCTAGTTATCAATGAATCACAAATGAATGTTTATGACCTAGTTTTTAGGCAAAAATGACCTAATCAATTTATCTATCACAAAACAAACACACATAAATGTTCAAGAACTTGACTAGATGCACAAATTCAACATAATCATTAATTAAGCATACATGAACATTTATGGATTAGCTATTTAGGCATAAATGACCTAATAATGCAAGCTATCACAAACAAACCCGATCATGCAATTTAGACTCATAAATATATGCAATAAAGTGAGTCAAGGTATTTAATCAAGCAATAAATACCTAATCTAGAGTAAGAAGAACAATAAATGATATTCAAAGAAGTTCTTACTTACCTAGTCATGAAACAATAGAGACCCATGCTCAAATGATGTGGAATGATGCAAGAATGAGATGGGTTTTGGGTTTGGAAAGTTAATGAAGCTTAAAGAAGCTTTCTCTCTCAAGACTCTCTCTTTCTCTCTCTAAGGTTTCTGTAAATGCAGGAGAGTTGGGGAAGAAGAAGAGAAAGAGAGGTTTTTAAAGGTGGGAAAAATGAGCTGACGCGAAAAGACCAAAATGTCCCGTTTTTGGTGCCAGGCTACATGAGAGGCTATATGAAGTTGCCTAACATGTCGCCTAATGTTCTGGAGAAGAAAAAACATGTCTGAGGTGACATAAGAGGCGACATGCACAAGTGGCCTTGCATGTCGCCTAACACACTGGACAGCACACGAGCTCCAGAAACAAGCGACCCAAAACATGACCAAACGACATCAAAACCTTTCGTATGATATACCGTTGGAAAGGTATGGAAGTCTACTTTCTACTAATATTTACATAATGAGGTTTTGATGTCTGTAGAAAGATTTATTGTCATTTAAGTGACCAAAGGTCAAAAACGGATAACAGCAGAGATGCTCTGTTTCAGTGGTCTCTTTGGAGACTTCAAAACCAAACCTAACGGTCATGAAATATTACGAATAATATACGGTTAGAAAGGTATGGAAGTCTTATTTCTACTCCAATTAACAAAACAAGATTTGGATAAGTGTAGAAAGATTTATGGTCAAAATAGTGACCAAAGGTCAGAATTGGTCAATAACAAAATTCCCACAATCATGGTATAAAACCATGTAACCAAATACAAATCCAAGAGAGCACAAATGAGTCTCTTTATGGTCCCAAATCGTGCTAAGACTCAAGCACGCCAATGTGCAAGCATGGACACATCACAAGCACACCATCGTGTGAGTGAGGACGTTTCTGAACACACAACGGAAAACGTAAAACATAACAACCACATGTAAAGACAAACAAGGGAGTGATCGTGTGAGTTGAGACATGAATGCATACAATCAAGGAAACACAAATGAAAAGTTATATGAGAATGCATGTAAGTATGTGTGTGCACCTAAACTCTTCAAGAGACAAAGTCAAGTATACCTTTTTCTCTTGAAGTCATGAGGATGCTTGGAAGCTTGCCAATGGAACCTAAGCTGCCCATGACAAAATCATCCCTAATGTGGTATGTCATGAAATAAGCCAATCACAAAATAGAGGTTCTTACACTGACATTGTCCTTTGACAATATGTTGTAGATCTCCTTGAATGATTGGTTGAGCTTATTCTTTTGAACTCTGGCCGGAAAATGAACTGTGGGTACATAAGGATTTGGAGATTTGTGAATTTTTGATGTATCCTTGGACTTTTGCACCTTGAATTCTTCATCTTCTACTGGTGCACTATTCTCTTTGGAGAAACCTGAAACATTAATAGAAGTATTAAAAAGTTCAGTAGGTTTATCATTATTTAAAGCCTTACCATTCCATAGAACTGTGATAGCCTTTGCTTGCTCGGTATGGCTTGTGAATTTTCCTTATTCTCTCTTTTCATTAGCTTCATCTAATTGCCCTATTTGAATCTCCATTTTCCTCATTGAAGCATCAATGTTCTGAAATCTCACATTATTGTCTTGTTGAGTGTCTTGCCACCTTTTGTCTTGTTGATTCAACCTCTGATCCATATTTTGTATGAATTGCCTCATTGTATCCTCCAATGACAGGTTCTTGGGTTGATATTTAGGATTTTGAGCACCGGCATTATATTGTCTCTGGTTGTTATTTCCCCATTGGTTCCCAGGACCCTGATTGTTGTTCCAAGAGAAATTAGGATTTCTCCAACTCTAAATGTAGTTGTTCATGGCTTGTGCCTCTTCCAAGTTACTAGGTCCAGGACCTCACCTTTGAAAATCTGCATCATACCCTAGTTGCTTACATCCCATGTATCGCGTTTCTCTCAGTTGTCCCACCTAATTGACAAGTAACTCAATGGACTTTTGCATTTGTGACATTTGCATTGAGTTCCCGGCATTAGTATCTACTTTATAAATACCTTTTCTTCTCCTAGAACTCTTTTGCTGAGAATTATTGGCTAGCTTCTCAAAGATCGAATACAATTCTTCAGAAGTTTTTTCGGTCATGGATCCTCCACATGCATTATTCACCAAAACTGTTGAGACGTCATTTAGTCCATCATAGAATCATTGACAGAGTTGGTGTATTTGATATCCGTGCTGAGGACAATCAAAGAGAAGCATTTTGTAACGCTCCCAGGCTTCATAGAATGTCTCTTGGTCCCCTTGAAAAAGTTAGTAATCTTGGATCTGATCTCATTGGTTTTCTAGGGAGAATAGAATTGGTCAGTAAGCTTTTCTACCACCTCATCCCATGTTGTCAGTGAGGCTAGAGGCAAAGTCAAGAGCCATGTCTTCGCCCTTTCCTTTAGAGCATGTGGAATACACCTCATACGCAGCTGGTTTTCTATCACCCTATTGTTTGGAAAAGCCTGAATTGTTGCATAAAATTCTCTGATAAATTTAATCACATCTTCATTTGGTAGCCCATGGAAAGCTGGTAGCAAATTATAGTGGAAACTCTTCAGCTCATAGTTCCTTGCTACCTCATCAAATGCGATGCACAAAGGATGATTGTCAACAATAGGCCTGCTATAATCCTTCATGGTTTAGATAGATACAGCTGGTGGATCTGGAACCTGTTGGATGTTGCGATTTCCATCGTCTGCCATTGCTCTTTGTCCAATACGATCAATGTTGTCGTTCAACGGTAGTAATTCTCCTTGCAGTGATCTTCTACCTTGCATTCACCGTTGAAACCTGAAACAAAAGACAGACACACAGTAAATTTCAAAAAGAAAAAATAATAAAATAAAATAAAATAAACACGAAAAAAATAAAATCAAAACTAAAAATAAAAAAATTAATGATACGACTACCTAAACTACACTAAATCTATTAGCTAAAACTAAAACTAGAATTAGCCAATAAACTCAACTCATCCCCGGCAGCGGTGCCAAAAACTTGATGTGTAAAATCGTATTATAAAATACTAACTCGCAAGTGCACGAATCGTGAAGATAAGTACAGTGACAAGTAAGGATCGTTCCCATGAGTAAAAGTAATTTATTAATTAAAACTAATTCTACTTAAAGTTAAATTAAAGTAACCAAAAGATTTGTTGATGATTGAATTAAACTAAAACTAAATTAAATTAAACTAAGTAAACAATTAGAAGAAATTGGTTGTGATCAATGGAAAGAAATACTAGATCATCAATGATCCCCAATTATGAACACTCAATGTATGGAATTCATTTATAAACAAGATTCAATCAATTCTAGGGTTCATTCTTTATCTTTAATATGACTATTATCGTACGATCGCGGGATGCGTCACGTGTTCCCAACCACTATTCACCCTTTGATCTATGGCATGAACAATAATCGAAAACCCATTAAGTTCAAGAATAAAGAACCAAAATCTAAACTTTGCTTTGATCTATGATAAAGATAAATTTTATTTATTCAAGTGAGCATTAATCAGGATTGGGTTTTGATCTATACTCTAACCCAAATTCTCAGATAGTCTTAACCCTAAAATCATGCCAAATAATCATCCACCATTTGATCTATGGTGTGAATGAAAATTAAAACTAATAAGGATTAAGCAGTGAAGAACAATGAATAAATCAAGAATTGAATTGAAGAAATAATAATTAATCCTAACATGAGCATTCACAAAAGGTTCACATTGATTCCCTAGTTATGGGATTAGTTACACATGTTGAAAATAAAAAGAAAAGAGAAAGAAAAGATAAAACCCATTAAATCTTCAACGAGTTCTTCAAGTCTTCAATGGTGAATCTTCTTCTTCTTCGAATATTCAATGTGTAAAGATGGATGAAAGAATATTGTGTGTAGGAGAATGGTATATGGAATGGTGGAGTGATGGGAGTGGAACTCTTTTCTTCAAAAACTCATGATATTTGTAGGTGATAATTCAATGTGAACTCCCAATTTGCTTTGTTGTAGGACATTCACAAAGTAGGAAAGTAGAATGAGAGAAGGAATTGGAATCCTTTCCTAAATTGGATTTCCTTTCTTGATAATTGTCTCCTAATTTGAGTTTTGTAAGTTTCTCAAACATGTTTTGATCTTCTAAAATCATTAGAATTTGATTTGGGAAGTTTTTGGAACAGTTCTGGGTCAATTCGGAGTGGAATCCGCCAAAAGTACGTCAAAACCGCAGCCTAGGTCGCTCTGGAGTCACCCACGGTCAGTACAGCGTGCTGTTCTATTTTTTACCGCTACGTAGACTGCTACGTAGGTTACTGCACAAACTGCGGTCTAGCCCGCGGTAGACTTCTCCAGCTCGACCTTCGGATACCAAATCAGAATAACTTCTACTAGGAATATCGGAATTGCAATACGGAAAGTGCGCCGGAAACTAGACTTCTGGGGCTATCCATCTATAGGTGATAGGACAAAGAATTCAATCAAAGCTGAGAGATATGGTCCCCGTAATTGGAGTGATCTGCACAGCCCAAAGCTCATCTTTTTGCTCCTTTTCTCCAAAATAACTTCTAACACCTGTTCCATGAAATGTGACCTACAAATGCTCAGCAAACACATAAAATACCTTATTTCACCCGAGAACAAAGCACAAATAATAGGAAATGGGGACCTAAAATATGTATAGAAATAGACAGATCAATAAACTCCAACAATCTCTCACTTGCACTAAAGCATGTGAGACATATCTCGTATTTCTAGACCTTCTAGTTGACCTGCAAACACTTTAGCTGGTAAGGACTTCATAAGTGGATCAGCATGATTGTCTTGTGAGGCTATCTTGGTGATGATCACATCTCCTATTTGCACTATCTCTCTAATGAGATGATACTTTCTCTCTATATGCTTCCCTCTTTTGTGGCTTCATGGTTCTTTGGAATTAGCCACAACACCACTATTATCACAATAAAGTGTAATGGGATTATCTAGATCTGGAACAACTTCCAGATCACTCAAGAACTTACGGAGCCAAACAACCTCTTTAGCAGCTTCACAAGCGACTACATATTCGGCTTCCATTGTGGAGTCAGTAATGCAAGATTGCTTTATACTTCTCCACACAATGGCTCTACCACCTAGGGTGAGTACCGATCCAGATGTGGATTTCCTAGAATCCCTGTCTGACTGAAAATCAGAATCTATGTATCTTAACATGATCAAATAATGTCCGTAATACACTAGCATATAATTTCTTGTTCTTTGAAGATACTTGAGAATAGTTTTGACAGCAACCAAATGATCCAATCCTGGGTTGGACTGGTACATGCTGACTTCTCCCACTGCATAACAGATGTCTGGTCTCGTGTATAACTTAGTATACATGAGACTACCTACTGCAGATGCATAGGGTACACGTCTCATATCCTCAACTTATTGTGGCGTCTTAGGACAATGTTCCTTCAACAACTGAACTTCATGCCTAGAAGGTAAATTACCTTTCTTAGAGTTCTGCATTGAAAAACGCATAAGAATCTTATCAATATACGATGCCTGAGACAGTGCTATGAGTTTGTTCTTACCATTCCTTATAAGTTGGATCCCTAGAACATAACTCGTCTCTCCCAAATATTTCATTTGGAATTGGCTAGCCACCAACCTCTTATATCAGACAACACTCCCACATCATTCCTAATGAGTAGGATGTCATCTACATATAGGACCAAAAAAACTACTTTCTTGTCAATAATGCTCTTATAGATACAAGGCTTATTGACGATTTGCTCGAAGCCATAGATTTTGATCACATCATCAAACCTTATGTTCCAAGATCTAGATGCTTACTTAAGTCCATAGTTGGACTATTGCAGCTTGCAAACTTCTTGCTCTTGATCTGGAGACACAAATCCCTCTGGTTGCATTGTATAGATGCTCTCATCAAGATTTCCATTCAAGAACGCAGTCTTGACGTCCATCTGCCAAATTTCATAATCAAAATAGGTAGCAAAGGATAATAGAATCCTAATAGACTTAAACATGGCTACAGGCGAGAAGGTCTCTTCATAATCGACCCCCTTTTATTGTGTATAACTCTTGGCCACTAGCCTTACCTTGAAGGTCTCTACCTTCCTATCTACTCCTATTTTTCTCTTGTAGATCCACTTACACCCTATGGGTTTTACCCCATCTGGTAAGTCTACAAGTTCCCAGACTTAGTTAGAGTACATGGACTCCATCTTGAGATTCATGGCTTTAAGTCATTCCTCTTTATCAGGATCTTTCATTGCATTCTTAAATGTCAATGGATCATTCACACTATTAGCAGAGACAACATCTTGTCCCTCACTTCCACCCAAATAGCGTTCAGGCTGTCACACAACCCTTTCACTACGTCTAGGTGGTAGTGTATCCTGACTAGGAATCATCTAACTCTTAGTCGTTAATGGATCAACAAATCTGGTTGACTAAGTATTGGTCTCACCAAGCTCCAACTCATTCAGTACAATTTTAGAACGAGGTTTATGGTCACTAATATAGTTATCCTTAAGAAACGTTGCATTTGTCGATACAAATACTTTGTTATCTTTAGGACTATAGAAGTATCCACATCTGGTCTTCTTAGAGTATCCTACAAACAAGCAGACCACAGACTTGAGCTCTAGCTTTCCAGATCTATTCTTCAGTACATGTGCTGGACACCCCCATACGTGGAAATGTCTCAAACTAACTTTACGACCATTCCACAACTCTAGAGGAGTCTTAGGAATAGATTTGGATGACACTACATTCAAAATGTACTCTGCTGTTTGTAACACATATCCACAAAAAGAATTTGGTAATGATGAGAAACTAATCATAGATCTCACCAATTCTATTAGGGTTCTATTGCTCCTCTCCGCGACACCATTCTGCTGAGGTGTGTTAGGAGCTGTGAGTTGGGACACTAACCCATACTCGACCATAAAGTCTTCAAACTCTTGGTCAAGATACTCACCTCCACGATCCGATCATAGAGTCTTGATAGTCTTTCCAAACTGATTCTCAACTTCAGTTCAGAATTCTTTGAACTTTTCAAATGTTTCCCACTTCATTTGCATTAGGTAGATGCTCGGAATTCACAAGTGACCAAACGTTCTTTATTTTCTCTAGGAGGATTATTGTGACTAACAAAAGAAAAAGGTTTGTTTTTTCCATCCTCAGGTTCACAATTCAAAGAAAAGGGAGCCCGCACTCCTAGGTGATTCACATTCATGATTGGATTGGAAGATCTTGCGGATTCAAATCGACGCAAAATCAATCGTCACGTGAAAAAGGTACGATACTTTTACTATATGTTAATTAATCAAGGGTTAAGGTTCTTTCATTTAAAAGGAAAATTTTAAACTATACAAACCCAATTTTTGGCTTCCACCGCGTGTTTTTCCCTACAATTGGTATCTGAGCCTGGTTGTGCCCTTGATTAATTGATGTATGTATATGTGAATCTATTTCTTTTTATTGTAAATATGCATGTTTTAGAAAGAGATGGCACTCTAGGTATTCGCATATATAATTACATCGGAATGTATGGATATATATGTTTTTATAATATGATTTGTTATTGCTCGATATTTGTCGTAGAATTTCAATGTAATTTTTGTTTGGAGTTGTAACAAGAAGGGTGGTCTATCATCGTCATAATTTCCTTCTTCATAGTTGCTAAGTTTTTTTTTTATTTTTTTATCTTATTGTTGTAATAAAAAAAACTGTTGTAATATATTCAAGTTTCAAAGATTCGAAGAATTGAAGAATTGTGAGCAGAAAAAGAAGCATCTAAGGAAGGCTGCGGCAGCCCGTGCGTACCAAGGCAACTGCACAAGCCTTCAGGCGCGTGCGTGGTGCTGCGCATGGGGCAGCCGCGTATGGATTTTGGCGTGCAAGAGTATTGACGGACTGACGCTTGATGACTTGATCGCCAAGTTAGGGTTTTCTTGTATTTCAAACAAATGTAATTTATTTGCTTTTCTAGGATGGACCAAAATTGTGGCTACTTATTTTTCGTAAATATTACAATGTTTATCATTGTTTGATAACATGTCATATAGAATAGGAGTGCCACTCATATATCTCTTTTGGTACTAATATGCATGGAATGGTTTAGGTATCTAATTGGCATCTAGATAACTTGGTAAATCATTCTATGGAAATCTATCACACGCCTTAAACAATTGAGTGGGAGAATATGTTTTTGAACACCTATGGCCTCCAAGATAAGTTGAGCTTTATGTTTTGTGTGATAACCCCCCAATGGGTATCAATGAATGGAATTTAGAAAGATACTTCCTTACAAAGATAGACTAGACAATTGACTCAAACGATATCTACTCTTAAAGGAGGGATTTTCGTGAGGGAAAATATTAAAGGTCGATAACTTGGTAATACACTCAATGTGGTTTTATTGATATCCTCCCAAGAGTTCTTGTCAATATAAATCGCAAGGCTAAATTGAAAATGTTGGTTGTCATGTTAACAATTAGGTGGGACCTAGTCCAACTAGTAAATGGTGCGAACTCCTAAAGGAAGCGTAACATTTATGGATGTTGGATCACCGTTGAATTTTATGATTGAATTATTTTATTTAATTCAAGATAAATATTTGAAAGTGCTTTATCATGATTGTTTGCTTATATAAGTTTTGTTTTATTCAGAAATCATGACCTCATCCCTAATCAACATCCTAAAAGTTAATACTTTAACTGGAGATAATTATGTCACATGGAAAAGGAAAATTGGGCTATTGTTGCAATCTGAAAAGAATAAGTTCATTTTGTCTACTCCTAAACCACCTGCTCATACTAATGAATCTACTGAGCAGCAAAGAGACGAGTATAAGCAGTGGGAGACCTCATACGAGATGGCCAAATGTTACATTATGGCCACCATCTCCGACGTGTTGCAACAGCAACATGAAGGAATGAGTTCCTCGGCCGATATAATGATGTCTCTAGAGGAGATGTTTGCTATGAGGTCCAGGACGACTAAGAGAGAGACAGTGACTACTTTCATGAATCTTAGGATGAAACCTGGACAGACTCTAAAGGATCATATGATGAAAGTCATAGCAAATCTCAACATTGATGAACTCAATGGTGCTGAGATAGATGGTGAGACGAAAATTGACATGATTGTCAACTCACTATCAAATTCTTTTAATCAGTTCAACTTGGACTACACCTTGAACAATAAGGAATACATCTTGCAGGGCCTGCTGCAAGATGTTCAAAGTACTGAGAAGATCCTTATAAAAGGCGAGGGTCAAGAGATTCTGTAAGAACCTCATTTTTATGATTGGCTTATTTCATGACAAATCACATTGGGGATATTTATGTAACGGGTAGCATAGGTTCTCCAAGTGTGGTTTTCTCGAAGACATGCTTCCGGTTATCCCAAAGAGCTTCAAGAGAGGTAGTTCACTTGTCCTTAACTCTTTTGAAGAGATTTTAGTTGCACACACTCACTTGCTTGCATTATATTCTTGTTTACATATAATTGGATGATGCATTATATGCCATTCATCACACTCCACACTTGCACATTTTTGCATATTAGATTAGTGTGTTGAGTCTACCTGAAAAAGAGGATTTTCCTCTTTACCGCGGTGCAGGTCACTTACTGGGCACCTATCTCAGTCGCGGTCCCAATAGTGGTTGGTTCCAGAAGGTGCATGGGTTAAAGACCGCGGTCTGTGCACTTGTATGCGCAGCGGTCCATACCGCGGTATACTTCAGTAGGCCCCTGCTGTCTAGAATGCGGCCTGTGCTTTGCATGCACAGCGGTCCCCGTCGCGATGTTGTCCAGACGGTGCACCGCTGCATGTACCGCGGTCTGGGCACTTACCCAAGCCGCGGTCCGGCGAGCGGTATTGATGGGATTTTTGTTTCCTAAGCCTAAAACGACGCAATTTTGTCTAGGGTTTCTATATATATGTTCTCTTCTTCCCAAACTCGTTTTTAGAGCTTCATGAACCCATTTTTATGAGAGAGAACAACCCCTAGAGAGAGAAAGCTTCAAGCTTTGTTCCTTGACTCTCCAAACCCATAACCCATCATCTTCATGCATTTCTAAGCATCTTTAAGGCATGGGTCTTCATCATTAGTTGACTTGGTATGTTGAACAAAAACCATATCTTTATCATTTGTTCATACTTTCCAAGATTGTGTTTTTATTGCATTTATTACTTGATTAAATGCTAGGACTCTATTTAATGCATCTATCTATGAGTTCCTTTATATGATTGGGTTTGTATTGTGATAGCTAATATTTAGGACATATTTGCCCTCTAGCTAATTAGGATTCATTTATTGCGTTTGTTAATTGCATTTATTGTCCTTGCCATGATTAATGACAACATATGTTGATATGACTTTGTTTGATGACTAGAGTTTAGACTTGCACATCTATATCTAGTTAGGTCTTTATGAGCATTCATATAGACATTGATATCTAGGATTTGTACTTAGTGTCATCTTAAATCCCTAGATAAGCATTTAGTGTTGCCTAGCATTATTTGTATTTTGAGTATTCATATATACACTTAGGTTGTTAATCTCTTCTTGAGAGTTAAGTCTTGTGACTACAAGGTGTAGTGCACAAGCAAGTGAAGTCTTGCAACCAAGGTGTGGTTAGCAAGCAAAGTGATCAAGGATTCACTATAAAGGCCCGTCGGGTAGTAGTGGTGGGTTAGTGACCGAGAATTGTGTGACTAGAGGTCAACCTAGGTTGTAAACATCATTACAATAGTGGATTTGAGGATCGTGTGTTGCTAGAAGGATAGCATGTGGTTTTTCCCTTGTTGAAGGGTTTCCACGTAAAAATCAAGTGTTATTTATATTTCGCACTTTTACTTGATGTTGTATGTTTGTTTATGTTGGGTTATATTATTAATATTTACTAATCGAAAAATTGGTAATAATCGATTAACAACCCATTCACCCCCCCCCCCCCCCCCCCCCCTCTAGGTTGTTAGACACACGCTTATATTGTATTTTCAATTGGTATCAAAGCGGGTTCCTAGACATACATAGGTGATCCTTGCTCTTGATTGTGTGTGTCTTGCATTTGTGTGCATTTTGATTGGTTGCATTCATTTGCATTCATATTACCCAAACACCATGAGTGACTTTGGGATGAGTAATGAGGGAGCATCAAGCATACGACCTCCTTTGCTCAAAGGTGACAATTATGCCTCATGGAAAGGCAAGATGGAGTCCTATATTTGCCAAATAAGTGACCGAGCTTGGATGGCAATTGAAGATGGCTACACTCCTCCAAAAATGACCACCGAAGATAGAAATGAAGTCTCCAAGCCTAACTCTCAATGGAGCACACAAGAATTTGAAGCTTCAAAGTGGAACAACAAAGCAATGCATGCTTTGTTTTGTGCAATGGATGAGAGCCAATACAAACTCATCCAAATCACCAAAAATGCATATGAAGCTTGGAAGATCCTAGAGACGGCGCATGAGGGAACCGAAGTGGTTAAGGATTCCAAGCTCCAAGTTCTTCAAGCACAATTTGAGACGATCAAGATGGAGGAGCATGAGTGCTTTAATGACTTCCAAGTGAAGTTGATGGACATTGTGAATCAAAGCCATCAACTAGGTGACCCGTATTCGGATAGGAAGATCAAACAAAAGATCATGAGGTCACTTCCCGCTAGATTCGAATCCAAAGTGACGGGTCTTGAAGAAAACAAGGACTTCAAGAATATAAAGCCAAGTGAAGTGATTGGAAGGCTACTTGCCTATGAGTCTAGACGGGGTCCTACCTCTACACCTCCTAAGAAGCAAAAGGGGTTAGCCTTGAAGACCTCCAAGATTGGGAAGGGGAATGATGACTCGGATGAAGACATGGCTCTAATGGTGAAGAGATTCAAGAAATTCTTGAAGCTACAAAAGAGTGGCCATGGCTCTAAGGGAAATGACTTAAAGAAGAAAACCCACTTCAAGAAGATTGAGCCAAGTCAAGAGAAGCCTTCAAGAACGGGGATTCAATGCTTTGAATGTGAAGGATTCGGGCATATCTCTAAGGATTGTACTAACTTGAAGGACAAGAGAAGAGGAAAGGCGATGGCTATCTTATCAAGTGATAGTGAGAGTGTAGAAGATTCCTCGGATGATGAAGAACTTGCCATTAACTACACGGCCTTTGGAGCCTCCTATGTGGAAGTAGAAGAAGGCAAGAGTGCCTTGTCTTGTGACCAAGGCGAAAGTCTTAATGAGGAAGTTGACTCATTTGATGAGAGGCAAAGTGAAAAGAGTGTCTCATTCTCTAGTGTAGAAAGTGACTCTAGTGATGAGAAGTCTTCTCCTCACTCTAGAGGAATTTGTGAAGGCATGGACCTTGAAGGCTTCATCAAACACTTTGAAGACTCTAGGTTGAAAAAGAAAAAGGAGATTCAAAAATTAAAGGAGGAGAATCTCAAGCTTTCAACCAAGGTAACTCACTTGAATGAAGCAGTGAGGAGAGTCAACGAAAGTGAAGGCAAGTTGAAGAGGGAACTTGATAAAGCAAGGATGTCTCTTGCTAAATTGACTTCGGGATCGGAGAAACTTAACAAGATGTTAAGTTTTGGCAAGGTGCCAAATGACAAGCGTGGGCTTGGTTTCATTGATGATGAGTGCACTCCATCCTTGGGCAAGAATACATTTGTGAAGGAGATTTCTCCTAAATGTTTGCCTCCATCACCCAAGAAATGTCTTGTTGTGGGTGAGTCTTCCAAGAGTGCTTCCTTGAAGATGCTTCCGAGGAAACAAGTTTCACCTCAACCCTTGAGGCAAGTACATCAAGTTACTCATGCTCAACCACAAAGGCACCAACATCCGGATAATGTTCCAAAGAAAAGCCAACCAGTGCAAAATTAAAGACAAACTCATCAACAAGGCAATGCCTCGATGAGAGCTCAAAGCAATGGTATGATTTCTTCTTTTATACCTACTTGTCATTATTGTGGTATGATTGGTCACATTAGACCAAATTGTTTTAACTACATCAAGTTATGTAGAATTGAGAGCATGAAAGAAAAGAGAATGAACCGTAGGGCTATATTGAATGATCCTAGGAAATCTAGTGAATTGATTACTTTGACCACTAAAAATGATGTAGTGGAACCTAGGTTGGATAAGGAAAATGTGCATCATTTCCATTGTGCTAAAATATCACCTATAGATACTATTGAGTCAAATGGACTTAGTATGTCTATAGGAACTTGCCCCTCTTCCTGATACGGTATGGTTGTGACCCCATATGGGGAGCTCAAGCAAAGAGAGCTAACATGCATGATTCTTTATATGCAAAAAGTTGACTTATTTTATGCTCTTTTATGATTGCTTGAGTATGTTTGGTGAATAACATTGATTATTAATTGTATAATGTTTTTGATTACATCATTGCACGGTTGCTTTGTTTTATAATGCATGATTTCTATTATTGTTTGAGCATGCTTATCTTTTTGAGAAATGTTCTACTTTTTAGTACATTTGATTGACCTCAAATTATTCTCCATGTTCATGATTCCTATGATATGCATTCTTAAGCTCTCTCTTGAAAAGGGCTACTGGCAATATGATGTGGAGCCGCCCAATGTTGGAAAAGGCTACTCATTTGAAACCGAGTGAAAGCCATCAAGAGAGTTACTTTAGCATGAAAAACAGAAATACATGCTTCTAGGATATTGGGGAAAAACAGAAAAAAGAGAAAAACAGAAATGTTGTTACATGACTGTTATATGTGGTGATGCATTGCTTATTTTTGACATCAAAATTGTTGATTGATGATGTATTTAGCAATGAAGACAAGCTGATATTTTTTTTGATGTGATTAGTTCACTTGCACACAAATTCTTGAATATATATCTTCTTAACATAACAACAGGGTCTTAATTGGTTTGACTTCTTTTGGAAATCTTGTTGAGTGTTTCTTTAATTGATCTTCATGCATGAAGATAATAGTGTTATGTATTACATGCTAAGCAACCTTTCACACACACACATTTTTGAAAATAATCTCCTTGAATCTCTCTCAATTATTTAAGTTGCATAAAGTTTATGTAAATGATTATGCAACCATCTTTTGTGCGAATATCTCTCTTTGCTAAAGCAACCCGATAGGGGGAGCTCCTTTGCCTATCTCATGACAAAAAAGGGGGAGAAGTCTTGATAAATATAGGGGGAGCATGAGGGTGCATTTTTATGCTTTGGGGAGAGAGTCTTGGGGGAGAGTAACCTCTTAGGGGGAGCATTGCATTGCACTACATTATATTGATTGTATTATTTTCTCAATGCAAATGCTTGTTTTTGTTCACCTCACATGCACTTGTTCTTGGAAAGTGCTTTCTTGCTATTGTGTGTAGGTATGATGATCTACGAAGAGATTGAAGACCTTGAAGACTTAGATCCTAGGTTTCTCTTAATGTATCGTAGAATTACTTTGCTGACCAATAGTTTTATTTCTGTTTTGTGAGGATTATTTTGTGAGTGGTGATTTTGTCATGAAATAGCCAAAGGGGGAGATTGTAAGAACCTCATTTTTATGATTGGCTTATTTCATGACAAATCACATTGGGGATATTTATGTAACGGGTAGCATAGGTTCTCCAAGTGTGGTTTTCTTGAAGACATGCTTCCGATTATCCCAAAGAGCTTCAAGAGAAGTAGTTCACTTGTCCTTAACTCTTTTGAAGAGATTTTAGTTGCACACACTCACTTGCTTGCAATATATTCTTGTTTACATATAATTGGATGATGCATTGTATGCCATTCATCACACTCCACATTTGCACATTTTTGCATATTAGATTAGTGTGTTGAGTCTGCCTGGAAAAGAGGATTTTCCTCTTTACCGCGGTGCAGGTCGCTTGCTGGGCACCTGTCTCAGTCGCGGTCCCAACAGCGATTGGTTCCAGAAGGTGCATGGGTTAAAGACCGCGATCTATGCACTTGTATGCGCAGCGGTCCATACCGCGGTATACTTCAGTAGGCCACTGCTGTCTAGAATGCGGCCTGTGCTTTGCATGCACAGCGGTCCCTGACGCGATGTTGTCCAGACGGTGCACCGATGCATGTACCGCGGTTTGGGCACTTACCCGAGCCGCGGTCCAGCGAGCGGTATTGACGGGATTTTTGTTTTCTATGCCCAAAACGACGCAGTTTTGTCTAGGGTTTCTATATATATGTTCTCTTCTTCCCAAACTCGTTTTTAGAGCTTCATGAACCCATTTTTATGAGAGAGAACAACCCCTAGAGAGAGAAAGCTTCAAGCTTTGTTCCTTGACTCTCCAAACCCAAAACCCATCATCTTCATGCATTTCTAAGCATCTTTAAGGCATGGGTCTTCATCATTAGTTGACTTGGTAAGTTGAACAAAAAACCCCATCTTTGTCATTTGTTCATACTTTCCAAGATTGTGTTTTTATTGCATTTATTACTTGATTAAATGCTAGGACTCTATTTAATGCATCTATCTATGAGTTCCTTTATATAATTGGGTTTGTATTGTGATAGCTGATATTTAGGACATATTTGCCCTCTAGCTAATTAGGATTCATTGATTGCATTTGTGAATTCCATTTATTGTCCTTGCCATGATTAATGACAACATATGTTGATATGACTTTGTTTGATGACTAAAGTTTAGACTTGCACATCTATATCTAGTTAGGTCTTTATGAGCATTCATATTGACATTGATATCTAGGATTTGTACTTAGTGTCATCTTAAATCCCTAAATAAGCATTTAGTGTTGCCTAGCATTATTTGTATTTTGAGTATTCATATATTCACTTAGGTTGTTAATCTCTTCTTGAGAGTTAAGTCTTGTGACTACAAGGTGTAGTGCACAAGCAAGTGAAGTCTTGCAACCAAGGTGTGGTTGGCAAGCAAAGTGATCAAGGATTCACTATAAAGTCCCGTCGGGTAGTAGTGGTGGGTTAGTGACCGAGAATGGTGTGACTAGAGGTCAACCTAGGTTGTAAACATCATTACAATAGTGGATTTGAGGATCGTGTGTTGCTAGAAGGATAGCCCGTGGTTTTTCTCTTGTTGAAGGGTTTCCACGTAAAAATCAAGTGTTATTTATATTCCGCACTTTTACTTTATTTTGTATGTTTGTTTATGTTGGGTTATATTATTAATATTGACTAATCGAAAAATTGGTAATAATCGATTAACAACCCATTCACCCCCCCCCCCCCCCCCCTCTAGGTTGTTAGACACACGCTTAGAGTGTATTTTCAGATTCATACGGTTGGTAAAGTTGCTACTGTTAAGACCTGTAAGAAGTTCAAGAAACAACAGAAGAAAAACAACTTGGGCCTACCAAAAAGGGGTTCTAGGAAAGGAATAGATTGAATGAGCATGAATTCAAATTGCATTTAGGCAACGGAGCGTTGGTGTCTGCCTATGCAGTGGGAGATATTAGAATTAATTTTGATTCTAATAGGCATTTAGATTTAATAGACGTTTATTATGTACCTCAATTCAAGAGGAATTTAATTTCATTTTCTTGTTTAAATAAATTTGGATATTCGGTTACTTTTAATAAAGATTTTATTATTAGTAAGAATAATAAATTTGTTTGCAAAGGTACATCGGAAAATGGTTTATTCTCTTTGCATAGAAATATCTCTCACTTGTTAGACATGGAATCAACGGAATCTAATCATAAAAGAATAAAACTATCAAAAGATGAAACTTACCTGTGGCATTTGCGCCTAAGTCATATTAACCTTGATAGGATTAAAAAATTGGTTTGTGATGAACCTTTAAGTGACTTAAAGGTTGATGATTTACCAACTTGTGATTCTTGTCTGGAAGGTAAGATGACCAAAAGGCCGTTCACGACCAAAGGCACAAGAGCCACTGAATGTTTATGATTAAAACACACTGATGTGTGCGGTCCTATGAACATTCAAGCTAAAGGTGGATATGAGTACTTCATCACTTTCACGGATGATTACTCGAGATTTGGCTGTGTGTATCTCATGAGACATAAGTCAGATGCTTTTGACATGTTCGAAGCATTTAAAGATGAAGTAGAAAATTAGCTTGAGAAACACATAACAATCTTGAGATCTGATCGTGGTAGAGAATATCTATTTGGTGAGTTTCAGCAATATCTTATTGATAATGGGATTATTTCTTAGCTTTCTGTGCCAGGTACACCTCAATAAAATGGGGTGGCTGAAAGGAGAAATAAGACTCTTTTGGACATGGTCAGATATATGTTGAGTTATTCAACGCTTCCTAATTCCTTTTGGGGATATGCTTTACAAACTACTATGTACATTCTAAACGATGTACCGTCTAAGTTGGTTCCTAAAACACCGCATGAGTTGTGGACTGGGCAAAAGCCTAGTTTACAAGACTTAAGGATATTTGGATGTTCTGCACACGTGTTAAAAGGAAAGATAGAAAAGATGGAGTCTCGTTCAGAAACATGCATATTTGTGTGGTATCCAAAAGGAACTAAAGGATATTATTTCTATAGTCCTTCAGATCTTAAAGTATTTGTTTCGACAAACGCTAAATTTTTGGAAAAGGACTATATGAATGATTTTGTGCCTAAGAGTAGAATTGTCATGGATGAGCTTTCAGTAGATACAATTCAACAAGTGGTTTCACAACCTAGCCCCATTGTAAGTTCCGCACCATCATAAAATCAACAACCTACCATTCCTCATCATAATGGGAGGGTTAGTAGACAACCTGAAAGATACATCGATCTAGGAGAATCACTGGAGAATCTCCCGAATGACGATGATCCCTATACATACAAGGAAGCTATGGAGGATGTTGATTGTCGCCATTGGCAAAAGGCAATGCAATCTGAAATTGAGTCTATGTATTCAAACAAAGTCTGGTCTCTTGTAGACTTGCCTAGAGGGATGAAACCCATTGGGTACAAGTGGGTATACAAGAGGAAAAGAGGAATGGATGGAAAAGTGGAAACCTTTAAAGCTAGATTGGTAGCTAAAGGTTACACACAAAAGGAAGGTATCGATTATGAGGAAACCTTCTCTCCTGTGGCCATGCTTAAATCCATTAGGATACTCTTATCCATTACGGCATCTCTAGACTTAGAGATTTAGCAAATAGACGTCAAGACAGCTTTCCTTAATGGAAGTCTTGACGAAAGCATCTATATGATGCAACCAGAAGGATTCATTGAAAAAGGTCAAGCGAAAAGGGTATGCAAATTGCAAATATCCATATATGGACTTAAGCAAGCATCAAGATCCTGGAATATAAGGTTCGATCAAGGTGTGAAAAGTTTTGGATTTATTCAAAACCTTGACGAAACTTGTGTATATAAGAGGATTAAAGGCGACAATATGGTTTTCCTAGTTCTTTACGTTGATGATATACTACTCATCGAAAATGATATAGGTGTATTGACATCAGTAAAAGAATGGTTAGCAAAACAATTTGATATGATGGATTTAGGAGAAGAAAGTTATATTCTTGGTATCCAATTAATAAAGGATAGAAAGAATAGAACGATTGCATTATCTCAAGCTTCATACATAGATAAAATCTTATCTAGGTTCTCCATGCAAGATTCCAGGAAAGGTATGTTACCTTTCAGACATGGAATCAAACTTTCTAAGGAACAAGTTCCTAAGAATGAGTATGAAGAGCAATTCATGAGTAGGGTTCCATATGCCTCAGCAGTTGGAAGTCTCATGTATGCAATACTCTGCACTAGACCAAATATTTGTTTTGTTGTTGGCATAGTTAGCAGGTTTCAATCGAAACCTGGTCCTGATCAGTGGATGGCAGTCAAACATATTTTCAAATATCTTAGGAGAACGAGAGATCATATGCTTGTATAATCTGGAGGGGATTTAATTCCCATTGGGTATACAGATTCTGATTTCTAGTCGGATTCTGACTCCAGGAGTTCCACGTCAGGATTTGTGTTTACTATTGGAGGAGAGGCAGTCATATGGAGGAGTATCAAGCAATCATGTATTGTTTATTCCACCATGGTAGCTGAGTATGTTGTCGCATGCGAAGCTGCTAAAGAGGCTGTCTAGCTCTGCCAATTCTTGATTGACTTGGAAGCGGTTCCTAATACGAATAAGTAGATCATTATCTACTATGACAACAGTGGAACAATGACTAATTCAAGAGAACCAAGAAGTCATAAGAAATGGAAACACATTGAGAGGAAGTATCACCTTCTGAGGGAAATTGTGCATAGGGGTGACGTGACGATCATGAAGATCGCGTCAACAGAAAATCTAGCGAATCCCTTCACAAAGGCTCTACCACAGAAAAGTTTTGATGTGCACCTAGATAATAAGGAATGAGAGATATGACACACTTGCTATAATGCAAGTGGGAGATTGTTAGGATTATGCTCAATAGCAAGAGAGTAATGATGTATTTGACAATCTTTTTCATATTAATAAAGTGATTTCTAGTTTAACAAATATTATAACATTTATAGTTTAATTATTATAATTGTCAAAAGTAAATAATCATAAGGTCAAAAGACTATGAGAGATGAAGAATTGTTCGTAGATCTGGATATGTATGAGGTAGACACAATTCTTTAGTTAGTCTTGAAGAATGTTCACAACTTAAGATAAATGTTGGACGCCTTTACCTTATTAAAGTTGTAGATTCTTTTGCTAGCATTTGAGTGGGATCAAATGTGTTATGATGAGTCTAAAATCATCAAAGTGTAGTGTCTTTGGGCAAAAGAATCTAGTGCACTAGGTGCATTGAATAGGATCACAGTGAAATACTTTATCCAGAACCGTCAATGGATAAAAGTTTTCACTTGAGGACAATCAGAGAGTCTATCTCAATCCTGAGATAAATGATGGACTTATGGTTACAAGTGTTATTATTTGAGCTATCAATGAGTACGATTAGATAACAAAGTCTATCCTCGATAGTTTGGTGGTATTCATTTGTTAATCGATAGAGGACTTCATTTATAGATATGGACATCGTGACTCTATTTATTAAATGTGAATAGAATATCATCATATGGATATTTTGAGGTATTGGATATTAAATCTTAACGTTAAGTTTTCAATAGTGTCTATTGAAACATGGCTTCTGGACAAGTCTAAATATCCAAGTTCAAAATGTGGTCATATGAGTAAATATGGTAACTAGGAGAACTATAGGCGGTCTATGAGCTCTTGGCGATTACTGATATTCTTCACGAGGATACACTATCTCCAATAAGATTGCCTAGGGTACGAATGAGAAATATTATATTGTTCTATCTTTATTTAAGAGTTCAATTTTAGCTCTCTAGTGGAATGAGCTAAAATTAATAGATTGGACCTAAGTGAATCATTTGTTGATTGTGATTAGGTTATCTCTATTGAAGCTTAAATTAGATAGCCCACCAAGATCTCCAATCCGTACGAACTTGCATGGATCACTTGATATATTCGACCGGACCAATTTCTAGGTCCATCTAGAATTGTTTTTTGGATTTCGGAATCCAAAAGTTTTGGAGAGGTGCAGTCATGTGTGATCAAGACACACGGTAACTCTTCAAAAGCCTGGAATGGGCGGCCAAGAATGTAGGAATTTTTGGGCGGCCCTAATGGGGTGCGTTTAGCATTCCATTAATACATTAAGAATATAATTTGCACATTTTAATTAAATGGGCAGCTAGATTATATTAATGTATTAAATTTAAGACATGTGGACTTGTTTATTTTATAGTAAGAATAGGTCTAGTTCACATGTGGACTTTTTATTAAAGTCCAATGGATTTAATAAAATGAAAAAAAAAATATTACACAAGTATTTACTTGGGCGGCAAGGCTAAATTAATTAGTCTAATATATTGTTTTATTTTATTAATTAATCAAATGGAAATTAATTGATTTAATTAAATAATTGTTTGATTAAAAGTCAAAATAGTTTTCTTACTAGGAGAATGATTCCTAGTGTCATACTATTGGTAGTAGTATACTAGGAGTAGGACTCTTAGTGTCATACTATTGTTGATAGTATGATAAGTATCAAGGACTATATTTGATAAGTAGATAAATAAAAGTATTTTATTTTTCTCGTCAAATTAGGAAGTTTTTGATATAGTCACAATATTATATTCAATAATTTATTATTGGATAATACACCCATGAGTTGGAATATGGTTAAAACTCAAAGTTAATAGGAGACTTAGTGAAAAGTAATCCTACTTGTGTGAGGATTTGACTACAAGGTAGAAATCCTACTTGAGTGAAGATTAGGCCATCACCTATATATATATATATATATATATATATATATATATTAAATTAGGAATTAAATATGGTAGTTCAAAAAGAAGTCTTTTTTTTGGAAAATTTTTATTCTCTTGCTTTTGAATAAAAAAAAACTTCCAACTCAAGAAAGGGGTGTAGAATTCGGCCAAAGAGAAGAAGAATAAGGAGCATTTTATTTTCAATAGTGCACTAGAAGCTTTTACATCAAAAGGCTTTATGCAAAAGATTGAATTAGGGTTCACGAGAGTTCTTGATTAAAAGATTAAGAATTCACAAGTGACCAAATGTTCTTTATTTTCTCTAGGAGGATTATTGTGACTAACAAAAGAAAAAGGTTTGTTTTTTCCATCCTCAAGTTTACAATTCAAAGAAAAGGGAGCCCACACTCCTAGGTGATTCACGTTCGTGATTGGATTAGAAGATCTTACGGATTCAATTCGAAGCAAGTGGATTCAAATCGATACAAAATCAATCGTCACGTGAAAAATGTACGATACTTTTACTATTTGTTAATTAATCAAGGGTTAAGGTTCTTCTTTTAAAAGGAAAAATTTTAAAATATAAAAACCCAATTTTTAGCTTCCACCGCGTGTTTTTCCCTACAATAAGCGCCTTTACAGCCTCATGACGAGACTGTTCAGAAGGGTGCCCAAACATTGCCTGTACGGAGTCCATAATCCTTTTTGCGGTTTCAATCGTTTCGTGTTTACATATAAGCACATCAGACATGCCTGCTAACATGTACTAGCGGGCTTTTTTGTTGGCATTTTGCTAACGGTCATATGCTTCAGCAATAGTTGCTGATGACTTGGTGTGAGGGCATGGAGGACATTCCTCCATCAAGACGAACTTGAAGTTTTTACAAACAAGCACGATGTTCATATCACTTTTCCATTTGACAAAATTTTCACCGGTTAGTGTTTCAGTAGCGAGTATCTTGATTATTGGATTGGACATGTTTGGTTTGCTGAAATTAAATAACAATAATTCACATTTAATTTGTGTCCACAATATATACATATATATATATATATATATATATCACATATATAAACTTTGGTAATGTAAATATGATGCATGATGCATGTGAAAAATATAGAAAAATTATTTACTCAATTACCATGATAATCCAATTTTCACAAATAACGTGCTGTCGTAAGATATGTCACATATTTGATAATTGAATTGAGACTTTCTCAATTAATAGAAGTTAAATCAAAATATCTCATATTTTCAACTTTTATTAACCACCGTTGGATTTGGTCAAGAATTGTAATTAACTAGCTTAATTACATCTTTTGAGTGTAACCTACCATTTCAGATTTTTCAGACTTAACTCAAAAATTGCCGCCGTAGGGTAGTTCAATTTTGAAATACATCTAAAAATCCTATCGCATGGAAGACAACCTTGCTATTGACTCAAATGGACACCCTCCGTAGGGAGGACGAAATCAAAGCGTCTCGAGGCGGCATTTAAATCTCACGGTGTTGTACTAACAGTAGAGACTATGGGTAATATTGTCATATTACCCTCTCCCACTCAATATTTTTAATATGTTTTATTTTAATTACAAAATATCTAATACATAACATTTATAAAAAATAATAAAATTTTAAAAAATATATCTTATATTTTCAACTTTTAATAACCCTTGTTGGATTTAGTCAATATTGTAATTAACAAGATTAATTACATCTTTTGAGTGTAACCCACAATTTCAAAATTCTTCGACTTAACTCAAAAATTGCCGCTATAGGGTAGGTCAATTTTGAAATACATTTAAAAATCCTATCTCATGGAAGACAACCTTGTTATTGACCTAAATGGACACCTTCCGTAGGGAGGACGAAATCAAAGTGTCTCGAGGCGCCATTTAAATCTCATGGTGTTGTACTAATGGTGGAGACCATAGGTAATATGGTCATATTACTCTCTCCCACTCAATATTTGAATTTGGTGTATTTTAATTCCAAAACATCCAATATTATGTAATAATAACAATTATAACACACACAAATATATTTCTGATCTAAAACTCTTTTAGAATAGAAAAATGTATGCATGGCATGTCATAACGATTCCAGTAGGCACTTATTAATATAGATGACATATTATATGCATGAACATATTATATAATTATCGCATAAAATATAAGATGAAAAAAGCAAAAATAAAAACTAAATGAATTTTGGCCGAGTTCCTTTGGATATTTAAATTACAACCCAAAAATTAATCAAATTACAAAATTGGTCTTGTTGTACTTTTCCTTCATGATTCGATCCAATCTCATCGATTTGTTAAAACGTCATCATCTTCAATATCACAATTTACAAAAATCCTATACCCCATCGGGTTTACAAATTTTTATCTAAAAAATTGAAGAAATGATATTACAAAAATAAATAAATCCAAAGGAACCATATAATTAACGACCAAAATCATTATTATTTACCATTCATCTTATGAATAAAAATAACCATTAAATCATACATCTAATGCAAAGTACCTACTACCGGAATCAATTCTATTATTAAAATTAATATTAATTATAACGAGGCTCTAATACCAATTGTTGGTTCCGGGAACCGGAAATTGGCATCCGCACATCGGAAAGGCAATGGACCCGGTTTTAAAACTGATTTAGTCGGATCGTTGTGATCATATTGATTCTAATATTTAATTATTTAATTAATTCATGATTAATTAAATAGATATAATTAGTAAGGGAAGAAATAGCTACCCTAGTAGAAACCAAGTCCTTCCACACCGAATCTCCAACACTAAAGAACCGACGAGTAGGCATCTCGGTATTGAACATAAAATTTTGACTCTTGAATTTATGTTCTTCTTGTGTACTCAACACTTGAGACAACAAGAAAAATATTGAGAGGCTTTCTCACAATATTATTTAGACTTAGAACTCAAAAAAAATCTTTCCTTTTATTTTCTCTTTTGTTTCCTGTCTTTAATTAGTAAGGCCGTAAGGGAATAAATAGTTACCCTTGTAGAAACAAGTTCTTCCATGGTATAATCTTTGTGAATCCCTCGAACCAAGTTCTTCCATACCGAATTTCCAACACTAAAGAACCGACGGGTAGATGTCTCGATATTGAATAGAAAAATTTGACTCTCAAATTTCTGTTGTTGTTGTGTACTCAGCACTTGAGACAACAAGAAAAATATTGAGAGACTTTCTCACAATATTATTTAGAGGCTTAGAACTCAAAAATATTTTTCCTTTTATTTTCTACTTCGTTTCCTGTCTTTGTGTTTCTTCTCAAAGAAAAACCAAAACAAGAACACGCTCCCTTTCTTTTTACCTCTCTTGTTTGAGTAAAAAACCCAAAAACCAAAAAGCTCTTTCTTTAGTTTTATCTTTGTTAAGAGGGAGAGAGAGCCCTTAAAAAAAGACTCGTTTCTTTAAAAAAAAAAAAAAAAAAAAAACAAAGGCAGAGAGAGGAGCACTCCCAATATAGAGTGGTGAGTATTGTTATAAATAACAATAATAGGGTAGCAGCACATGCTACTTGTGTTTCTTTTGATTTTAATAAAATATTAAACAATTGAAGTAGTTAATTACAATAATGACAATAGGGTGGCAATAGGGTGGTGCACAATAGGGTGGCTGCACCACCTTATGTCTTTGAAGAAAAAAAATAAGCATGATTGTCTTTTAAAAGATTAACAATCTTAAAAAATAAAAGCTATGTGCACCACTCTTAACTTAACAAACGAGTGGTCACCTACACCACTCAATATATATTATTTAATAAATAAAATAATCAAATTATTATTTAATATATATATATATAATTAAATAATCTAAATATTATTTCATTAATAAAACAATACATAAACATCTTTATATATAAATGATTAATTCTGAATTAATCATTGAGCCTCATTATATCTTAATGTTCAATACAGTGTTATGGAGATAGCATGAGGACACATGGACCTATAATTTCAAGCTCCAATAACTCTTTAATAATTAATCAAACTCTTTAATTAAATATTAGATTTATTAATTCCAGATTTATTCCATCTTGTATATTATCATTCCCAGCTAAATACATCATTATGTCTCCAAGATACAAGGTTTTAGGTTTGGCAATATGAGCAAACCATACCGAGTAAGTCAAAAGACACAACTCTACAAGTAGGAGTCTGTTAAATATTCAGGATTAAGATCGTTCTATAAATGACCATCTATTTAATAAATGAGAATACTTTGTTTTAAGAAGGAGATTATTAAAGATTCAAATTTATCGTGTCCACGTCTTGTATAATCTTATTATACAAAGCACCTTCATTCTAATGTCACAACATCAACAGTTCGGATAAAACTGTTTCATTCTTAATGGGAATGAACCGTACTAGTAATTTTAATTAATTAAAGATCCCAACTTTAATTATCAATAAGACAATTAAGATTATTATATTAAACATAGTCCTCATTTATATAACAACTTATATATGATCGAGCCAAAAATGTCATACATTTTGGCCCTCATATCTTTTCTCTTTGTCTCGTTCTTGGGTGTTTTATTGTGTATTTATGGCTCTTTTTGGTTGATATTGCAAGTATTAGGTAAAAATCTAGAAGTGGGACAAGATGGAGACAAGTGTGCAAAAATGGTGTAGTGAAGGCTAAAGTGCACGAGTAGTATACCATTGCATTACCCGTGCTACACCCGTGCACCGAAAGAGGAATTCTAAGGAGGCCAAAGTGCATGGGTAACTGCACAGGTCTTACCCATGCTATACCACTGCAGTCCACCAGACTAGGGAGCAGATCCTCGGGCAAGAGCCAACTGTACGGGTTCTTTACCCGTGCTATAACCCATGCACACTGCACAAAACAGGAAGAAAATTGAAGATTGCACGAGTACTGCATAAGTACCTTACACGTGCTAAACCCGTAAGGGCGTCAGTTACAGCCACATCAGCATTCTGACCTATTTTTGGAGAAGCTATATAAGGCATCATTCTGATTTTTAAAAGGACGACCATACACCCTTTTCATTCATATATTTCTCTCTCTAAATCTAAAAACCTTTCTCTCCCAAAATCATCCAAACCCATCATCATCTTTATCAATTTGCTACTCAAGAAGGACATTAGAGGTGGAATGGAGCTTGAAGAAAAAAGTGTTAACAGAAATCTTGCTCGGGGCAACAAATCTCAGTTAGCACCCTCGAGATCATTACCACATAGGTGATGACCAATGGTAGAATATATATGTGTATCAAACAATGCCTAATGAAATGATATGGAGATAACAATTTCGTTAGGTACTCAAAAGGAATAAAAATATCTCTTTATTGATAACATATGATATACATTTCTCTATCTCTCTTTCGAATTGCTCTCACTTTTTTCTGAATGATCGTTGGGTGTTTATTGTATGCCTGTCGAATAGTAGTCTCTTTTTTTTCGAAGGAATAAGTCTCTCCTTTATACAATGTCTTCATAGGGTTAAACTCATTGATTTCCCCTTGGTTTTCTCATCTCTCCCCTCCTTATCGGACGAGATTTTTACCTTTAAATGTCATTGACTTTGAGTTAATTGCTCAGTTCAGGATATCTCGGTGGAAATCAATTTGTTTCCCTTTTAGGTTCTATTACTTGTTCTGCACGTGTATAATGTCTATAGATGCGATACTGTGTATCTTCGGGTCTATCATGATTCCCATAGGGGTCGTAGAATGTGTTAAGGTGTGGTGCATCAGTTAGTGAGGTCGATCATTGTCCCGGCCCTGATGTTGAGAAGCTTCATCCAGCTAGGAGCTTCTGGCCTCCCTTGACTTTTCGAAGCTAGGTGCGACCTCCTATGGACACCTCCCTGTATCAGCGAGGTATAAGCGAGCTTCTGGAGGAATTACGAGGTAGCCTCGACTTCTGGAGGATTTGGTGACACGGGCTTGATCCGACCATTCTGGGCTCCATTCCGGATGTTTCTGGATCTTGTCCTTGTTCCTGCAGGGCGGTATCGTAGCTCGGCTTTGGGTAGAATGGTCTCCTGGTGGAAATTTTTAGGCATGGAGCCAGGTCTGGAAGGTGGAAAATTTCCCTTTGGTTCTTAGCCAATTTTGGCTATTAACAGAAGTCCCCTCTGACTTGAACCCCAGACGTCGAGCTCGGGGTTGGGGTCATATTTTACTTTATTTGGGAAATCTTCCCTTTTTTAACGTTACCAGAATATTGGGAAAATATTCTCTTTTAACTGCGTGAGTGACGTGGCGTGTATTGATCAATTTACTTCTGAATTAATCTGGTTGCGTTAGGGCAGTCCCCGAGGCTCTTTACCGTTACCAGAATCTTGGAGAGATCTCCTCATTAACTGCGCAAGTGACGTGGCGTGAGCTGACTAGCTTGTTTCCGAGTTAATCCGGTTACATTACGGCAGTCCCCGAGATTTTTTACGATCTCAACCGAAAATCTCGTCAGCTCGTGCTGCTGCCCTCTTGCCTATATATATATATATATATATATTTATTTATTTATTTATCTCAATGACTTCCTCACCTCTTTCAAACTCAAATTTTTCTCAAGATATACTTTCTCTCATAACCTTTCTCTCAGGCTTGTCTTTTTCTTCATTCTTATTTTTTCTTCATTCTTCATCCTTACTGTCTTCACCATGTTGAAAACCAGTCATGATTCAGCTGACTCCATAGTAGACGGCGAGGAGGTCGTTAGTCTCAACCTGGGAAAACGGGCTAGGGGGAATTCAGACGGCGACGATTCCCCGCCCAACCCGCAACGTCGGCGGTTAAATAGGAATGTGTCCATTGGGACTCGGTTCTCCAACCATCCTAACCATCCTTTGGATATCACCGATGATGATTCCGACAAAGAAGTGGGAGGTGACGCCGTGGGAGAACATCGGGTCCCGGCTTCTGGCCCCCTTTTGGAGAGGCTCCCTTCTTATGACTTCAAGGTCGTCCCTGATTTCATCATCGATCCAATCTCGATTGACCGCTTGAGGTCAAAGTATGGCATCCCTGACAGCGTATCCATCTCGGTGCCTCCAAAGGGTTACGAGTTCTTCAATCCCCCTAAAGGCGTGCTTCCGATCCTGGCTCTCGAGAACGGGGTCAAGCTTCCCCTTCATCCGACCCTTCGACGGACTCTTAATGCCATCCAGCTTGCTCCCCTTCAGTTGACGCCTGGCTTCTGGAGGCATCTGATTGGCTTCCTCGTGCTATAGAGGGAACAGTGTCAATTGAGCAAGGTGACGAGAGAGTCGGGCGCAGAGGAGCTGGCTTATCTTTTCCAGATTGGGAGCCTGTCCGGCGCTCCTCGAGGCCAGTTTTATGCTAAGGCCAAGAACAAGCTCAACTTCGTTATTCCTGGCGCTTCGAAGAAGGACCCCGCTTGGAAGGAAGAATGGATTCTTACGGGGGATGACTGGGGGAGCTCGATTTTCATTGGAGGGCATGAATTCGAGGTTCCCACAGTTTTCAGTGACAAACCCTCGTGGGATCGGGACTCCTTGCCTTCTGAGTCTGAAGCCATTTTGAAGGCTATTTTAGCCAGGAATTACTTGAACCTGAAGTTCCCCACTGCTGAAGCCTTCAATCCTCGTAGGGTGAACCAATACTTGCGGATCTCAGACGCTACTCCTCATAAGTGTCATTGAATTGCCTTGCCTTGTCTTGTTACTTAGCTTGGTTCTGACATTTTCCTTTTTAATTTGCTTATTCACAGTTTTTGTCATTGAACCAGCTACCCGCCACGTCTCACGTTCTCCTCAAGCTAGAATTTCTCTTCCCTTCGCTGGGGTTGAACCTGTTCTTGCTCCATCTACCTCCCCAGCTGGGTCCAAGATGGCCACTCTTGCTTCGCGGGCTTTCCGGGCTTTCCGGGCTTTGGGTAAAGCTCCCCAGGTTGTTGGTCCGACTACTTCTATCCCTTCTGCTGTGGTTGCTAAAGCTGCTACCCCTTAGATTCCACCTCCTGATTTCGCTGCGCTTCCGACCCCCCAAGCTTCGGAGGATTTAGGAAAGGGTGTCGCAAGGGCTCCTTCCAGCCGTTCTCGGCCTCAGTCGAGCTCGACAGGGCAGGACGAAGTTCTGGAATAATTCATCGAGTCTTGTCCAGGCGATGGGATCTCCAGGATGGCTTCCATGCCTGTGGATGTCCTGATTACCAAGGGGTCTGCTATTTTAGCTGAGGTAATTGCATTTCCTTCGCACTACTCTTCTAATTTGTTCAGTTTCTAACTCTGGTTCTGTATTTTGTAGGCCTTCAAATTTAACGTAGCGATGGGCCAGCAAGTAGCCCTCCTTCGCGACCGGCTACAAAAGCCGAAGCCGAACCCAAGAAAACCAGGGAATTGCTCAAGCAGGCTCAGTCTTTAGTGGAAGAAATGACCTCCAACGAGGGAAAGGTTGAGATCGAGATGGTTGAGCTTCGCTGTGACCATGAGAGGACGAAGCAATCTTATGATCAGGAGCATCTTCTATCTATCCGGCGGGCCAGACAGAGGGATTCTTGGAGATCTGAGGCTAAAAAGTTGGACCTCGAGAATCAGTCTTTGATTGCTCAGGTGACCAAGCTGCAAGCTGACGCGGAGACCTCCTTCAGTGATGGATATTTCTACGCTTCCTTTCAGGCCGCAGAAGCTCTCCCTCTTCCCTTTGACTTGTCATCTATTGCCGGCTGGGATAGACAGGAAATAATGCTTAAAGCTGCTGAGCTATCTCGCCCTGATGGCGACGAGGTGGTTCCTTCGGGCCAAGTAGGAGCTGGAAAACAGCCCGCCCAAACAGATCCTCAATTTCCTCCTCATATCTTTATTATCTCATGTCCCGGGGAGTCTTCCAGTAAAGTTTTGTCTTCTCAATCCGAGGAGGACCAGTTAGGAGCTGGGGAAGAGGTCAGGAGCCCGCCTGAGGAACCCCATATAATGGAGATAGAGGTTGACAGGAGTCAGACGGGGTCCATGGCTGCTAATTGTCTGGGAGTAGATTTCGTTTAAGTTAATTGTCTAGTCTATCCTTGTAAGGAAGTATTTTGCTAATTTCCATTTATGGACGCCCCTCGGGGGGATTACCAATAAATAATAAAGCTCAACTAACCTTGGAGGCCATAGGTGTTCTAGCATACCTTCTCCCACTCAATTATTTAAGGCATGTGATTAAATTCCATAGAATGATTTTACCAAGTTATCTAGATGCCAATTAGATACCTAAATCATTTAATACATGTTTATACCAAAAGAGATATATGAGTGGCACTCCTATTCTATATGACATGTTATCATACAACAACAAATATTGTAATATTTACGGAAATATAAATAGCTACAATTTTGGTCCATCATAGAAAAGCAAGTAAATTACATTTGTTTGGAATACAAAATATTCTTTCTTGGCGAACAAGTCTTCAAGCGGCCATCATCCACTTCCTCACCCCCTCGGCTGCCACCTTTGGGCGTGCACACCCCTTGGGTCCATAAAGGGCCACCATGCGCAGCCCATTATGCCCAAATGACTGTCATGCGCAGCCCATGACACATAAGTGGATGCCGTGTGCAGCCCATGCACATAACAAGCGAAGCTACAAGCTAACGTGCACACACGATTGTTGCCATGGTGCGCACGGTACCATGCTTGTTCAGATTTCTTCCTCTTCCGCTTCTAATTCTTCAACTCTTCGAATCTTCGAAACTTGAATGTATTAAAGCAGATTTCAACAATAAATTACTGCAGTATTATTATTATTATTTTAATTCACTGCAGTAATATTTACACAAGAAAAACTGCACTATTTTATACAAAAAAAAAACTGCAGTATTTTTTAATACAATAAAAAATAGAAAATCTAACAACTACCAAGAATAAACTTATGACGATAATAGGCCACCCTTCTTGTTACAATTCTGAAACAAAAATACAATGAAATTCTATGACCAAAATCGAGCAATAACAATTCATTTTATAATAACATATATAAATGCATACACGCCACATGTAATTATATATGCGAATACCTAGAGTGTCATCTCTTTATAAAACATGCATAATCACAATAAAAAGAAATAGATTCACGTATATATACGTTAATTAATTAAAGGGTATAACCAGGCTCTGACACCAATTGTAGGGGAAAAATAAAAAAACACAGCGGAAGCGAGACTAAAAACGAATTTAGTATAGTTTAAAAATTTTCCAATAATTGAACCTTAACCCTTTAATTAATTAAACATACATATATTCAAAAGATATCATACCTCTTGTCGCGTGATCCGATTGATTTAGCGTCGAAGGTAATCCGCAAGATCTTCCAATCCGATCACGAACGTGAATCACCTAGGAGAGTGATCTCGATATTCTTTGAATTGCGTACCTGAGAATGGAAAAATGAAATCTTGTTTCCTGATCGTTAATCACAAAAACTCCAAGAGCCTAGAAAGATCGTTCCGGTCACTTTTGAATTCACAATCATTATGATTGTGAAAATACTACTCAAGCGTGTGTCTAATAACCTAGAGGGGGGGAGGGGGGGGAGGGGGGGGTGAATAGGTTTTAATCAAGTTAATTACCAACTAATCTTTATTAGTCAACATTAAAAATCACCCCACAAGCAAACATGCAAAATCAAGTGTAAAATGCGGAAATTAAATAACACACTTGATTTTTACGTGGAAACCCTTCAACAAGAGAAAAACCACGCCTATCCTTCTAGCCACACCGATCCTCAAATCCCCTATTGTAATGATGTTTACAACCTATGTTGACCTCTAGTCACACCATTCTCGGTCACTAACCCACCACTACTACCCAACGGGTCTTTATAGTGAATCATTGATCACTTTGCTTGCCAACCACACCTTGGTTGCAAGACTTCACTTGCTTGTGCACTACACCTTACAGTCACAAGACTTAACTCTCAAAAAGAGATTAACAACCTAAGTGAATATATGAATATTCAAAATGCAAATAATGCTAGGCAACACTAAATGCTTATCTAGGGATTAAAGATGACACTAAGTACAAATCCTAGATATCAATGTTTATATGAATGCTCATAAAGAGCTAACTAGATATAGATATGCAAGTCTAAAATCTAGTCATCAACCAAAGCCATATCAACACATGTTGTCACATAAAATGGCAAGGACAATAAATGCAATTAACAAATGCAACCAATGAGTCCTAATTAGCTAGAGGGCAAATATGTCCTAAATGCAAGCTATCACAATACAAACTTAATCATATAAAGGAACTCATAAATAGATGCATTAAATAGAGTCCTAGCATTTAATCAACTAACAAATGCAATAAAAACACAATCTTGGAAAGTATGAACAAATGATAAAGATGGGGTTTTTGTTCAACTTACCAAGTCAACTAATGATAAAGACCCATGCCTTAAAGATGTTTAGAAATGCATGAAGATGATGGGTTTTAGGTTTGGAGAGTCAAGTAACAAATCTTGAAGCTTTCTCTCTCTAAGGGTTGTTCTCTCTCATAAAAATGAGTTCTTGAAGCTCTAAAACGAGTTGGGGAAGAAGAGAACATATATATATATATATATATATATATATATAAGCCCTAAATGAAACTACATCGTTTTGAGAAGTTTCTAAAAATTTCCAGCGATGTGCGCACCTGTGGAGGACGCATAGGTTGTGCATGAACAGCGTATATTGCTGGAATGATTTGCGCACCTTGTGCGCACTCCCAAAGGGTGCATTTGCGAGACACTGCATCAGCTCAAGCTTCAAGTGACCCAATAAATGACCAAACGACATCGAAACCTTTCGTATAATATACCATTGGAAAGGTATGGATGTCTAATTTCTACTCCTTTTTATGGAATGACGTTTCAATGTCTGTAGAAAAGGTTATGGTCATTTGAGTGACCAAAGGTCAAAAGCGGACAGCAACAGAGTTGTCCAGTTTTGGTGATCACTTTGGAGATTTCAAAACCAATCCAAACGGTCATGAAATATTACGAATAATATACCGTTGGAAAGGTATGGGTGTCTAGTTTGTACAGAAATTTTCAAAACTCATTTTGAAACTTTGTATAAAACGTTATGGTCACAAGACCATACAAAGGTCAGTTTTGAAAAACATTTAAATCATTGAAATCCACTATTTTGAAACTAGACACTTTACTCCAAACAACCAAACAAAAGCAAGAGAAGAATGAGACCTTCTCAAATGGTAACTTAACATGCTAAGACAAGCACACCATCGTGCAAGCGCGGATAAAACACAAAACCACATTAAAATATAGAAATGAAGTGCATAGTGTGATTGTGAAAAGAATGCACACAAGAATAATAGGAACACATGCATAACATAACAAGTGCATGTAAGTATGTGTGTGTGCAACAACAAATGTATGACAATGCAAATGCATGTAAGTGTGTGTGTGCAACTAAATCTCTTCAAGAGTTAAGAACAAGTGAACTACCTCTCTTGAAGCTCTTTGGGATGACCAGATGCATGTCTTCGAGAAAAACCGCACTTGGAGAACCTATGCTACCCGTTACAAACATCCACAATGTGATTTGTCATGAAATAAGCCAATCATAGAAATGAGGTTCTTACAATCTCCCCATTTGGCTATTTCATGACAAAATCACTACTCACAAAATAATCCTCACAAAACAAAAACAAAGCTATTGGTCAACAAGTAATTCTACTTTACATTAAGAGAAACATAAGATCTAAGTCTTTAAGGTCATCAATCTCTTCGTAGATCATCGTACCTACACACAATAGCAAGAAAGCACTTCCAAGACCAAGTGCATGTGAGGTGAACAAATGTAAAAAGCATTTGCACTCTAAAATAACACAACAATGAAAAAACCATGTGCAATGCTCCCCCTAAACGGTTACTCTCTCTCAAGACTTCTCCCCCAAGGCATACCCAATGCTCCCCCTATATCTCTCAAGACTTCTCCCCCTTTTTGTCATGAGATAGGCAAAGGAGCTCCCCCTATCGGGTTGCTTTAGCAAAGAGAGATATTTGCACAAAAGATTGTTGCATAATCATATACATAAACTTTATGCAACTTAATTAATGAAGAGAGATTCAAGGAGTTTTATTTTAGCGAGAATGTGTGAAGGTGTTGCTTTGCATGCAAGACATATAACATTAAAGTTCAAAAACAATGGTATTTGGCATAGCAAACATCAAAAGGGTTTCCATAAGAATTCAAACCAATTTGTACCCTTTTGTCATAAGCAAACATGATATAGTTCTAAGAGTAAAATTTTTAGCACACAACAACTATATCACTCCTTAATGGAAAATCAAGACATTTGATCAAGAGATCCTTTTAGATTTTTTCGGATAATTATCCGTATGATAGTAGTCTTGCTTAACCATTAAGAAGAGAGAGAAGACTAATTTGGATGTAAAATCCTTATTAATTGCATGGATACAAGATCCTTATTGATTAGTCTTCTCATTTGCATTCACACACATTTGCATTAAAGCAATCAAAACATATTTCATGCATATCATTTAAAGCATGTCATAATCAAGTTCACATGTCATAGAGAAAAATTATAGGTCATTCAAAAGTATTTCCCAATCAAATCTCCTAGTCCAAAAATGCATGTTTGAACATAAATGTGACATGGATTGCAAACAAAGCAAGGTTACACACTTATTGAACACAAATACCATATAATCATATATGTGCAACCTAGTATCTCAAGCAATTAATAAAAAGGCATAAAGTATATCAATTTTTGCACATTTCAAAAATGCAAGTTCGCTCTCTTTGCTTGAGCTCCCTCAATGGGGTCAAATCCAACCAAGTCAATAGGAGGCAAGAAGCCTTATAGACCTACCAAGTCCTTTATACCTAGTTGAGTCTATGGGTGACATGTTAGTACAATAGCATGCGGGTTCATCTTTTCTAATTCACATAGGTGATATACTTTCATTCCTAGTGGTCTTAGTCAACATATTGCTAGACTTCCTAGGATCATTTTCTCTAGCTTTCACAGGCACATGCATATTGGCCTTTTTAAGTCTATTCCTCTCCCTCATGCTCTCAACCCTAAATTTCTTAATGTACCTATGGCAATTTGGCCTAATATGCCCATCAACACCATAAAAATGACAAGTAGGTATAAAGTGAGGAGTCATACCATATCCTTGTAAGGTCATTGGAGACTTGTCAAGCATTTGATGTGGCATTTGGTGTTGAACCGGTTCTTTCCTTCTTTGTTTTTGAATCGGGTTGGGATGTCTCTTTGGTTGAGGTTGCATGGCTTGCCTTCTTGGTTGGTCATGAAGAGAATGTTGAGATTGAGTTCCATTCTTTGTTGGCATTTTCACTTGGCCACTCTTGGATGACTCTCCAAGTTCAATCTTCCTCCTTGGATGTTATGGAGGTGAGGCTTCCTTCACGCTATTTCCCTTGACAAACACCGTCTTGCCTATGGAGGGAGTTTCCTTGTCATGAATATATCCAAGGCCCCTCTTATCATTGGACTTCTTTCCAATGCCTAACATTTGGTCAAGCTTTTCGGTGCCGGAGGTCATTTTTGCAAGCAACTCCTTAGCTTCCTCAAGCTCCTTCTTCATCTTGTCTTCACTTTCGTTGACTCTCCTCACTTCTTCATTCAAATGAGTTACCTTGGTTGAAAGCTTGAGATTCTCCTCCTTTAAATTTTGAATCTCCTTTTTCTTTTTCAACATAAAGTCTTCAAAGTGTTTGATGAAGCCTTCAAGGTCCATGCCTTCACAAATTCCTCTAGAGTGAGGAGAAGACTTCTCATCACCAGAGTCACTTCCTACACTTGAGAGTGAGACACTCTTTTCACTTTGCCTCTCATCACATGAGTCAACTTCCTCATCAAGACTTTCACCTTGGTCACAAGACAAGGCACTCTTGCCTTCTTCTACTTCCACATAGGAGGCTCCAAAGGCCGTGTAGTTAATGGCAAGTTCTTCATCATTTGAGGAATCTTCTACACTCTCACTATCACTTGATGAGATAGCCATCACCTTTCCTCTTCTCTTGTCCTTCAAGTTAGTACAATCCTTAGAGATATTCCCGAATCCTTCACATTCAAAGCATTGAATCCCCTTTCTTGAAGGCTTCTCATGTCTTGGCTTAATCTTCTTCTTGAAGTCATTCTTGTGAAGCTTCATAAATTTCTTGAATCTATTCACCATTAGAGCCATGTCTTCATCCTAGTCATCATCATCCTTCCTCACAATCTTGGAGGTCTTCAAAGCCAGCTCATTTTGCTTCTTGGAAGGTGAAGAGGTAGGGGCCCATCTAGATTCATAGGCTAAGAGCCTTCCAATTGCTTCGCTCGGCTTCATGCTCTTGTAATTGCTATTTTCTTCAAGAGCCGTCACCTTGGATTCGAATCTAGCGGGAAGTGACCTCATAATCTTTTGCTTGATCCTCCTATCTGAGTATGGGTCACCTAGTTGATGGCTTTGATTCACAATGTCCATCAATTTCACTTGTAAGTCATTAAAACACTCATCCTCCTCCATATTGATCGTCTCAAATTGTGCTTGGAGGACTTGGAGCTTGGAATCCTTAACCACTTTAGTTCCCTCATGTGCCATCTCTAGGATCTTCCAAGCTTCATGTGTATTTTTGGTGATTTGGATGAGTTTGTATTGGCTCTCAATCATTGCACAAAGCAAAGCATGCATTGCTTTGTTGTTCTACTTCGAAGCTTTAAATTCTTCGGAAATCCATTGAGCCTTGGGCTTGGAGACTTCACTTCCATCTTCGGTGGTCATAGTTGGAGGAGTGTAGCCATCCTCAATTGCCATCCATACACAGTCATCTATTTGGCAAATATAGGATTCCATCTTGCCTTTCCATGAGGCATAATTGTCCCTCTTGAGTAATGGTGGTCTCACACTCGACGCTCCCTCTCTACTCATCCCAAAGTCACTCATAGTGTTTGGGTAATATGAATGCAAATGAATGCAACAAACAAAATGCACACAAAAGCAAGACACACACAATCAAGAGCAAGGATCACCTAAGTATATCCAGGAACCCACTCTGATACCAATTGAAAATACTACTCAAGCGTGTGTCTAATAACCTAGAGGGGGGGGGGGGGGGGGGGGGGGTGAATAGGTTTTAATCAAGTTAATTACCAATTTTTCTTGATTAGTCAACATTAAAAATCACCCCACAAGCAAACATGCAAAATCAAGTGTAAAATGCGGAAATTAAATAACACACTTGCTTTTTACGTGGAAACCCTTCAACAAGGGAAAAACCATAGCCTATCCTTCTAGCCACACTGATCCTCAAATCCAGTATTGTAATGATGTTTACAACCTAGGTTGACCTCTAGTCACACCATTCTCGGTCACTAACCCACCACTACTACCCAACGGGCCTTTATAGTGAATCCTTGATCACTTTGCTTGCCAACCACACCTTGGTTGCAAGACTTCACTTGCTTGTGCACTACACCTTACAGTCACAAGACTTAACTCTCAAAAAGAGATTAACAACCTAAGTGAATATATGAATATTCAAAATGCAAATAATGCTAGGCAACACTAAATGCTTATCTAGGGATTAAAGATGACACTAAGTACAAATCCTAGATATCAATGTTTATATGAATGCTCATAAAGACCTAACTAGATATAAATATGCAAGTCTAAAATCTAGTCATCAACCAAAGCCATATCAACACATGTTGTCACATAAAATGGCAAGGACAATAAATGCAATTAACAAATGCAACCAATGAGTCCTAATTAGCTAGAGGGCAAATATGTCCTAAATGCAAGCTATCACAATACAAACTTAATCATATAAAGGAACTCATAAATAGATGCATTAAATAGAGTCCTAGCATTTAATCAACTAATAAATGCAATAAAAACACAATCTTGGAAAGTATGAACAAATGATAAAGATGGGTTTTTGTTCAACTTACCAAGTCAACTAATGATGAAGACCCATGCCTTAAAGATGCTTAGAAATGCATGAAGATGATGGGTTTTAGGTTTGGAGAGTCAAGTAACAAAGCTTGAAGCTTTCTCTCTCTAAGGGTTGTTCTCTCTCATAAAAATGGGTTCTTGAAGCTCTAAAACGAGTTGGGGAAGAAGAGAACATATATGTATAAGCCCTAAATGAAACTACATCGTTTTGAGAAGTTTCTAAAAATTTTCAGCAACGTACGCACCTGTGGAGGGCGCATAGGGTATGCATGAACAGCGCATATTGCTGGAATAATTTGCGTACCTTGTGCGCACTCCCAAAGGGCGCATTTGCGAGACACTGCATTAGCTCAAGTTTCAAGTGACCCAATACATGACCAAACAATATCGAAACCTTTTGTATAATATACCATTGGAAAGGTATGGATGTCTAATTTCTACTCCTTTTTACGGAATGATGTTTTAATGTCTGCAGAAAAAGTTATGGTCATTTAAGTGACCAAAGGTCAAAAGCGGACAACAACAGAGTTGTCCAGTTTTGGTGATTACTTTGGAGATTTCAAAACCAATCCAAACAGTCATGAAATATTACGAATAATATACCGTTGAAAAGGTATGGGTGTCTAGTTTGTATAGAAATTTTCAAAACTCATTTTGAAGCTTTTTATTAAACGTTATGGTCACAAGACCATACAAAGGTCATTTTTGAAAAACATTTAAATCATTGAAATCCACTCTTTTGAAACTAGACACTTTACTCCAAACAACCAAACAAAAACAAGAGAAGAATGAGACATTCTCAAATGGTCACTCAACGCGCTAAGACAAGCACACCGTCATGCAAGCGCGAATAAAACACAAAACCACATTTAAATATTGAAATGAAGTGCATAGTTTGATTGTGAAAAGAATGCACACAAGAATAATAGGAACACATGCATAACATCACAAGTGCATGTAAGTATGTGTGTGTGCAACAACAAATGTATGACAATGCAAATGCATGTAAGTGTGTGTGTGCAACTAAATCTCTTCAAGAGTTAAGAACAAGTGAACTACCTCTCTTGAAGCTCTTTGGGATGACCGTAAGCATGTCTTCAAGAAAAACCGCACTTGGAGAACCTATGCTACCCGTTACAAACATCCCCAATGTGATTTATTATGAAATAAGCCAATCATAAAAATGAGGTTCTTACAGATTGAAACTCGCGTGAACCTAAATCGAAAGTGTGCACAAAACGTTTTTATGTAAAGGCCTACAAGTGCACTATCGAATTTAGAACTATCTTTCTCTCTTTCTCTTGGCCGAATTTTCACTATGTTCTAGAGTTGAATTTTTTTTTATTCAAAAGCAAGAGAATAAAAAATTCTTTCTCTAAAAAAAAACTTTTTTTTTTCCTTCCTATTACTATTAATTCCTAAATTAATAATATATATATAGGTATACAAATCCTTTCCTAAAGAGGATTTACTTGGTGGGCAAGAATCCTATCTCTAGGTGGATTTACTTGGTGACAAAGAATCATTTTTCAAAAAAAGATTTATTTTCCACACCAAGACTCCTAATCCAACTCAAATAGTGTATTTGTGATTATATTAAAGACTTCCTTATTTGATTAGATAAATAAATTCTTTATTTATCTACTTACCAAATTAAGTCTTTTATATTTATTATACTACTATTATAGTATACTACTAGGAAACATAATTCCTAGTCAGAAAAAGATTTTGATTTTTAATTAAATAATTAATTAGTCAATTAATTAATTTCCATTTAACCAAACAATAAAATAAAATAATATTTCAGGCTATTATTATAGCCTTGCCGCCCACACACAAAAAATATAGGCCAAATATTATTATTATTATTATTATTTTTAATCCATTCAGACTTTAAATAAAAGCCCACATGTGAACCAAACTCATTCTTACTAAAAGAAACAAGCCCACATGCCTCTCATTAATATATTAATATAATTTGAGCAGCCCATTAAATAATTAATGTGCAAATTATATTCTTAATATATTAAATACAATTCTAGATGGACCCATAAATTAGTCCAGTAGAATATATCAAGTGATCCATGCAAGTCCGTGTGGATTGGGGATCTTGGCGGGCTATCTAAATTTAAACTTCAATAGAGACATAACCTAATCACAATCAACAAATGATTCACTTAGGTCTAATCTATTAATTTTAGCTCATTCCACTAAAGAGCTAAAATTGACCTCTTAAATAAAGATAGAATAAGAAGATGTTTCTAATTCATACCGTAGACAATCTTATTGGAGATAGTGTATCCTCGTGTATAATATCAGTAATCGTCAAGAGCTCATAGACCGCCTATAGCTCTCATAGTTACCATATTTACTCATATGACCACGTTTTGAACTCGGATATTTTGACTTGTCCAGAAGCCATGTTTTCAATAGACATTATCGAAAACTCAACGTTGAGATTTAATATCCAATACCTCAAAATATCCATATGTTAATATTATACTCTCATTCAATAAATTGAGCCACGATGTCCATATCTATAAATAAAGTCCTCAATCGATTAACAAATGAATACCACCAAACTATCGAGGATAGACTATGCTATATAATTGTACTCATTGATAGCTCAAATGATAACATTTGCAATCATAAGTCCATCATTTATCTCAGGATTAAGATAGACTCTCTGATTGTCCTCATAATGAAAAGACTTGTATCTACTGACGGTTCTAGATAAAATATTTCATTGTGATCCTGTTCAATGCACCCAGTGCACTAGATTCATTTACTCGAAGACCCTTTCATTGATTTTAGATCATAACTCATTTGATCCCACTCAAATGCCAGCAAAAGAATTCTACAATTTTATCAAGATAAAGGTGCCCAACCTTTAATTTAAATTGTGAACGTTTATTCAAAACTAACTAAAGAATTGTGTCTACCTCATACATATCCAGATGTACGAACAATTCTTCCTTTCTCATAGTCTGTTGACCTTATGATTGTTTACTTTGACAATTATCATTATAAATGCTATAAGATTTTGTAAAACCAGAAATCACTTTATTAATATGAAAAGATTGTCAATTACAATATTACAATCTTGCTATTGAGCATAATCCTAACACTCCGGCCTCTGAACTCCGATTTTGAATCCGTTTTTGGATTACGAACAAGGAATCCCTCAAGCACAAGGACGGCACAAAAACTTTCACAAAAAGAATATGAAATTCGACTTGAAATTCAATGATGAAAACCAAGTACGATTAAGACACGGAAAGTTTCGTAACTTCCTATTTTGAACTCGAAACTTAATGAATGAGTAACCGAAATTAGCAGAACTCAGGGAGGAATAAGTTCGAATTGAAGTTCAACATCACAAAAATATAAATTTATAAACACAATAACACACGAGTATGCAATTTCCTAGAGATAATCCTAAAACATGCAATTTCCTAGAGATAGTCCTAAAACATGCAATTTACAAAAGTTCTCAACTTTAAATCTAATGTATGTGCATACATGAACAAGTGTGTGTATTGTGTTATACCAAATTTTGTACAACGATGCAGAGACACATATAAATGCAATGTATGTGTATGCCAAGGCCTTGCAAGAGGAATGAGGTCTCGATATACCTTTTGCTAAGCAATTTAGCTTTGTTCCTCTTGTTGCCACCACTTTGTTTGAATGTTGTCCAATCTTCTTTGAAGCTTAATCATCCACAAATCTTAGACAACTAATCAATACAAAGCAAATGTCGTTTTGATATAGAATTATGCCAATACAAATCTCAAAAACCTAACAATAATCAACACAAGAGATTTTTAAACATGGTAAACCTCAAAAGAGGAAAGAGTGTTTTCAAAATAGGAATGTCAAAATATAAAAAGGCTAATTTTGGAACAAATTGGAGTGTGTTTAATTTTTTTTTAAAATTTAAGTTTTTAGAATGTAGTGTATTTAGAAAAGAAGTGTGAATAGATAAAATTAGATTGTAAGGAGAAAATCTCAAATAGAAAACTTAAAATGAAAATAAAATTACACTTATACCCGGATGCCTGTATATAATCTCAACACCACATAGAAGAGTTAAGATTATGTGCCCGTTTGAAGAGTTTGTCCAATGGTTGAAAGAGCTTTTTTTTTAATTACAAATGCTCCTTTTCATATATATATATATATATATATATTTTGTCGTTTGGTTGTCACTCAATAGAGTTTTTGGATGATTAAAAAATATGTTTTATGTCTACTAGGAGGAGTCCAAATTTATAGTTTTTCCAAGTAAATCTTTTGGAGTTTTTTTAATAACACTTAAATCTCCAATATAATCCTGTAATTTAATTTTTGCTTGAGTATTTTGGTAATCCTATCGTTAAAAAAACTCTTTTTTAATTGACAACCAAACGACCAACGACTTTCATTTAAAAGCTCTACTTGTAAAAGATCTAAGTACCCGTTTGGAAGAGCTTCTCGGTTGGCGAAAAGAGCTTTCAAATTTTTTGTTGTTGTTTGGTTGTCACTAAGAAGAGTTTTTGGATGATTAAAAATGATATTTACGCCTATTTGTAGAAGCTCAAATTTTAGGCTTTTCCAAGTTGAGTTTTTTTAATAACACTAACATGTCTAATATAACCCGATAATTTAAAATAGTTTTTGAATATTTTGGTAATCCTACCATTTAAAAAAGTTTTTTTTTTCTAATTGACAACCAAAAGGCCAAAAACTTCTCATTAAAAACTCTACTTATAAAAGATCTACTTCTTATGCAAAAAGATCTGCTTGAGAAGATCTTCCAAACAGATATTAACAGCCAGTTTGGTATTGCTTTTGAGAAGTTAAAATCAGTTTATTTTTTAATTTTGACATAAAATGATGTTTGATAAAACTTCCAAAAGTGATTAATTGATAATCTGGCAAGTTTTGACAGTGATTTCGAGAAGTAAATGGGGGTTACTTTTTGAAAGTGATTATGGAATAATCTATTTCTGCATTTAATGAATCTTTTAAAACATCATAATTATCCTTATAAAATCAAATTAATATATACCTTATTTCATATAAAAATTAAAGATTCTAATTAAATATTGATTTGATGTATAAAATCTTTTAAGAATATTATTATAATAAAATATTGATTTAATATAATATAATTATTGAAAAAAATGAAATAAGGTTCTAAAATCAAGTTTATTTTAGTCATTCTAACTAATTTCAGTACTTTTGAAATAAAATTACAAAACATATGTACATTGCTTTTGAGCTATACAGTAGTTTTAAAAGTATAATTAACCAAACATCTACTGATTAACTTCACTGCTAATTATTCTTTCAGTACATCAAACAATGATTATTATAAAAGTTACAGCAATACCAAACTGGCCGTAAAGACACTAATATTAAAATTTGGGGTATTATCAATTTAGTCCCTATCTTTTTTGGGAAAATCAACTTTGTTTTGTTTTTTTAGAACCTTTGGTCCCTCACTTTTCATAAATACATCAATTTGGTCCATCCATTGGTTAACAGTCAGTCAAAATTAACACTTGCAGAGGTATTTTGGTCTTTAAATCAAAAAACATGCCATCTGTAAAAAAAAGAAATAAAAACAAATCATTATTTTATTTATCACAAAATAAAATAAATATATAATTATAAAATAAAAGAAAAAAATGGAAAGAAAAAAGAGAATTAAATATTTATATTTACAATTAAAATTTTAAGAAAACCAAAAAATTCCATAAAAATGGTAGAGATCCATCCTCTTCTTCATCAAAATCCCAGAAACCAATTTCCCAACAAAAAACATTTCCAAAAACCATTCATTCAAAATTTTTTTTTCAAAACCATTCTGGCCATGAAATTTTTTTAAAATACAAATTCTTTCTATCATTTTCTCACCTAATCTCCAAATTGAAACAACCATCATGTCCATCCTCTACACAAAATTTCAAGATATTTTTTTAACTCAGAATTTCCAGATTTTTTAACTCAAAATTTCCAAATTTTAATAAAATCATCTTCTCTCACTTCATCGTTCATCGTCCAAAATCCAACATATTTTCATCTTTAACAAACATAATCATCAAGCCACAAACAAAACATTTATCCTCAACGAATTTTTTTTTTCTTACACTTTCTCGGTCTCCAAACACGATCAAACCTTCTTCAATCAAAACCCACAAACAAAAACCAGAAATTAATTCCACAAAATAAATTATAAAAAGAGATAAATATTTAAAAAAATTGGAAATTAAAATGTAATCAGAGATTCAATTCAATGATCAATTTAGATCCATGATAATCTCCAGATCTCTATGGATATGAACCCTCCCCTATGCTTGCTTCAATTCCACCAAATTATCAAGTCAATAACAAAACTGAGACAAGATGAATTCATAGCACTAGTTCATCTCAATAAGAACAAAATTTCTCTGCAGACCACAACCCAGTTCAAAAAAAAAACCAAACTAAGGCGTTATTATTCTCCATCAAACATTGAACACAATATCAAAGTATTTTGCTCTAAAAATAAAAGATTTTTTTTCAGGAGAGAATAATTTGGAAGTCGATGCCAAATCTGGTAAAGATATTCGGCGGTGATGGTGGTCGGTAGATGAAAAGAGAGATCTGGTGCAGATGACCTGTTTGTTGTGTGCCGGTTTGAATGGATCGGCCCATACCTGGACGCGGATCTGGTGCGAGATCCCTATACTAGAAACCAAAACCAAACAAAGAAAAGGGAGATGAGAGAGAATAAAAGAATGGGTAATGGTTTTTTTTTTTTTCTGAGAGAGAAGATGGAGAATGTTCATGTGAAGGTAAAGAAGGTGTATCATGGTATTTTGGTTTTTTTTTTATTTAATATTTTTTTTAATTCTTTTCACAATTATTTATTATAATATTTTAGTATTAGTTATTTATTATTTAAATATTAATATAATTTTTTATTATAATTCATTAAATTAATTTTTATTTAAGCTATTTAAATATATATTTTTAATAATTAGTTTTTATTTAATAATTAATTATAAAGGGTAAAATGGTCAGTTCGTATTTTCTATCAAGTTTGACCGTCAAAATTAGGGTCATATGGACCAAATTGATATATTTATGAAAAGCAATGTATTAAGGGTTCTAATAAAGCAAACACGTTTAAAAAATTGATCTTTTCCCAAAAATTAGGGACTAAACTGATAATACCCCTTAAAAATTCTACTGAGAGTGTATGTATGTGTAATTTTACTTACATTTGATTCATACAAATCCTAACGCCTATATATAATCTCAACTCCTCACTAGTCGATCACCCCTTCCCTGCCGCTGGTCCACATTTTAAGTTTTCCATTTATTATTTAATTTGCTCTGTTTCTCCGACTCCGATTCGTTAATCTTTTGAGGTTAGCGTTTGTTTCTCGTTACATTTATTTGAGATTATCAGTGTCTCGTTCTCATGTTTAATTGTCATATAAGTTTATATTTTTGAATTCACTTCCTCATCGCTCACTATCCAGCCGCCAGTTGCCATCGGCTCGGCTATTCATTCTTTTGACAATAAAACATGAGAAAGAAATAGATATTTTCACTAAGTTTTCAGTGAAATACCTTTCATGTTTAATCCTGGTAGAATTTTGAAGAAATTAAGTTTAATATAGGTCTTTGATTTTTATTAATAATATTTTATGTTCTTTAATAGAAATTAGAGTTTGATATATTATATAGGTTTGGTTAATTTTTTTAAAGAAATTTGAAATATTATATATGTTCGGTTTATTTTTTTATTTATTTTTGAAGAAATTTGAGTTTAATATAGCTTTGGTGGCACATTCTTGCAGTGTAAAATTTTACTACTAATGGCAGTGGATCAATTACTGGTTGCTGTTTGTGTATGCATGTTGATATTAATCTTTGCTTTCTTTTTGCTTTTAATATTTATGTTTAATTGTCCATACAAGCATACAAGCATAACAAAAAGCCATTAATGTTTAATATTGGTATCTGTGAGTTGAGTGACAGATGAAGTTCGTGAAGCCCTTGCACTTGTTTGAGGAATTGATAAAGCGAAAAGCTTTAAGACCCAGAGAACATAACTGCAATTATGAATTGACCGGTCGATTGCTAGGTTTGAATGTTGGTGATAATTATGTGGCCGTGGCTGTGTCAAACTCAGCAAACGCAACTGCAATTCCTTTACGGTATAGCATCAATTTATAATGTTTTGTGCTAATATAAATGGTGAATACTTATCTTACAAGAAGCAAAACATCTCACTTTCACTGAATATGCTTTTATTTTTTCTCTACAATAAAAAAACAATTTTTAGCTTCGCCTGTTTTATGTTTATTCATGTGTAATGTGGATTTTGTCTAAACTACAGACCTTTGCATAGGCAGGAAAATGATATGTGTCAAATGGCCAATGCATTTCAAACTTTAGTAAGTTTTGTGTTTGTCCTCTATATATTTTTTTCCTTTATGTTTTCTATCTACTTTTCTTTTTTGAAAGTTTAATTAATATGTGAACGAGTTGACTAGGCATACTAATTACTCAAATACATATGTTATATGCCATTGTTAAATCAGCGAACCTTTTCGTGTGCTGAGTTGTTTCTTCTTTCATGTTTTTGTCTTTGTTTGATCTCTGAACATAATGTGGCTGGCTTCGTTGTTGGCTCTCCTTATAGTAGAAAGATTTATAAGGCTATTTGTAGGAAAGCAATGACAGAAATAGATGATCATTATGTAAGTTTTAATCTAATGAATTTTGAAGATTATTTCAAATTCGCTTTCTGATTTAAATTATCTAATTAGATTCTTTACTTTTTATTTTTTAGGTTACAACAGTGAAGAATTATATTAACGACTTAAGTAAAACTGGAAAATTTGAAGGTTTTAACTATACATATTGGGATGGCGATGTTACATCAAAGGTATGTGTGTGAACATATATAGAAAAGATTTGAATGTTTGGACATTTTTCATTTCAGAATGCTTCAGTTATTATGTCAATTTTTATTTGACAGAGACATCATGTCAATTAAATGTCTGATTAAATAAGCTTCAATTTGTTTTATTATGCATAGCTTAATTTTTTTGCATATGAAACTGCCTAACATTGTTGATCATTATTGTTTTTATACCTGTCTATTTAAAAAGTCCCAGAATTTAATTCATTGTTTTCATACAGAATTCGGAATTTGTATTTGATCAGCATATTTGTTTTATATATGAATTCAAATCTTCCCTGGAAGATACAGCTATAGAAAACCTTGATGCTGTTCGTGTATTGCAGGTAAAATCGTCTTTTCTTCTTTGCAAAATTGTATAAGTTCTTTCTAATTCGATAGTCTTTTCATATAAGCAAAATTGCATTAGTTCTTTCTAATTCGCTAGTTTAAATTCATATGTTTTTTGAGTTTTTAAACCTCGTGGGAAAGAGAATAAATGGCCAAATTAATTAAGTTAGGAGAGGAGATTTGATGCAGACAATAAGTTCTTATAAGTAGAGCTGGAGTCCAACTGAACAAATTTTATTTATGGAGTCTAGTCAGTAGACATTTAATTTCCTTCTATATTTGTGACACTTATGCAATTGGTTTTGAGCCAAGTTGACACATCCATTGTTACTTCACCTTTGGCAGGGGTACTTGGATGTTGCAAAATTATTGGTAGCAAGTGACATCGACACTTCAGTCAATATGACAACAAGAGTGGCGTAACTAATCGATAACCTCATTTGGCAATGTTTGATGGATTTTACCATATCAGGGGTGCTTGGTTTGGATTGGAGGAATTTGTTGTCTTCGGTGTATCATGGGATTAGACTAAAATATAATCTTGTCTGTGTAATTGGTTTTGTGTTGGTGTGGTTGGGAATAAATTTGTTTTAAGAGCACATCATGCTTTGCGTAACTTACAAAGATTCCAAAAACAATAGGTTTTTAAATTTTCGAAATTTTTATTGTGATTTAAAGCACATGTCTACCAGAAAGGTGTAAAATCTCATAATGTTTTGATTTGATAATTTTCTAAAAATCAGAGAATCGGACCCAAGTTCATTTTGTCATAGTAGGGATTTACCAAGTAGTTAGGCATTTGAATAGGGATGTTTAGCCCTTAGTGGGTTGTTAAGGCCCGTGGGCAGTGGGCCAGTGGCTTTGAGGTATGTTGTATTTTGGTGTGTGAAGTATTCATAATACTTCATTCTAAAACAATTTTGGTTTTGGAGTTCGTCATTTATTGATAAGAATTGAATTTAGGGACGACAACGGGTTGGATTGGTGTGAACCTGCATGCCCCATACCTGATTCGTGCGTGCATTGAACGGGTTTTCAATTTTCGTCTATGGGTGACCATAGTCGATCCGAATTCAATTCACCCATTTCATTTTAAAAAAAATGTTCAAACCATTAAATATATAAATTTTACTATATAATTGAATATTATGTCATAAACTAAAATTTTAAAATTATTTTATATTTAAAAATACATTTAAATAGAAAAATATTCTTAAATTTAAATATAAACTATGAATAAATATTAAATTTTAAAGTTAAACGGACATTTAAAATCCATATATAAACTTAAATTTAGTAGAATGTAATATTTAAATTATATAAATGGTAAATTACATGGCTTACATTGGTTAAATGAATAATAACATAGAAACCCGTTGAAAAATCATAATAACACTTGTATCCCCTTGACCGGTTGACTAATCGTTCACCACAGTTAGTCACTAACTAATTAAGCATAATTTTTGTAATCTTACATTATTATTAAATAAATGAAACAAAAAGTTATCCAATCAAACATTGCCACATTAGTCGTAAAACCTTTATCTATTAAAAAAATAACTCTTAAAAAATAATAAACTAAATTGAGAATTGTGAGAGATCTGGAAATTTTCCGGATCTCCTCCAACTCCATCTAATATGGAGATTTCCATCTTAGATACAGCTTCTCCATCTGAGATAGTGATATCAATGGTACGGGTTGGGGACGGGTTTTCCATTACAATCCTCAATCCCAATTTATATGAAAATTATCATCTTGGGTGAATACTAGCCTTATAATAAACAGTACAGGTACGGGGATTCCTTATTAGGAGATCGCTTCCTCAACCCATACTATCATCAACCCATTAATGTATTTTTTTAATGATTTTTAATAGGGATCATATCAAAATTATTGAATAATATAAAAATTATGATACAATGCAGGTAACAATTCACAAAACTCTAAATCAATTATAGCATAACACAACTCATTAACAAACTCTAAAAATAGAGGGAAAATTACATTGAAAGTTGTAGTTTTATATATACTTTTTAAATATTGGACGACATTCTTCAACATAAATATAAATAATAATATAAATATAAATGGGCTGGGACGAGGTGGAAAATCCCAAAACCAGATTGAAATTATATCGAGGATGAAACAATTTTCAAACTCATACCACAACATAAATGGTAGACAATAAACTGGCCACAAACGGGATGGGTCCCCAGACCAATGGGTAATTTTGACATCCCTAATCTGAGATGGAATTACTCATCTCAGATGGAGCTTCATTGTAGCCATCTGCAAAGGAGCATAGATAGAGATCCATCGTAGCCATCTACGAAGGATCCATTGCAGATAGGTCGCTCATTTGCGATGCTCCATTGGAGACAGTCCTTCTGTGATAGAATTCTCCATCGTAGATGGTCGATCGGCGATGGCTGTGAGCTTGCGACAGAGGTTCATCGAAGGTGGAGCATATCTGCTCCTTTATGTTTTCCAAAAAAAAATTTAACTGTTTGTTTTACATATTTTTTTTCCTATCAAATTGATTGAAGAAGATATTAATTATTACGATGAAATTTGTGGTTTTTTGTGGAATTGATTTGTTGTTTTTGTTTGTGGAGTTTGGTTGAAGAAAAGTTTTTGGTGATTGTGGAGTGAGAAAATGAAGGAAAATGTTAATTTTTTTTATGATTTTTTAATTAACTAATATTTGATATTTTTCAAATACAAGTGTAAAGGCAAAACTGGCTTGCCTTTTTTTTCCCAAATTCTTCCCAAATGATGTTGGCATGTGATGTGTCAACATCTTGTAAATCACAAGATTTTGATGATGGTGTTTGGGTTTTTGCCATAAAGATTGTATTATGTAAATGATGATAAATTATAAATAAAAGAAGTAGTTTTTTCATTCTATTTACATGTCTTATACTTTATATCATATGTGCTAAACATCCAAGATTGCCGGATGTAATCTCAAATTGAGTATATGAGTGTCATAACAGAGGAATTCAGTTTGAGACGTGTAATCTAAAGAGTCCATAGAGAGAAAATAAAGTAAGGTACTTTATTTGTGGTTAATCTACAGCTGCGGTCCATTCCATAATGTATGGTTGTCTTATCCTAGACTACTCATATGCTGATATAAGAATGGAGGTACCTTATATGATATGATCATATAGGACTGGGCCACATTCTATATGAATCTCTCACCAATAACTGTTACATAGGGAGATTCATATATATCAACAAATGATGACTGTATATGGGTGATCTTAATCCTGAGTGTCTTACTGACTCCTTCAGGTTAGATCGTGGTTTCTGATTTACCATGGGTGAGATCGGAGTAGCATACCCAACCAATATCTCCGTATCTTGGAATCGTAGTTTGTCTTGTGGCTGGGAAGGTCTGTACACATTAGTGGAATCTACTCTTTCTTGTGAGAAGTAGAGAAGTAGCTCCCTTAAGGGTTGATTCAGGGTTTTGGATAGTATATGTAATATTTTTTTCAAATTTAATATTAATTACAGGTTGTATATATTTTATTTTTATTTTTATTTTTTATATTTTTTTTATTGATGTAATATGGTGAAAACCAACTATCCAGAACGCGTATCACAACAGCCACACGAACCTGTTGTGCGATGGCGCAGCAACAAGGGCATGGTTGTCACACAAAAGCAACACATGTGCAATATCAGAATTGCTTGTTGTCACGCAAAAGCAATACATACTGCTTGTTGTCACGCAAAAGCAACACATGTGCAATATCAGAATTGCTTGCATTTGCAACACATGCGCAACACCCAAGACTGCTGCAACTTCCTAAAAATGTGATGCATATGTGCGATGCACAACTGCTACACATTTTGCTGTGTTGACATGCAATTGTTCAGGTGTCATGCACTTTATTGTGCAAGTGTTGCACAACATGTTCATGCACATGCGTTGCACAACATGGTCCATTCACGATGCGCAATTGTTGGGCATGGTGCAACAGCCGTGCGCGCTTGGCGCAACGCAAGACTGCCCTTTGCGCAAGCGGCAGTGCTACAACACGGCCTATGCGCGCGAACGCAGCCACGCACGTAATGTGCTAGGGCTGCACGTTTTAAAGCTCTAAGGTTCCGTGTACGCGAGCGTGTTTTGGGTTGATTTTGGGAAATTTCGGGCCTCCGAAAAGTGTTAGAGTAACACTTGGGCTTTAGGGATTTAATCCTTTAATCCATGTGATAGATCCATTAAAATAAATCAAGTTGGACTTGATTTTGAGCCCTGATGATTCAGAAGACAAGACTTGAAGATTATGGAATTACAAGAAGACCAGGGAATGCCTTAGATAATTTTTTGTAATTAGAATTTCTTTTTTAAGTTAGGTAAACTCATCGTACTCGGTCAATTCATGTATGCTTTTATCATGTGATAATTAAAGTATTGCCATGCATACACATGTGAAATTTCCTTTAATCACTTATAGTGTCAAATATACCTGGGGGGGGGGGGGGGGGGGGGGGGGGGGGTGAATAGGTATAGTCTCAAAATTCTTGCAATTTCTTTTTCTTCACAAGATATACAATTGCACAAAGAAGCTTTAACAAGTATATTGATTCAACAAGACAATATAAGATCAATTAATCAAGAGTTGAAACAATACAAGTCAAAGTGAGTAAAGAAATTAAAATGCTAAAATCAGCACAAAGGATTTTAGGTGGTAAAACCTCAAAATGAGGAAACATCCACGGGTTGATACCACAACCACCGACAAAAAGCAAATCACTATGACAAATAGGAGATACACACTCAAGAGGCAATCAACACATGATTCACTCTCCAAGCTATCTACATTTACCCTCAGGCCTAGTGAACTTACTATGCCGACTTCCTATTCAAGACCTCACGTCTCTAGGAAGATTTCTTGCTTGTCTATCCAAGTCCTCCCGACTCTTGACAAGACTTCCACGCTTAGCTATCCGGATCATCCCAATCCTAGCCAAGACTTCCAATGCTTCGCTATCCAAGTCCTCCCGACTCTAGCCAAGACTTCCAATGCTCAAATCAAAGAATCACTCTTAGAAATGAGACTTCCAACCTCTTAACACGACATATGATCTAAGTGAATGCAAATGATGCAAACACAAGCAAATAGAGCAAGTTGATCAAACACACTCTATGAAGAATTAAAACCTATAAATCAACAATCAAGATCAAATCACAAAGATATTCTAGATTCAAGTTCATGTTCTTCAAAATTAGCTAAAATGATATTCAATCAAACATATAAAAGCTAATTTCGAAACTCATCCAAACAAGTCTAAAATTGGAATCAAAATCATTCTAAACATTTTTCTTTAATCAAATAAGAAGATACATCAAGTTGATGATAAAAGAAAAATGGAAAGAAGATGATTCACTTACAAATGATGAACACACGAATGGAGATCAGATCACTATGAAAAATATGGACATCAATTGACTCGGAAAATGCTTGGACTTGTTCTTCTTTGCAAGACCAACAATTTCGGCTTTTGAAAGTCTAAAAGCAAAGTTGATTTGAGAGAGATATCACAAAACAAAATTGGATAAGTTGTGAAAAATTTCTCCACAAAATTTGAATATATATCTAGGGAAAGTGATGTGGAGAGGAGAGAGAATCAACCACCCAATGAGAGGCTGCCACATCAGCTTCCCGTGGAGGTGTGTGGCCTCCATGGGGGCAGAGGGGTGGCCATCCCTTGGGGCCCATATGCCTCCACAGGGAAGGAGTGCAAATGGCGCTTTTGCCATCCCTCTTCCCTCGCGCACTACTCGCGTTCTTCGGCCGTTCTCCGGCCTCCGAACTCTGAATTCAAATATGTTTTCAGATTACAAACAGTAACTCCCTCATGGACATGGACATCAAATAAAATTTCACAAAAGATATGGAAATCAATTCGATAAACAAAGAAAAAAACCGTGCACGATAAAGACAAGGAAAGTTTAGTAACTTCCAACTCGGAACTCGAAAACATATGAATGAGTAACTGAAACGATTGAAACTCAATATAGAACAATATGAGTACATAAGCAAGTCTGATATCACAAAAACACAAGCAAATAAACACAAGAACACATAGGTATGCTATTTCCTAGAAATAGTTCTTGAACATGCAATATTATAAAAGTTGTCAAACTAAATCTAATGCATGTGCATACTTCAATAAGTGTGTGTGAATGTGTTATACTAATTTGGCATAACGATGCAGAGACATATATGAATGCAATGTGTATGTGTGCACCTACGCCTTGCAAGAGGAAGAAGAATCTCGATACCTTAGCATCCAATGCGAAGTTGCTTTTCTTCTTTGAAGCTCGATCCAATCACGAACCACCTAAGCAACTAAGCAATACAAACAAAGAGCGTTTTGTTATGGAATCAAGCCAACACAAATCTAAAACTTAACAATCTCCCCCTTTGGTTATTCCATGACAAAACCTCAACCTTACCATACAATGATCACTCAAACAAACTCTTAGTTGATTGCATTCTCATATCCTTACATTACAAAGAGAACCATAAACTAAAAAAACTACAAGTCTCCACGAGTCATCAAGATTCTCCTTCTTTTATCATTAAGGAGCATGTGAGAAACACACAACCAAACAAACATGAAATATTCTACATAGAAGATTGGTGAGATATATCCACAAAAATAAACAAGACTCCCCTTATCTCATATAAAAGTTTACTTTAAAGCACTCATATAGTTCCTTAACCTCAACACACAAGAATTCTTTACTCCCCTTAAGAAAAGAATTCTCCTCCTTAATATGTGAAGGTCAATAATCCACAAAAAGGTACATTCTACCACATGAGGTACATTTCTCCCACACATGGTGAGGTATACATTTCTCCCCCTTTTTGTCAAGGAATAGTCAAAGAAATAAATATAGGATAATCAAGGGAAAAAAGGCTAATATATGAGATAAGTAACATGCATTTTCAATGTTCAATTATGTCATGTTTTTATCAACATAAAATCATGTGAACATATCATAAAAGAGAACAAAGTTTAGCATACAATGCTCCCCCTTGATAATTGCTTTATCTAAGATCAAGATATGATATTGTTCGCAATGATATACACACTTTCACACAATCAAGCAATTTTTAAAGAAATTTGATAAGAATTAATTTGGGGAAGAGGTGAGAAGAGAAGAACAGAGGAAGATTTGGGTTAAAAATATTCGATACCTTTATTCAAGAGCATTTTGACCATTTACAGGTCTACATTATGATAACTACTGACCCCTAAAATACGAACAGATTGGCATGTGCATAATCTCAACAAAACTAATGAATCAATCTTGATCTAACTAATTTATTCAAATCACTAAGATAACTAAAGATAACTATTGATTGAGTTAACCACCAAGTTTCATGCGTGCATGGGAACTTGGCTTTTTAATGACTAAGTCAGCCACCGAGTTGCATGTTTGCATGGGAACTTGGCTTGCATGGCTCATATGGGTTCACACATCACCCCCTCCCACTCAAAGCATCCTAGTTCGCAAGGATGAAATTCGAATAAGTCCGAGAGAAGCGTCTTTGATCTTCCCAAGTTGAGTCTTCTGTTGGGGCACCTACCCACTTCACCAAAATCTCTGTTTTCGGCCGGTAATTGCCCTTGAGAATCACCTTACGATCCAAAACCGTCTCAGGCTGGGGATGAAGGACCACGGGGTCCGACACTGGTGGAAGCTGGTCCCAAGTGCTTTTTCAGCATACTTACGTGAAACACATCATGTATCTTAGAGCCAGCAAGTAAGGCTAACTTATAAGCCACCGGACCCATCTTTGCTGTGATTTGGAATTGTCTAACAAAGTGGGGAGCCAATTTAAGAGAGCTACGTAAGGCTACAGAAGCTTGTCGATACGGCTGCAGCTTCAAATACATGAAATCCCTAACAGAAAAATTCACCTCACGATGATGTTGGTAGGCCTGTACCTTCACACGGTTACAGGCAATCTGAAGATTGTGGAGTAAATCTCGTAGAATGGAGTCTCTGTCACGGAGATACTCGCCCACAGCTTGGACGCGAGAAGTTCCAGGAACATACGTCAACATGCTAGGTTCATGGATACCGAGTTCTATAACGGAGTTTACAAAATTTGGCTCGTCATGAGTCCAGATTTGACCAAATACATTTTACCCTCAAAACTATCATGACTGAATTCCAAGCCATGCGTCTCTCTCACAGCACATCTGAAACCAAAATCAACATCTTCGCTCCTAGAGAATCCGTACAACCCCTTAACCAATCCAACACTTTCAGCACCACCACCACTGTTTCGCTTGGTTCTTCACCAAACCAAAAATCGATCTCATCTTTTAATACTGCACATGGTTCGTTCTATCGGTTTACAGGCCGAGAGGCTTGTGAAAGGAGCAAAAAGGTGTACCATATTTTTCTGCCACACCCAAAGAATTGCCTAGCGAATCAACTTTCACTGAACCGATCTCGAAAATTTCCTTCCGTGCTATGGCCGGAACCAATCATCCTTGGACCATTCGAGTTTTTGACAAATTGAAGAACAAGGGAATGTATAACTCTAAAGGGAAAATATCGACCCAAGTCGAAAATTCTAGTGAAATGGGATGAGGCGCCGCGAGAAGATGCGATATGGGAAAACGAGTGGCATTTCTTACGAACTTATCCCGACTTTATCCTTGCGGACAAGAATAATTTGAGAGGGGTGGAATGATATGTGCCTATTTAGGTGGGTACACATGCATGTGCATTGTGAGCCATGCTAAGAACCATGCAATGAGGGTTTGATCATGATAAGGTTGTATTCGGTTAATGGATTGGATCACCAATTTGAATTTGAATTAGTTAGAGAAGAATAAATTAGTTAGGAGTCTTTGATAGACATTTGAATCATGTATAACAATATGATGCTTATCTGTTTCCTTTTCTTTAATGTATTTGTTAAGAATCCTATTTAAGGATCTGAAGGAATGAAAAAACGGCATGAAATGAATTAACCCAAATTATCTAATTGTCTTTCTTCTTCTCCTCTTCCTCTCCAAAATTAATTCTTATCAAAATTCAACAAAATAAGCTTTACAAACTATGAGAGATACACCAAAATTTTCAATCTCTCTCATAATTCTTCTTAAATTGCTAGCATATCAAATTCACTTGAGAGCAAAACAAGTTTGTGTGTGGATTTGCTTCAAAAATATATAAAGGAGTAATTGGATCATCAACATGCAAACCATATCAACATCTATTCATCTTAAGATTTTTCATAAAAGGTCAAACCGATTATCATCCAGAATTTTTTGCTTTTAAGAGAATAGATTTCAATATATGAGCGTTTGTGTGCATGTGGCTCGTCATCCTATTTCTGTTTTTCAACCCGAGCAATCACAATTTTCAACTATACTCCTTTTAGCCTTTTTTTAGGCTTTTAATAAAATATATATTTTTTATTGATTCTTTTCAACACTTCTTTGATTTTTCTAACATAAACATATACACTTTATAACAGCTTTCACTCATCATAATGGTGTAACCCTTTCCTACATTGGGCGGCTATACAACCAAAACGTGTCGCCATTTTCATAAAGGTGCTCGTTGAGTTCTATGTAGTTGTATAAGCAAAATGGATACTGACCATAGTTCATCTTTAATGTACTAGTCAAAAGACTTCAAGATGAATCCATAACTCACATATCTTCAAACTCAACTTACTCAAACTAAACATATGAGAGAATCAAAGTGTGCACTTTTGAAAACCAAGTTTTATGGCTTAAAAGTGCATGATCTAAAAGTAATATAAAGAGACTTACTTAAGATCTTTACTTCTCAATAGAGTAGCTTTCATTGAATATGAAGCTCATGTTTTCAAAAAATATGCCAATCATCAATCAAACAAGTATAAGATATAACACATGCATGATGTAAAAGATTTTTGTTAGGATTATGCTCAATAGCAAGAGTGTAATAATATATTTGACAATCTTTTCTTATTAATAAAGTGATTACTAGTTTAACAAATCTTATAGCATTTATAGTTTAATTATTATAATTGTCAAAAGTAAATAATCATAAGGTCAAAAGACTATGAGAAATGAAGAATTGTTCATACATCTGGATATGTATGAAGTAGACACGATTCTTTAGTTAGTCTTGAATAATATTCACAACTTAAGATAAAGGTTGGGCGCTTTTACCTTGTTCAAGTTGTAGATTTTTTTGCTAGCATTTGAGTGGGATCAAATGTGTTATGATGAGTCTAAAAACATCAAAGTGTACTGTCTTTGGGCAAAAGAATATGAAAATACACCTCAAGCGTGTATCTAATACAACCTAGAGAGGGGGGGGGGGGGGGGGGGGGGGGTGAATGGGTTGTTAATCGATTATTACCAATTTTTCGATTAGTCAATATTAATCATAATTAACCCAATATAAACAAACATACAAAATCAAGTAAAGTGTGGAAATTAAAGAACACTTGATTTTTACGTGCAAACCCTTCAACAAGGGAAAAACCACGGACTAGCCAAGCTAGTCACCTACGTCACCAAATCCACTAGATGAAGAGAAAGTTATACCCTCAAGTGATACACAAACTCTCACTCTAGATAACCTCAGCCTATGGACACTACTACTTACCACTCTTGGTTCAATCCCTAGTGATATTCTCGGATCAACTACTCTTGGCGTGAGCACCTCCTAATCTACCTGTGGGCCTTTTACAGTGGATTCCCGACACAATGCTTGCCAACCACACCCTTGGTTGCAAGACTTCTCTTGCTTGTACAACTACCACCCGTAGCCACAAGACTTAACTCAATGAAGAGACAATGTCTAAATGTGAACATGCAAAAGATGCTCAAATGCAATCAAGTGCTAGACTCACACAAATTGCCTAACTAGGAGTTTGTAGAAACAAATCCAAGTTGTCAAATGTCTAAATGCAAAGCATAAAGACTTAGCTAGATGTTATCAATAACAACAATCCTAGCTATCACAAACAACCACAATGAATCAATAAAATGCTCATAATGTATTCAACATATACTTAGCATATATTCATGTGGTTGAGACAAAGCATTTATGTTGGGGTTTCTGCCCTAAAGATGAAATTTGTAAACGGATTTATGAAACAAATAAAAAGAAAAGTTCAATTCATTCTTGTTGTGTTGTTTATTTTATAACTTCAGTATATTAACATCCTAGATTGCCAGATGTAATCTCAAACTGTGTATATGAGTGTCATATACGGATGGATACAGTAAGATACGTGCAATCTAAAGAGTCCATAGATAGCAAATAAAGCTGGGTACTTTATTTGTGGTTAATCTATAGCTACGGTCCATTCCGTAATATACGGTGATTCTATCCTGAATCATTCATATGAAGATATGGGAATGGAGGCATCTTGTATGATGTGATCATATAGGACTGGGTCATGATCAATATGAATCTCTCACCAAGATCCGTTTATCGATGAGATTCATATATATAAACTAATGATGGCTATATGTGGGTGATCTTAATCCTGAGTGTCATATCGACTCCTTCAGATTAGATCGTAGTCTTTGATATACCATGGATAAGGTCGGATGCAGTTCCTGATCAATATGCTCTGTATGATGGGATTGCAGTTTGGCTTGTGGCTGAGAAGGTTTGTACACAATAATGGAATCCACTCCTTCTTGTGATAAGTAGATGGTAGTGCCCTTAAAGGTTGATTCGGGGCTTGGACAATATGAGCGCTCTCCTAATTCCGTGAGGAAATAGGATTTATTATCCATTAGAGAATCAACGGTACTTAAATGATAAATGTAATTAAAGGGGTATAACGAACATTATGATCCAGCTCTAATTATGAACTACTATGGAGGATCACACCATGTGTAATAGATATATCGATGGACACTGAGTTGTATCGGTCTATGTAAAAGTGTCTGCAGTTGAGAGAGTGATAACACCGGAGTTAATAATTAAGGAATATTAATTAAAGAGTTTAATTAATGATTCCAAGGATTATTGGAGCTCAAAATACTATGGGTCCATTAGGTCCCCTTGCTAGCCTGATCGATTTAAGTAACAAGGGTCACAGTTAATTGATTGGATTGTCCAATTAATTGTGTTACGAAAGTGACACGTATTTATTGGGAAATTAATTGAATAATGAGATTATTTAATTAATGAATAATGGTGATTAAATAAATTAAACAATAAGATTATTTAATTATGTTGTTAATCACTAAATGGAGGGTGATAGTTGATATTTGATTTTAAATAGAATGAGATAATATGATTATTTTATGTATTAAATTAAATATTTGAAATTGAATTTAAAAAGTTTAAATTCAAAATAAATATTTAATTATCTTTTAAAATAAAAGATATGAGATATCATTTTAAAAGATTTAGTTTTAAAATCGAAAATATATCAATTAAAAAGATTTAGTTATAATAATATATATGATATATATTTTGATAACAAAATAAAAAAGAGAAACACGCATCAACGGTGATTCAATTTGTATGGGATGCAAATTGTGGTGCGTGAATCAATTTTTTAAAAAGAGAAAAGAGAAAGAAAGAGCAAGTTGTGTAAGTGAAACTAAAGAGAGAAAAAAGCAATTAGTAAGTGCACTATTGAAACAAAAGAAAAGAGAAAAAAAAAATATATATTTTTAAGAACAAGAGTTGTTCTAAGTTATTTTTAGAAGAAATAGTTTCTTCTTCTTTTCTCTACATCCTTCTAAATTCATGAGTACATGACGTGCCCACACGCAATTACCAGTTCTGGGAATAACTAGGAAGATCAGTGGTACAGACCAAGAGGATATTGCATAAAGTGAAGGAGCCTCCAAACGTTGGTAAGGTTCTAAATAATTTTTTTTCTTGATTACAATTTCCAGAGTTTACATATTGTATGTATTAGATTCGGAAAAATAATTACGATCTTGTTAATAGCCAAAATTGGCTAAGGACCAAAGGGAAATTTTCCACCCTCCAGGCCTGGCTCCTTGCCCGAGATCATCCACCAGAAGACCGTGTTACCCAAAGCCGAGCTATGGCACTGCCCCACAGGAACAAGGACGGGCTCCAGAAACATCCGGAATAGAGCCAGGAATGATCAGATCAAGCCCGCGTCACTGAACCTGAAAACAAGAAATTCCCCCCCGAAGTCGGGATTACCTCGTAACTTCTCCAGAAGCTCGCCAGTACCTCGCTGACATAGTAAGGTGTCCGCAGGAGGCCACACCTAACTTCAAAAGGTCAAGGGAGGATAAACCTAGCTTCTGATTAGACAAAATTCCTTTATATCAAGGCTAGAACACTGATCGACCTCACTACCTGATGTACCCCGCCACATTACATGCCATATTCGACGATCCCTACGGGAGAACATGCTAGACCTGAAGACACACATGATCATATCTTAAGACATTACATGCGTACAGAACAAATAATAGAGTCCAAGTAGGAAACAAATTGATCTCCGCCAAGATATCCACGATTCAGCAATTAACTCAAAGTCAATAACATTTAAAATGAAAATCTCGTCCGATAAGGAGGGGAGAGATGGAGAAACTCAAGGGAAGAATCAATTAGTTTAACCTACGAAGACATTGTATAAAGGAGGGACTTCCTCCTTCTGAAAAAAGAAACTACTATTCAACAAGCACACAACAAGTACCCAACTACACCCTAGAGAAAAGTGAGATCAATTTGAGAGAGAGAGAGAGATGTATATCACATATTATCAATAGAGGAAGCCTTTTTTGATTCTTTTGAATAGCTAATAATATCGTTGTTTCCTTGTCATTTCATTAGGCACTAATATATATATACGTTCTACCTTGGTTATCACCTACGTGGTAATGATCTCGAGGGTGCTAACTGAGATTTATTGCCCCGAGCTAAATTTCCGTTAACACTTTCTAGCGCCGTCTGTGGGAATAAACCTACACCCAGTTAATCAGATCAACTATTTGCATTTACATTTTCGTTGTTTTACAGGAACTATAAGGCTCCGCTCTTCCCAAGGCCAACATGGAATTTTGGAACAACCCCCGGCGAGGCCTACGCGAAAAGCCCCAAGAAAGGGGAGAAAGTCAGGGTATGGCAGTCAAGCTCCGGTCCAAACAACTATTGCGCGGGCTTCTGGCCACCCTATAGTGAGCCAGGCCGCGCTCGACCAACAAGCGGCAGCCTTCATGGAAACCGTCCGCATTCGCCTACTCACTGAAGGCATCATGGTTCAGCCAACCAGCCTGAATGATCAGGAAGAGCCGAGCAGGTTTGGAGCTAGGCAGCCTGCCTTTGATCGCCTGGGACCTCCTCTTCCAGAGCTAGCTCGAGACAGATCTGGGCCCCAACTTTCGATCCGGGATAGACTGGGACCCATGCCCCTAGTACCGAAAAGACCTTCACAATATCAACCCAGGCAAGTTAAGTCCACCGTAGATCCTTTGACCCGGGAGCAACGGGAGCTATCCCACCCAACTGCATCAAAGAGGAACGCCCGGGCCCAAGAGGAGGAGAGTAGACAAACTTCCCAAATGGATCATGTTTATGAAGGGGACCAGATAGAGGTTGCCAGTTCATCAGAGAGACTCGATAGTGAAGAATCCGAGGTCAATTCAAAGAAACCTAGGAACAAGCGGCTGAGGGATCAGCTGGCAAAGCTACAGAAAGAGGTCCAGCAGATAAGAAAAGGAAAGAATAAGGAGGATAAAAAGGATCCTTTGAGTAAGATGAACGCTCCCTTCACTAGGAGGATCCGAGAAGCGGAGCTCCCACCAAAATTTAAAATGCCAGCAGATAAGTTCTCCTGAACGAAAGATCCTCTAAGCCACCTGAAGAGGTTCGTTCAACAGATGAAGGTCCAGAACACTACCAGAGCAGCTATTTGTAGGATGTTTCCAACGACCCTAACCGATATTTGGTTAGGGTGGACTCTTTCACGAAGTTATCAACAGATATTTGGTCACAGTTCCAAGGGGTCAAACCTCGTTCGAAAGATCCCATACACCTCCAATATGTGATTCAGGAATGAAGTGAGACACTTCGATCATACGTGGAACATTTTCACAAAGAGGTCATACAAATGGGAGTTTTCACCTAGAAAGAAACTCTCGCCAACTTCAGGCGAAACCTATGGGCGGGAAAGCTTTTCCGCTCCTTCACTAAGAGACCTCCCGAGACTTACCAGGAGGCCTACGATCAGGCTCTTGAGCAGGTCGAGATCGACAAGCAACTTAAAGTCAAGATGGAACACGACGACATGAGAACGGCAAAGCGTCTGAAAAAAGAAGCCCCCAAATTTAAGCCAGCTCAGAAAGCTCAGAATAAACCTCCCAATAGGTCGACCTATCGCATTCCCGCTCCTCAGCACAAGTAAGAAAAATATCCAGCAAGACGAACCCCTCATCGGGCTTCGTCACCTCTGAGGACTGTGGCCCCCGTAATGTGAGGGGAGAAAGGGTATGACTACTACACTCCTTTGAACGCTTCCAGGGAAACGGTCTACCTTGCTATATGAGACAAGGGGCTACTCCAAAAGCCTGCTCCCATGAAAGCCACAGCTGACAGGAGGAACCGGCACAAGTACTGCGACTTTCATGAAGACGTGGACCATAACACTTCAGAGTGTTATAATTTGCACAACCAGATTGAAGCCCTGAGAAGGAGGGGATACTTGACTGAGTTTCTACAGTAGATCAGAGATAATATTCGGACTGGAAGGGAGGTACAAGCCAAAATCCGTGAGGATACGGAGAAGAGAAAGGGGGAACAGGCTGACTTAATGCAACAAATCCAGGTGATACACACCATCAGCGGAGTGCCCACACTGACTGGCACTTCAAATAATTCCCGAAAAAACCATGCAAGGAAGATTCCTTGCATAGAAGAATGTCAGGGGGTCTTCAAGGTCAGCCAAAGCCCGATAGAGTCCTCCCAGTCGGCACAGATCGTTTTCACTGAAGCAGATGTCTTCAACATTGTGCAACCTCATGATAATCCCATGGTAATCACAATACAGATTACCAACTGTCTGGTCCATCGCGTGCTCATAGATACAGGTAGCAGTGTAGATATCTTCTTCAAGGATACTTTGGAAAAATTAAACCTGAAGCAAGGTTGTTACAATAGCTGTACAACTCCACTTTATGGGTTCACTGGAGATTCGATCATATCAGTGGGGTCGATGATCCTCCCAGTGATTATCGGAATCACCCCTCTCCACCAGAATGTTATGACCGACTTTGTTGTGGTCGACACCCCATCGGCCTACAACGCCATCCTAGGGAGACCATTCCTGTCCTCATTGAAGGGAGTCTTATCCATATACCACAATGTCCTGAAGTTCCCAGTTGGAGCCAAGGTAGGAGAAGTACGCGAAGACCAGCAGGCAGCTAGGAGATGCTACGCAGTGTCTGCCAATCCTACAGCTCTAACAAAACAATGCGTACATGTGGCATTAGTCCAGGAAAACATGGAAACATCCCGGATAATCCAGGAAAAGATGGAGCCTGTGGAGCATCCTGAGCATCCAGAGAGCGAACCTATTATGATTTATGAGGAGGAACGGAGCAAGGAATGGGCCAACGGACAGCCCGTAGATAGACTAGAAGAGATACCCATCAGAGATGACGATCCCTCCAAGATTGTCAAGGTCGGGGCCACCCTTGAACTAGAAATGAAAAAAGGTTTAATTAATCTTCTCAGAGAATTCAGCGGCATCTTTGCTTGGAGCCATGATGAAATGCCTGGAATCCCTGCATCATTGGCCGCCCATCGACTAGTGGTAGATCAAACAGTCAAGCCCGTCAAACAGAAGAGGCGTCACTTCAAAGCTGAGAGGAACGCTGCGGTACAGGAAGAGGTAGATAAATTGATCAAGGCAAGGTTTATCAGAGAAGTTTGCTATCCCGAATGGATCACCAACGTGGTCATAGTTACAAAGGCGAATGGGAAGTGGCGTATGTGTGTCGATTACAACGACCTCAACCTATTTGATCGGTCTATTTCTATACATATTTTAGGTCCCCATTTCCTATTATTTGTGATTTGTTTTTCAGTGAAATTAGGTATTTTATGTGTTTGTTGAGCATGTGTAGGTCACATTCCTTAGATGAAGTGTTTGAAGGTAATTTCAAGGAAAAGAGCTTAAATGTGAAGAAAAAGAGAAAAGCTGTCATCCACCGCTGTGTAGGTCGCTCTTCATGCATGACCTCCACCGCGGCACGTCCAGTGGTACATTTCAGTAGGCTTTCTGTTCTTTTCCGCAGTCCATACCGCTTCCCGGGCATCAACCTCAACCGCGGTCTATGCCGTGCAACACTCCGGGAAAGGCTGATTCGGCCAGTGCAGAACAGCTAGATTGCGGGGGCCGTATCTCTTAGCTCCAATTGAATTTTGTGTCCTACTACCTATGAATGGAAAGCCCTAGAAGTCTAGTTTTCGGTGCACTTTTCGGATCACAATTTTGATATTCCTAGAAGAAGTTATGCCTATTTTAGTATCCGATGGTCAGATCAGTCATAATTCCGCAAATAGTGACGGGATTTATTTTGCAAGTTGTCGGAACGGGAAATATTACCTTCTTGGACATGAGTGTGAGTCTTGGAAAGCAAGTTGACACCAAATCCTTATCTTCCTTCAATAAGTAATCAATTTGAGTGGATCAGGAAAGAATTAAATCCCAAAAAGGTAGAGTTCCAAAAGGGAAACAATTTCCTTGTTGTTTAAGGACTTGGCTTAGCATCTAAAGCATATTTAAACCCCTTTGATGCCTAATTTCGGGATAGAGAAGCTAAGGGAGGTCCCAAGCCACCAAGGGGGCCGTCCCCCATCACTCCACCACCATACATCACCACACACTCATTCATCTTTACACATAGAAGATTTGAAGACGAAGGGGAATTCATCATTGAAGATCTTAATGAGTTTTATCTTTTCTTTCTCTTCTCTTTTTATTTTCAACATGTGTAACTAATCCCATAACTAGGGAATCAATGTGAACCTTTTGTGAATGCTCATATATGGATTAATTATTATTTCATCAATTAAAATTCTTGATTTATTCATTGTGCTTAATTGCTTAATCCTCATTAGTTTTAATATTTATTCACACCATAGACCAAGGGTGAATAACTATTTGGCATGATTTTATGGTTAAGACTATCTGAGAATTAGGGTTAGAGTATAGACCAAACCTAATCTTGATTAATGCTATTTTGAATGAATGAATTTTATCTTTAGCATAGGCCAAGCAAAGTATAGAATTTGGTTCTTAATTCTTGCGCTTAAAGGGTTTCTGATTATTATTCACACCTTGACCATAGGGTGAATAACGGTTGGAAGCACGTGACTCAGCCCGCGACCGAACGGTAATAGTCACATTAAAGACAAAGAATGAACCCTAGAATTGATTGAATCATGTTTACAAATTAATTTCATAAATTGAGTATTCATAATTGGGGATCATTGATAACCTAGTGCTTTCTATCTCTTGATCACAACCATATTTTCTTTTAAATTGTTTTCTTTAGTTTAATTTAATTTAGTTTTAGTTTAATTCAATCATCAACAAATCTTTTGGTTACTTTAATTTAACTTTAATTAGAATTAGTTTTAATTAATAAATTACTTTTCCTCGTGGGAACGATCCTTACTTGCCACAGTACTTATCTTCACGATTCGTGCACTTGCGAGTATAGTTTTTAATAACAAGATTTTACACATCAACCGGGCCTGTCCAAACGACAGTTTTCCTTTACCAAAGATTGACCAGCTGGTTGACTCCACGTCCGGGAATAAACTCTTGAGTTTTATAGATGCGTTCTCAGGATACAACCAAATTAAAATGCACCCGGCTGACCAAGATAAAACCAGTTTCATTACTGGGCAGGGCTTGTATTGTTACAAGGTGATGCCGTTTGGTTTGAAGAACGCAGGGGCTACAGACCAGCGGCTGGTTAACAAGCTGTTCAAGCCTGAGATAGGAAGGACGATGGAAGTATACATCGACGACATGATCACAAAGTCACCAACCGCAGAAGGACATCGGGAAGACCTTCGCAAGACCTTTCTCATATTGAGAGAAAACCAGATGCGGTTGAACCCCTCCAAGTGTGCCTTCGGGGTAACAGCGGGAAGTTTCTAGGCTTCATGGTTAATGAAAGAGGCATAGAGGCCAACCCAAAAAAATTCAAAGCTAACTTGGACCTGGAATCCCCAACATCACTAAAACAGGTACAAATTCTGACTGGACGTGTAGCTGCGTTCAACAGGTTTATCGCTCGCTCCACCGATAAATGTCTCCCTTTCTTTAAAGCCATCAAACAAGGGAAAAACATGAAATGGATCCAGGAGAGCGAGCAAGCCTTCCAAGCCTTGAAAGAATACCTAACAAGCCCACCATTATTAGTCAAGCCAGTTCTCGGAGAAGAGCTGCAGATCTACCTGGCCGTCTCAGAAACTGTAGTAAGCGGAGTATTGGCCAAGGAGTGTGGCGATGGTTTTCAAAGACCCATATACTTTGTGAGTCATGCTTTAACCAAATCAGAGAGGAATTACATTCTCCTGGAAAAGCTCACTTATGCTCTAGTGATCTCAGCGAGGAAGCTCCGTCCCTATTTTCAAGCTCACAAAATAACAGTGGTGACAGACCAACCTCTCTGCCAATTCTTACAAAGACCAGAATTGTCCGAAAGGCTAGTCTTATGGGCCCTAGAGCTCACTCAGTTCGATTTAAAGTATAAGCCTCGGACCACGATTAAGGCACATGCTTTGGCTGACTTCGTGGCAGAATTTTTAGCGCTCCCAGATCAAGAGAATCCCCCAGCACCAAATGAGACTCCTGAAAAGACATCTGAGATCAACAATTGGCCGGAAGACTGCAAGCTATGGACCCTCTTTACAGATGGAGCATTAGGGCAAGCTGGGGGAGGGGATGGCATAGTTTTAATAGACCCAGAGGGGACTGAATTCTGCCATTGTTTCAGATTCGAGTTTAAAGCCACCAATAATGAAGCAGAGTACGTAGCCCTCCTAGCCGGGATGACAGTAGCCATCAAACTAAAGGCCGATTACCTGCAAATCAAGAACGACTCATTGCTTGTTGTCAATTAGGTGACTAGGGTGTACCAGGCAAATGGAGATAATATGGCTGCCTACCTAAAGCTAGCCCAGTTGCTAAAAAATAAGTTTAAGGGGTTTAAGATCGATTAGGTGCCTCGACATCAAAACCACCGCGCAGATGTTCTAGCTAAGATAGCTGCAAATGGAGGCCAATCCTTACCATGGGGAATTCCCCTCCAAGTGATCTCCCAACCAAGCATAGCCACAAATAAAGAAATTTGCTCCCTAGATAGCCAGCCTTGCTGGATGGACCCGATCGCTGCCTACCTCCTTGAGGGAGAGCTCCCCGAAGAGCCCGACCAAGCCCGAAGAATTAAAAGACTCTCGGTCCGATATTGTTTGGTAGACGGGTACCTCTACAGAAGAGGCAGATCCCTCCCCTTACTTAGATGCTTACATCCTGACGATGCTAAATGGGCACTAAGAGAGGTCCACTCTGGGGACTGTGGGAACCACATAGATGGGGAAGCTCTAGCATATCAAGTGCTTCGTATGGGGTGTACTATTGGCTAACCATCCACCAAGACGCAAGGAGTTTTGTTCAATCTTGCTAGCCATGTCAAAGAACTTCAAACTTGAACCACCAGCCACATGAGCGACTGTCGTCCCTCAGTTCACCTTACCCCTTTTCCATGTGGGGAATCGACCTAATTGGACCACTCCCCACCGCTCCTGGACAAATGAAACATGCTATCGTGGCTATCGACTACTTTACAAGATGGGTCGAGGCAGGGCCTATTTCTCGGATATTAGAAAAGAATACGACCAAGTTCATCAAAATCAACGTGGTATATAGATTCGGGACCTCTCTCATCATTATAGCTGACCTAGGGAAGCAGTTCGACAACGCCCAATTCAAATATTTCTGCAAAGGATTGGGGATCGACCTCAGGCTCGCTTCAGTAGCCCATCCCCAGACTAACGGGCTGGTGGAATCCACCAACAAGACTATCAAGAAACTTCTAAAGAAAAAGCTACAGCAGAAAAAAGGCAAATGGGCCAAAGAACTGCCATAAGTCCTATGGGCATACCGGACTACAAAGAGAACAACTACAGGGGAGACACCTTACTCCATGGCATTCGGAGTTGAAGCAGTCCTCCCCATCGAGCATAAATTAACCTCGTTCAGGGTACAGCACTTTGAGACCGAAAGTAACGAGGTCAAGCTCCGGGCTAATCTGGACCTCATAGAAGAGAAACAAGACCGCGTAGTGGAGAAAGTGGCAATCTACCAAAGTAAGATCGCTAGATATTTCAACCGAAAGGTCAGAGCCCGGAATTTCAAAGAAGGGGATCTGGTGCTTAGGAAAGTGACCCTGAATACTCGAAAAAGGTCAGATGGAGTCTTAAGCCCCAATTGGGAAGGGCCATATTTGATAAAGCTAGTTGCTCGCAATGGAGCCTACAAACTCGAAGACATGGACGGACGACCCATTGACCACACTTGGAATGTAGATCACTTGAGGAAATTCTACCCTTGAGCAGGGAGTTTTTCAAGCAGACTACCCCCATTTAGGTTTCATTAGAATCCCTAATAATGATGTACTACATCTCAATAATCAATAAAGTCATTTTTCTTTTTCATCTTTACCTCCAATTATGTTCAACATTAGTGTCTACATCCTTGAGTGGGAAATTCAACATGGACACTTCAAGACTAGTGATTAGCCGAGGAAGCCCCCTCGCTACCTCTTGATGCCTTGGTCGGGTTACCACCCCCAAGAAGGATCTGAATGTAAGAGCATAATTGCCATCCAGATCTCGAGACAAGGAAATAGCTAAATAGCCCTCATGATGCCTTGGTCAAGCTACCACCCCCAAGAAGGGTCTGAGTATAAGAGCATAGTTGCCATCCAGATCTCGAGACCATGAAATAGCTAAATAGCCCTCATGATGCCTTGGTCGGGCTACGACCCCCCAAGAAGGGTCTGAGTGTAAGAGCATAGTTGCCATCCAAATCTCGAGACCAGGAAATAGCAAATAGCCCTCATGATGCCTTGGTCGGGCTACCACCCTCAAGAAGGGTCTGAGTGTAAGAGCATAGCTGCCATCCAGATCCCGAGACTAGGAAATAGCTAAATAGCCTTCATGATGCCTTGGTCGGGATACCACCCCCAAGAAGGGTCTGAGTGTAAGAGCATAGTTACCCTTCAGACCTCGAGACCGGGAAATAGCTGAACAGCCTTCCTGATGCCTCAATCGGGCTACCTCTCCTAAGACAAATTTAAAAACAAATATTTGTTTTCGTGTGCAGAATCAAGATCATCATAATAAGAATTCCCTACCAAAGTTTTAAGGAAGTATGGACAAACTGTTGTTGCAGATGCAATTCAGGTTTCTATTCAATACCAGGAATGAAACAAGAGTTCTCAAAGCGAGTTGATTTCTCTTTAAAGATAAGAGGAGCCTATCCCCCGGTAAGGTTACATCTATCCAACAGGGAGCCCAACCCCCGAGCTAGGGCTATATATAAAAAAAAGAAGCTAAATTAAATAAGAGCAAAACAAGGTGCCCACCCCCTTTTCCGGGCAATCAAGACAAGTCATGAACGAACTACTTCAAGCTTTGGAACTCTCTCGGTTTTCCTAAGCCGATCCTCATCCTTCACGCCGATCCTCGCCATCGACCCCCCATTCAGGTAGTTGTCCATCTTGGTTATCCTCACCAACCATCCCTCCATTTAGAGGCTCCACCTGTTGGTCAGCGGGATCTTCCTCCAGGACTTCATTAATCACTTCCATAACCTCAGGCGGGATAGCCGCATCAAGAAAGGCAACCATGGACCCCGTCTGGCTCCTATCGACCTCCATCTCCATTATAGGGGGTTCCTCAGACAGGCTCCTAGCCCCTTCCCCAGCTCCTGACTGGTCCCCCTAGGATCGAGAAGACAGAACTTTACTGGAAGACTCCCGGGGACCTGAAGTAGTAAAGGTAGGAGGAGGAAATGGAGGATCTGTCTAGATGGGCTGTTTTCCAGCTCCTGCTTGGCTCGAAGGAACCGCCTCGTCACCATCAGGGTGAGATAGCTCAGCAGCCTTAATCATTATTTCCTGTCTATCCCAACCGGCAATAGATGACAAGTCAAAGGGAAGAGGGAGAGCTTCTGCGGCCGGAAAGGAAGTGTAGAAGTATCCATCGCTGAAGGAGGTCTCCGTGTCAGCTTGCAGCTTGGTCACCTGAGCAATCAAAGCCTGATTCTCGAGGTCCAACTTTTTGGCCTCAGCTTTCCAATAATCCATCTGTCTGGCCCGACGGGTATATTGAAGACGCTCTTGCTCATAAGATTGCTTCGTCCTTTCATGGTCACAACGAAGCTCAGCCATCTCGATCTCAACCTTTCCCTAGTTAGAGGTCATCTCTTCCACTAAAGACTGAGCCTGCTTGAGCAATTCCATGGCTTTCTCGGCTTCGGCTTCGGCTTCGGCTTTTGCAGCCCGGTCGCGAATGAGGGCTACTTGCTGGCCCATCGCTACATTAAACTTGAAGGCCTACAAAAGACAAAGCCAGAATTAGAGACTGAACAAATTAGCAAAAGCAATATGAGGGAAATGCAATTACTTCAGCTAAGATAGCAGACCCCTTGGTGATCAGGACATCCACGAGCATTGAGGCCATCCTGGAGATCCCACCGCCCGGACAAGACGAGATGAATTGTTCCAGGACTTCGTCTTGCCCTGTCGAGCTCGACTGAGGGCGGGAACGGCTGGAAGGAATCCTTGCGACACCCCTTCCAAAATCCTCCGAAGCTTGGGGGTTGGAAGCGCAGCAGAATCAGGAGGGTGAATCGATGGGGGTAGTAACTTTAGCGACTACAGCAGAAGGGGCAGAAGCAACAGACCAACAGCCTGTGGAGCTTTACCTAAAGCCCGGAAAGCCAGGGACACAAGGTTGGCCATCTTGGACCCAGCTGGGGAGGTAGATGGAGCAAGAGTTGGTGCGACCCCAGCAAAGGGAAGAGGAACTCTAGCTTAAGGAGAATGTTAGACGTCACGAGAAGCTGGTTCAACGAAAAAAACTGTAAGTAAACAAATCAAAAAGGAAAATGTCAGAACCAAACTAATCAACAAGACAAGGCAAAGCAATTCAATGACACTTACGAGGAGTAGCGTCTGAGATCCACAGGTATTGGTTCACCTTACGACGATCGAAGGCTTCAGCGGTTGGGAACTTCAGGTTCAAATAGTTCCTGGCTAAAATAGCCTTCAAAATAGCTTCAGATTCAGAGGGCAGGGAGTCCCGGTCCCATGAGGGTTTTTTTCACTGAAAGCTGTGGGAACCTCGAACTCATGCCCTCCAATGAAAATCGAGCTCCTCCAATCATCCCCCGTAAGGATCCATTCTTCCTTCCAGGCGGGGTTCTTCTTCAAAGTGCTGGGAATAACAAAGTTGAGCTTGTTCTTGGCCTTAGTGTAAAACTGACCTCGAGGAGTGCCAGATAGACTCCTGATTTGGAAAAGATAGGCTAGCTCCTCCGCTCCAGGCTCTCTCGTCACCTTGTTTAGCTGGCATTGTTCCCTCCATAGCACGGGGAAACCAATCAAATACCTCCAGAAGTCGGGTGTCAATTGGAGAGGAGCAAGCTGGATGGCGTTGAGGGCTCGCCGAAGAGTAGGATGGAGGGGGACCCTAACCCCAATCTTGAGAGCCGCAACATGAATTGGAAGGACGCCCTTAGGGGGGTCGAAGAACTCATAACACTTAGGAGGTACAGAGATGGAAACGCTGTCAGGAATACCATACTTCGACCTCAAACGGTCAATCACGACCGGATCGACGATGGAATCAGGGATAACCCTAAAATCATAGGGATGAAGGTTCTCCAAGGGGGGGGCCGAAAGCTGGGACTCGATGCTCCCCCGAGATGTCGACGCCCACCTCTCTATCGGAGTCATCATCGGCTATATCCAAAGGGTGATCAAGATGGTTAGAAAACCCGGTCCCAATGGATACATTCCTGTTTGACCGCCGACGCTGCGGGTTGGGCGGGGAATCATCGCTGTCTAAGTTCCTCCTTGCCCTTTTCCCCAGGGCAAGGCTAAAGACCTCTTCGCCATCAACTCTGGAGTCAACTGAATCATGACTGGTTTTCGACATGATAAAGTCAGTAAGGATGAAGAATGAAGAAAAAGATAAGCTTGAGAGAAAGGCTGTGAGAGAACGTATATCTTGGGAAAAATTTGAGTTTGAAAGATGTGAGGAAGACGTTGAGATAAACAGGTATATATAGGCAAGAGGGCAGCAGCACGAGATGTCGAGATCTTCGGTTAAGACCATAAAGAATCTCGGGGACTGCCGTAACGTAACCGGATTAACTCGGAAAAAAGTTAGTCAGCTCACGCCACGTCACTTGCGTAGTTAATGAGGAGATCTCCCCAGGATTCTGGTAACGGTAAAGAATCTCGGGGACTGCCGTAACGCAACCGGATTAATTCGGAAATAAATTAGTCAGTTCACGCCACATCACTTACGCTGTTAACGAGAAGATTTCCCTAATATTATGGTAACGGTAAAGAAGGAAAGATTTCCCAAATAAAATAAAAAATTTGACCCCAACCCCAAGCTCGACAACCGGTGTTCAAGTCAGAGGGGACTTCTGTTAATAGCCAAAATTGGCTAAGGACCAAAGGGAAATTTTCCACTCTCCAGATCTGGCTCCATACCGGAGATCATCCACTAGAAGACCGTGTTACCCAAAGCCGAGCTACGGCACCACCCCTCAGGAACAAGGACGGGCTCCAGAAACATCCGGAATAGAGCCAGGAATGATCAGATCAAGTCCGCGTCACCGAACCTAACAACAAGAAATCCCCCCCCCCCCCGAAGTCGAGATTACCTCGTAACTTCTGCAGAAGCTCGCCAGTACCTCGCTGACATAGTAAGGTGTCCGCAGGAGGCCGCACCTAGCTTCAAAAGGTCAAGGGAGTATAAACCTAGCTTCTGATTAGATGAAATTCCTTTATATAAGGGCTAGAACACTGATCGACCTCACTACCTGATGTACCCTGCCACATTACATGCCATATTCGACGATCCCTACGGGAGAACATGCTAGACCTGAAGACACACAAGACCATATCTTAAGACATTACATGCGTACAGAACAAATAATATAGTCCAAGTAGGAAACAAATTGATCTCCGCTAAGATATCCACGATTCAGCAATTAACTCAAAGTCAATAACATTTAAAATGAAAATCCCGTCCGATAAGGAGGGGAGAGATGGAGAAACTCAAGGGAAGAATCAATTAGTTTAACCTACGAAGACATTGTATAAAGGAGGGACTTCCTCCTTTTGAAAAAAGAAACTACTATTCGACAAGCACATAACAAGTACTCAACTACACCCTAGAGAAAAGTGAGATCAATTTGAGAGAGAGAGAGAGAGATGTATATCACATATTATCAATAGAGGAAGCCTTTTTTGATTCTTTGAATAGCTAATAATATTGTTGTTTCCTTGTCATTTCATTAGGCATTAATATATATATATATATATATATATATATATATACATTCTACCTTGGTCATCACCTATGTGGTAATGATCTCGAGGGTGCTAACTGAGATTTATTGCCCCAAGCTAAATTTCCTTTAACAGATCTCAAGTTCACTAGTTTCAGATTAATTATGATATGTATAAAATTATTAAAATCTATTTCCGCTGTGTTACCAGTGAACGGGGTTCCAACAATTTAATCATATTCTAAATACAAGTCTTAGACCAAAGTCTATCACAAACAAACTCAATTAGTTGTGTAGAGATTTTCCAACAACCTAATTGTCAACAAACAACCTTGAATATTCAAGATAGCTCAACTAGATTAATAAACACAAATCTATTAATCTAGTTGTCAATTAATCTCTTACAAATAATCAAGTCTTAGCTATTTAGGTAACAACACCAAATCATGCAAGCTATCAAAATACAACAAAAATAAATATTCAAGAACATTAACTAGTTGATTAAAACACAATATATCAACCTAGTCATCAATAAATCACACATGAATATTTATGTTCTAGCTTTTAGGCAAAAATGACCTAATCAATTAAGCTATCAAAATACAAATCCAAACATGTCATCATTCAACACAATAATGCATTCAAAAACGATTTCTACAAATCCTATGCAATAAAAACGAATTCTTGGACTTAAAGAACAATAATCAAAGAATAGGAGTTTGTTCTTACTTACCAAGTCAAGATTGAAGAAGACCCATGAAAGATTGATGCAATGGATGCATGAGTTTTGGGTTTGGAGAGTTAAATATGCTCAAATGGAGCTTTCTCTCTCTAGAATCTTTCTCTATCTCTCTAGGGTTTGTTTTCTACAGAGAGCTTAGGAAGAAGATGAGATAATGAGGTATTTATGAAATCCAAATGAAGCTACGTCATTTTAAACAAGGGAAAATAGGTTTCTGGCGACGAAAATCGACCTTAAGGCGACCTGGAGATCAGGTCGCTTCAAGGTCGCTATTCTCTTGGGTAAAAAACGTGACAACACAACAGCTCCAGTGTTGAGGGAACCAAAACATGACCAAATGACATCGAAACATTTCGTATAATATACCGCTAGAAAGGTATGGAAGTCTACTTTCTACTCCAATTGACAAAACAAGATTTGGATGTCTGTAGAAATATTTATAGTCAAAAGAGTGACCAAAGGTCAGATTTGGTCAATAACAAAAATCCCCAAATTCATGGTATAAGACAATGTAACTGATCGGACTATTTTATACCTATTTTAGGTATCCATTTCCCTATCATTTGTTCTCATTTTCGAGCATATTTTGTATAAAATGTGTTTGTTGAGCCTTCTGTAGGTACATATTCCCTACATTTTGGTTTTGAGCTTAAAGAACAGTTTGGGAGGCAAAAAGAGCCAAAAACGAGAATAATTGGAAGTATTCAGAGTGTCGCGCCTCATCGTTGACACAGACCACGGCGTGATCTAAGCCCAGCCGTGTCCCACGGTTGATCCGTCATCAAAACAGAACATGACACCGAGCCCGTGGTAGAATCCCCTCTGACCTCTAGCAGCTTATGGGACGAGTTCAGAAAAGAAGAAGCAATTGGCGGTTCAATTCGGCGGCCCGGCCGCAGATTGAAACCGTCAATCAAAAGGGAAGTTTCTGCCAACAATTCGATGGTTGAAATGGCCGCCGAATTAACTCCAGAAGATCACTCAAGAATCGGCGGTTGTAACGGCGGCCTGGCCGCCATTTGAAACCGCTGATCGACCAGCAAGAGGCCCAATTCTGGCAAATTTCAGGGGCAGTTTCGTCCTTTCACAACCAATTTCGTGCCTTAACTCTCAACACTATATAAACACCCATTTCTCTTCTCTCCAAACAGACTTCTTCTTCCCCAAACTTCTTCTTCTTCTTCTTCATTTTCTTCATTTCAAAAGAGAGAGAGGAGCTTCCAAGAGCATCCATGGAGGTTTTTCATCCATGGATGCTCCCCATTTCACCTTCTACCCATCATCCACCCATTTAGGAGTAGATTGCAAGGAGAAAAGAGGGTATTTTGACCAATTTCGGACCAAGCAATGAGGAGCTCTTGGAGGAGGTTTTCTTCAAGGGTTATATCTCTATTTTCTCATCTCTTTGTATTTCTTGTTTTCTTAAATGTGTAACCCCCACTTGGGAATATTTGTAAACCTAATTTGTGCTCAATATAATGTGCGGTTGTTTTCCTATCTAATTTGTGTTTTGATTCATTCTTGTTATCATTGATTATATCTCTTATCTCGAAATGCTTGTGTATGGAGATTGGAAATTAATATGTGTTCATGAATGGGATTAGGGGTAGATTAATGTAATTGTAGGAGTAATTGTAATCAAATGTCCCATTTGTGTGTGTATGTTGATGGAAAGTCGAATTTGCATGTGTATGGATGGATTTGAGTGAATTAGAGTTAAGATTGTGCCATTGGAAAGGCTATTCTGGGTATAGACTTGACTAATTAGCTAGGAAGAATGAATGAACTTGTTAATTTCCATATTTAAAGAGGTTTGGTTCATTATTTTTGTTATATATTGGTCTTTAGTTATTCCTCACGCTAGGGGCTCTAGGTGAGTTATGATTAGAGATACAATAATTGGGAATTCGGCTATTTCTAGGGCTAGAGGCTCTAGGCAAGTTATGGTTGGAGGAACAATTACTCTTTCCACATTCATTAGACTTAACGTTGCCGTTTTACATTACCATGTTAGTATTGAGGCTCAATCTAGCATTGGTTTGTAGAATTGGTTCACATATGTTGGTTGCGGTTTTGTGTTTAAGAGGATCTCAACACACTCTTCAACCGTTAGCTCTATGAATGGGTATAAATCGGATTGAGGCAAGAACGAACCCTTAACTTAAATTGGATGAACTTAATGTCTAACAACCCACTTGTGTGCACTTATGTATGGTGAACTTGTAAATCCATGTGTGACCACTTTCATGCATCTCTCCAATCCACCATTTTATTATTTCTCACTTAATCACCATTCTCACCCCTCCATATTCTTTTGTTTTCATTTGCATTAATTTCCTTTTCATTTTCCTTCACACACACACAACATCCTACACACACCATTCTCACCTCATCTGCATTCTATTTACATGATTTCCCTAAACTCTAAAACTGGAAACGGTTAACAACACATCCCTACGGAACGATACCCTTGCTTGCACGTTGTACTAGTTTTATTTCTATATATGTCTTTTGACTCGTGCCTTATTAGCGAGGTTAATTTTATAAATACTTGACGATGTTTCCAAACACATAAAATCTGACTCGTCACTAACCAAAAACCAATCCAGGAGAGCAAAAATGGAACCTCTCAATGGTCACAAATAGCGCTAAGACACAAGCGTATAATCGTGCATGTGCAGACGTTTTCGATCACACAACGGAAAACGATCAACAAAAACAAAACGACACACTTGAGACAAACAAGAAGTGCAAGTGTGGTTGTGAGAGAATACACATCAATAAACAATGAGACTTAAGTGCACACAATCATGGAAACAAAAATGCAAAGCAATATGAGAATGCCTGTAAATGTGTGTGTGTGTGTGTGTGTGTGTGTGTGTGTGCACCTAATCTCTTCAAGAATCAAGTCAAGTGAATTACCTTTTGCTCTTGCACTTACTCTTAAAGTCATGTAGATGCTTAGAAGATTGATAATGAAACCTTAAGTTACCCCTACCCATTACAAAACCATCCCCAATGTGGTATGTCATGAAATAAGCCAATCACAAAATAGAGATTCTTACAGAATCTAGTGCACTAGGTGCATTGAATAGGATCACAGTGAAATAATTTATCCAGAACCATTAGTGGATAAATGTTTTCACTTAAGGACAATCAGAGAGTCTATCTCAATCCTGAGATAAATGATGGACTTATGGTTACAAGTGTTATCATTTGAGTTGTTAATGAGTACAATTATGTAGCATAGTCTATCTTCGATGGTTTGGTGGTATTCATTTGTTAATCGATAGAGGACTTCATTTATAGATATGGACATCGTGGCTCCCATTTATTAACTGTGAGTAGAATATCATCATATGGATATTTCGAGTTATTAGATATTAAATCTTAACGTTAAGTTTTCAATAGTGTCTATTGAAACATGGCTTCTGGACAAGTCAAAATATCCAAGTTCAAAATATGGTCATATGAGTATGAAAATACTGCTCTAAGCGTGTGTCTACAACCTAGAGGGGGGGTGAATGGGTTGCTAATCGATTATTACAAATTTTTCTATTAGTCAATATTAATAACAATTAACCCAACATAAACAAACATACAAAATCAAGTAAAGTGCGGAAATATAAAGAACACTTGATTTTGACGTGGAAACCCTTCAACAAGGGAAAAACCACGGGCTATCCTTCTAGCCACAAACGATCACAGAAATCCACTATATGAATAAAAGATTACACCCTCAAGTGATACTCGGACTCTCACTCTAGATAACCTCAGGCTATGGACACTACCACTCACCACTCTTGGTTCAATCCCTAGTGATATCCCCTGATACACTACTCTTGGCGTGAGCACCTCCTATTCTACCACACTGGCCTTTTATAGTGGCACTTGACCAATGCTTGCCAACCACACCTTGGTTGCAAGACTTCAATGATTGTGCAACTTCACCCCGAAGCCACAAGACTTTGACTCAAGAAGAGTATAAGGTCTAAGTGAACAATCAATGAATGCTCAACACAAAATATGTTAGACCAAACATACAATGCTTAACTAGATATAGATAATGCAATACAACATCCTAGTTATCAAATAATGCATACATGCCCATACATAAGGACTCAATTAGATGCAAAGGGATTCTAGCAACCTAATTGTCAAACAAGTCCACCCAACAGAAGTTGTCACAATAAATAACAAGGGCAATCAATGTGCAATCAAGAAATGCAATCAATGAGGCATAAACAACAATGTCTACATGCAAAACATAAAGACTTAGCTAGAAGGGCAATGTGGTCCCAAATTCTAACTATCAATAAGAAACTCAATTAGTTGTGTAGAGATTTTCCAACAACCTAATTGTCAATTAAATCCACATGAACATTCAATAAAGCTTGACTAGATAAATAAATATTAATCTATCAACCTAATCATCAACCAATATCACAAGAATGATCTAGGGTTAGCTATTTAGGGAAAATCAACCTAATCATGTAAGCTATCACAAACAAACCCAATCATGCAATTTAGACTCATAAATATATGCAATAAAGTGAGTCAAGGTATTTAATCAAGCAATAAATACCTAATCTAGAGTAAGAAGAACAATAAATGATATTCAAGGAAGTTCTTGCTTACCTAGTCATGAAACAATGAAGACCCATGCTCAAATGATGTGGAATGATGCAAGAATGAGATGGTTTTGGGTTTGGAGAGTTAATGAAGCTTAAAGGAAGCTTTCTCTCTCAAGACTCTCTCTTTCTCTCTCTAGGATTTCTGTAAATTTAGGAGAGTTAGGGAAGAAGAAGAGAAAGAGGAGTTTTTAAAGGTGGGAAAAACGGGCTGATTCGAAAAGACTAAAATGCCCCGTTTTGGTGTCAGGCGACATGAGAGGCTACATGGAAGTCGCCTAAGAGGCTAAATGGAAGTCGCCAACATGTCACCTAATGTTCTGGAGAAGAAAAATATGTCTGAGGCGATATTGGAGGCGACATGCTCAAGTGGCCTTGCATGTCGCCTAACACACTGGACAACACTCCAGCTCCAGAAAACAAGCGACCCAAAACATGACCAAACGACATCGAAACCTTTCGTATAATATACCATTGGAAAGGTATGGAAGTCTACTTTCTCTTCCGATCTATAGAATGAGGTTTTGATGTCTTTAGAAAGAGTTATGGTCATTTAAGTGACCAAAGGTCAAAACCTGATAACAACAGAGATGCTCTGTTTCAGTGGTCTCTTTGGAGACTTCAAAACCAACCCAAACTGTCATACAATATTACGAATAATATACCGTTAGAAAGGTATGGAAGTCTACTTTCTACTCCAATTAATAAAATAAGATTTGGATAAACGCAGAAAGATTTATGGTCAAAAGAGTGACCAAAGGTCATAATTGGTCAATAACAAAATTCCCACAATCATGGTATAAAACCATGTAACCAAATACTAATCCAAGAGAGGACAAATGGAACCTCTCTATGGTCACAAATCATGCTAAGACTTAAGCACACCAACGTGCAAGCGCAGACACAACACAAGCACACCATCGTGCGAGTGAGGACGTTTCCGAACACACACGGAAAACGTAGAACAAAAACAACCACACGTAAGGAAAAACAAAGACGTGCTCGTGTGAGTTGTATAATGGATGCACACATATAAACAATAAAGAACACAAATGCAAGATGAACAAGGCATGCATGAAGTGTGTGTGTGCACCTAAACTCTTCAAGAGACAAAGTCAAGTGAGTATACCTTTTGCTCTTGAAGTCATGGAGATGCTTGGAAGCTTGCTAACATGGACCTAAGCTACCCATTACACAATCATCCCCAATGTGGTGTGGTTTGTCATGAAATAAGCCAATCATAAAATCTAGGTCCTTACAGAGTAGATAACTTAACTAGGAGAGCTATAGATGGTCTATGAGCTCTTTGCGATTACTGATATTTTTCATGATGATTCATTTTCTCCAATAAGGTTGTCTAGGGTACGAATGAGAAATATTAACTCATTCTATCTTTATTTAAGAGTTTAATTTTAGCTCTTCAGTGGAATGAGCAAAAATTAATAGATTGAACTTAAGTGAATCATTTGTTGATCGTGATTAGGTTATGTTTATTGAAGATTAAATTTAGATAGCCTGCCAAGATCCCCAATCCACACGAGCTTGAATGGATCACTTGATATATTCTACCGGACCAATTTCTGGGTTCATCTAGAATTGTTTTTGGATTTCGGAATCCAAAAGTTTTGAAGAGGTGCGTGCATGTGTGATCATGACACATGGTAACTCTTCAAATGCCTGGGATGGGCTGCCCTAATGGGGTGCAATTAGCATTCCATTAATACATTAAGAATATGATTTGCACATTTTAATTAAATGGGCTGCTAGATTAGATTAATGTATTAAATTAAGGCATGTGGACTAATTTTTAATAATTAAGAATGGGTCTAGTTCACATTTGGACTTTTTATTAAAGTCCAATGGATTTAATAAAATGGAAAAAAAATATATTGTCCATGATTAGTCTTGGGCGGCAAGGGCTTAATATATTTGCCTAATATATTGTTTTATTCATTATTTAATTAAATGGAAATTAATTAATTAATTAATTAATTGTTTAATTAAAAGTCAAAATCTTTTTCTAACTAGGAGTAGGACACCTAGTGTTATACTATTGTTAGTAGTATGATAAGTATCAAAGACTTTATTTGATAAGTAGATAAATAAAAAGTTTTTATCTAGTCAATAAGTAATTGATAAAGTCACAATTTTAAATTAATATTTAATTATTGGATATTACACTTATGAGTTGGAGTAGGTTTTAACTACTAATTTGATAAGAGTTTTGGTGAAACATAAATCCTCCATATGATAGGAGAATTCGGCCACCACTAATATATCTATCAAGGAATTCGGCCACCCTAATATTAGACTCGTAGAGTTCGCCCAAGGTAGTTTTCAAGAAGAAGAGTTTATACTTTTTGCTTTAAAAAAAAACTCTCCATCTCAGAGAGAATTCGGCCTAGAGAGAAAAAGAAAAGAAGCATTTTGTTTTCGATAGTGTACTAGTATCTTTTATATCAAAAAGTCTTGTGCACAATATCGAATTAAGGTTCACGCGAGTTTTTAATTAATAGATTGAGAATTCACAAGTGACCAAGCGTTCTTTGTTTTCTCTAGGAGGATTATTGTGACAAAAGAAAAAGGTTTGTTTTTCCATCCTAAGGTTTACAAGAGAGAGCCCACACTCCTAGGTGATTCACATTCGTGATTGGATTGGAAGATCTTAAAGATTCAAATCGACACAATATCAATCATCACATGAAAAAGGTATGATACTTTTAATTATATGTTAATTAATCAAGGGTTAAGGTTCTTTCTTCTAAAAGGAAAATTTTTAAAATATATCAATCTAATTTTTCGCTTTCGCCGCGTGTTTTTTTCTTCAACTAGTATCAGAGCCTGATTGTACCCTTGATTAATTGATGTATATATACGTGGATCTATTTCTTTTTATTGTAAATATGCATTTTTTAGAAAGAGTTGGCACTCTAGGTATTCTCATATATAATTACATCAGTATATATGGATATATATATATATATATACATGTTTTTATAATATGATTTGTTATTGTTCGATTTTGTCCTAGAATTTCAATGTAATTTTTGTTTGAAGTTGTAACAAGAATGATGGTCTATCATCGCCATAATTTCCTTCTTGATAGTTGTTAAGTTTTTATTTTATTTTATTGTTGTAATAATAAAATAAAAAAACTGCTGTAATATATTCAAGTTTCGGAGAATCGAAGAATTGAAGAATTAGAAGCAGAAAAAGAAGCAATGACGCAACCCTAGGCAGCACGTACGCACCAAGTAGCAAGTGCACGCGCGACCAAGGGCGTAGCTACGCTTGTTGTGGTGCAGCAACTCACGGCCTTCCTAAAGGCTAGGCGCGTGCGTGTGCCTATGGGAAGCAGCAGATGTACTGCGCGCGGGGCAGCTGCACAAGCCTTTAGGGGCGCGGTGTTGCACACGGGGCAGCTGCGCAAGCCTTCGGGCATGTGGGGAAGCTGCGCAAGGTTTCGGGTGCGCAAGACCTTTGGATGACGGCCGCTTGATGACTTATTCGCCAAGTTAGGATTAGGGGTTTTTGTATTTCAAACAAATCTAATTTACTGGCTTTTCTATGATGGATCAAAATTATAGCTATTTATTTTTTGTAAATATTGCGATGTTTATCATTGTTTTATAAAATGTCATATAGAATAGGAGTGCCACTCATATATCTATTTTAGTATGAACATGCATTGAATGGTTTAGGTATCTAATTGGCATCTAGATAACTTGGTAAATCATTCTATGGAATTCCATCACACACCTTAAACAATTGAGTGGGAGAAGGTGTTTTGAACACCTATGGCCTCCAAGGTTAGTTGAGCTTTTGTTTTGTGTGATAACCCCCCAAGGGGTATCCATGAATAGAATTTAGCAAAATATTTCGTGAATGAATATATTGAAGGTCTAAAACTTGGTAACACACTCAATGTGATTTTATTGATATCCTCCCAAGACTTCTTGTCAATATAAATCGCAAGGATAAATTGAAAACGCTGGTTGTTATGTTAATAATTAGGTGGGACCTAGTCCAACTGGTAAATGGTGTGAACTCCCAAAGGAGGCATGGCATTTATTGATGTTGGATCACCATTGAATTTTACAATTGAATTATTTTATTTAATATAAGATAAATATTCAAAAGTGCTTTATCATGATTCTTTACTTATATAATTTTTGTTTTGTTCAGAAATTATGACCATATCCCTTATCAACATCCTGAAAGATAATACTTTAACTAGTGATAATTATGTCATATGAAAAAGGAAAATTGGGTTGTTGTTGCAATCTGAAAAGCATAAGTTTGTTCTGTCTAAACCTAAACCACCTGCTCATACTAATGAATCATATGAGGTGCAAAGAGGCGAGTATGAGCAGTGGATGGCCTCAGATGAGATGGCCAAATGTTACATTATGGACACCATCTCCGACGTGTTGCAACTGTTAGGATTATGCTCAATAGCAAGAGTGTAATATTGTAATTGAAAATCTTTTCATATTAATAAAGTGTTTTCTGATTCTTACAAATACTTATAGCATTTATTATTATAATTGTCAAGGTAAATAATCATAAGATCAAAAGACTATGAGATATGAAGAATTGTTCATACATCCGGATATGTGTGAGGTAGACACAATTCTTTAGTTAGTCTTGAATAACGTTCACAACTTAAGTTAAAGGTTGGGCACCTCTATCTTGTAAAGTTGTAGAATTCTTTTACTAGCATTTGAGTGGGATCAAATGAGTTATGATGAGTCTAAAATCATCGAAAGGTTTTGGAGTAAAAGAATCTAGTGCACTGGGTGCATTGAACAGGATCACAATGAAATATTTTATCTAGAACCGTCACTAGATATAAGTCTTTTCATTATTAGGACAATCGGAGAGTCGATCTTAATCCTAAGATAAATGATGGACTTATGGTTGCAAGTGTTATCATTTGAGCTATCAATGAGTACGATTATATAGCGTAGTCTATCCTTGATAGTTTGGTGGTATTCATTTGTTAATCGATAGAGGACTTCATTTATAGATATGGACATCGTGGCTCCATTTATTAAATGAGAGTATAATATCATCATATGGATGTTTTGAGGTATTGGATATTAAATCTCAACGTTGAGTTTTCAATAATGATTATTGAAGACATGGCTTCTGGACAAGTCAAAATATCCAAGTTCAAAATGTGGTCATATGAGAAAATATGGTAACTTGGAGAGCTATAGGCGGTCTATAAGCTCTTGGCGATTACTGATATTATTCACGAGGATACACCATCTCCTTATTCTATCTTTATTTGAGAGTTCAATTTTAGCTCTTTAGTGGAATGAGTTAAAATTAATAGATCGGACCTAAGTGAATCATTTGTTGATTGTGATTAGGTTATGTCTATTGAAGCTTAAATTTAGATAGCCCGCCAAGATCCACAATCCACACGCACTTGCATGGATCACTTGATATATTCTACCGGACCAATTTATGGGTCCATCTAGAATTGCATTTAATATATTAAGAATATAATATGTCTATTATTTATTTAATGGGCTGCTCTATTATATTAATATATTAAAAGGAGACATGTGGGCTTGTTTCTTTTAGTAAGAATAAGTCTGGTTCACATGTGGGTTTTTATTTAAAGTCTAATGGATTAAATAAAATAAGAAAAATAATATTAGACCCATATATATATGGTGTGGGCGGCAAGGCTAATAAAATAGCCCAAGATATTATTTTATTTTATTGTTTTGATTAAATGGAAATTAATTAATAGTTTAAATCAAAATCTTTTCCTGATCATGGATTAGGGTTAGAATTCTTTTAAGTGATAGGAGTCCTAATGTGGTAAGGATTAAGTCCACATACACTCCATACCACACAAAGAATTCGGCCACCCTAGTCCTATAAGGGTTAGGATTCTTAAATGGATAGGAATTAGGGAAAAGCACAATTCCTTTTCAAGTAAGGAAATTGGCCAACCCTAGATTTCCTACACAAAGAATTCGGCCAACCTTATTTTGATAAGGAGAAATTTCGGTCACCTTATAAATATAAGGTGATAAATTTCGGCCACGAAGAAGCTTGAGTGAGAGAGATTTTTGTTTGCTTTGAAAAATAAAAATCTTACTCAATACAAATAGAATTTCGGCCAAGAGAGAAAAAGAAAAATAAGTTCTCATTCGATAGTGCACTTGCAAGCCTTTAACATCAAAAGGTTTTGTGCACACTTTCGATTTAGGGTTACGCGAGTTCCAATCATATCGATTGTGAATTCAAAAGTAACCGGAACTATTTTTCTAGGCTCTTGGTGTTTTGGGATTGAAGATCAGGATCAGAAGTTCCATACATCCTTTCTCAGGTAAGCAATTCAAAGAAAAAAGGGAGACCACGCTCCTAGGTGATTCACGTACGTGCAAGGATTGAAGATCTTGCGGATTACTATCGACGTAAGTCAATTGGATCACGCGACAAGAGGTATTTAACTCTAACCGTATATTTGTGTTTAATTAATTAAAGGGTTAAGGTTCAAATCTTTAGAAAAATTTTAAACTATACGAAAATCTACTTTTCGCCTTCCGCTGCGGTTTTAGTTAATTTTTCCCTACAATTGGTATCAGAGCCCTGGTTGTACCCTTTAATTAATTAACGTATATATACATGAATCTATTTCTTTTTATTGTGATTATGCATGTTTTAGAAAGAGATGACAATCTAGGTATTCGCATATATAATTACATGTTGAATGTATGGATTTATATATGTTGTTATAAAGTGAATTGTTATTGCTCAATTTTGGTCCTAGATTTTCCATGTAATTTTTGTTTCGGAATTGTAACAAGAAGGGTGGCCTATTATCGTCACAAGTTCCTTCTTGATAGTTGCTTAATTTTTTTTTTTTGTATAAAATAGTGCAGTTTTTTTTTAATGTATTAAAAATACTGCAGTTTTTTTTAGTGCAGTTTTTTTATTTGTAAAAAAAAATACTGCAGTGGTTAATAAAAAAAAATTACTGCAGTATTTTATTGTATAAAATAAGCTGTAATAAGTTGGACTACACCTTGAACAACAATGAATACACCTTGCAGGGCCTGATGCAAGATGTTCAAAGCGTTGAAAAGTTCCTTATGAAAGGCAAGGGTCAAGAGATTCATATGGTTGGTAAAGTTGCTATTGTTAAGACCCGTAAGAAGGTCAAGAAACAACAGAAGAAAAAGTAACTTGGGCCTGTCAAGAAGGAGACCTAGAAAGTAACCAAGATCAAAGGGAAGTGTTTCCTTTATGATGAAAATGGGCATTGGAAAAGAAATTGCCCAAAGTCTCAGAAAAAGAAGGAAGAAGGTAATATTAATTATCTTGAAACATGTTTCCTGGCATATTCTACAAATTCTTGGATCATAGACTCCGGAGCCACTAATCATGTTTGCTATTTCTTGCAGGGGTTCCAGAAAAGTAAAAGGCTGAATAATAATGAATTCAAATTGCGTTTAGGCAACGGAGCGTTGGCGTCTGCCTATGTAGTAGGAGATATTAAAGTTAATTTAGATTCTAGTAGGCATTTGGATTTGATAGATGTTTATTATGTACCTTAATTCAAGAGGAATTTAATTTCAGTTTCTTGTTTAAATAAATTTGGATATTTAGTTACTCGTAATAAAGGTTTTATTATTAGTATGAATGACCAGTGTTCTAGTAAACGCTAGGCGCTAGTCGGGCGGTAGACCAGCGCCTAGCTCCTAGGCGGTCAGAATTTTTTCTCTTAGTATTTTATATTTTTATTTATACAAAATAGCTAGGCACATGAGTGATCCTCTATCACAGGTTTTACACGAATAAAATTGAAATAAAAAGATAAATTGTAGAAGCCCAATTGGCCCAAACACACAACCCGGTCCAGACACTTTTTAGAAAAATGATCCAACTAAATTGTAGTGGCCCAATTGACTCTCTATATAAACCACACTACAATCCTGAAAACCTAGATTCCTTATCTTCGCCCAATTACCCAAATTTCTACAAAATCCCTAATCACCAAGGCCTCCTTCCAGTTCCATCTCTCTTTCAGTCTTTCCGGAACATTCATGTTTCAACTTTCAATCACCACATCCTACCTAAATACACCCAAAAAACCAGTTTTTCTTCACAAGGAAAAGCAAGCAAACAAAATCAATCAATTTCGCCACTAATTTCACTGAAATTTGAACAAAACTCTTTTTTATATATTTTATTTTTTTCGCTATCAATGGTGTCAGATCTAGACACCGGCACCTGGGTTTTGTTCTCCACCGCCTCCTAAAGCTTCTGGTCGGGGTGGTGACAACCCACTCGCCGGCGCCGGCGACCTTGGGGAAACGGTTTGACAGGACAAACGACTCCGCTTAGCCTGTTTTTTTGGCCTAATCGGACGATTTGTCCGATCGAACCGACCGAATTTCTTTCAGCCGTCTAATATGGCCGATTTGGCCGAAACATTTTATCGGGACAGCCACAGTCCGCCTAGCGTATAGGTGCCTAGGCGGCCGATTTTTCTGACTTTTCAAACACTGTGAATGATAAATTTGTTTGTAAGGGTAGATTGGAAAATGGTTTATTCCATTTGCATAGAAATATCTCTCACTTGTTAGACACGGAATCAACGGAACCTAATCATAAAAAAATAAAATTATCAAAAGATGTAACTTACCTATGGCATTTGTGCCTAGGTCATATTAACCTTGATAGGATTAAAAGATTGGTTAGTGATGGACTTTTAAGTGACCTAAAGGCTGATGATCTACCAACTTGTGAATCTTGTCTGAAAGGTAAGATGACCAAAAGGTCGTTCACGACCAAAGGCATAAGAGCCACTGAATGTTTAGGATTAATACACATTAATGTGTGTGGTCCTATGACCATTCAAGCTAGAGGTGGATATGAGTACTTCATCACTTTCACGGATGATTACTCGAGATTTGGCTATGTGTATCTCATGAGACATAAGTTGGATGCTTTTGACATGTTCAAAGCATTTAAAGCTGAAATAGAAAACCAGCTTGAGAAACACATAAAAATCTTGAGATCTGATAGTGGTAGAGAATATCTATCTGGTGAGTTTCAGCAATATCTTATTGATAATGGGATAATTTCTCAGCTTTCTGCGCTAGGTACACCTCAACAGAATGGGGTGGTAGAAAGGAGAAATATGACTCTTTTGGACATGGTTAGGTCTATGTTGAGTTATTCAACACTTTCTAATTCTTTTTGGGGATATGCTTTACAAACCGCTATGTACATTCTAAACGATGTACCATCTAAGTCGGTTCCTCAAACACCGCATGAGTTATGGACTAGGCGAAAGCCTAGTTTACAGCACTTAAGGATATTTGGATGTCTTGCGCACTTGTTAAAAGGAAAAACAGAAAAGATGGAGTCCCGTTCAGAAACATGCATATTTTGGGGTATCCAAAAAGAACTAAAAAATATTATTTATATAGTCCTTCAGATCTTAAAGTATTTGTTTCGACAAATGCTAAATTTCTGGCAAAGGACTATATGAATGATTTTGTGCCTAAAAGTAGAATTGTCCTGAATGAGCTTTCAGGAGATACAATTCCACAAAAGGTTTCACAACCTAGCTAAATTATAAGTTTCGCACCATCACAAGATCAACAACCTACCATTCCTCGTCGTAGTGGAAGGGTTAGTAGACAACCCGAGAGATACATCGGTCTAGGAGAATCAATGGAGAATCTCCTGGATGACGATGATCCCTACACGTATAAGGAAGCTATGGAGGATATTGATTGTCACCATTTGCAAAAGGCAATGCAATCTGGAATTGAGTCTATGTTCACAAACAAAGTTTGGTCTCTTATAGACTTGCCTGAAGAGATAGAACCCATTTGGTGCAAGTGGGTATACAAGAGGAAAATAAGGGGCGGAAACCCCTCCTTCAGCTTGAGCCGCTCCAACTGCAGGGGCCATCAAACTAGGATCTCCTGCAATCTAGCTAGGGGGAGGAAGGGAGACAGAACTCTGGCCTTCACCTCCTGCCACTCCACTGGCTCCAGCAACCTGGGAAGTTCCGGCCACATCAGAAGGTGCTGCTCCCGAGAGTTCAGCAGCTTTCGCCATGATTTCCTCCCGGTTCCATCCCGCAATAACTCCTAAGTCAAACGGATGAGGGAAAGCTAATGCCACTTGGTAGCCTGTGAAGAAGTAGCCGTCCCCAAAGGCAGTGTCCACTTAAGCATCCAAATCGGCCTCATGATCGCGAAGGGACTGAACCTCTTTCTCTAGCTCCACTATTCTTTCCTTTGCAATCTCCATCTCCTCCTTACGACGGATGGACCTGAGCCTCTCGATGTCGTAGTCAAATTGTATCCGCTCCCGATCGGCTTTTGCTTCGTCTGCTTCTTTCTTCAAGCTGTTCAGAGACTCGTTCAAAGCTACCATGCCTCTGGAAGCCTTATCGAGTTCCTCCTTGGTTTTCTCCAGCTCGGTGGTACCGCATTCAGCTCGCTTCAAGAGGGAACCGACCTGCTGGCTTAACGCCACATTGAATTTGAAGGCCTGCCAAGAATAAAACACTTGTCAGGATATTTCCAACCAACTACCTGGATAGAAGATTAAAGTGAAACAGCTTACCTCTGCCAAATGGGCAGATCCCCTTCTGAAAAAGCTCAGTGAGCATGGCTGTCATAACGTCCAGACTCCCACCTGGGCAGGAATCGACGAAGCGGGCCAAGACTTCATCCCGGTTGCTGTCCCCGGACCTCGATCGCGACTTATCCCGAGGTACCACTCGCTTAGCCGCAGCAGGGCCAGAACTCTTCTCAACCAAGATCGATGGCGGTTACCACGACGGGCAAGGCCGAAGGAGCTGAAGCACCAGCATCAGTAACAGCAGCAGCTCCGATTGTTTTGTTGGGCGACATATCCTGCACCCGACGGGAAGCACCTCGGTACCTCCCCACGTTAGCTGTAAAAGCATCCAACGACCTAGCCGAGGGAGGAAGAGGGGGAGCTGATGATCCCGATGTCCCGACCGGGGTCCTACCCGATCCAGCAGATGCGCCAGTCCCTATATCGAAATCAGAACTGGCTGGGAGCCTGATGGGAGAAGTTGGCAGTGAGTCATCAGTACTAGCCTAGTTGAGATCTCCCCTAGGAACCGAAGGGGACACTGCTGAAACTACCAAGACAACCAGAGTCAATATCCACAGGATCAATATAATCAGATAACGGAAGCATAATCAAGAAAGCTTATTACCTGGAAGAGCACTAGAGATACGAAGGTAGAACTCCACCCTTCCTGCTTCTAAAAATCCAATCTATTAGTAATAATTCTAATCTATGTAAACAATTTACTAAAGCTAGAATTATGCAACATGTGTTACCAAGTTTTAACTATTAAAACTAAACACATTATTAGGTCCATTTATTAGGGATTTAATCGAATTAATCCTAATTTTATTAAAGGACCCTATTAATCTAACTAATTAAACTCTTTAATAGTTAGATTAATAATTAATGAGAATTTACCAAGTTTTTACACTAAAAACTAATCTCGTTATTTAATAGCCAATTTTGTGAATATCTAACTTCTTAAAATAAAAAAATAAAACACATAATTTTAAATGGCTATTACGCATGCATGATATATCAATACATATATATATATATATATATATATATATATATGTGTGTGTAGGCACACATAATCTAAATGACATGTATATGCATGACAATGCTTTAATCATCTTATAATAAAAGCATACATGAGTTGACCGAGTACAATGGGTTATTTAATTTTAAAAAAATAACTAATTAGTTATCAAAAGCATTCATTGGTCTTCAAGTAATTCCAATATTCTTCAAGTTTTTTGGGTTCTTCTTATTTTGGGCTTTTAACCAAGTCCAACTTGATTAAATAATTAAATATAATTTTTTTTTTATGTTGTGATCCATCTCATGAATCAAACCTAAAGCCCCAAGTGTTACTCTAACACTTATTGGAGACCCAAGGCATAAAAAAAATAAAAATAAATAAAAATTCAGCCCAAAATCTTTTTTTTTTCGAATTCGGAAACCCTAACGTTGTGAACACTCGGCTTTGCACTTTCACGTGTAGCCATGGTCCGCACGAAGGGGCTGTCCGCAGCCTTGCACATAAGCATTCAAATATACCAGCCTTTGCGCCAAAAACAGTGCAGCACGTACATGCCTTGTGTCAAGCGCGCGACATCCCTTGCGCAACCTTTGCGCAATTGTGTGCTGCTGCCTTTTTGCACAGCTGTTGCATTTGTGGCTGTTGTGCATTCGTGCAACACTTGCACTCAGCAACAACATGTTGCATGACAATCATGCATGTGCCTTGTGCATACGTGCAACATTTTTGGTTGTTGTGCATTCATGCAACACTTGCACACAATGCTGTTTTGTGTGTCCAATACACACTCTACTTCTTCGTCTTCTTGAATCGGTCGCATCAAACAATATTACAAAATATGATTTACATAGAACGATTACAGCTGAAGAAAAAATTGAAATAAAATTTGTTAATAGCCAAAATTGGCTAAGGACCAAAGGGAAATTTTCCACCCTTCAGGCCTGGCTCTGTGCCCGAGATCATCCACCAGAAGACCGTGTTACCCAAAGCCGAGCTACGGCACCGCCCCGCAGGAACAAGGACGGGCTCCAGAAACATCCGGAATAGAGCCAGGAATGATCGGATCAAGCATGCGTCACCGAACCTGAAAACAGGAAATTCCCCCCCGAAGTCAAGGTTACCTCGTAACTTCTCCAGAAGCTCGCCAGTACCTCGCTGACATAGTAAGGTGTCCGCAGGAGGCCGCACCTAGCTTCAAAAGGTCAAGGGAGTATAAACCTAGCTTCTGATTAGATGAAATTCCTTTATATAAGGGCTAAAACACTGATCGACCTCACTACCTGATGTACCCCGCCACATTACATGCCATATTCGACGATCCCTACGGGAGAACATGCTAGACCTGAAGACACACAGGATCATATCTTAAGACATTACATGCGTACAGAACAAATAATAGAGTCCAAGTAGGGAACAAATTGATCTCCGCTAAGATATCCACGATTCAACAATTAACTCAAAGTCAATAACATTTAAAATGAAAATCTCGTCCGATAAGGAGGGGAGAGATGGAGAAACTCAAGGGAAGAATCAATTAGTTTAACCTACGAAGACATTGTATAAAGGAGGGACTTCCTCCTTCTGAAAAAAGGAGACTACTATTCGACAAGCACACAACAAGTACCCAACTACACCCTAGAGAAAAGTGAGATCAATTTGAGAGAGAGAGAGAGAGAGATGTATATCACATATTATCAATAGAGGAAGCCTTTTTTTGATTCTTTTGAATAGCTAATAATATCGTTGTTTCCTTGTCATTTCATTAGGCATTAATATGTATATATATATATATATATATACGTTCTACCTTGGTCATCACCTACGTGGTAATGATCTCAAGGGTGCTAACTGAGATTTATTGCCCCGAACTAAATTTCCGTTAACAAAATTATTACAACCAGAAATTAATATTACATTGAAAAATAATATTACAAACTTTAACAAGAACCATTACCCATTGTACCATACAATTAACGATCAACCATGTTTATAAAAAATATATATATATAAATATCATACAATCATTACAAAGTGCCTACACATACCATACATGCCAATCAAAGAATAAAACTATGAAAAAGAAACTTTTATTCTTATATATTGTATAATTGCCTCTGATGCCAATTGTAGGAACCCGGATTTATGTTGCGCAGCGGAGACGGGGTTTAAAAAAATTTTATGCAACATGTAAACCGTATATAATATATAGGAATATATTAATGGAATTGGATCATACCCTTGTAGACCAACTCCTTCGTTTCTTTAAGCTTTATTCCGTTTTGAACCACCACATCTTCCTCGCTATGTCCCGTGATCCGATAACTGCGTGTGTGCGTGTCACGATCTTCAAGGAACTTGAATGGAGGTAGAAGAGACACACAAAAACAACCCCTTGCCTTGTATGGTGAAGTTCGACCACTTTGTGTCAAAAGCAAAAAGGAATTTTTTTTTCTCTTTTTTCTCTCTTGATAGCCGCACCACTCCTTGTGTCTCTCTCCTTTTCTTGTTGCACTAATCAGGTTAAAAAGAAATAGATCACTTATTGCTTTATCAGTTTTTCAATTTTATTTATTATCTAGTTATATTAAATATATCTATATATATTTTTCAAACTAGACCATTATTTCTTTCCAAATATATCTCTATATATTCAAAAGATAATTAGTATTTAAGTGTCCTAGGTAGAGTACGATTCTAACTCTCACATAACTCTAGTTGACTTAAACTTAAATACAATACCTAACTAAGAATAAAATAATCTAATTATTTTATGCCTCAGTTATGATTTGAACCTGCAACCTCCAATTAATAATTCATAATTATTAATTAATTAATTAAATAGTCTATTTATTTAATTAATTTAATTATTAATATATTAATTAAATAATCTCATTATCCAATTAATCCCTGAATGAATACGTGTCATTTTCGTAACACAATTAATTGATCAATTCAATTAATTAACCGTGACTCTTGTTACCTAAAACGATCGGGCTAGCAAGGGGGCCTAATGGACCCACATCATTTTGAGCTACAATAATCCTTAGAAATAATTAATTAAACTTTTTAATTAATATTTCATGATTATAAACTCCGGTGTTATTCCACTAAAAACCCGAAGCTGCACTCTCTCAACTATAGATGATTTTACACAAACCAATAACTTTCGGTATCCATCGATATAGCTATTACATATGGTATAATCCTCAACAAGTAGTTCATAATTAGTGATGGGTCATTATGCCCGTTATACCCCTCTGATTATATCTTTCCATTAAGTATCAGTGATTCTCTAATTAACAATAAATCCTACATTTCTCACGAAATTAGGAGCGCTCATATTGTTCAAGCCCCGAATCAACCCTTAAGGGAACTACCATCTGCTTCTCGTAAGAAAAAGTTGATTCCACTATTGTGTACAAACCTTCCCAGCCATAAGCCAAACCGCGATCCCAACATACGGAGCATATTGATCAAGAATGAAACTCCGACCTCACCCATGGTATATCAAAGACCACGATCTAACCTGAAAGAGTCGATAAGATACTCAAGATTAAGATCACCCACACATAGCCATCATTAGTTGATATATATGAATCTCATCGTTGACGAATTTTATTGAGAGATTCATATAGATCGTGGCCCAGTCCTATTTGATCACATCATATAAGGTGCCTCCATTCTCATATCACCATATGAATGATTCAGGATAAGATCACCGTACATTACGGAATGGGACGCAGCTGTAGATTAACCACAAATAAAGTACCCAGCTTTATTTGCTATCTACGGACTCTCCAGATTGCTCATTTCAAAATGAATCCATTTGTACATGACAATCATATACTCAGTTTGAAATTACATCCGGCAATCTTGGATGTTAAGTAGACATGTTATATATAAATGTATGAGACAATTTGAATGAATAAACTACTTCTTTTATTTATGTTCAGTTCACATTTACAAATTACAAACTTTAAGGCAAAAACCCCAACAACCGCGGCCTACATTTTGATTGTAGTCTCATCCAAATCTGTTCCTAAGACTCCCTTTGAGTTATCGAATGGTCGTAAAGCTAGTTTACAACATTTCCGCATGTGGGGGTGTCTAGCACATGTGCTAAAAAACATAATTGGAAAGCTAGACCCGAAGTCTGTGGTCTACTTGTTTGTAGGATATTCCAAGGAGACCAGAGGTTGATACTTCTATAGTCCTGAAGAGAACAAAGTGTTTGTATAGACAAATGCAACTGTTAACAGGGTTTTTTGGCAAGGGACCAAAGGAGAATTTTCCAATTAGTGTCAACCCGATAGGGGCAAGTCCTAGCTTCCAGGTGACCATCGAGATCGATGCCCCTACCTAGGTGGAGCTGATACTTGGTAAGGCCAGGACCTCGATTACCTATCTATCTAGATAGGACATCAGCTCTGCGAGCTAACGAAGGCATGTACCTCACCTTACTGAAGCTCCCGATATCAACTCAAGACCAGTACAATGGTAGATTGCACACCTAGCACCCCTCAAGTGTCTCGACATCAGTCAAGGCACCCAGTACCCCGATGCCCGCCTTGGTACTACCTCGACTTCCACCTGGTACCTAGTACCTCGATGTATATATTCGGAGCCCTTCCAAGGAAGGTACCTTGCCTGCCAAGCAATACGAAGATGATCGCGAAGACACAAGCACCACTCCATCAAGAGATAGAACAAGCTCCATGCTGGTAGGATCCGACTGGTATACCAGTACCTCGCCCTACCAATAAAATTCAAAATCAGAGTTTCCCTTCAAGCTCCACGAAGAAGGAAAGTTGACTCCATCGTCAAAATAAAGCGCCATTAATTAAATTTAATTAGAATTCGGATTCGACAGTAATTAACGGGATCAAATCTTGTGCCTTCAGCCCCACACAATGCCTTTCAACGCGTAAAATAGGACACTCGATAATCCTCATTAAGAGAATCGGATTTCGTGGGGATTCTTTGAAGAACTATATATACGGCATTGAAAGGTAGACAGAAAGAGGCTTTTTTGAAGATTGAGATCGCCAAAGACAAAGAGAGATTTTTTCCGACTGAATTCCCTTGTGAAATTCTCTGGAGCCAGTGAGAGTCCACTGACGATCATTGGGAGAAAATATCCACTTATCGACATATACGTTTTCTCCACCGTCACCCTGTGTAAGAAATTGAGAAACGAGAGAAGAGTGTATATCGTGTAACCTCGTTATAGTGTTCTTGAATAAAACAGTGTTATTTCATATCACCTCGATCTTTCCTATATTGCTTCTTATTTACATTACGAGGAAGGATCGTGGTACCGAAGGTACCTATCCCGCTACTGGCTACCAGTAGTGGGTGAGGGTGCTAACAGAGATTTCACTCCCTGAGTGATTTTTCTATTAACACTTTTTGGCGCCGTCTGTGGGAAACACCACACCCTCGAAAGAAAGCCAGTGTGCCTCATTTTCTTGTCTTATCATCAAAATGAAGCTCCGATCCTCTCAGGATCATCCTAACCCGTCAGGACATCAGTCAACCGCTTCAACCCGAAAGGGTCAGAAGCCGAAGAAGGGGGGTAAGGGTCACAAACCCATCTCGAAGCCGTCAGCTACCGTACGGATTACTCCTCAGGTACCTGCTACCCCAGCAGCTGGACCTGCAAATCTAGACCAACAGGTCATGGCCTTTATAGAGAGCATTCGCCTCCGAATGGTCACCGAAAACAGTACCAGTCAGCCTACGGTACCAGATCCCAGGGGAGATACCAATCGGCAAGGTACCAGGGTACCTCCCTTCGACAGGTTGGGACCACCACTTCTTATACCAGTCCATGATAGACTCGGGCCCATGCCCTCAGCACCATCGGTCCACTACAGACTAGGGCCCATGCCCCTGGTTCCAGGATATCCTACAAGTTACCAAGCCCGGCGTGCAAGATCCGCCATCGACCTCCCGCCCAGAGAGCACCATCACCTGGCCCAACCAGTGGCCTATTCTAGACAACCTCACCAGGAAACGACTATGGAACGTCCTCATTCAGTGGTGGGAGGTAGCAACAAGGGCGCCGGAGAAGATCCTCCCAGGGAGAGAATCAGGATGAAACTTCTGTGACATCGGAAGAGCCTGTCGACAGAGATTCTGAGGTGGAATCTGGGAATGATGGCGGTAAATGTCTCAGGGACCAGGTCGCCAGAATGGTGAAAGAAATCTAGGAGTTGAAGAAGGGCAAGCACCAAGAAAACCGGAAAGACCCATTGGGAGAGATGAATTCTCCCTTCTCTAGGAGGATCAAGGAGGCAGAATTACCTCCCAAATTCAAGATGCCAACAGACAAATATTCTGGGACTGAGGACCCCCTGAGCCACCTAGAAAGTTTTGTTCACCAGATGGAGGTTCAGGATGCTACTAGGGCCTCTATGTGCAGAATGTTCCCAACCACGCTGAGGACTATGCCAAGACATGGTTCAGGAAGCTACCATCGGGAAGCGTTGATTCATTCACAAAATTGACAACTGACTTCTGTGCCCAGTTTCAAGGCATCAAACCTCACCCCAAAGATCCTATTCATCTTCAATACGTGATCAAGGAGCGGGGGGAATTGCTCAGAGAATACGTAGAGAGATTCCATAAAGAAGTGATCCAGATGGGAGTCTTTACGGAAAAGGAAACCTTGGCCAATTTCAAAAGGAATCTTTGGGCAGGCAGACTGTTCAGATCTTTCTCTAATCATCCCCCGGAGACCTACCAGGAGGCCTAAAATAGAGCTCTAGAGCAGGTTGAGATAGATGAACAGCTCCGAGTTAAGATGGAGCACGATGATATCAGAATTGCCAAGCGCCAAAAGAAGGAGGAGCCCAAGTCTGCACCTGTTAAAAATCGGTCGCCACCTTATCAACCTCCATGGAACCAGTACCCGGCTAGACGTACTCCGCCCAGAGCTACACCCTCACCCAAGGAGGTAGCGCAGGTAGATAGAGAGGAAATGAGGTACTCCCATTACACCCCCTTGAACGCATCTCGTAAAACTATTTACCTTGCCATCCGCAACAAAGGACTACTCAGGAAGTAGGGTCCAATAAAGGCACCAGTCGATCAACGGAACCGCTACAAGTATTGTGACTTCCACGAGGATGTAGGTCATAATACCTCGGAATGTTGTAGTTTACGGAACCAGATTGAAGCCTTGGTTATGGGAAGTTGCTTAGAGGAATTCCTCCAACAAGTACGCGACAACATAAGCACTGGAAAGGAGGTGCAGGCCGATATTAAAGCATATGAAGAAGGAAGGAAAGCAAAAGGGAAGGATCTGATGGAGCAGATCCATATTGTCAATATCATCAGTGGAGGTCCCACCTTGGCAAGAACCTCCAACAATGCTCGAAAGAACCACGCCAGGAAAGTTCCTAGAGTAGAAGCGGGCCATAATGTTTTCAAGGTTACTAGAGGATCACATTGGTCTCTTCCTCCTGCACATATCATCTTCACAGAAGAGGACGTATTCAACACCATCCAGCCTTATGATGATCCCATGGTCATCACTATTCAAATAGCCAACAACTTGGTCCACCGTGTTTTGATTGATACAGGTAGCAGCGTTGATATTCTCTTCAAGAGTGCTTTAGAGCAATTCAACCTAAAGAGACCTTGTTACAACAGCTGTACCACCTCATGTACGGGTTCACGGGGAACTCGTTGATTCCCATCGGGTCTATGATCCTACTAGTAACAGTGGGAATATCGCCACTCCAGCAGAACTTAATAACAGACTTAGTTGTGTTAGACACCACGTCCGCCTACAACGCTATACTATGAAGGCCCTACTTGTCTACCTTCAAAGGGGTCCTGTCAATATACCATAACGTCTTGAAATTCCCAGTGGGAGACAAAGTGGGTGAAATACGGAGGGATCAGCAGGTTGCTCGCAAGTGTTATGCAGTATCAACCAACCCAGTAGTGTTGGCCAAGCAATGTGTGCAAATAACCATTAATCAAGATCACCAGTCTTCAGAGGAAGACTTTGAAGATGAAACTAACTCGGTCAAGGGGAGATCCACGTCAGAGCTCCCAGATATAGAGATCAGGGAGGAGGAAGAGAAGGGATGGGCCAGTGGCCATCCCTCAGAGGAGTTAGAAGAGATACCTATCAGGAAGGACAATCCTTCCAAGGTAGCCAGGATAGGTTCAACATTGAAGGTGAAGGTAAAGGAAGATCTGATAAAGCTCCTACGAGAATATAATGACATCTTCGTATAGAGCCATGAGGAGATGCCAGGGATACCTGTAGCTTTAGCAACTCACAGGTTAGCGATAGATCCCACCTTCAAGCCAGTCAAACAAAAGTGAAGGCATTTCAACCAGGCAAGAAATGCTGCAGTGCTAGAAGAGGTAAACAAACTGCTAAAGGCAGAATTCATCTGGGAGTCTCGGTACCCCGAATGGATCGCCAACATAGTTATGGTAACCAAGGCGAACGGGAAGTGGCGCATGTGTATTGATTATACGGATCTCAACCGCGCCTGCCCAAAAGATAGTTTCTCGCTACCAAAAATCGATCAACTGGTAGATTCAACCGCGGGAAACAAGCTCTTGAGTTTTATGGACTCCTTCTCGGGATACAACCAGATAATGATGCACCCAGCTGACCAGGATGAAACCAGTTTCATAACCGGTCAGAGCCTGTACTGCTACAGGGTAATGCCCTTGGGGCTCAAAAACGTTTGGGCTACCTACCAGCGCCTGGTCAACCGATTGTTCAAGAGACTGATATGAAAGACGATAGAGGTATACATCGATGATATGATCATGAAGTCTCAGGTAGCTGATCATCACCAGGACCATCTCCGTCAGACATTCCAGATAATCAGAGAGAATCAGATGCGATTGAATCCTGATAAGTGCTCCTTCGGAGTTACAGCCAGGAAATTTCTTAGATTCATGGTCCATGAGAGGGGGATCGAAGATAATCCCGAGAAGATCAAAGCCATCCTAGATCTTGAGTCCCCCACATTACTTAGACAAGTACAAGGTTTGACCGGACGAATTGCAGCCCTGAAACATTTCATATCACGATCCACTGACAAGTGTATCCTGTTCTTCAAGGCAATCAAACAAGGGAAGAACATGAAGTGAGACCAGGACAGCGAGCTGGCTTTCCAATCGCTGAAGAAGTACCTTGCTAGCCCACCCCTGCTAGCTAGCCCGGTACTAGGAGAAGAACTGTAATTATACCTGGAAATATCTGAAACAGCGGTCAGCGGAGCATTGGTAAAGGAATACGGAGATGGGGTCCAGCGCCCTGTCTACTACGTGAGTAGAGCCCTAACCAAATTAGAAAAGAACTACATCCTCCTTGAGAAACTCGCTTTCACCTTGGTGGTTGCTTCCAGGAAGCTCCGCCCTTATTTCCTTGCCCACACAGTCATGGTAGTCACTAATCGACCTCTGCGTCAATTTCTCCAAAGGCCGGACGTATCGGGGAGACTTGTATTGTGGGCCCTTGAGCTCACCCAATTCGACATCAAGTACAAAGCCAGGACAACCATCAAAGCCTAAGCTTTGGTAGATTTTATGGTAGAATTCAGTGCAATTCCCGATCAAGATGCTATCCCGGCTCTGAGTCAAGCTCTTCTGAAAGAGCAAGAGCCTGTAGATTAGCCCATCAATCAAGTCTGGATCTTATATACAGATGGGGCATCCAATCAAGCAGGAAGCGGAGGTGTGATCATTCTAACCGACCCTGAAAAGGTCGAGTGCTGTAAATGTTTCAGATTCGATTTCAATACCACGAACAACGAAGCTGAATATGAAGGCTTGTTAGCAGGAATGAGAACAACTGCTGAGCTAAAGGCTAGTTACCTCCTTGCCAAATGTGACTCGCAACTGGTAGTTAATCAAATAACCGGTATGTACCAGGCCAAAGAGGATAACATGGCAACCTACCTCGAAAAAGTCTAGAAACTGTTGCCCCGTTTCAAAGGTTTCAGGATCCAGCAGGTGCCTAGGCAGCAGAATCATTGAGCTGATATCCTAGCCAAGATAGCTGTCTGTGGAGGATAAGCTTTGCCAAAAGGAGTACCACTCTAAATAATCACTACATCGAGCATAGTTGAAGGTAGGGAAGTCAACCCCGTGGCACGACTCCCATGCTGGATAGATCCCATCCCTGATTATCTTCAGTCGGGAAAGCTCCCTGAAACCCATGATCAAGCTCACAATATCAAGAGAACCTTGGTCTGATACTGCTTGATAGAAAGGCACATTTACCGTAGAGGTAGGTCACTCCCCTTGCTTAGGTGCCTACATCCTGACGATGCGAACTGGGCACTGAGAGAAGTACACTCAGGAGACCGTGGAAATCATGCCGGGGGAGAAGCACTGGCTTACCAGGTGCTGCGTATGGGATATTTTTGGCCAACCTTACATCACGATGCAAGGCAGTTAGTACAATCCTGTGAACCATGTCAGAAAATGGCCAACCTGTACCACCTACCTACAGAACGACTATCTACCATCAGTTTGCCGTATCCGTTTGCCTTCTAGGGAGTAGACTTAATTGGGCCTCTACCAACCGCGCCATGTCAGCAGAAGCATGCGATCGTGGCTATTGATTACTTCACCAGATGGGGGAGGCAGAACCCCTCTCCAGAATTACTGAAACAAATACAACAGAATTCATCAAGAAGAATGTGGTCTGCCGGTTCGGTACCCCGATGGTCATCATCACGGATCTGGGTAAGCAGTTTGATAACGCCAGGTTCCGGGAATTCTGTGAGAGTCTGGAGATTAAACTTCGCTTCACATCTGTAGCACACCCTCAGACTAATGGCCTGGTAGAGGCCACAAATAAATTTATCAAGAAGCTCCTGAAGAAAAAACTTCAACATAAGAAATGGAGATGGGCTGATGAACTCCCGAACGTGCTATGGGCTTATCGCACCACCAAGAGGACCGCTACTGGAGAAACCCCCTACTCGCTATCTTTCAGGGTAGAAGCTGTCCTTCCTATAGAACATAAGCTCACTTCTTTCTGGGTTCAACATTTTGACCCCGATGAAAATGAAGACAAGCTGAGAGTCAACCTGGACCTCCTAGAGGAAAAACAAGATAGGGTTGCAGAAAGGGCAGCAGTTTACCAGAGCCGAATTGCTCGTTACTTCAACAGGAGAGTAAAAGCCCCGAGCTTCAAAGAAGGGGACTTGGTTCTCAGGAAGGTTACTCAGAATACCCGGAAGAGGTCAGACGGGGTACTGTCACCCAATTGGGAAGGTCTCTACCTAATCAGAATGGTGATCCAAGGTGGGGCATACAAGCTGGACGACATGAATGGACATCCAGTAGAACACACTTGGAATGCTGATCACCTTAAGAGGTTTTACCTAAAAGTCATGCAACGGAAATCGGCCGGGATTACCCTGAAACGAATGTTAGAAGATGTTAGTAATCGTGAGTACTTGTATTCCTCTTTCTTTGGTTATCAATAAAGAAGGTTTCTTTCTCCATCTATTTTTGCCTACATTTGTCTACATCTATCTGCTTTATGTCGCCAATCGAATCCGCCACGATTGTCGCCTTAAGACCAAGAGAGCCACATAGCACTCCTGATTCCCTGGACCGGATAGATCCCTCCAGGATGATTGCCATAAATCCAGGAGAGCCACATAGCACTCATGATGCCCTGGACCAAATAAATCCCTCCAGGAGGATCGCCATAAATCCAGGAGAGCCATATAGCACTCCTGATGCCCTGGACCGGATAGATCCCTCCAGGAGGATCGCCATAAATCTAGGAGAGCCACACAACACTCATGATGCCCTGGATCGGATTAACCCATCCAGGAGGGTCTCCATAAGACCAGGAAAAACCATATGGCATTCATGTTGCCCTGGCTGGGCATCACCCCCCGCTAGGAAGGATCCGATACGTAAGAGCATAGTTGCCTGACCGATCAGACCTTGGCCGGGCACTGAAAATACTATAAAGCGTGTGTCTAACAACCTAGAGGGGGGGTGAATGGTTGTTAATAGATTATTACCAACTTTTTCGATTAGTCAATATTAAACATATAACCCAATCAAAACGAACATACAAAATCAAGTAAGAGTGCGGAAATATAAAAGAACACTTGATTTTGACGTGGAAACCCTTTAACAAGGGAAAAAACCACGGGCTATCCTTCTAGCCATAGACGATCACAGAAATCCACTATATGAGTAAAAAGTTACACCCTCAAGTGATACTCGGACTCTTACTCTCGACAACCTCAAGCTATGGACACTACCACTCACCACTCTTGGTTCAATCCCTAGTGATATCCCCTGATACACTACTCTTGGCGTGAGCACCTCCTACTCTACCCTACGGGCCTTTTACAGTGGCTCTTGACCAATGCTTGCCAACCACACCTTGGTTGCAAGACTTCAATGCTTGTGCAACTTCACCCCGAAGCCACAAGACTTTGACTCAATGAAGAGTATAAGGTCTAAGTGAACAATCAATGAATGCTCAACACAAAATATGTTAGACCAAACATACAATGCTTAACTAGATGTAGATAATGCAATACAACATCCTAGTTATCAAATAATGCCTACATGTACACACATGAGGTCTCAATTAGTTGTAGAGAAATTCTAACAACCTAATTGTCAATTAAATTCACATAAACATTCATAAACTTGACTAGATGCACAAAGTCAACCTAATCATCAATTAAGCATACATGAACATTTATGGATTAGCTATTTAGGCATATATGACCTAATAATGCAAGCTATCACAAACAAACACAATCAAATATTCATGAACATTAACTAGTTGATTAGAACACAATTCTCAACCTAGTTATCAATAAATCACACATGAATATTAATGACCTAGCTTTTAGGCAAAAATGACCTAATCAATTTAGCTATCAAAGTACAAACCAAATCATGTTATCAAGACTCATAAATATGCAATGAAGTAGAGTCTAGGTATTTAATCATGTAATAAATACCTAATCTAGAGTAAGAAGAACAATAAATGATATTCAAATAAGTTATTGCTTACCTAGTCATGAAACAATGAAGACCCATGCTCATATGATGTTGAATGATGCAAGATGGAGATGGGTTTTGGGTTTGGAGAGTCAAAAATGCTTTCTTGAAGCTTTCTCTCTCTAGGAGCTCTAACCTCTCTCTAAAAATGATTTTCTGAGCTCTTAGTTGGCCAAGAAGGGAATAGGTAGAATATATATGAAGCCCTAGTCAAAACTACATCGTTTTGAACTTGGGAAACTGAATCTCGTTAAAACCGCTCTGTGTACCGCGGTTCAGGTATGTGTCCAGACCGCAGTACATACAGCAGTGCACCATCTGGATAACACCGCGGTTGGGACCGTTGTGCGTGCAAGTGCACAGGTCGTGGTCCACGCCGCGCATGACGCACTGGAGAATACCGCTCCATGCGACGCGGTGCAAGCAGAGCCTACCAAGCGGTATAGGCCACGCTAAAGGGAAAAATCCCTTTTTAACACTCAAGAAAAATGCCTATCTTACATGAATGTTGTGCAAGTGTGAAGTGAGTGAGATGCACACAATGAAGCACAATTAACATGCCAAACATGTTATCAAATGAGATACAATGCAAGATATGATATCTAATGCAAGCTAGTGAGTGTGTTTGAAAAGGATGCACACACATATAAACAATAAGGAACACAAATGCAAGATAAACAAAACATGCATGAAGTGTGTGTGTGCACCTAAACTCTTCAAGAGACAAAGTCAAGTGAGTATACCTTTCGCTCTTGAAGACATGGAGATGCTTGGAAGCTTGGAAGCTTGCCAATACGGACCTAAGCTACCCATTACACAATCATCCCCACTGTGGTGTGGTTTGTCATGAAATAAGCCAATCATAAAATCGATGTCCTTACAGGCACAACCCCCCGCTAAGAAAGATCTAGATAGTAAGAGCATAGTTGCCAGCTAGATCAAGGCCTTGGCCGGGTACCACCCCCCGCTAAGAAAGACTAGGTGCTAAAGTGGCCTTAGTCGCCTACCTGGACCTTGCTGCCAGTATATATTCGCCATTGTTTTCGCCAAAGTACCAAGATTCCTACAAACAGGAATGCGAGGTATCTTAATATGATCTCCTTATTTTCGTCAATGATCGCCTGTATGGCCTTCCTGCTGCCTTGGCTAGGAGCCACCCCCCCCCCCCCCCCCCCCCCAGGAAGAGTCTGGTTAGTAAGGGTGTAATCGCCTGCCAGATAAAGGCCTTAGCCGGGTACTACCCCCCGCTAAGAAAGACCTGGTGCTAACATGGCCATAGCCGCCTACCAGGATCTCGTTACCAACACATTCTCCATCATGTTCGCCACGGTACCAAGATTTCTAAAGCAGGAATGCGAGGTACCGAGATTCGCCAAATTTGTTCGCCAAGGCACCAAAGCTCCTATAAACGGAAACGCGAGGTGCCCAATTTTGCCAGAATACTCACTTGGGGACCTAGGTTCCTTGAAACAGGAAGACTAGGTACTAGGTTATTTGCCGAGGCACCAAGATTCTTACAAACAGGAACACAAGGTGACCAAACTCGCCAGAATATCCCCCTAGGGACCTAACTTCCTTGAAACAGGAAAGCTAGGTACCCGATTATTCGACAAGGTACTAAATGTAGGGAAAAATCGATATAAAACGCAGCGGAAGAAACGAAAAATAGATTTCGTATGGTTTTAAAAATTTTCTCAAAGTTGAACCTTAACCTTTTAATTAATTAAACTCAAATATATACGGTTAGAGTTAAATACCTCTTGACGCGTGATCCGATTGACTTACGTCAATTGGTAATCCGCAAAATCTTTTCCGATGCCCGTGAACAGTACCCGCGTGAACAGTGATCATGAACAGTACCCGCTGTGAATAGTGATCGTGAACAGTACCGCGACATCTTCCAATCCGAACACGTACGTGAATCACCTAGGAGCGTGGTCTCCCTTTTTCTTTGAATTGTAAACCTGAGAATGGATGAACAAAGTTTTCTTTTTCTTTTGTTAGTCACAAAACAATCAAAAGAAGACAAAAATTATTCTGGTCACTTTTGAGTTCTCAATCTAATGATCGAAACTCGCGTGAACCTAATTCGATGTTGTACACACAAGCTTATTGATGAACAAGCAATCAGTGTACTATCAAAGAATAATCTCTTCTCTCTTTTATGTTTAGTAGAATAAAAATTATCCTTTTCTATGAATTGAGAAGAAGAAGAAAAATTGAATCATTCAATCAACTATATGGTGGCCGAATTCTATATGTGGTATTATATAGGTGGCCGAAATTTTGCTTCCTCTTCTATTTAGGATTGCCGAAATCTTCCTCTAAATGGACTAGGGTTGCCGCAAATCACATACCAAAAAGAGTTTGTGTTGCACCCTAATTTCCATCAACCTTTAGACTTCAAAACCTAATCCAACTCATAGATATTTTTATTCTTTTATTGACTAAATAAAAAGACTTCTTATTTGATTAAATAAATAAAATTAATTATTTATTTTCTTATCAAACAAGTCTTTTACTTTAAATATACTACTACCAATAGTATAACTTTAGGAAATATATTTCCTGATCAGAAAAAGATTTGTTTCTTAATTAAACAATTAATTAATAAATTAACTAATTCTTATTTAATTAAAACAATGAAACAAAATAATATATTATGTTAATATATACACCTTGCCGCCCCACTTATATAAATAGGCCATATATTATTTTCTTATTTCATTTAATCCATTGGACTTTAAATAAAAGCCCACATGTGAACCAGACTCATTCTTACTAAAAGAAACAAGCCCACATGTCTCCTTTTAATATATTAATATAATAGTGCAGCCCATTAATTAAATAATAGACATATTATATTCTTGATATATTAAAAACAATTATAGATGGACCCTTAAATCGGCCAGGTAGAATATATCAAGTGATCCATGCAAATACGTGTGCGGGCTATCTAAATTTAAGCTTCAATAGACACAACCTAATCACAATCAACAAATGATTCACTTAGGTCCAATCTATTAATTTTAACTCATTCCACTAAAGAGCTAAAATTGAACTCTTAAATAAAGATAGAATAAGGAGATGTTTCTCATTCATACCCTAGACAATCTTATAGGAGATGGTGTATCCTCGTGAATAATATCAGTAATCGCCAAGAGCTCATAGACCGCCTATAGCTCTCCAAGTTACCATATTTCCTCATATGGCCCATTTCGAACTTGGATACTTTGACTTGTCCAGAAGCCATGTTTTCAATAATCATTATTGAAAACTCAACGTTGAGATTTAATATCCAATACCTCAAAACATCCATATGATGATATTATACTCTCATTTAATAAATGGAGCCACGATGTCCATATCTATAAATGAAGTCCTCTATCGATTAACAAATGTATACCACCAAACTATCGAGGATAGACTATGCTATATAATCGTACTCATTGATAGCTCTAATGATAACACTTGCAACCATAAGTCCATCATTTATCTCAGGATTAAGATAGACTCTCTGATTGTCCTCTTTAATGAAAAGACTTATATCTAGTGACGGTTCTAGATAAAGTATTTCATTGTGATCCAGTTCAATGCACCTAGTGCACTAGATTCTTTTACTCGAAAACCTTTCGATGATTTTAGACTCATCATATTCATTTGATCCCACTCAAATGCTAGTAAAAGAATTCTACAACTTTAACAAGATAGAGGTGCCCAACCTTTAACTTAAGTTGTGAACTTTATTCAAGACTAACTAAAGAATTGTGTCTACCTCATACATATCCGGATGTATGAACAATTCTTCATGTCTCATAGTCTTTTGACCTTATGATTATTTACCTTGACAATTATAATAATAAATGCTATAAGTAATTGTAAGAATAAGAATTCACTTTATTAATATGAGAAGATTGTCAATTACAATATTATACTCTTGCCATTGAGCATAATCCTAACAATCTCCCACTTGCTCTACAGCAAGTGTGTCATATCTCTCATTCCCATGTTCTCTAGATGTCCATCAAAGCTCTTCTGAGGTAGAGCCTTTGTGAAAGGATCCGCTAGATTTTCTGCTGACGCGATTTTGGTGATCGTCACGTCTCCCCTATGAACAATTTCCCTCAAAAGCTGATACTTCCTTTCAATGTGTTTACCTCTCTTATGACTTCTTGGTTCTTTCGAATTAGCCACTGCACCACTGTTGTCACAGTGTATAGTGATCTGCTTATTCGCACTAGGAACCACTTCTAAGTCAATCAAGAATTGGCGGAGCCAAACAGCCTCTTTGGCAGCTTCGCATACAGCAACATACTCAGCTTCCATGGTGGAATCAGCAATACAAGATTGCTTGATACTCGTCCATATGACTGCTCCTCATCCAATGGTAAACACAGATCCTGATATGGATTTTCTGGAGTCAGAATCCGACTGGAAATTAGAATCTGTGTACCCAACGGGAATTAAATCCCCTCCAGAGTATACAAGCATATAATCTCTGGTTCTCTTGAGATACTTGAAAATATGCTTGACCGCCGTCCAATGATCAGGACCAGGTTTCGATTGAAACTGCTAACTATGCCAACAGCAAAACAAATATCTGGTCTAGTACAGAGCATTGCATACATGAGACTTCCAACTGCCGAGGCATATGGAACTCTACTCATGAATTGCTCTTCATGCACATTCTTAGGTGCTTGACCCTTAGAAAGTTTGATTCCATGTCTAAAAGGTAACATAACTTTCTTGGAATCTTGCATGGTGAATCTAGACAAGATTTTATCAATGTATGAAGCTTGGGATAATGCAATCGTTCTATTCTTTCTATCCCTTATTACTTGGATACCAAGAATATAACTTGCTTCTCCTAAGTCCTTCATATCAAATTGTTTTGCTAACCATTTTTTCACTGATGTCAATACACCTACATCGTTTCCAATGAGTAGTATATCATCAACATAAAGAATGAGGAAAACCAACTTGTCGCCTTTGATCCTCTTGTATACATAAGGTTCGTCAGGGTTTTGAATAAATCCAAAACTCTTTACAGCTTGATCGAACCTTATGGTCTACTACGTTTTTCGATGTCGTTTGGTCATATTTTGAGCCACTTGAATTTCAAGCTGCAGTGCTGTGATTGGTTTCCGCGGGTCAGCTCGGTTTTTCATAAGGGCAGTTTTGTCTTTTCTCTTCAGCTCATTTTTCCCCAGTATAAATATACCATCTTCTTCCCCATTTCAGTTGATGAACCCAGAAATAAAACCCTAGAGAGAGAGCTAGTTTTAGAGAGAGAAAGCTTCAATCCATTGATTTCTAACTCTCCAATCAGGGAGCAGATCAGAAGCAGAAAGGCATATGTGCGGGGCACTGTGCGGGTACCCTACCAGCGCACTACATGCGTCAGGTCTCGCCATATCACCATTTTAGACCTATTTCTAGAATCCTATATATATTCACTTGTGAAATCAGCCATAAGCCTACTCACATATTTTTCTCACTTTTTCTCTCTCTAGATCTAGGAATCATTCTCTCCCAATACATCAAAAAACCCATACATCATCTCTTTGATTTCTACTCAATAAGAGCACTAGGAGATGGGATTTGAATCTTCAAGGAAGGAGAATCTCTTCATGGGTCTATTCTCACTCTCTTCTCTTAGTTTATGCTTTGTAATGACTATGAGTAGCTAAATCCCCACTAAGGGGTTGATGTGATTCGTTTGTGAACCTTGGGCATTGTATTGAACTCTATATTTATTTAATCTATCAAGTATGTGAAAATACACAAAGTGTGTCTAATACAACCTAGAGGGGGGGTGAATAGGTTTTAGTTGATATATTACCAACTTTTCGACTTAATCAATTTCGATAATCCTACTCCATGTTAACAATCAATCAATCCAATATAAATATACGGAAAACAATAAAAACACAAGGATTGATTTACGTGAGAAACCCTCCAACTGGGCAAAACTCACGGGCTATCCTTCTAGCCACAAACGGTCCTCAAATCAACTATTTGAACGAAAGTTTACAACCTAGGTTGACCTCAAGTCACACCTACTTGGTCACTAACCCTTTCAATCTACCCAACGGGCCTTTAATAGTGATTCTTGACCACAAGCTTGTGCACTAACTTACTTAGTCACAAAGCTTAACAATCAATGAAGAGTATAAACAACCTATGTGAATATGTAAAAGATATTCAAACATGCAATTAATGCTAGGCGACAATAAATGCTTATCTAAGGATTTAAGATATCAATAAATGTAAATCCTAGATATCAATATCTAAATGCAAATGCATGAAGATTTAGCTAGAAGGGTAAAAACGTCCTAAATGCTAGCTATTAATGAACAAGGCTCTCAACCAACAACCAACAACTCAATCATGTTATAAATGCCAATAAACATAAAGATATGCAATAAAATCACATAAAAGAGCTAACCCTAGGCCAACAAGAACATAAATAAATACAAAGAGATTTAGGGCATGTTCAAGTTACCTAGTCAATGAAAGCAAGAAGAATCCATGATGAGATGATGCTTGAAGATGTTAGATGCACATGGATTTGTGTTTGGTTGAGTAAAGATGAGTTCTTGGGAGTTTCTCTCTCTAAGGGAAGCTTGGCCTATTAAAAATGGCTTCTTGAACTCATAAAAACGAGCAAGGAAGAGGATAGAGCATATATATAGGAGCCCTAGTTGAAACAGCGTCGTTTTGAACTTAGGGCACGAAATCCCGTCAATACCGCTAGATGGACCGCGTCGCAGGCAAGTGTCCAGACCGCGGTACACACAGCAGTGCACCGTCTGGACAACAACGCGGTGCAGGTCGCTGTGCATGTAGGTGTACGGGCCGCGGTATAGGCAACAGAGGCTTACTGGACAACACCGCGACTTGGGTCGCTTTGCGAGCAAGTGTACAGGAAGCGGTACACAAAGCATGACACTGCTGAGATATACCGCTCTGTGTGCCGCGGTGCAATCAAGTCTTGCCAAGCGGTCTAGGCCGCGCTAAGAGAAGAAATTGTCTTTTCTAGGCAAACTCAACACACTAAGTGATGTGCAAAATGTGCAAGTGTGGAGAGTGAAAAGAGGCATACAATACATCATTCAATGATATGAAGATAAGAACAATAATGCATGCAAGTGAGTGTGTGCAACTAGATCTCTTCAAAGAAAGTTAAACTAGTGAGATACCTTTGAAGTGCTCTTTGAGAGAGATGATGTCCTTGAAGCTTGATCACACTCAAGAGGCCTAAATTACCCTTACACAGAATAATCCCCAATGTGGTTTGTCAACGAAATAAGCCAATCAAAATATGAGGAACTTACAGTATGTTTCATTATTTGTTTTAATTGATTTCAAATTGAATTTGTCTTAGATTGATCACTACTCTATTTGCTAATTTGTTGAGAAATTATTTTAGTAGAAAACTAGGTATACACTATACTTGGTTTTCTTAAGCTCAATTGAATGGAAGGATTGAACAAGAGTACACTCCTCAAGTGAAATCCAGACTTTATAATATAATCTCAATTTCTATCTAATCTCAAATGGGTAATCAATTCTATACACTCTAGGTTAATAACTTGAGAGAGATTAAGCACCATTCTATACACTCTAGATTGGTGACATTATAAAATGGTTAGTTCCTTGTTTGATAGATGTGCATTCATGGATAATCACTTGTGAGTACTCAATACTCTACACTCTAGATTGGACACTCATAAGGGATATGCAACCAATACTATACACTCTATATTGGTTGCAATAGATTGATGTACAATCATGAGAGTTCTTGATTTGCTCATTGTTCGAGGATTGGATCCATCAATTCCTTAGTTCCATTATCATTCATTCATACATTTATCTTCTAACTTAGTTGCATTTGATTAGTTTAATTGTAGTTTGCATATTAGTATAATTTCAAAACCAAAATCATCTCATTTACTTTTATTGCAAATTTAATACTAGAGCATTCTAATTTGATCACTGCTATCCACCGATCTACGTGAACAATACCTAGCTTACCACTTACTTGTTGTTTTTATGCACATTTGAGGACTTGCTAGGATTTTATAAATTCCATTTGACAAGCGATTTTCATATCCAAAACGACACTTATCAACAAGCAAAACCACAAAGGCACCAATCAATGACTCAAGCCCAAAGGAGAAGCCAACCGGTGCATCAACAAAGGCAACCTTATCGAAATGATAAAGCCCCGATGAAAAATCCAAGATACGGTATAATCTCTTCTTTTGTACCTACATGTCAATTTTGTGGTAGGATTTGTCACATAAGACCTAATTGCTTTAAGTACATTAATAGGTGTACAATAGAGAGCATGAATGAGAAAAGGTTGAATCATAGGGCAGATTTGCATGAACCTAGAGAACCTAGAAACATGAAGTCCATAACCATTAGAGATAATAATATGGCACCTATGTGGATAAGGAAAAATGAACATGCATGCCATGTTGCTCACATTGGCATGAAAGCACACACCACAGATTTTTGATATCTTGATAGTGGGTGCTCTAGGCACATACGGGGAATAAGGGTTTCTTTGAATCTCTTGTAATGGGAGAATGAGAATTTGTCACCTTTGGTGATGGATCAAAGAAGAAAGTGATAGGGAAATGAGACATATTTATTCTCGGTTTACCTTCTATCCCTAATGCTTTAGTAGTATATGGCTTACAAGCTAATCTCATAAGCATTTCTCATCGTAATGAGAAGGGTTACTCTATCCTTTTTGGTAGTGATGGCTGCTCAATCACAGAAGCAAATGGATAAATTTATTAGAGGCAAAAGGTCTTTTGATAATTGTTACTGTCTTGATGCTAATGTCGTGTGTTCCAAGATTTCTAGATGTGAACAGGTTGAACTATGGCATCAAAAACTCGGGGACATGCATTATCCAGACTTGGGGATCTTCGAGAAGTACCAAGTGGTACTAGGATTTCCCAAACTTGGGAAGAAGATCTAAGGGGTTTGCGGTATGTGCCAATAAGGGAAGCAAACAGCAAGCATGCATTATAAAGAAAAGCATATTGACACCAAGGAACTTTAAGAGCTTCTTCACATGGATATCATGGGTCAAATGCAAATGGAAAGCTTAGGGGGTAAGAAAAATATTTTTGTGTACGTAGATGATTTCACTAGCTTTACATGGACTTACTTTCTTAGAGAAAAATCTGAAACCTTTGATAAGTTTAAATTGCTTTGTACTAAAATTCAAAATGAGAAAAATTCTAACATTAAAAGCTTTAAGAGGATTAGAAGTGATCACAAGAAAGAGTTTGAAAATGCTTGTTTTGAAAATTATTGCAATAGCCTATGCATTTCCCATGAGTTTTCTGCTCCTAGAACACCTCAACAAAATGGGGTTTTCAAGATGAAAAATAGGGTCATGCAAAAGATGGCTCGTGTGATGTTGCTTAGCAACAAAGTTCCTAAAAACTTTTAGTTGCTATATAGGGAATAGAGTATTCTTGAGACCCGGTACTAAACAAACCTCATATGAGCTATAGAAGTGCAGAAAACTCAATGTTGGCTACTTACACACTTTTGGGAGTAAGTGTTATATTTTGAATGATCGTGATCAATTGGGAAAATTTGATGTTAAAAGTGATGATGGAATTTTTCTTATTTATGCCCTTAATAGAAAAGCCTATAGAGTTTTTAATTTAAAGACTCAAACAGTGATGGAGTCCTCTAATGTTGTTATAGATGACAATAGGCTTAGTGCTAGTGATTATGATGGGGATGAGGGAGTTGTCAATGATCTCCCTTGGAGAAGAGTGGTGAGACTTTAAGTGAAGTGAAGTCAAATCAAGATGAAGAGGACACTCAACCTCTTGTCACACTTGATAGGGTTCAGTCTTTGAATCCTTTAGAACCCGCTCATTAGGTTAGATATCTTCATGGCCAAAAAGATGACATTAGAGGTATCGGTGTGGGTGTTAGAACTAGGCATCAAAAAGCTAATAAAATTTGCTACACTTGTTACACCTCTCAAATTAAACCAAAGAAGGTCGATGAGGCCTTGAGTGATAAGTTTTTGCTTCTTACCATGCAAGAAATGCTAAACCAATTAGAAAGGAATGAGGTTTAGACTCTAGTTCCTCCACCCAAGGACACCAATGTCATTGGTACAAAGTGGGTCTTTAGGAACAAATCCGATGAAGATGGAAACATTACGTGCAACAAGGCTAGGCTTGTAGCACAAGGATACTCTCAAGTTGAGGGTATTGACTTTGAGGAGACTTTTGCTCCGGTTGCCCATCTAGAGTCCATTAGGTTACTCTTGTCCATCTATTGCATTTGCAAATTCAAATTATTTCAAATTGATATTATGAGTGTTTTTCTCAATGGCTACTTGAAAGAGGAAGTGTTTGTTGAACAACCTAAAGGGTTTGTGGATCCTCACCACCCCAAACATGTATATTGTTGGGGTTTTTGCCCTAAAGCTTGTAATATGTAAATATAATTTGAACATAAATAAAAGAAGTAGTATATTCATTCATTTTGTGTCATACTTTATATAACATGTGCACTTAACATCCAAAATTGTTGGATGTAATTTCAAACTGAGTATATGAGTGTCATATATAGATGGATTCAATTTGAAATGAGCAATCTAAAGAGTCTGTAGATATCAAATAAAGCTGGGTACTTTATTTATGGTTAATCTACAGCTGCGGTCCATTTCGTAGTGTACGGTGATCCTATCCTGGATCATTCATATGTAGATATGAGAATGGAGGCACCTTGTATGATGTGATCATATAGGACTAGGCCATGATCTATATGAATCTCTCACTAAGATCCGTTTAACGATGAGATTCATATATATCAACTAATGATGGCTATATGTGGGTGATCTTAATCTTGAGTATCTTATCGACTCTTTCAGGTTAGATCGTGGTCTTTGATATACCATGGGTGAGGTCGGAGTTTCATTCTTGATCAATATGCTCCGTATGTTGGGATCGCGGTTTGGCTTATGGCTGGGAAGGTTTGTACACAATAGTGGAATCCACTCCTTCTTGCGAGAAGCAGATGGTAGTTCCCTTAAGGGTTGATTCGAGGCTTGAACAATATGAGCGCTCCTAATTTCGTGAGGAATGTCGGATTTATTGTTAATTAGAGAATCACTGATACTTAATGGAAAGATATAATCAGAGGGGTATAACGGGCATAATGACCCATCACTAATTATGAACTACTTGTTGAGGATTATACCATATGTAATAGCTATATCGATGGATACCGAAAGTTATTGGTTTGTGTAAAATCATCTATAGTTGAGAGAGTGCAGCTTCGGGTTTTTAGTGGAATAACACTGGAGTTTATAATCATGAAATATTAATTAAAAAGTTTAATTAATTATTTCTAAGGATTATTGGAGCTCAAAATGATATGGGTCAATTAGGTCCCCTTGCTAGCCCGATCGATTTAGGTAACAAGGGTCACGGTTAATTAATTGGATTGTCCAATTAATTGTGTTACGAAAGTGACACGTATTTATTCGGGAATTAATTGAATAATGGGATTATTTAATTAATGAATAATGGTGATTAAATAAATTAAATAATAAGATTATTTAATTATGTTGTTAATCACTAAATGGAGGGTGTTAGTTGATATTTGATTTTGAATAAAATAAGATAATATGATTATTTTATTTTATTAAATTAAATATTTGAAATTGAATTTAAAATGTTTGAATTCAAAAATAAATATTTAATTAATTTTAAAAAAGATATGAGATATCTTTGTAAAGTTTTTAAAAATCAAATATAGATTTTCGGTTTTGTTTTTGAATATATATGAGATATATATTTTTAATCAAAAGGCAATATAACCGAATGAGACAACATACAAAAGAAAAAAAGCAAATGAAGAGAAGAGATTAAAAAAGTGATCGTGACACAGCAAACAAAAAGCAAAACAAAAGAGAGAAAAAGTTAGGGTGTGGTGAGAACAACAAGTGCTGCACTTCTAAGGTTTTGTTTTTTTTGTGTGTGTTCTTCTCTTCTTCCTCCATACATGTCCTGAATATCGTGACGCGTCCACACGCTGTTATCAGTTCCGGGAGATAGCGAGGAAGATCACGTGGTTCAAATCAGGAGCAGTTCGTATCAAAGTGAAGGAGCCTCCTACGTAGGTATGAAAAAGTTTCTTCACTTTATTATTGCATTTGATTATTACTGTACAAATGGGTTAGTTTAATGATTGCATAAAAAATTTTAAACCCTTCCGCTGCGCAATCTGTAACCCTAGGTTCCAACAATTGGTATCAGAGCCAATTTTTGTACAGTATAATCGAATTCGATTACTCCTGATATGTATGAATATGTAGGCACATATTTTTTTTTTTATGAGTGTATGATGTTTTTTTTTAATTAAATTGTTTAATTTAAAAAAAAACATGGTTGATCGTAATTTTTTATGGTGTTGTGGATTTAGAGTGTTTCTGGGTTGTATAATGTTGTTTTTTTTTTACTGTTGTATTATTAAAAAAAAACAAAAAAACAAAAAAACAAAAACAAAATGTAATCGCATGTAGAGACCTTGTAGTTCAACCTACGTAGGCAGACCAGCACATGCAGCCTACCAGCGCGCATGCCACCAGTGCACTACCACCAGCGCGTAAGCCTACCAGTGCGCAAGCCTACCAGCGCGCAAGCCTACCAGCGCGCAACCTCAGCGATGCTTACCCCACGCAGCCTACCAGCGCGCAGGCCTTCCTGCGCGCATCCAGACCAGTGATGCCTACCAGCGATGCTACCAGCGCACATGACCTAAGAGATTGGAAGTCTTGGAAATTATAAGAAGACCAAGGGATGCCTTGGGAATATTTTTTGTAATTAAATTCCATTTTTTTGGTTAAATAATCCACAACACTCGGTCAACTCATGTATGTTTTAATTATTTGATGATTAAGCATTGCCATGCATATACATGTCATTTAAATTAGTTGTGCCTACACATATATATATATATATATATATATATATATATATGTTGATATATCATACATGCATTATAGCCATCTATATTATGTGTTTAATTTTTTTAAAATTTGATTAAAATGGGTTATTCACATAATTGGCTATTTTTAATGGGATTAGTTTTTAGGAGTAAAAACTTGGTAAATCTCATTAATTACAAATCTTTTTATTAAAGAGTTTAAATACTTAGATTAGTAGGGACCTTAATATATATTAGGATTAATTTGATTAAGCTCATAATAATAATTGGACCTAATAATATGTTTAGTTTTAATAGTTAAAACTTGGTAAATACACATTTAATAATAATTCTAGTCTTAGTAATCAGTTTACATAGATTTGAATTATTACTAATGAACTAGATTTTTTAAGTGTTAAAAATCAATTTAGTTTATTAGTTATTGGAATAGGATTCTAATAATTTGTGATTAATGCACTTGACGCTTAGATTATGTTAATAGCCAAAATTGGCTAAGGACCAAAGGGAAATTTCCCACCTCCCAGACCTGGTTCCATACCCGAGAGTTTCACCAGCAGACCTCTCAATCCAGAGCCGAGCTACTATACCATCCCAGAAACAAAGGCAGGCTCCGGAAACATCTGGGATAGAGCCCGGACCCGAGAGCTTCCACCAGGAGACCTCTCTGTCCAGAGCCGAACTGCGATACCACCCCAGGAACAAGGACGGGCTCCGAAAACATCCGGGATCAAGCCCGGAACGATCAGATCTAGCCCGTATCACCAAAACTAGAAGCTCCCCGAAGTCGAGGTCATCTCGCAAGTGCTCCAGAGACTCGTCTACACCTCGATTGTCACAGAAGAATGTCCCTAAAAGGCCGCGAGATCAGTCGAAGCCACACCTAGCCTAATAAGGAGGAGACTGAGAAAATCAAGGGAGAATCAGTCTGTTGACCTACAAACTATGCATAAATAGAAAAGAAAAGAAATGAAAGATGAGACTACTATTCGACAGGCATACGACTAACAATCGACCATTCCCAGAGAGAGTTGAGAGAAAAGAGAGAAGAATCTTAGTATTTGTATACCAAGCATGTCCAATAAAAACATTCTTGCTTACTTGTCATTTTATAAATCACTGTTACATATATAATGAATTTTGGCCACCACCTACGTGGTAGTGGTCTCGAGGGCGTTAACTGAGATTTCTCATCCCGAGCAAAATTTCCGTTAACACTTTCTGGCGCTGTCTGTGGGAAAAAACATTCCTTCACCCAATTAACCAATCGTTTGCATCTATATTTTCATTGTTTTACATGAACTATGAGGCTCCGCTCCTCCCAAGGCCAACACAGAGTCCCGGAGCAATCTCCGGCGAGGCCAACCCGAAAAGCCCCAGGAAGGGGGAGAAAGTCTGGATATAGTAGTCAAGCTCCGATCCAGACAACCAATACGCGGGCTACTGGCCACCCCATAGTGAGCCAGGCAGCACTCGACCAACAAGCGGCGGCCTTCGTAGAATCCATCCGCGTCCGCCTCCTCGCTGAAGGCATCACAATCCAGCCAACCAACCTGAATGATCAGGGAGAGCCGAGCAGGCTCGGAGCTAGACCACCTGCTTTCGATCGCCTAGGACCTCCTCCTCCAGAGCCGGCTCGAGATAGATCAGGGCCCCAACGTTCGATCCGAGATAGACTGGGACCCATGCCCCCGGCTCCGAAAAGACTTTCACAATATCAACCCCGGCTTGTTAAGTCTGCCGCGGATGCTTTTACCCGGAAGCCCCGAGGGCTATCTCATCCAACTACATCTAGGAGAACTACCCGGGCCCTAGAAGAGGAAAGTAGACAAACTCCCCGAGTAGATCATGTCCAGGAGGAGGACCAGATAGAAATTTCCAGTTCATCAGAAAGATTCGACAGCGAGGAATCTGAGGTTAACTCGAAGAGACCTGGGAACAAGCGACCGAGGGATCAGCTGGCAAAGCTACAAAAAGAGGTCCAGCAAATAAGGAAGGGAAAGAGTAAGGAGGATAAAAAGAATCCCCTGAGCGAGATGAACGCTCCCTTCACTAGGAGGATCCGGGAAGCAGAGCTCCCCCCAAAATTCAAAATGCCAGCAGATAAGTTCTCTGGAACGGAAGATCCTCTAAGCCATCTAGAGAGCTTCGTTTAACAGATGGAAGTCCAGAACACTACTAGAGCAGCTATGTGCAGAATGTTTCCAACTACCTTGACCGACTATGAGAAAACCTGGTTCAGGAAACTGCCCGTTGGTAGCGTGGATTCTTTCACAAAACTGTCAACCGATTTTTGCTCACAATTCCAAGGAGTTAAACCTTGCCCGAAAGATCCCATACACCTTCAATATATGATTCAGGAGTGGAGTGAAACTCTTCGATCCTACGTAGAGCGGTTTCACAAGGAGGTCATACAAATGGGAGTTTTCACTGAAAAAGAAACCCTCGCCAACTTCAGACGAAACCTCTGGCAGGAAAGCTTTTCCGTTCTTTCGCCAAGAGACCCCTCGAGACTTACCAGGAGGCCTATGACCGGGCCCTTCAGCAAGTCGAGATCGACGAACAACTCAAGGTCAAGATAGAACATGACGACATGAGAACGGCAAAGCGTCTGAAGAAAGAAGCCCCCAAATTTGAGCCAGTGCAGAAAGCTCAGAATAAACCTCCCAACAGGTCGACCTATCGCCTCCCAGCTCCTCCGCATAGGCAAGAAAAATATACAGCAAAACGAACCCCTCCCCAGGCTTCGCCGCCTCCCAAGACCGTGGCTCCAGTGATGCAAGGGGAAAAAGGGTATGACTACTACACCCCTTTGAATGCTTCCAGGGAAACAGTCTATCTTGCCATACGAGATAAAGGGTTACTCCCTAAGCCCTCTCCCATGAAGGCCCCAGCTGACAGGAGAAACCAGTACAAGTACTGCGACTTCCATGAAGACGTGGGCCACAACACTTCGGAGTGCTATAACTTGCGCAACCAGATTGAAGCCCTGATAAGGGGAGGATGCCTGATCGAGTTCTTGCAACAGGTCAGAGATAATATCAGGACTGGAAGGGAGGTACAAGCTGAAATCTGCGAGGACGCAGAAAAGAGGAAAGGGGAGCAGGCTGACTTAATGCAACAGATCCAGGTGATACACACTATCAGCGGAGGTCCTACATTGGCCGGCGTTTCCAATAACTCTAAGAAAAACCACGCAAGAAAGGTTCCCAGCCTCGGAGAGAGCCGAGAGATCTTCGAAGTCAGCCAGAGCCCGACAGAGCCCTCCCAGTCAGCTCAGATCGTATTCACCTAAGCAGATGTCTTCAACACTGTGCAATCTCATGATGATCCTATGGTCATCACGATACAGATCGCCAACTGTCTGGTCCATCGCTTGCTCGTGGATATAGGTAGCAGTGTAGATATCCTCTTCAAGGATACCCTAGAAAAATTGAACCTGAAGCAACGTTGTTACAACAGCTGTACCACTCCGCTTTACGGTTTCACTGGGGATTCGATCATACCAGTGGGGTCAATGATCCTCCCAGTAATCATCGGGGTCACCCCGCTTCAGCAGAATGTAATGACCGACTTTGTTGTTGTGGACACCCCATCGGCCTACAACGCCATCCTATGGAGACCTTTCTTGTCCTCCTTGAAGGGAGTCTTGTCCATATACCACAACGTCTTGAAATTCCTGGTTGGAACCAAAGTAGGAGAGGTACGCGGAGACCAGCAAGTAGCCAGGAAATGCTACGCAGTATCTGCCTATCCTACAGCCCTAGCAAAGCAGTGTGTACAGGTGACATTGATCCAGGAAGACATGGATACATCCCGGATAATCCAGGAGGAGAAGGAGCCCGCGGAACATCCTGGGCATCCGGAAGATGAACCTATCATGCCCTACGAGGAAGAACGGAGTAAGGAATGGGCCAGCGGGCAGCCCGTGGACAAACTAAAAGAAATATCCATCAGGAATGATGATCCCTCCAAGGTCGTCAAGGTCGGAGCCACCCTTGACCCAGAAGTAAAAAGAGGACTGATTGATCTTCTCAGGGAATTCAGCGATCTTCGCCTGGAACCATGATGAAATGCCTAGAATTCTGGCATCGTTGGCCACCCACCGGTTAGCAGTAGATCCAACGGTCAAGCCCGTCAAGCAGAAGAGGCGTCATTTCAACGCTAATAGGAACGCGGTTGTGCAGGAAGAGGTTGATAAATTGATCAAAGCGGGGTTCGTTAGAGAGGTACCAGTCCAACCTAGGATTAAATCATTGGGTTGCTGTCAAGACTATTCTCAAGTATCTTCGAAGAACGAGAAACTATATGCTAGTGTATTACGGACAGGATTTGATCCCGTTAGGATACACAGATTCTGATTTTCAGTCATACAGGGATTCTAGAAAATCCACGTCTAGATCAGTATTCACCCTAGGTGGTGGAGCCATTGTGTGGAGAAGTATAAAGCAATCTTGCATTGCTGACTCCAACATGGAAGCCGAATATGTAGCCGCTTGTGAAGCTGCTAAAGAGGCTGTTTGGCTCCGTAAGTTCTTGAGTGATCTGGAAGTTATTCCAAATCTGGATAAGCCCATCACACTTTATTGTGATAACAGTGGTAATGTGGCTAATTCCAAAGAACCAAGAAGCCACAAGAGAGGGAAGCATATAGAGAGAAAGTATCATCTTATTAGAGAGATATTGCAGAGAGGAGATGTGAACGTCACCAAGATAGCCTCACAAGACAATCATGCTGATCCATTTACGAAGACCTTACTGGCTTAAGTGTTTGAAGGTCACCTAGAAGGTCTAGGGTTACAAGACATGACTCACATGCTTTAGTGCAAGTGGGAGATTGGTGGGGTTTTTGCCCTAAAGCTTGTAATATGTAAATATAATTTGAACAAACCTTGTAATATGTAAATATAATTTGAACATAAATAAAAGAAGTAGTATATTCATTCATTTTGTGTCATACTTTATATAACATGTGCACTTAACATCCAAAATTGCCGGATGTAATTTCAAACTTAGTATATGAGTGTCATATATAGATGAATTCAGTTTGAAACGAGCAATCTAAGGAGTCCGTAGATAGCAAATAAAGCTGGGTACTTTATTTGTGGTTAATCTACAGCTGCGGTCCATTTCGTAGTGTAAGGTGATCCTATCCTGGATCATTCATATGTAGATATGAGAATGGAGGCACCTTGTATGATGTGATCATATAGGACTAGGCCATGATCTATATGAATCTCTCACTAAGATCCGTTTAACGATGAGATTCATATATATCAACTAATGATGGCTATATGTGGGTGATCTTAATCCTGAGTGTCTTATCGACTCCTTCAGGTTAGATCGTGGTCTTTGATATACCATGGGTAAGGTCGGAGTTGCATTCCCGATCAATATACTCTGTATGTTGGGATCGCGGTTTGGCTTGTGGCTGGGAAGGTTTGTACACAATAGTGGAATCCACTCATTCTTGTGAGAAGTAGATAGTAGTTCCCTTAAGGGTTGATTCGGGGCTTGAACAATATGAGCGCTCTCTTAATTCCGTAAGGAATGTAGGATTTATTGTTCATTAGAGAATCAATGGTACTTAATGGAAAGATATAATTAGAGGGGTATAACGGACATTATGACCCAACTCTAATTATGAACTACATGTGGAGGATTATACCATATGTAATAGCTATATCGATGGACACCAAGAGTTATTGGTTTGTGTAAAAACGTCTACAGTTGAGAGAGTGCAGCTTCGGGTTTTTAGTGGAATAACAGTGAAGTTAATAATCATGAAATATTAATTAAAGAGTTTAATTAATAATTTCTAAGGATTATTGGAGCTCAAAATACTGTAGGTCCATTAGGTCCCCTTGCTAGCCCGATCGATTTAGGTAATAAGGGTCACGGTTAATTAATTGGATTGTCCAATTAATTGTGTTACGAAAGTGACACGTATTTATTCGGGAATTAATTGAATAATGGGATTATTTAATTAATGAATAATGGTGATTAAATAAATTAAATAATAAGATTATTTAATTATGTTGTTAATCACTAAATGGAGGGTGTTAGTTGATATTTGATTTTGAATAAAATAAGATAATATGATTATTTTATTTTATTAAATTAAATATTTGAAATTGAATTTAAAATGTTTGAATTCAAAAATAAATATTTAATTAATTTTAAAAAAGATATGAGATATCTTTGTAAAGTTTTTAAAAATCAAATATATATTTTCGGTTTTGTTTTTGAATATATATGAGATATATATTTTTAATCAAAAGGCAATATAACCGAATGAGACAACATACAAAAGAAAAAAAGCAAATGAAGAGAAGAGATTAAAAAAGTGATCGTGACACAGCAAACAAAAAGCAAAACAAAAGAGAGAAAAAGTTAGGGTGTGGTGAGAACAACAAGTGCTGCACTTCTAAGGTTTTGTTTTTTGTGTGTGTGTGTGTTCTTCTCTTCTTCCTCCATACAGGTCCTGAATATCGTGACGCGCCCACACGCTTTTACCAGTTCCGGGAGATAGCGAGGAAGATCACGTGGTTCAAATCAGGAGCAGTTCGTATCAAAGTGAAGGAGCCTCCTACGTAGGTATGAAAAAGTTTCTTCACTTTATTATTGCATTTGATTATTACTGTACAAATGGGTTAGTTTAATGATTGCATAAAAAATTTTAAACCCTTCCGCTGCGCAATCTGTAACCATAGGTTCCAACTTATATCACCTTAAGAAAACGTAATATGGGTTGAAACAAGCACCGAGGGCTTGGTATGAGCGCCTCATTCAATTCATCGTCGATAATAATTACTCTATGGATAATGTCGACAAAACACTCTTCATCATGAGCAACAAAGATGAGCTCCTCATAGCTCAAATCTATGTTGATGATATTTTTGGGGTTTATGCCCTAAAGATATAATTTGTAAATAGATTTATGAAATAAATAAAAAAGAAAAGTTCAATTCACTCTTATTGTGGTGTTTATTTTATAACTTGTGCATATATTAACATCCTAGTGAAAATACACAAAGTGTGTCTAATACAACCTAGAGGGGGGGTGAATAGGTTTTAGTTGATTTATTACCAACTTTTCGACTTAATCAATTTTGATAATCCTACTCCATATTAGCAATCAATCAATCCAACATAAATATGCGGAAAACAATAAAAACACAAGGATTGATTTACGTGAGAAACCCTCCAACTGGGCAAAACTCACGGGCTATCCTTCTAGCCACATACGGTCCTCAAATCCACTATTTGAACGAAAGTTTACAACCTAGGTTGACCTCAAGTCACACCTACTTGGTCACTAACCCTTTCACTCTACCCAACGGGCCTTTAATAGTGATTCTTGACCACAAGCTTGTGCACTAACTCACTTAGTCACAAAGATTAACAATCAATGAAGAGGTTAAACAACCTATGTGAATATGTAAAAGATATTCAAACATGCAATTAATGCTAGGCAACAATAAATGCTTATCTAAGGATTTAAAGATGTCAATAAATGCAAATCCTAGATATCAATATCTAAATGCAAATGCATGAAGATTTAGCTAGAAGGGTAAAATCGTCCTAAATGCTAGCTATTAATGAACAAGGCTCTTAACCAACACACAACAACTCAATCATGTTATAAATGCCAATAAACATAAAAATATGCAATAAAATCACATAAAAGAGCTAACCCTAGGCAAACAAGAACATAAATAAATACAATGAGATTTAGAGCATGTTCAAGTTACCTAGTCAATGAAAGCAAGAAGGATCCATGATGAGATGATGCTTGAAGAGTTTAAATGCACATGGATTTGTGTTTGGTTGAGTAAAGATGAGTTCTTGGGAGTTTCTCTTTCTAAGGGAAGCTTGGCCTCTCAATAATGGCTTCTTGAACTCATAAAAACGAGCAAGGAAGAAGATAGAACATATATAAGGGAGCCCTAGTTGAAACAGCGTCGTTTTGAACTTAGGGCACAAAATCCCTTCAATACAGCTAGATGGACCGCGTCGCAGGCAAGTGTCCAGACCGCGGTACACACAGCAGTGTACCGTCTGGACAACAACACGGTGCAGGGCGCTGTGCATGCAGGTGCACAGGCCGCGGTATGGGCAACAGAGGCTTACTGGACAACACCGCGACTTAGGTCGCTTTGCGTGCAAGAGTACAGGAAGCGGTACAAGAAGCGGTACAAGAAGCATGACTCTGCTGAGGTATACCGCTCTGTATGCCGCGGTGCAAGCATGTCTTGCCAAGCGGTCTAGGCCGCGCTAAGAGAAGAAATTCTCTTTTCTAGGCAAACTCAACACACTAAGAGATGTGCAAAATGTGCAAGTGTGGAGTGTGAAAAGAGGCATACAATACATCAT